>OX424573.1:23215920-23845087 GCA_949152435.1 Gastracanthus pulcherrimus | reverse complement strand
GCTCTAGCAAAATTTCTTCTCGATTAATAGCTTTTGAAGGAAAATTTTTTATCGGCATATAAAAAAAATCTTTTTTGGAATTTAATTCAGTTTGTCCCTCTTAAGGTAAAAATTCCGTCAAAGTCTCATATTTTAAATCACAAACTGTAATTTAAAAATTAAAATTGCATATTATAAAACCAAAATTGTAATTTTAAAATTAATATTGTATATTTTATGACGAAAAGTGTAATTTTAATATGAAAATCGTATATTTTAAAACGAAAATATTAATTTTAAAATGAAAATTGCCAAAAAAATGTGGAACGCTTCACGATTTTGCGTGTCATCCTTGCGCAGGGGCCATGCTAATCTTCTCTGTATCGTTCCAATTTTAGTATATGTACTGCCGAAGCAAGTACGACCGCTGAGCTCCGAGCGCTCCTTATATATGAACCATTGACTCATCCTGGCACTTGCGAGAGGTGAAAAATAAAGGTAGCCGCGTAGCGCTAGATTTTGAAACTAATACGTTGTGCTGCAAATGCGCATATGAAGCACATAACAATTTAAAGCACTATGTTGGAAAAACAGTAAATATTAACCGGATTTCAAATCAGAAACATGTTAATGTGTTATTGTATTCATTTATTATATTTGAAATGTGCTCTGATATAAATGAAAATGACGTCAAATGACTTTTCGATGCTTCTATTTAACTTGATTTATATACGACTTTTGCGATTGAATCTTAAAATCAATTTTGTATTTACTTACTTCCCTCTATCAGCTACAAAGTATATACTTTTAGAATCTGTAAGTACATCTGGGATGGCACTACACTTTAACGTTATTTTAGAGACATTTGAGTCAACCGTAGGACGTTTGCGAACGTCTGAGACAATATCCTAAATTTTGTCAAGTATCTTATGTTTTCTAGATACCATGTTTCTGCATAATTTTAATGTTCTAGCAAAATTTCTTCTCGATTAATAGCTTTTGAAGGAAAATTTTTTATCGGCATATAAAAAAAATCTTTTTTGGAATTTAATTCAGTTTGTCCCTCTTAAGGTAAAAATTCCGTCAAAGTCTCATATTTTAAATCACAAACTGTAATTTAAAAATTAAAATTGCATATTATAAAACCAAAATTGTAATTTTAAAATGAAAATTGTATATTTTATGACGAAAAGTGTAATTTTAATATGAAAATCGTATATTTTAAAACGAAAATATTAATTTTAAAATGAAAATTGCCAAAAAAATGTGGAACGCTTCACGATTTTGCGTGTCATCCTTGCGCAGGGGCCATGCTAATCTTCTCTGTATCGTTCCAATTTTAGTATATGTACTGCCGAAGCAAGTACGACCGCTGAGCTCCGAGCGCTCCTTATATATGAACCATTGACTCATCCTGGCACTTGCGAGAGGTGAAAAATAAAGGTAGCCGCGTAGCGCTAGATTTTGAAACTAATACGTTGTGCTGCAAATGCGCATATGAAGCACATAACAATTTAAAGCACTATGTTGGCCAATCAGTAAATATTAACCGGATTTCAAATCAGAAACATGTTAATGTGTTATTGTATTCATTTATTATATTTGAAATGTGCTCTGATATAAATGAAAATGACGTCAAATGACTTTTCGATGCTTCTATTTAACTTGATTTATATACGACTTTTGCGATTGAATCTTAAAATCAATTTTGTATTTACTTACTTCCCTCTATCAGCTACAAAGTATATACTTTTAGAATCTGTAAGTACATCTGGGATGGCACTACACTTTAACGTTATTTTAGAGACATTTGAGTCAACCGTAGGACGTTTGCGAACGTCTGAGACAATATCCTAAATTTTGTCAAGTATCTTATGTTTTCTAGATACCATGTTTCTGCATAATTTTAATGTTCTAGCAAAATTTCTTCTCGATTAATAGCTTTTGAAGGAAAATTTTTTATCGGCATATAAAAAAAATCTTTTTTGGAATTTAATTCAGTTTGTCCCTCTTAAGGTAAAAATTCCGTCAAAGTCTCATATTTTAAATCACAAACTGTAATTTAAAAATTAAAATTGCATATTATAAAACCAAAATTGTAATTTTAAAATGAAAATTGTATATTTTATGACGAAAAGTGTAATTTTAATATGAAAATCGTATATTTTAAAACGAAAATATTAATTTTAAAATGAAAATTGCCAAAAAAATGTGGAACGCTTCACGATTTTGCGTGTCATCCTTGCGCAGGGGCCATGCTAATCTTCTCTGTATCGTTCCAATTTTAGTATATGTACTGCCGAAGCAAGTACGACCGCTGAGCTCCGAGCGCTCCTTATATATGAACCATTGACTCATCCTGGCACTTGCGAGAGGTGAAAAATAAAGGTAGCCGCGTAGCGCTAGATTTTGAAACTAATACGTTGTGCTGCAAATGCGCATATGAAGCACATAACAATTTAAAGCACTATGTTGGCCAATCAGTAAATATTAACCGGATTTCAAATCAGAAACATGTTAATGTGTTATTGTATTCATTTATTATATTTGAAATGTGCTCTGATATAAATGAAAATGACGTCAAATGACTTTTCGATGCTTCTATTTAACTTGATTTATATACGACTTTTGCGATTGAATCTTAAAATCAATTTTGTATTTACTTACTTCCCTCTATCAGCTACAAAGTATATACTTTTAGAATCTGTAAGTACATCTGGGATGGCACTACACTTTAACGTTATTTTAGAGACATTTGAGTCAACCGTAGGACGTTTGCGAACGTCTGAGACAATATCCTAAATTTTGTCAAGTATCTTATGTTTTCTAGATACCATGTTTCTGCATAATTTTAATGTTCTAGCAAAATTTCTTCTCGATTAATAGCTTTTAAGGAAAATTTTTTATCGGCATATAAAAAAAATCTTTTTTGGAATTTAATTCAGTTTGTCCCTCTTAAGGTAAAAATTCCGTCAAAGTCTCATATTTTAAATCACAAACTGTAATTTAAAAATTAAAATTGCATATTATAAAACCAAAATTGTAATTTTAAAATGAAAATTGTATATTTTATGACGAAAAGTGTAATTTTAATATGAAAATCGTATATTTTAAAACGAAAATATTAATTTTAAAATGAAAATTGCCAAAAAAATGTGGAACGCTTCACGATTTTGCGTGTCATCCTTGCGCAGGGGCCATGCTAATCTTCTCTGTATCGTTCCAATTTTAGTATATGTACTGCCGAAGCAAGTACGACCGCTGAGCTCCGAGCGCTCCTTATATATGAACCATTGACTCATCCTGGCACTTGCGAGAGGTGAAAAATAAAGGTAGCCGCGTAGCGCTAGATTTTGAAACTAATACGTTGTGCTGCAAATGCGCATATGAAGCACATAACAATTTAAAGCACTATGTTGGCCAATCAGTAAATATTAACCGGATTTCAAATCAGAAACATGTTAATGTGTTATTGTATTCATTTATTATATTTGAAATGTGCTCTGATATAAATGAAAATGACGTCAAATGACTTTTCGATGCTTCTATTTAACTTGATTTATATACGACTTTTGCGATTGAATCTTAAAATCAATTTTGTATTTACTTACTTCCCTCTATCAGCTACAAAGTATATACTTTTAGAATCTGTAAGTACATCTGGGATGGCACTACACTTTAACGTTATTTTAGAGACATTTGAGTCAACCGTAGGACGTTTGCGAACGTCTGAGACAATATCCTAAATTTTGTCAAGCATCTTATGTTTTCTAGATACCATGTTTCTGCATAATTTTAATGTTCTAGCAAAATTTCATCTCGATTAATAGCTTTTGAAGGAAAATTTTTTATCGGCATATAAAAAAAATCTTTTTTGGAATTTAATTCAGTTTGTCCCTCTTAAGGTAAAAATTCCGTCAAAGTCTCATATTTTAAATCACAAACTGTAATTTAAAAATTAAAATTGCATATTATAAAACCAAAATTGTAATTTTAAAATGAAAATTGTATATTTTATGACGAAAAGTGTAATTTTAATATGAAAATCGTATATTTTAAAACGAAAATATTAATTTTAAAATGAAAATTGCCAAAAAAATGTGGAACGCTTCACGATTTTGCGTGTCATCCTTGCGCAGGGGCCATGCTAATCTTCTCTGTATCGTTCCAATTTTAGTATATGTACTGCCGAAGCAAGTACGACCGCTGAGCTCCGAGCGCTCCTTATATTTGAACCATTGACTCATCCTGGCACTTGCGAGAGGTGAAAAATAAAGGTAGCCGCGTAGCGCTAGATTTTGAAACTAATACGTTGTGCTGCAAATGCGCATATGAAGCACATAACAATTTAAAGCACTATGTTGGCCAATCAGTAAATATTAACCGGATTTCAAATCAGAAACATGTTAATGTGTTATTGTATTCATTTATTATATTTGAAATGTGCTCTGATATAAATGAAAATGACGTCAAATGACTTTTCGATGCTTCTATTTAACTTGATTTATATACAACTTTTGCGATTGAATCTTAAAATCAATTTTGTATTTACTTACTTCCCTCTATCAGCTACAAAGTATATACTTTTAGAATCTGTAAGTACATCTGGGATGGCACTACACTTTAACGTTATTTTAGAGACATTTGAGTCAACCGTAGGACGTTTGCGAACGTCTGAGACAATATCCTAAATTTTGTCAAGTATCTTATGTTTTCTAGATACCATGTTTCTGCATAATTTTAATGTTCTAGCAAAATTTCTTCTCGATTAATAGCTTTTGAAGGAAAATTTTTTATCGGCATATAAAAAAAATCTTTTTTGGAATTTAATTCAGTTTGTCCCTCTTAAGGTAAAAATTCCGTCAAAGTCTCATATTTTAAATCACAAACTGTAATTTAAAAATTCAAATTGCATATTATAAAACCAAAATTGTAATTTTAAAATAAAAATTGTATATTTTATGACGAAAAGTGTAATTTTAATATGAAAATCGTATATTTTAAAACGAAAATATTAATTTTAAAATGAAAATTGCCAAAAAAATGTGGAACTCTTCACGATTTTGCGTGTCATCCTTGCGCAGGGGCCATGCTAATCTTCTCTGTATCGTTCCAATTTTAGTATATGTACTGCCGAAGCAAGTACGACCGCTGAGCTCCGAGCGCTCCTTATATATGAACCATTGACTCATCCTGGCACTTGCGAGAGGTGAAAAATAAAGGTAGCCGCGTAGCGCTAGATTTTGAAACTAATACGTTGTGCTGCAAATGCGCATATGAAGCACATAACAATTTAAAGCACTATGTTGGCCAATCAGTAAATATTAACCGGATTTCAAATCAGAAACATGTTAATGTGTTATTGTATTCATTTATTATATTTGAAATGTGCTCTGATATAAATGAAAATGACGTCAAATGACTTTTCGATGCTTCTATTTAACTTGATTTATATACGACTTTTGCGATTGAATCTTAAAATCAATTTTGTATTTACTTACTTCCCTCTATCAGCTACAAAGTATATACTTTTAGAATCTGTAAGTACATCTGGGATGGCACTACACTCTAACGTTATTTTAGAGACATTTGAGTCAACCGTAGGACGTTTGCGAACGTCTGAGACAATATCCTAAATTTTGTCAAGTATCTTATGTTTTCTAGATACCATGTTTCTGCATAATTTTAATGTTCTAGCAAAATTTCTTCTCGATTAATAGCTTTTAAGGAAAATTTTTTATCGGCATATAAAAAAAATCTTTTTTGGAATTTAATTCAGTTTGTCCCTCTTAAGGTAAAAATTCCGTCAAAGTCTCATATTTTAAATCACAAACTGTAATTTAAAAATTAAAATTGCATATTATAAAACCAAAATTGTAATTTTAAAATGAAAATTGTATATTTTATGACGAAAAGTGTAATTTTAATATGAAAATCGTATATTTTAAAACGAAAATATTAATTTTAAAATGAAAATTGCCAAAAAAATGTGGAACGCTTCACGATTTTGCGTGTCATCCTTGCGCAGGGGCCATGCTAATCTTCTCTGTATCGTTCCAATTTTAGTATATGTACTGCCGAAGCAAGTACGACCGCTGAGCTCCGAGCGCTCCTTATATATGAACCATTGACTCATCCTGGCACTTGCGAGAGGTGAAAAATAAAGGTAGCCGCGTAGCGCTAGATTTTGAAACTAATACGTTGTGCTGCAAATGCGCATATGAAGCACATAACAATTTAAAGCACTATGTTGGCCAATCAGTAAATATTAACCGGATTTCAAATCAGAAACATGTTAATGTGTTATTGTATTCATTTATTATATTTGAAATGTGCTCTGATATAAATGAAAATGACGTCAAATGACTTTTCGATGCTTCTATTTAACTTGATTTATATACGACTTTTGCGATTG
The DNA here is from genome assembly GCA_949152435.1 of Gastracanthus pulcherrimus. NCBI lineage: Eukaryota > Metazoa > Arthropoda > Insecta > Hymenoptera > Pteromalidae > Gastracanthus > Gastracanthus pulcherrimus. The sequence continues at coordinate 23,838,693 of OX424573.1, read as the reverse complement.
AATCTTAAAATCAATTTTGTATTTACTTACTTCCCTCTATCAGCTACAAAGTATATACTTTTAGAATCTGTAAGTACATCTGGGATGGCACTACACTTTAACGTTATTTTAGAGACATTTGAGTCAACCGTAGGACGTTTGCGAACGTCTGAGACAATATCCTAAATTTTGTCAAGTATCTTATGTTTTCTAGATACCATGTTTCTGCATAATTTTAATGTTCTAGCAAAATTTCTTTTCGATTAATAGCTTTTGAAGGAAAATTTTTTATCGGCATATAAAAAAAATCTTTTTTGGAATTTAATTCAGTTTGTCCCTCTTAAGGTAAAAATTCCGTCAAAGTCTCATATTTTAAATCACAAACTGTAATTTAAAAATTAAAATTGCATATTATAAAACCAAAATTGTAATTATAAATGAAAATTGTATATTTTATGACGAAAAGTGTAATTTTAATATGAAAATCGTATATTTTAAAACGAAAATATTAATTTTAAAATGAAAATTGCCAAAAAAATGTGGAACGCTTCACGATTTTGCGTGTCATCCTTGCGCAGGGGCCATGCTAATCTTCTCTGTATCGTTCCAATTTTAGTATATGTACTGCCGAAGCAAGTACGACCGCTGAGCTCCGAGCGCTCCTTATATATGAACCATTGACTCATCCTGGCACTTGCGAGAGGTGAAAAATGAAGGTAGCCGCGTAGCGCTAGATTTTGAAACTAATACGTTGTGCTGCAAATGCGCATATGAAGCACATAACAATTTAAAGCACTATGTTGGCCAATCAGTAAATATTAACCGGATTTCAAATCAGAAACATGTTAATGTGTTATTGTATTCATTTATTATATTTGAAATGTGCTCTGATATAAATGAAAATGACGTCAAATGACTTTTCGATGCTTCTATTTAACTTGATTTATATACAACTTTTGCGATTGAATCTTAAAATCAATTTTGTATTTACTTACTTCCCTCTATCAGCTACAAAGTATATACTTTTAGAATCTGTAAGTACATCTGGGATGGCACTACACTTTAACGTTATTTTAGAGACATTTGAGTCAACTGTAGGACGTTTGCGAACGTCTGAGACAATATCCTAAATTTTGTCAAGTATCTTATGTTTTCTAGATACCATGTTTCTGCATAATTTTAATGTTCTAGCAAAATTTCTTCTCGATTAATAGCTTTTGAAGGAAAATTTTTTATCGGCATATAAAAAAAATCTTTTTTGGAATTTAATTCAGTTTGTCCCTCTTAAGGTAAAAATTCCGTCAAAGTCTCATATTTTAAATCACAAACTGTAATTTAAAAATTAAAATTGCATATTATAAAACCAAAATTGTAATTTTAAAATGAAAATTGTATATTTTATGACGAAAAGTGTAATTTTAATATGAAAATCGTATATTTTAAAACGAAAATATTAATTTTAAAATAAAAATTGCCAAAAAAATGTGGAACGCTTCACGATTTTGCGTGTCATCCTTGCGCAGGGGCCATGCTAATCTTCTCTGTATCGTTCCAATTTTAGTATATGTACTGCCGAGGCAAGTACGACCGCTGAGCTCCGAGCGCTCCTTATATATGAACCATTGACTCATCCTGGCACTTGCGAGAGGTGAAAAATAAAGGTAGCCGCGTAGCGTTAGATTTTGAAACTAATACGTTGTGCTGCAAATGCGCATATGAAGCACATAACAATTTAAAGCACTATGTTGGCCAATCAGTAAATATTAACCGGATTTCAAATCAGAAACATGTTAATGTGTTATTGTATTCATTTATTATATTTGAAATGTGCTCTGATATAAATGAAAATGACGTCAAATGACATTTCGATGCTTCTATTTAACTTGATTTATATACGACTTTTGCGATTGAATTTTAAAATCAATTTTGTATTTACTTACTTCCCTCTATCAGCTACAAAGTATATACTTTTAGAATCTGTAAGTACATCTGGGATGGCACTACACTTTAACGTTATTTTAGAGACATTTGAGTCAACCGTAGGACGTTTGCGAACGTCTGAGACAATATCCTAAATTTTGTCAAGTATCTTATGTTTTCTAGATACCATGTTTCTGCATAATTTTAATGTTCTAGCAAAATTTCTTCTCGATTAATAGCTTTTGAAGGAAAATTTTTTATCGGCATATAAAAAAAATCTTTTTTGGAATTTAATTCAGTTCGTCCCTCTTAAGGTAAAAATTCCGTCAAAGTCTCATATTTTAAATCACAAACTGTAATTTAAAAATTAAAATTGCATATTATAAAACCAAAATTGTAATTTTAAAATGAAAATTGTATATTTTATGACGAAAAGTGTAATTTTAATATGAAAATCGTATATTTTAAAACTAAAATATTAATTTTAAAATGAAAATTGCCAAAAAAATGTGGAACGCTTCACGATTTTGCGTGTCATCCTTGCGCAGGGGCCATGCTAATCTTCTCTGTATCGTTCCAATTTTAGTATATGTACTGCCGAAGCAAGTACGACCGCTGAGCTCCGAGCGCTCCTTATATATGAACCATTGACTCATCCTGGCACTTGCGAGAGGTGAAAAATAAAGGTAGCCGCGTAGCGCTAGATTTTGAAACTAATACGTTGTGCTGCAAATGCGCATATGAAGCACATAACAATTTAAAGCACTATGTTGGCCAATCAGTAAATATTAACCGGATTTCAAATCAGAAACATGTTAATGTGTTATTGTATTCATTTATTATATTTGAAATGTGCTCTGATATAAATGAAAATGACGTCAAATGACTTTTCGATGCTTCTATTTAACTTGATTTATATACGACTTTTGCGATTGAATCTTAAAATCAATTTTGTATTTACTTACTTCCCTCTATCAGCTACAAAGTATATACTTTTAGAATCTGTAAGTACATCTGGGATGGCACTACACTTTAACGTTATTTTAGAGACATTTGAGTCAACCGTAGGACGTTTGCGAACGTCTGAGACAATATCCTAAATTTTGTCAAGTATCTTATGTTTTCTAGATACCATGTTTCTGCATAATTTTAATGTTCTAGCAAAATTTCTTCTCGATTAATAGCTTTTGAAGGAAAATTTTTTATCGGCATATAAAAAAAACTTTTTTGGAATTTAATTCAGTTTGTCCCTCTTAAGGTAAAAATTCCGTCAAAGTCTCATATTTTAAATCACAAACTGTAATTTAAAAATTAAAATTGCATATTATAAAACCAAAATTGTAATTTTAAAATGAAAATTGTATATTTTATGACGAAAAGTGTAATTTTAATATGAAAATCGTATATTTTAAAACGAAAATATTAATTTTAAAATGAAAATTGCCAAAAAAATGTGGAACGCTTCACGATTTTGCGTGTCATCCTTGCGCAGGGGCCATGCTAATCTTCTCTGTATCGTTCCAATTTTAGTATATGTACTGCCGAAGCAAGTACGACCGCTGAGCTCCGAGCGCTCCTTATATATGAACCATTGACTCATCCTGGCACTTGCGAGAGGTGAAAAATAAAGGTAGCCGCGTAGCGCTAGATTTTGAAACTAATACGTTGTGCTGCAAATGCGCATATGAAGCACATAACAATTTAAAGCACTATGTTGGCCAATCAGTAAATATTAACCGGATTTCAAATCAGAAACATGTTAATGTGTTATTGTATTCATTTATTATATTTGAAATGTGCTCTGATATAAATGAAAATGACGTCAAATGACTTTTCGATGCTTCTATTTAACTTGATTTATATACGACTTTTGCGATTGAATCTTAAAATCAATTTTGTATTTACTTACTTCCCTCTATCAGCTACAAAGTATATACTTTTAGAATCTGTAAGTACATCTGGGATGGCACTACACTTTAACGTTATTTTAGAGACATTTGAGTCAACCGTAGGACGTTTGCGAACGTCTGAGACAATATCCTAAATTTTGTCAAGTATCTTATGTTTTCTAGATACCATGTTTCTGCATAATTTTAATGTTCTAGCAAAATTTCTTCTCGATTAATAGCTTTTGAAGGAAAATTTTTTATCGGCATATAAAAAAAATCTTTTTTGGAATTTAATTCAGTTTGTCCCTCTTAAGGTAAAAATTCCGTCAAAGTCTCATATTTTAAATCACAAACTGTAATTTAAAAATTAAAATTGCATATTATAAAACCAAAATTGTAATTTTAAAATGAAAATTGTATATTTTATGACGAGAAGTGTAATTTTAATATGAAAATCGTATATTTTAAAACGAAAATATTAATTTTAAAATAAAAATTGCCAAAAAAATGTGGAACGCTTCACGATTTTGCGTGTCATCCTTGCGCAGGGGCCATGCTAATCTTCTCTGTATCGTTCCAATTTTAGTATATGTACTGCCGAGGCAAGTACGACCGCTGAGCTCCGAGCGCTCCTTATATATGAACCATTGACTCATCCTGGCACTTGCGAGAGGTGAAAAATAAAGGTAGCCGCGTAGCGTTAGATTTTGAAACTAATACGTTGTGCTGCAAATGCGCATATGAGGCACATAACAATTTAAAGCACTATGTTGGCCAATCAGTAAATATTAACCGGATTTCAAATCAGAAACACGTTAATGTGTTATTGTATTCATTTATTATATTTGAAATGTGCTCTGATATAAATAAAAATGACGTCAAATGACTTTTCGATGCTTCTATTTAACTTGATTTATATACGACTTTTGCGATTGAATCTTAAAATCAATTTTGTATTTACTTACTTCCCTCTATCAGCTACAAAGTATATACTTTTAGAATCTGTAAGTACATCTGGGATGGCACTACACTTTAACGTTATTTTAGAGACATTTGAGTCAACCGTAGGACGTTTGCGAACGTCTGAGACAATATTCTAAATTTTGTCAAGTATCTTATGTTTTCTAGATACCATGTTTCTGCATAATTTTAATGCTCTAGCAAAATTTCTTCTCGATTAATAGCTTTTGAAGGAAAATTTTTTATCGGCATATAAAAAAAATCTTTTTTGGAATTTAATTCAGTTTGTCCCTCTTAAGGTAAAAATTCCGTCAAAGTCTCATATTTTAAATCACAAACTGTAATTTAAAAATTAAAATTGCATATTATAAAACCAAAATTGTAATTTTAAAATGAAAATTGTATATTTTATGACGAAAAGTGTAATTTTAATATGAAATCGTATATTTTAAAACGAAAATATTAATTTTAAAATGAAAATTGCCAAAAAAATGTGGAACGCTTCACGATTTTGCGTGTCATCCTTGCGCAGGGGCCATGCTAATCTTCTCTGTATCGTTCCAATTTTAGTATATGTACTGCCGAAGCAAGTACGACCGCTGAGCTCCGAGCGCTCCTTATATATGAACCATTGACTCATCCTGGCACTTGCGAGAGGTGAAAAATAAAGGTAGCCGCGTAGCGCTAGATTTTGAAACTAATACGTTGTGCTGCAAATGCGCATATGAGGCACATAACAATTTAAAGCACTATGTTGGCCAATCAGTAAATATTAACCGGATTTCAAATCAGAAACATGTTAATGTGTTATTGTATTCATTTATTATATTTGAAATGTGCTCTGATATAAATAAAAATGACGTCAAATGACTTTTCGATGCTTCTATTTAACTTGATTTATATACGACTTTTGCGATTGAATCTTAAAATCAATTTTGTATTTACTTACTTCCCTCTATCAGCTACAAAGTATATACTTTTAGAATCTGTAAGTACATCTGGGATGGCACTACACTTTAACGTTATTTTAGAGACATTTGAGTCAACCGTAGGACGTTTGCGAACGTCTGAGACAATATTCTAAATTTTGTCAAGTATCTTATGTTTTCTAGATACCATGTTTCTGCATAATTTTAATGCTCTAGCAAAATTTCTTCTCGATTAATAGCTTTTGAAGGAAAATTTTTTATCGGCATATAAAAAAAATCTTTTTTGGAATTTAATTCAGTTTGTCCCTCTTAAGGTAAAAATTCCGTCAAAGTCTCATATTTTAAATCACAAACTGTAATTTAAAAATTAAAATTGCATATTATAAAACCAAAATTGTAATTTTAAAATGAAAATTGTATATTTTATGACGAAAAGTGTAATTTTAATACTAGATACCATGTTTCTGCATAATTTTAATGTTCTAGCAAAATTTCTTCTCGATTAATAGCTTTTGAAGGAAAATTTTTTATCGGCATATAAAAAAAATCTTTTTTGGAATTTAATTCAGTTTGTCCCTCTTAAGGTAAAAATTCCGTCAAAGTCTCATATTTTAAATCACAAACTGTAATTTAAAAATTAAAATTGCATATTATAAAACCAAAATTGTAATTTTAAAATGAAAATTGTATATTTTATGACGAAAAGTGTAATTTTAATATGAAAATCGTATATTTTAAAACGAAAATATTAATTTTAAAATGAAAATTGCCAAAAAAATGTGGAACGCTTCACGATTTTGCGTGTCATCCTTGCGCAGGGGCCATGCTAATCTTCTCTGTATCGTTCCAATTTTAGTATATGTACTGCCGAAGCAAGTACGACCGCTGAGCTCCGAGCGCTCCTTATATATGACCCATTGACTCATCCTGGCACTTGCGAGAGGTGAAAAATAAAGGTAGCCGCGTAGCGCTAGATTTTGAAACTAATACGTTGTGCTGCAAATGCGCATATGAAGCACATAACAATTTAAAGCACTATGTTGGCCAATCAGTAAATATTAACCGGATTTCAAATCAGAAACATGTTAATGTGTTATTGTATTCATTTATTATATTTGAAATGTGCTCTGATATAAATGAAAATGACGTCAAATGACTTTTCGATGCTTCTATTTAACTTGATTTATATACGACTTTTGCGATTGAATCTTAAAATCAATTTTGTATTTACTTACTTCCCTCTATCAGCTACAAAGTATATACTTTTAGAATCTGTAAGTACATCTGGAATGGCAGTACACTTTAACGTTATTTTAGAGACATTTGAGTCAACCGTAGGACGTTTGCGAACGTCTGAGACAATATCCTAAATTTTGTCAAGTATCTTATGTTTTCTAGATACCATGTTTCTGCATAATTTTAATGTTCTAGCAAAATTTCTTCTCGATTAATAGCTTTTGAAGGATAATTTTTTATCGGCATATAAAAAAAATCTTTTTTGGAATTTAATTCAGTTTGTCCCTCTTAAGGTAAAAATTCCGTCAAAGTCTCATATTTTAAATCACAAACTGTAATTTAAAAATTAAAATTGCATATTATAAAACCAAAATTGTAATTTTAAAATGAAAATTGTATATTTTATGACGAAAAGTGTAATTTTAATATGAAAATCGTATATTTTAAAACGAAAATATTAATTTTAAAATGAAAATTGCCAAAAAAATGTGGAACGCTTCACGATTTTGCGTGTCATCCTTGCGCAGGGGCCATGCTAATCTTCTCTGTATCGTTCCAATTTTAGTATATGTACTGCCGAAGCAAGTACGACCGCTGAGCTCCGAGCGCTCCTTATATATGAACCATTGACTCATCCTGGCACTTGCGAGAGGTGAAAAATAAAGGTAGCCGCGTAGCGCTAGATTCTGAAACTAATACGTTGTGCTGCAAATGCGCATATGAAGCACATAACAATTTAAAGCACTATGTTGGCCAATCAGTAAATATTAACCGGATTTCAAATCAGAAACATGTTAATCTGTTATTGTATTCATTTATTATATTTGAAATGTGCTCTGATATAAATGAAAATGACGTCAAATGACTTTTCGATGCTTCTATTTAACTTGATTTATATAAGACTTTTGCGATTGAATCTTAAAATCAATTTTGTATTTACTTACTTCCCTCAATCAGCTACAAAGTATATACTTTTAGAATCTGTAAGTACATCTGGGATGGCACTACACTTTAACGTTATTTTAGAGACATTTGAGTCAACCGTAGGACGTTTGCGAACGTCTGAGACAATATCCTAAATTTTGTCAAGTATCTTATGTTTTCTATATACCATGTTTCTGCATAATTTTAATGTTCTAGCAAAATTTCTTCTCGATTAATAGCTTTTGAAGGAAAATTTTTTATCGGCATATAAAAAAAATCTTTTTTGGAATTTAATTCAGTTTGTCCCTCTTAAGGTAAAAATTCCGTCAAAGTCTCATATTTCTCATACGTCTCATATCACAAACTGTAATTTAAAAATTAAAATTGCATATTATAAAACCAAAATTGTAATTTTAAAATGAAAATTGTATATTTTATGACGAAAAGTGTAATTTTAATATGAAAATCGTATATTTTAAAACGAAAATATTAATTTTAAAATGAAAATTGCCAAAAAAATGTGGAACGCTTCACGATTTTGCGTGTCATCCTTGCGCAGGGGCCATGCTAATCTTCTCTGTATCGTTCCAATTTTAGTATATGTACTGCCGAAGCAAGTACGACCGCTGAGCTCCGAGCGCTCCTTATATATGAACCATTGACTCATCCTGGCACTTGCGAGAGGTGAAAAATAAAGGTAGCCGCGTAGCGCTAGATTTTGAAACTAATACGTTGTGCTGCAAATGCGTATATGAAGCACATAACAATTTAAAGCACTATGTTGGCCAATCAGTAAATATTAACCGGATTTCAAATCAGAAACATGTTAATGTGTTATTGTATTCATTTATTATATTTGAAATGTGCTCTGATATAAATGAAAATGACGTCAAATGACTTTTCGATGCTTCTATTTAACTTGATTTATATACGACTTGTGCGATTGAATCTTAAAATCAATTTTGTATTTACTTACTTCCCTCTATCAGCTACAAAGTATATACTTTTAGAATCTGTAAGTACATCTGGGATGGCACTACACTTTAACGTTATTTTAGAGACATTTGAGTCAACCGTAGGACGTTTGCGAACGTCTGAGACAATATCCTAAATTTTGTCAAGTATCTTATGTTTTCTACATACCATGTTTCTGCATAATTTTAATGTTCTAGCAAAATTTCTTCTCAATTAATAGCTTTTGAAGGAAAATTTTTTATCGGCATATAAAAAAAATCTTTTTTGGAATTTAATTCACTTTGTCCCTCTTAAGGTAAAAATTCCGTCAAAGTCTCATATTTTAAATCACAAACTGTAATTTAAAAATTAAAATTGCATATTATAAAACCAAAATTGTAATTTTAAAATGAAAATTGTATATTTTATGACGAAAAGTGTAATTTTAATATGAAAATCGTATATTTTAAAACGAAAATATTAATTTTAAAATGAAAATTGCCAAAAAAATGTGGAACGCTTCACGATTTTGCGTGTCATCCTTGCGCAGGGGCCATGCTAATCTTCTCTGTATCGTTCCAATTTTAGTATATGTACTGCCGAAGCAAGTACGACCGCTGAGCTCCGAGCGCTCCTTATATATGAACCATTGACTCATCCTGGCACTTGCGAGAGGTGAAAAATAAAGGTAGCCGCGTAGCGCTAGATTTTGAAACTAATACGTTGTGCTGCAAATGCGCATATGAAGCACATAACAATTTAAAGCACTATGTTGGCCAATCAGTAAATATTAACCGGATTTCAAATCAGAAACATGTTAATGTGTTATTGTATTCATTTATTATATTTGAAATGTGCTCTGATATAAATGAAAATGACGTCAAATGACTTTTCGATGCTTCTATTTAACTTGATTTATATACGACTTTTGCGATTGAATCTTAAAATCAATTTTGTATTTACTTACTTCCCTCTATCAGCTACAAAGTATATACTTTTAGAATCTGTAAGTACATCTGGGATGGCACTACACTTTAACGTTATTTTAGAGACATTTGAGTCGACCGTAGGACGTTTGCGAACGTCTGAGACAATATCCTAAATTTTGTCAAGTATCTTATGTTTTCTAGATACCATGTTTCTGCATAATTTTAATGTTCTAGCAAAATTTCTTCTCGATTAATAGCTTTTGAAGGAAAATTTTTTATCGGCATATAAAAAAAATCTTTTTTGGAATTTAATTCAGTTTGTCCCTCTTAAGGTAAAAATTCCGTCAAAGTCTCATATTTTAAATCACAAACTGTAATTTAAAAATTAAAATTGCATATTATGAAACCAAAATTGTAATTTTAAAATGAAAATTGTATATTTTATGACGAAAAGTGTAATTTTAATATGAAAATCGTATATTTTAAAACGAAAATATTAATTTTAAAATGAAAATTGCCAAAATAATGTGGAACGCTTCACGATTTTGCGTGTCATCCTTGCGCAGGGGCCATGCTAATCTTCTCTGTATCGTTCCAATTTTAGTATATGTACTGCCGAAGCAAGTACGACCGCTGAGCTCCGAGCGCTCCTTATATATGAACCATTGACTCATCCTGGCACTTGCGAGAGGTGAAAAATAAAGGTAGCCGCGTAGCGCTAGATTTTGAAACTAATACGTTGTGCTGCAAATGCGCATATGAAGCACATAACAATTTAAAGCACTATGTTGGCCAATCAGTAAATATTAACCGGATTTCAAATCAGAAACATGTTAATGTGTTATTGTATTCATTTATTATATTTGAAATGTGCTCTGATATAAATGAAAATGACGTCAAATGACTTTTCGATGCTTCTATTTAACTTGATTTATATACGACTTTTGCGATTGAATCTTAAAATCAATTTTGTATTTACTTACTTCCCTCTATCAGCTACAAAGTATATACTTTTAGAATCTGTAAGTACATCTGGGATGGCACTACACTTTAACGTTATTTTAGAGACATTTGAGTCAACCGTAGGACGTTTGCGAACGTCTGAGACAATATCCTAAATTTTGTCAAGTATCTTATGTTTTCTAGATACCATGTTTCTGCATAATTTTAATGTTCTAGCAAAATTTCTTCTCGATTAATAGCTTTTGAAGGAAAATTTTTTATCGGCATATAAAAAAAATCTTTTTTGGAATTTAATTCAGTTTGTCCCTCTTAAGGTAAAAATTCCGTCAAAGTCTCATATTTTAAATCACAAACTGTAATTTAAAAATTAAAATTGCATATTATAAAACCAAAATTGTAATTTTAAAATGAAAATTGTATATTTTATGACGAAAAGTGTAATTTTAATATGAAAATCGTATATTTTAAAACGAAAATATTAATTTTAAAATGAAAATTGCCAAAAAAATGTGGAACGCTTCACGATTTTGCGTGTCATCCTTGCGCAGGGGCCATGCTAATCTTCTCTGTATCGTTCCAATTTTAGTATATGTACTGCCGAAGCAAGTACGACCGCTGAGCTCCGAGCGCTCCTTATATATGAACCATTGACTCATCCTGGCACTTGCGAGAGGTGAAAAATAAAGGTAGCCGCGTAGCGCTAGATTTTGAAACTAATACGTTGTGCTGCAAATGCGCATATGAAGCACATAACAATTTAAAGCACTATGTTGGCCAATCAGTAAATATTAACCGGATTTCAAATCAGAAACATGTTAATGTGTTATTGTATTCATTTATTATATTTGAAATGTGCTCTGATATAAATGAAAATGACGTCAAATGACTTTTCGATGCTTCTATTTAACTTGATTTATATACGACTTTTGCGATTGAATCTTAAAATCAATTTTGTATTTACTTACTTCCCTCTATCAGCTACAAAGTATATACTTTTAGAATCTGTAAGTACATCTGGGATGGCACTACACTTTAACGTTATTTTAGAGACATTTGAGTCAACCGTAGGACGTTTGCGAACGTCTGAGACAATATCCTAAATTTTGTCAAGTATCTTATGTTTTCTAGATACCATGTTTCTGCATAATTTTAATGTTCTAGCAAAATTTCTTCTCGATTAATAGCTTTTGAAGGAAAATTTTTTATCGGCATATAAAAAAAATCTTTTTTGGAATTTAATTCAGTTTGTCCCTCTTAAGGTAAAAATTCCGTCAAAGTCTCATATTTTAAATCACAAACTGTAATTTAAAAATTAAAATTGCATATTATAAAACCAAAATTGTAATTTTAAAATGAAAATTGTATATTTTATGACGAAAAGTGTAATTTTAATATGAAAATCGTATATTTTAAAACGAAAATATTAATTTTAAAATGAAAATTGCCAAAAAAATGTGGAACGCTTCACGATTTTGCGTGTCATCCTTGCGCAGGGGCCATGCTAATCTTCTCTGTATCGTTCCAATTTTAGTATATGTACTGCCGAAGCAAGTACGACCGCTGAGCTCCGAGCGCTCCTTATATATGAACCATTGACTCATCCTGGCACTTGCGAGAGGTGAAAAATAAAGGTAGCCGCGTAGCGCTAGATTTTGAAACTAATACGTTGTGCTGCAAATGCGCTTATGAAGCACATAACAATTTAAAGCACTATGTTGGCCAATCAGTAAATATTAACCGGATTTCAAATCAGAAACATGTTAATGTGTTATTGTATTCATTTATTATATTTGAAATGTGCTCTGATATAAATGAAAATGACGTCAAATGACTTTTCGATGCTTCTATTTAACTTGATTTATATACGACTTTTGCGATTGAATCTTAAAATCAATTTTGTATTTACTTACTTCCCTCTATCAGCTACAAAGTATATACTTTTAGAATCTGTAAGTACATCTGGGATGGCACTACACTTTAACGTTATTTTAGAGACATTTGAGTCAACCGTAGGACGTTTGCGAACGTCTGAGACAATATCCTAAATTTTGTCAAGTATCTTATGTTTTCTAGATACCATGTTTCTGCATAATTTTAATGTTCTAGCAAAATTTCTTCTCGATTAATAGCTTTTGAAGGAAAATTTTTTATCGGCATATAAAAAAAATCTTTTTTGGAATTTAATTCAGTTTGTCCCTCTTAAGGTAAAAATTCCGTCAAAGTCTCATATTTTAAATCACAAACTGTAATTTAAAAATTAAAATTGCATATTATAAAACCAAAATTGTAATTTTAAAATGAAAATTGTATATTTTATGACGAAAAGTGTAATTTTAATATGAAAATCGTATATTTTAAAACGAAAATATTAATTTTAAAATGAAAATTGCCAAAAAAATGTGGAACGCTTTACGATTTTGCGTGTCATCCTTGCGCAGGGGCCATGCTAATCTTCTCTGTATCGTTCCAATTTTAGTATATGTACTGCCGAAGCAAGTACGACCGCTGAGCTCCGAGCGCTCCTTATATATGAACCATTGACTCATCCTGGCACTTGCGAGAGGTGAAAAATAAAGGTAGCCGCGTAGCGTTAGATTTTGAAACTAATACGTTGTGCTGCAAATGCGCATATGAGGCACATAACAATTTAAAGCACTATGTTGGCCAATCAGTAAATATTAACCGGATTTCAAATCAGAAACACGTTAATGTGTTATTGTATTCATTTATTATATTTGAAATGTGCTCTGATATAAATAAAAATGACGTCAAATGACTTTTCGATGCTTCTATTTAACTTGATTTATATACGACTTTTGCGATTGAATCTTAAAATCAATTTTGTATTTACTTACTTCCCTCTATCAGCTACAAAGTATATACTTTTAGAATCTGTAAGTACATCTGGGATGGCACTACACTTTAACGTTATTTTAGAGACATTTGAGTCAACCGTAGGACGTTTGCGAACGTCTGAGACAATATTCTAAATTTTGTCAAGTATCTTATGTTTTCTAGATACCATGTTTCTGCATAATTTTAATGCTCTAGCAAAATTTCTTCTCGATTAATAGCTTTTGAAGGAAAATTTTTTATCGGCATATAAAAAAAATCTTTTTTGGAATTTAATTCAGTTTGTCCCTCTTAAGGTAAAAATTCCGTCAAAGTCTCATATTTTAAATCACAAACTGTAATTTAAAAATTAAAATTGCATATTATAAAACCAAAATTGTAATTTTAAAATGAAAATTGTATATTTTATGACGAAAAGTGTAATTTTAATATGAAATCGTATATTTTAAAACGAAAATATTAATTTTAAAATGAAAATTGCCAAAAAAATGTGGAACGCTTCACGATTTTGCGTGTCATCCTTGCGCAGGGGCCATGCTAATCTTCTCTGTATCGTTCCAATTTTAGTATATGTACTGCCGAAGCAAGTACGACCGCTGAGCTCCGAGCGCTCCTTATATATGAACCATTGACTCATCCTGGCACTTGCGAGAGGTGAAAAATAAAGGTAGCCGCGTAGCGCTAGATTTTGAAACTAATACGTTGTGCTGCAAATGCGCATATGAGGCACATAACAATTTAAAGCACTATGTTGGCCAATCAGTAAATATTAACCGGATTTCAAATCAGAAACATGTTAATGTGTTATTGTATTCATTTATTATATTTGAAATGTGCTCTGATATAAATAAAAATGACGTCAAATGACTTTTCGATGCTTCTATTTAACTTGATTTATATACGACTTTTGCGATTGAATCTTAAAATCAATTTTGTATTTACTTACTTCCCTCTATCAGCTACAAAGTATATACTTTTAGAATCTGTAAGTACATCTGGGATGGCACTACACTTTAACGTTATTTTAGAGACATTTGAGTCAACCGTAGGACGTTTGCGAACGTCTGAGACAATATTCTAAATTTTGTCAAGTATCTTATGTTTTCTAGATACCATGTTTCTGCATAATTTTAATGCTCTAGCAAAATTTCTTCTCGATTAATAGCTTTTGAAGGAAAATTTTTTATCGGCATATAAAAAAAATCTTTTTTGGAATTTAATTCAGTTTGTCCCTCTTAAGGTAAAAATTCCGTCAAAGTCTCATATTTTAAATCACAAACTGTAATTTAAAAATTAAAATTGCATATTATAAAACCAAAATTGTAATTTTAAAATGAAAATTGTATATTTTATGACGAAAAGTGTAATTTTAATACTAGATACCATGTTTCTGCATAATTTTAATGTTCTAGCAAAATTTCTTCTCGATTAATAGCTTTTGAAGGAAAATTTTTTATCGGCATATAAAAAAAATCTTTTTTGGAATTTAATTCAGTTTGTCCCTCTTAAGGTAAAAATTCCGTCAAAGTCTCATATTTTAAATCACAAACTGTAATTTAAAAATTAAAATTGCATATTATAAAACCAAAATTGTAATTTTAAAATGAAAATTGTATATTTTATGACGAAAAGTGTAATTTTAATATGAAAATCGTATATTTTAAAACGAAAATATTAATTTTAAAATGAAAATTGCCAAAAAAATGTGGAACGCTTTACGATTTTGCGTGTCATCCTTGCGCAGGGGCCATGCTAATCTTCTCTGTATCGTTCCAATTTTAGTATATGTACTGCCGAAGCAAGTACGACCGCTGAGCTCCGAGCGCTCCTTATATATGAACCATTGACTCATCCTGGCACTTGCGAGAGGTGAAAAATAAAGGTAGCCGCGTAGCGCTAGATTTTGAAACTAATACGTTGTGCTGCAAATGCGCATATGAAGCACATAACAATTTAAAGCACTATGTTGGCCAATCAGTAAATATTAACCGGATTTCAAATCAGAAACATGTTAATGTGTTATTGTATTCATTTATTATATTTGAAATGTGCTCTGATATAAATGAAAATGACGTCAAATGACTTTTCGATGCTTCTATTTAACTTGATTTATATACGACTTTTGCGATTGAATCTTAAAATCAATTTTGTATTTACTTACTTCCCTCTATCAGCTACAAAGTATATACTTTTAGAATCTGTAAGTACATCTGGAATGGCAGTACACTTTAACGTTATTTTAGAGACATTTGAGTCAACCGTAGGACGTTTGCGAACGTCTGAGACAATATCCTAAATTTTGTCAAGTATCTTATGTTTTCTAGATACCATGTTTCTGCATAATTTTAATGTTCTAGCAAAATTTCTTCTCGATTAATAGCTTTTGAAGGATAATTTTTTATCGGCATATAAAAAAAATCTTTTTTGGAATTTAATTCAGTTTGTCCCTCTTAAGGTAAAAATTCCGTCAAAGTCTCATATTTTAAATCACAAACTGTAATTTAAAAATTAAAATTGCATATTATAAAACCAAAATTGTAATTTTAAAATGAAAATTGTATATTTTATGACGAAAAGTGTAATTTTAATATGAAAATCGTATATTTTAAAACGAAAATATTAATTTTAAAATGAAAATTGCCAAAAAAATGTGGAACGCTTCACGATTTTGCGTGTCATCCTTGCGCAGGGGCCATGCTAATCTTCTCTGTATCGTTCCAATTTTAGTATATGTACTGCCGAAGCAAGTACGACCGCTGAGCTCCGAGCGCTCCTTATATATGAACCATTGACTCATCCTGGCACTTGCGAGAGGTGAAAAATAAAGGTAGCCGCGTAGCGCTAGATTCTGAAACTAATACGTTGTGCTGCAAATGCGCATATGAAGCACATAACAATTTAAAGCACTATGTTGGCCAATCAGTAAATATTAACCGGATTTCAAATCAGAAACATGTTAATCTGTTATTGTATTCATTTATTATATTTGAAATGTGCTCTGATATAAATGAAAATGACATCAAATGACTTTTTGATGCTTCTATTTAACTTGATTTATATAAGACTTTTGCGATTGAATCTTAAAATCAATTTTGTATTTACTTACTTCCCTCAATCAGCTACAAAGTATATACTTTTAGAATCTGTAAGTACATCTGGGATGGCACTACACTTTAACGTTATTTTAGAGACATTTGAGTCAACCGTAGGACGTTTGCGAACGTCTGAGACAATATCCTAAATTTTGTCAAGTATCTTATGTTTTCTATATACCATGTTTCTGCATAATTTTAATGTTCTAGCAAAATTTCTTCTCGATTAATAGCTTTTGAAGGAAAATTTTTTATCGGCATATAAAAAAAATCTTTTTTGGAATTTAATTCAGTTTGTCCCTCTTAAGGTAAAAATTCCGTCAAAGTCTCATATTTCTCATACGTCTCATATCACAAACTGTAATTTAAAAATTAAAATTGCATATTATAAAACCAAAATTGTAATTTTAAAATGAAAATTGTATATTTTATGACGAAAAGTGTAATTTTAATATGAAAATCGTATATTTTAAAACGAAAATATTAATTTTAAAATGAAAATTGCCAAAAAAATGTGGAACGCTTCACGATTTTGCGTGTCATCCTTGCGCAGGGGCCATGCTAATCTTCTCTGTATCGTTCCAATTTTAGTATATGTACTGCCGAAGCAAGTACGACCGCTGAGCTCCGAGCGCTCCTTATATATGAACCATTGACTCATCCTGGCACTTGCGAGAGGTGAAAAATAAAGGTAGCCGCGTAGCGCTAGATTTTGAAACTAATACGTTGTGCTGCAAATGCGTATATGAAGCACATAACAATTTAAAGCACTATGTTGGCCAATCAGTAAATATTAACCGGATTTCAAATCAGAAACATGTTAATGTGTTATTGTATTCATTTATTATATTTGAAATGTGCTCTGATATAAATGAAAATGACGTCAAATGACTTTTCGATGCTTCTATTTAACTTGATTTATATACGACTTGTGCGATTGAATCTTAAAATCAATTTTGTATTTACTTACTTCCCTCTATCAGCTACAAAGTATATACTTTTAGAATCTGTAAGTACATCTGGGATGGCACTACACTTTAACGTTATTTTAGAGACATTTGAGTCAACCGTAGGACGTTTGCGAACGTCTGAGACAATATCCTAAATTTTGTCAAGTATCTTATGTTTTCTACATACCATGTTTCTGCATAATTTTAATGTTCTAGCAAAATTTCTTCTCGATTAATAGCTTTTGAAGGAAAATTTTTTATCGGCATATAAAAAAAATCTTTTTTGGAATTTAATTCACTTTGTCCCTCTTAAGGTAAAAATTCCGTCAAAGTCTCATATTTTAAATCACAAACTGTAATTTAAAAATTAAAATTGCATATTATAAAACCAAAATTGTAATTTTAAAATGAAAATTGTATATTTTATGACGAAAAGTGTAATTTTAATATGAAAATCGTATATTTTAAAACGAAAATATTAATTTTAAAATGAAAATTGCCAAAAAAATGTGGAACGCTTCACGATTTTGCGTGTCATCCTTGCGCAGGGGCCATGCTAATCTTCTCTGTATCGTTCCAATTTTAGTATATGTACTGCCGAAGCAAGTACGACCGCTGAGCTCCGAGCGCTCCTTATATATGAACCATTGACTCATCCTGGCACTTGCGAGAGGTGAAAAATAAAGGTAGCCGCGTAGCGCTAGATTTTGAAACTAATACGTTGTGCTGCAAATGCGCATATGAAGCACATAACAATTTAAAGCACTATGTTGGCCAATCAGTAAATATTAACCGGATTTCAAATCAGAAACATGTTAATGTGTTATTGTATTCATTTATTATATTTGAAATGTGCTCTGATATAAATGAAAATGACGTCAAATGACTTTTCGATGCTTCTATTTAACTTGATTTATATACGACTTTTGCGATTGAATCTTAAAATCAATTTTGTATTTACTTACTTCCCTCTATCAGCTACAAAGTATATACTTTTAGAATCTGTAAGTACATCTGGGATGGCACTACACTTTAACGTTATTTTAGAGACATTTGAGTCGACCGTAGGACGTTTGCGAACGTCTGAGACAATATCCTAAATTTTGTCAAGTATCTTATGTTTTCTAGATACCATGTTTCTGCATAATTTTAATGTTCTAGCAAAATTTCTTCTCGATTAATAGCTTTTGAAGGAAAATTTTTTATCGGCATATAAAAAAAATCTTTTTTGGAATTTAATTCAGTTTGTCCCTCTTAAGGTAAAAATTCCGTCAAAGTCTCATATTTTAAATCACAAACTGTAATTTAAAAATTAAAATTGCATATTATGAAACCAAAATTGTAATTTTAAAATGAAAATTGTATATTTTATGACGAAAAGTGTAATTTTAATATGAAAATCGTATATTTTAAAACGAAAATATTAATTTTAAAATGAAAATTGCCAAAATAATGTGGAACGCTTCACGATTTTGCGTGTCATCCTTGCGCAGGGGCCATGCTAATCTTCTCTGTATCGTTCCAATTTTAGTATATGTACTGCCGAAGCAAGTACGACCGCTGAGCTCCGAGCGCTCCTTATATATGAACCATTGACTCATCCTGGCACTTGCGAGAGGTGAAAAATAAAGGTAGCCGCGTAGCGCTAGATTTTGAAACTAATACGTTGTGCTGCAAATGCGCATATGAAGCACATAACAATTTAAAGCACTATGTTGGCCAATCAGTAAATATTAACCGGATTTCAAATCAGAAACATGTTAATGTGTTATTGTATTCATTTATTATATTTGAAATGTGCTCTGATATAAATGAAAATGACGTCAAATGACTTTTCGATGCTTCTATTTAACTTGATTTATATACGACTTTTGCGATTGAATCTTAAAATCAATTTTGTATTTACTTACTTCCCTCTATCAGCTACAAAGTATATACTTTTAGAATCTGTAAGTACATCTGGGATGGCACTACACTTTAACGTTATTTTAGAGACATTTGAGTCAACCGTAGGACGTTTGCGAACGTCTGAGACAATATCCTAAATTTTGTCAAGTATCTTATGTTTTCTAGATACCATGTTTCTGCATAATTTTAATGTTCTAGCAAAATTTCTTCTCGATTAATAGCTTTTGAAGGAAAATTTTTTATCGGCATATAAAAAAAATCTTTTTTGGAATTTAATTCAGTTTGTCCCTCTTAAGGTAAAAATTCCGTCAAAGTCTCATATTTTAAATCACAAACTGTAATTTAAAAATTAAAATTGCATATTATAAAACCAAAATTGTAATTTTAAAATGAAAATTGTATATTTTATGACGAAAAGTGTAATTTTAATATGAAAATCGTATATTTTAAAACGAAAATATTAATTTTAAAATGAAAATTGCCAAAAAAATGTGGAACGCTTCACGATTTTGCGTGTCATCCTTGCGCAGGGGCCATGCTAATCTTCTCTGTATCGTTCCAATTTTAGTATATGTACTGCCGAAGCAAGTACGACCGCTGAGCTCCGAGCGCTCCTTATATATGAACCATTGACTCATCCTGGCACTTGCGAGAGGTGAAAAATAAAGGTAGCCGCGTAGCGCTAGATTTTGAAACTAATACGTTGTGCTGCAAATGCGCATATGAAGCACATAACAATTTAAAGCACTATGTTGGCCAATCAGTAAATATTAACCGGATTTCAAATCAGAAACATGTTAATGTGTTATTGTATTCATTTATTATATTTGAAATGTGCTCTGATATAAATGAAAATGACGTCAAATGACTTTTCGATGCTTCTATTTAACTTGATTTATATACGACTTTTGCGATTGAATCTTAAAATCAATTTTGTATTTACTTACTTCCCTCTATCAGCTACAAAGTATATACTTTTAGAATCTGTAAGTACATCTGGGATGGCACTACACTTTAACGTTATTTTAGAGACATTTGAGTCAACCGTAGGACGTTTGCGAACGTCTGAGACAATATCCTAAATTTTGTCAAGTATCTTATGTTTTCTAGATACCATGTTTCTGCATAATTTTAATGTTCTAGCAAAATTTCTTCTCGATTAATAGCTTTTGAAGGAAAATTTTTTATCGGCATATAAAAAAAATCTTTTTTGGAATTTAATTCAGTTTGTCCCTCTTAAGGTAAAAATTCCGTCAAAGTCTCATATTTTAAATCACAAACTGTAATTTAAAAATTAAAATTGCATATTATAAAACCAAAATTGTAATTTTAAAATGAAAATTGTATATTTTATGACGAAAAGTGTAATTTTAATATGAAAATCGTATATTTTAAAACGAAAATATTAATTTTAAAATGAAAATTGCCAAAAAAATGTGGAACGCTTCACGATTTTGCGTGTCATCCTTGCGCAGGGGCCATGCTAATCTTCTCTGTATCGTTCCAATTTTAGTATATGTACTGCCGAGGCAAGTACGACCGCTGAGCTCCGAGCGCTCCTTATATATGAACCATTGACTCATCCTGGCACTTGCGAGAGGTGAAAAATAAAGGTAGCCGCGTAGCGCTAGATTTTGAAACTAATACGTTGTGCTGCAAATGCGCATATGAAGCACATAACAATTTAAAGCACTATGTTGGCCAATCAGTAAATATTAACCGGATTTCAAATCAGAAACATGTTAATGTGTTATTGTATTCATTTATTATATTTGAAATGTGCTCTGATATAAATGAAAATGACGTCAACTGTCTTTTCGATGCTTCTATTTAACTTGATTTATATACGACTTTTGCGATTGAATCTTAAAATCAATTTTGTATTTACTTACTTTCCTCTATCAGCTACAAAGTATATACTTTTAGAATCTGTAAGTACATCTGGGATGCCACTACACTTTAACGTTATTTTAGAGACATTTGAGTCAACCGTAGGACGTTTGCGAACGTCTGAAACAATATCCTAAATTTTGTCAAGTATCTTATGTTTTCTAGATACCATGTTTCTGCATAATTTTAATGTTCTAGCAAAATTTCTTCTCGATTAATAGCTTTTAAAGGAAAATTTTTTATCGGCATATAAAAAAAATCTTTTTTGGAATTTAATTCAGTTTGTCCCTCTTAAGGTAAAAATTCCGTCAAAGTCTCATATTTTAAATCACAAACTGTAATTTAAAAATTAAAATTGCATATTATAAAACCAAAATTGTAATTTTAAAATGAAAATTGTATATTTTATGACGAAAAGTGTAATTTTAATATGAAAATCGTATATTTTAAAACGAAAATATTAATTTTAAAATGAAAATTGCCAAAAAAATGTGGAACGCTTCACGATTTTGCGTGTCATCCTTGCGCAGGGGCCATGCTAATCTTCTCTGTATCGTTCCAATTTTAGTATATGTACTGCCGAAGCAAGTACGACCGCTGAGCAGAAAGAAAGAAAGAAGGGATGGTGGGAGCCCCCTCCATCGCCCCCACCTGTGAGATACTCTTCCAGTTTGACCATGTAGAGGAGCCCTTGAGCCCACCTCGCCGTTTGTCGGAGAGGGTGGGCCCACTTGAACCTCTTATCTCTCCTGGAAGGAAGACAGGTGATTTTACTCTAAGCAGAGAAGTTTGCGTGTAATACCCTTCAGGGCATGACTACACGAATCTAGCAAATATATAGCCTAGCGGTACTGATTTTATCAAGAAGTTTATATTTAGGTTTGTGGGGAAAAAAGAAAACCCTTTTTCAAGGGAAAACAAAAAACCCACAATTTATATCTTTGCATTCCTACGAACATGAGATTTAGAGGTGAAAAGAAGGAAGTCAAAGAGGAAAGGAGGCAAAGTGGTGAAGAGAGTGAGAGTGAGAGTTACATGTTATTCGTCTGATCTAAAGTAGCCACTCGCGCCGTAGATCAGCGGGCATCTGCTAATCTCCCGGAGTAGGCCTATAACTGATTTAATCAGGTATCTGCCCACACCCGGGAACCAACAAACGCCTTCGCTGTAATATAGCGCACCATCACTACTTCAAACCAGAAGAATATATTATATATAATTGTTGTAGATGATGATGCTGCTCTGGTGCCCTGAAACTCACGAAAAATTTATGATTTTTGGTTCATGTTTGGATTTATAAATATCTATGAAATCTTTGGGTCTACGGTATTTATCTCTAGGATCATAGTCATATTTTCCTAATTCTTTAATAAGTTTATATTTAGATTTAGCCGCGGTTTCGTAGAATTTTTGTCCGGATTTTATGATATAATCTTCTATGTTATCTACTTCAAGTTCTTTGTGGATTAACGCGTTTTTAGTATATCGCGGCGCTTTAGTGATGGCTCTTAAGGTTTTGTTTTGCATAGTTTGAATTTTATTAAGGTTTGGTTTACTTGTTCCTCCCCATACAGTTGATGCATAAGTTAAGATTGGTCTGATAAATGTTTTGTATATTAGTAGCCCGTTTTTAATACCTAAAGCTGAGTGGCTTCTTATTAGTGGCATTAGTTTTGCAAGCGCTCCGGTTGCTTTATTACGTGTGTTTGTGGTGTTTTCTTTGAATGTTAATTTTTGATCAAGAGTTACCCCGAGGTATTTTACGCTTGCTTTCCACGGTATTGGTGTGTTATTTAGTGTAGGAGGTTCGAGACCTTTGGTTGGGTTGCGTTTTTTAGAGAAAATAATTGCTTCAGATTTAGCCGCGTTTATTTTAATTCGCCATTTGGCACACCATATATTAATTTTACTTAGATGTTCATTTAAATTTTTAACTAGAGTTTTGTTTCTCATAGATGTCCCGAGTACAACTGTGTCATCTGCGTAGATGCCCATTTTAACGTTATGTTTAGTGGGAGTGGGAATATCGTTTATATAAAGACTAAATAAGATTGGTCCTAAGAGACTGCCTTGTGGCACTCCTGCTTTTATCGAGAATTCTCCTGATGTTATGCCGTCGAGTAATACCTCAAATGAGCGGTTGTTTAAATAGGAGGCTAGTAGGTGTATTATTCTTTTTGAGATTTTTGCTTCTATTAATTTTCTTATTAGCCCGTTAATCCAAACACTATCGAAAGCTTTTTCAACGTCTAGTAAAACCGCGCCTGTGTCGTATTTCCAATTAAAGTTTCTGTTTATGTATTCAGTTATGCGTAAGATTTGATGTTGAGTTGAGTGTCCTTCCCGAAAACCGAATTGTTCTTCTCTTATTAATTTATTTGCGTTTATCTCTTTTTTAAGTCTTTTAATTAGTACTGATTCTAGAGCTTTACTCATTGTATTTAGTAGGCTTATTGGACGGTAACTAGTTGGTAAGGTTGGATCTTTACCCGCTTTAGCAAAGACTAATATTAGTGCCTTTTTCCATTGGCCAGGAAAGTAGTTAAATTTAAAGCAAGCATTAAAAATGTCAGCTAATCTTTTAAGTGCAAGGCTAGGTAAATGTTTTAGAACAAAGTTTGAAATTTTATCGAGTCCCGGGGCTTTATTATTTTTTGTTTTTCTGAAATACTGCCTAAGTTCGAATCCCGTTACTTGTTCGAGTTCGTCAGTACACGGTTGTTGTAAAAAGTCTGCTACTAGTTTGTCCGTTTCCTCCGTAAAGTCGGGTAGTGATGGGTTGTCATGCGGTGTAAAAGTTTTCGCGAAGTTTTCTGCTAGCCGTTTTGCTTTTTCCTCCGGTGAAAAATATTTAATGTCATTATTTTCATCTTTTAATGGGGGGATATTAGTTCTTGAACGAGTTAGTGCTTTAGTCATTCTCCAGATAGAATTGTCTTTAATGTTTAGTTTTTTAACCGTTTTGTTCCAGGATTCGCATCTAAATTCTTTTATTTTAAGCGCAATTACTTTACGATATCTGTTTATATTTTGTTTTAGGGTGGGGTTAGGTTTTTTATGGTATTAGCGACGCATTTTATTACGTTGATTGATCAGTAATATTATGTCGGTTGGTAGTGGTTCACTACCGTTTTTATTTTCGTTTAGGGGCGTAGAAAAATCTATTGCTTCTGTTATTATATTTGTTAAATGTGTAATGGCGCCGTCGATTTGTTCAGTGTTGTTAAGTTCGTATTCGTGTTGTATGTTTTCGTTTATATGAGTATTAAATTTATTCCAGTCGGTTTTCGCGAAGTTATGTTTGGCTTTAGGTACGTTAAATGAGACGTCGAGATCTATTGTTATTTCAATGGGGTAGTGGTCTGAGTCTAGTTCGTGTATTGTATTGACGTTGATTGAATAATCTAAATTCTTTGTTATCGTAAAATCTATGATGTCAGGTTTATAGCGTTTATTTACCGGATAATGAGTAAATTCAGATGGCGCGTGTACACTTAGGTTTTGTTTTTGGCAATAATTGCTTAGTTTTGAGCCAAGTGTGTTTATCGTTCTACTGCCCCAGCGTGTGTGTTTTGCATTTAAGTCACCTGCGACTACCACTGTGGGTGCTATTCTAAAAATTTTATCGTAGTCGGATTTATTATATTTTTTACTTGGCGAGTTATATATTGAAACAATTGCGATCTCTGTTCCTCGTGTTTTTATTTTTATTGCCGTGGCTTCTATGGTCTCAAGATTTAAGGTTATTTCATGCTGGATTAGATTGTTTTTGACTAGCACCGCGGTGCCTCTATTATTTTCGTCTTTATGTTTGTGTGTTTTATAGCCTGGTATATTAAATTTTGTTTTATCTTTTACGAGAGTTTCTGATAGCAAGCAAATGTCTATTTCATGTATATTAATAAAGTTTTCAAGTTCGGATTTTTTGTTATATAGACCTCCGCACGCGTTCCATGCGCTTATTTTTAACTTGTTGTATCGCTTATCCATTTTTAGTATTCGCGAGTTTAAGAGTACTATTCATTAATTTACTTATTACGTTAATTATGTGTCCAGGAGCTTTACTGGAGTCACATTCCCCTGACACTACAGCCGCAGCTAGCTGGCATGCTTCTTGCAGGAGTTGGGTTAATTCATTCATGAATGTTTGTTTATTGATATTATCGTTTGAATTTTGTTTTTGTGTGTACCTGGGCTTATTTGGAAAATTTTTATTTACAATCTGTTTTTCAGAGACTTTAGTCGTTTGTTTAATTATTTGAGGGTTTTCAGTGATTTTAGTCGATTGTGTAATAGTTCGGGGGTTTTCAGGGATTTTAGTCTTAACTTTAGTACGTTTAGCTCTGTTTTCTGTGGTTTTATTCAGGGGATCTATTTCCGAAGCGAAAGTAGAAGTGTTGCGTGTTCTCAGAGGCGGAAATTGGCTTCTATCGCTAGTAAATGGTGAGCTGTGAAGGTGTACTGAGGCTCTAATTGTTGAAGCAATTACCTTCTTGGCGTAACTTACTTTTTCAGCTTTGTACTTTGTACAGCCTTTGTACATGGCAAAATGGTCTCCTCCACAGTTCACACATTTCCTTATCAAATTTTCGGCTGTGGTGGGGCAGCTCCTGGACTCGTGTGTTGCTCCGCATTTGAAACATCTAGCCGTTGCATGGCAGTGCTTTGAAGTGTGATTAAATCGCTGACACTTAAAGCACTGCTTGACTCCTTTAGGTGGTACGTAGTCTTCGAACCTGACCTTCATGTAAGCAATAGTTTCTACTTCTTTAATTTTCGAAACTTCATCTTCTTTAATTGTAATTAAATACAGCGGTAGTAGACTTTTGTCCTTACCGCTTTTCATCTGCACTACTTCACTTACACGAAGCTCAAGTTCTTCCAGCTCGGTCTTGATTTCCGATGGAAGGATTGACCTTGGCAGCCCCCTTAACACCAACCTAGATTCGCGCTCTCTGCCCTCTTCCCTGAATAGATAAAATTCAAATCCCTTCTCCTCGACTTTGTGGAGAATGAATCTGTAGTCATCTATCGTGGCTGCCCGGACCGACATAACCTCCCCTTTTAGCTTATACACTACGGGCGGGAATGAAAGCTTTTTCCCATCTTTATCCTGCTCCTTAAACGCGGCGCGCAGCTTTGCGTAGCTCAGTTGACTGTTATCGCGATCGTCTACGATTACGTTGATCGGCGCAATTTCATGCTTCTTAGCATTTTTGGTGACCAAGCTAGCATCCTGTTCGTGTCCCGCGAGCGCGCTAAATGAGTTATTAGATAATATTGGCACTTTACCTATTCTCCCATCGTTTATCTTGGGCGTCTTCCTCTTAGTTCCCTGCGCTCCCTCTTCCTGGCTGCTGTGTCCTCTCTCTCTCTTTGTCCGCCTGCTGCTCACACTCTCGAAGTCCTGGAAGTCCATGCTCTCAGTCTTGCCGTAGTTCCTGGCGATAGACGCTGCGATTGACGTCTGCTTGCTGGAAACTCCTGGCTCGCTGCTGCTGGTGCTGCTGTGCTCAGAGTCGCCGTCCGAGTGTGATGCTTTCCCATCTGGCGGTTTCATGTCGATGTGTGCTTGGCTTGCTGATAGTATTGTAGATGAGCTCGCCTGGCTAAGCGCCATGGCTCGCTTTTCTTTCATCAACACAGAAATATCCGGATATCGCAATGAGAATTGCAATTATCACGGAAACCTCAGCTACGTTAAAGAAATCTCACGTGACTCTATGTTCGATAAAATTAACAATTAGTCAGAGAACGAAGTGCACTGCTCAACGGTCAAAGATCGAATCCTCTCTCGTCCCATCCGACCGCTGAGCTCCGAGCGCTCCTTATATATGAACCATTGACTCATCCTGGCACTTGCGAGAGGTGAAAAATAAAGGTAGCCGCGTAGCGCTAGATATTGAAACTAATACGTTGTGCTGCAAATGCGCATATGAAGCACATAACAATTTAAAGCACTATGTTGGCCAATCAGTAAATATTAACCGGATTTCAAATCAGAAACATGTTAATGTGTTATTGTATTCATTTATTATATTTAAAATGTGCTCTGATATAAATAAAAATGACGTCAAATGACTTTTCGATGCTTCTATTTAACTTGATTTATATACGACTTTTGCGATTGAATCTTAAAATCAATTTTGTATTTACTTACTTCCCTCTATCAGCTACAAAGTATATACTTTTAGAATCTGTAAGTACATCTGGGATGGCACTACACTTTAACGTTATTTTAGAGACATTTGAGTCAACCGTAGGACGTTTGCGAACGTCTGAGACAATATTCTAAATTTTGTCAAGTATCTTATGTTTTCTAGATACCATGTTTCTGCATAATTTTAATGCTCTAGCAAAATTTCTTCTCGATTAATAGCTTTTGAAGGAAAATTTTTTATCGGCATATAAAAAAAATCTTTTTTGGAATTTAATTCAGTTTGTCCCTCTTAAGGTAAAAATTCCGTCAAAGTCTCATATTTTAAATCACAAACTGTAATTTAAAAATTAAAATTGCATATTATAAAACCAAAATTGTAATTTTAAAATGAAAATTGTATATTTTATGACGAAAAGTGTAATTTTAATATGAAAATCGTATATTTTAAAACGAAAATATTAATTTTAAAATGAAAATTGCCAAAAAAATGTGGAACGCTTTACGATTTTGCGTGTCACCCTTGCGCAGGGGCCATGCTAATCTTCTCTGTATCGTTCCAATTTTAGTATATGTACTGCCGAAGCAAGTACGACCGCTGAGCTCCGAGCGCTCCTTATATATGAACCATTGACTCATCCTGGCACTTGCGAGAGGTGAAAAATAAAGGTAGCCGCGTAGCGCTAGATTTTGAAACTAATACGTTGTGCTGCAAATGCGCATATGAAGCACATAACAATTTAAAGCACTATGTTGGCCAATCAGTAAATATTAACCGGATTTCAAATCAGAAACATGTTAATGTGTTATTGTATTCATTTATTATATTTGAAATGTGCTCTGATATAAATGAAAATGACGTCAAATGACTTTTCGATGCTTCTATTTAACTTGATTTATATACGACTTTTGCGATTGAATCTTAAAATCAATTTTGTATTTACTTACTTCCCTCTATCAGCTACAAAGTATATACTTTTAGAATCTGTAAGTACATCTGGGATGGCACTACACTTTAACGTTATTTTAGAGACATTTGAGTCAACCGTAGGACGTTTGCGAACGTCTGAGACAATATCCTAAATTTTGTCAAGTATCTTATGTTTTCTAGATACCATGTTTCTGCATAATTTTAATGTTCTAGCAAAATTTCTTCTCGATTAATAGCTTTTGAAGGAAAATTTTTTATCGGCATATAAAAAAAATCTTTTTTGGAATTTAATTCAGTTTGTCCCTCTTAAGGTAAAAATTCCGTCAAAGTCTCATATTTTAAATCACAAACTGTAATTTAAAAATTAAAATTGCATATTATAAAACCAAAATTGTAATTTTAAAATGAAAATTGTATATTTTATGACGAAAAGTGTAATTTTAATATGAAAATCGTATATTTTAAAACGAAAATATTAATTTTAAAATGAAAATTGCCAAAAAAATGTGGAACGCTTCACGATTTTGCGTGTCATCCTTGCGCAGGGGCCATGCTAATCTTCTCTGTATCGTTCCAATTTTAGTATATGTACTGCCGAAGCAAGTACGACCGCTGAGCTCCGAGCGCTCCTTATATATGAACCATTGACTCATCCTGGCACTTGCGAGAGGTGAAAAATAAAGGTAGCCGCGTAGCGCTAGATTTTGAAACTAATACGTTGTGCTGCAAATGCGCATATGAAGCACATAACAATTTAAAGCACTATGTTGGCCAATCAGTAAATATTAACCGGATTTCAAATCAGAAACATATTAATGTGTTATTGTATTCATTTATTATATTTGAAATGTGCTCTGATATAAATGAAAATGACGTCAAATGACTTTTCGATGCTTCTATTTAACTTGATTTATATACGACTTTTGCGATTGAATCTTAAAATCAATTTTGTATTTACTTACTTCCCTCTATCAGCTACAAAGTATATACTTTTAGAATCTGTAAGTACATCTGGGATGGCACTACACTTTAACGTTATTTTAGAGACATTTGAGTCAACCGTAGGACGTTTGCGAACGTCTGAGACAATATCCTAAATTTTGTCAAGTATCTTATGTTTTCTAGATACCATGTTTCTGCATAATTTTAATGTTCTAGCAAAATTTCTTCTCGATTAATAGCTTTTGAAGGAAAATTTTTTATCGGCATATAAAAAAAATCTTTTTTGGAATTTAATTCAGTTTGTCCCTCTTAAGGTAAAAATTCCGTCAAAGTCTCATATTTTAAATCACAAACTGTAATTTAAAAATTAAAATTGCATATTATAAAACCAAAATTGTAATTTTAAAATGAAAATTGTATATTTTATGACGAAAAGTGTAATTTTAATATGAAAATCGTATATTTTAAAACGAAAATATTAATTTTAAAATGAAAATTGCCAAAAAAATGTGGAACGCTTCACGATTTTGCGTGTCATCCTTGCGCAGGGGCCATGCTAATCTTCTCTGTATCGTTCCAATTTTAGTATATGTACTGCCGAAGCAAGTACGACCGCTGAGCTCCGAGCGCTCCTTATATATGAACCATTGACTCATCCTGGCACTTGCGAGAGGTGAAAAATAAAGGTAGCCGCGTAGCGCTAGATTTTGAAACTAATACGTTGTGCTGCAAATGCGCATATGAAGCACATAACAATTTAAAGCACTATGTTGGCCAATCAGTAAATATTAACCGGATTTCAAATCAGAAACATGTTAATGTGTTATTGTATTCATTTATTATATTTGAAATGTGCTCTGATATAAATGAAAATGACGTCAAATGACTTTTCGATGCTTCTATTTAACTTGATTTATATACGACTTTTGCGATTGAATCTTAAAATCAATTTTGTATTTACTTACTTCCCTCTATCAGCTACAAAGTATATACTTTTAGAATCTGTAAGTACATCTGGGATGGCACTACACTTTAACGTTATTTTAGAGACATTTGAGTCAACCGTAGGACGTTTGCGAACGTCTGAGACAATATCCTAAATTTTGTCAAGTATCTTATGTTTTCTAGATACCATGTTTCTGCATAATTTTAATGTTCTAGCAAAATTTCTTCTCGATTAATAGCTTTTGAAGGAAAATTTTTTATCGGCATATAAAAAAAATCTTTTTTGGAATTTAATTCAGTTTGTCCCTCTTAAGGTAAAAATTCCGTCAAAGTCTCATATTTTAAATCACAAACTGTAATTTAAAAATTAAAATTGCATATTATAAAACCAAAATTGTAATTTTAAAATGAAAATTGTATATTTTATGACGAAAAGTGTAATTTTAATATGAAAATCGTATATTTTAAAACGAAAATATTAATTTTAAAATGAAAATTGCCAAAAAAATGTGGAACGCTTCACGATTTTGCGTGTCATCCTTGCGCAGGGGCCATGCTAATCTTCTCTGTATCGTTCCAATTTTAGTATATGTACTGCCGAAGCAAGTACGACCGCTGAGCTCCGAGCGCTCCTTATATATGAACCATTGACTCATCCTGGCACTTGCGAGAGGTGAAAAATAAAGGTAGCCGCGTAGCGCTAGATTTTGAAACTAATACGTTGTGCTGCAAATGCGCATATGAAGCACATAACAATTTAAAGCACTATGTTGGCCAATCAGTAAATATTAACCGGATTTCAAATCAGAAACATGTTAATGTGTTATTGTATTCATTTATTATATTTGAAATGTGCTCTGATATAAATGAAAATGACGTCAAATGACTTTTCGATGCTTCTATTTAACTTGATTTATATACGACTTTTGCGATTGAATCTTAAATTCAATTTTGTATTTACTTACTTCCCTCTATCAGCTACAAAGTATATACTTTTAGAATCTGTAAGTACATCTGGGATGGCACTACACTTTAACGTTATTTTAGAGACATTTGAGTCAACCGTAGGACGTTTGCGAACGTCTGAGACAATATCCTAAATTTTGTCAAGTATCTTATGTTTTCTAGATACCATGTTTCTGCATAATTTTAATGTTCTAGCAAAATTTCTTCTCGATTAATAGCTTTTGAAGGAAAATTTTTTATCGGCATATAAAAAAAATCTTTTTTGGAATTTAATTCAGTTTGTCCCTCTTAAGGTAAAAATTCCGTCAAAGTCTCATATTTTAAATCACAAACTGTAATTTAAAAATTAAAATTGCATATTATAAAACCAAAATTGTAATTTTAAAATGAAAATTGTATATTTTATGACGAAAAGTGTAATTTTAATATGAAAATCGTATATTTTAAAACGAAAATATTAATTTTAAAATGAAAATTGCCAAAAAAATGTGGAACGCTTCACGATTTTGCGTGTCATCCTTGCGCAGGGGCCATGCTAATCTTCTCTGTATCGTTCCAATTTTAGTATATGTACTGCCGAAGCAAGTACGACCGCTGAGCTCCGAGCGCTCCTTATATATGAACCATTGACTCATCCTGGCACTTGCGAGAGGTGAAAAATAAAGGTAGCCGCGTAGCGCTAGATTTTGAAATTAATACGTTGTGCTGCAAATGCGCATATGAAGCACATAACAATTTAAAGCACTATGTTGGCCAATCAGTAAATATTAACAGGATTTCAAATCAGAAACATGTTAATGTGTTATTGTATTCATTTATTATATTTGAAATGTGCTCTGATATAAATGAAAATGACGTCAAATGACTTTTCGATGCTTCTATTTAACTTGATTTATATACGACTTTTGCGATTGAATCTTAAAATCAATTTTGTATTTACTTACTTCCCTCTATCAGCTACAAAGTATATACTTTTAGAATCTGTAAGTACATCTGGGATGGCACTACACTTTAACGTTATTTTAGAGACATTTGAGTCAACCGTAGGACGTTTGCGAACGTCTGAGACAATATCCTAAATTTTGTCAAGTATCTTATGTTTTCTAGATACCATGTTTCTGCATAATTTTAATGTTCTACCAAAATTTCTTCTCGATTAATAGCTTTTGAAGGAAAATTTTTTATCGGCATATAAAAAAAATCTTTTTTGGAATTTAATTCAGTTTGTCCCTCTTAAGGTAAAAATTCCGTCAAAGTCTCATATTTTAAATCACAAACTGTAATTTAAAAATTAAAATTGCATATTATAAAACCAAAATTGTAATTTTAAAATGAAAATTGTATATTTTATGACGAAAAGTGTAATTTTAATATGAAAATCGTATATTTTAAAACCAAAATATTAATTTTAAAATGAAAATTGCCAAAAAAATGTGGAACGCTTCACGATTTTGCGTGTCATCCTTGCGCAGGGGCCATGCTAATCTTCTCTGTATCGTTCCAATTTTAGTATATGTACTGCCGAAGCAAGTACGACCGCTGAGCTCCGAGCGCTCCTTATATATGAACCGTTGACTCATCCTGGCACTTGCGAGAGGTGAAAAATAAAGGTAGCCGCGTAGCGCTAGATTTTGAAACTAATACGTTGTGCTGCAAATGCGCATATGAAGCACATAACAATTTAAAGCACTATGTTGGCCAATCAGTAAATATTAACCGGATTTCAAATCAGAAACATGTTAATGTGTTATTGTATTCATTTATTATATTTGAAATGTTCTCTGATATAAATGAAAATGACGTCAAATGACTTTTCGATGCTTCTATTTAACTTGATTTATATACGACTTTTGCGATTGAATCTTAAAATCAATTTTGTATTTACTTACTTCCCTCTATCAGCTACAAAGTATATACTTTTAGAATCTGTAAGTACATCTGGGATGGCACTACACTTTAACGTTATTTTAGAGACATTTGAGTCAACCGTAGGACGTTTGCGAAAGTCTGAGACAATATCCTAAATTTTGTCAAGTATCTTATGTTTTCTAGATACCATGTTTCTGCATAATTTTAATGTTCTAGCAAAATTTCTTCTCGATTAATAGCTTTTGAAGGAAAATTTTTTATCGGCATATAAAAAAAATCTTTTTTGGAATTTAATTCAGTTTGTCCCTCTTAAGGTAAAAATTCCGTCAAAGTCTCATATTTTAAATCACAAACTGTAATTTAAAAATTAAAATTGCATATTATAAAACCAAAATTGTAATTTTAAAATGAAAATTGTATATTTTATGACGAAAAGTGTAATTTTAATATGAAAATCGTATATTTTAAAACGAAAATATTAATTTTAAAATGAAAATTGCCAAAAAAATGTGGAACGCTTCACGATTTTGCGTGTCATCCTTGCGCAGGGGCCATGCTAATCTTCTCTGTATCGTTCCAATTTTAGTATATGTACTGCCGAAGCAAGTACGACCGCTGAGCTCCGAGCGCTCCTTATATATGAACCATTGACTCATCCTGGCACTTGCGAGAGGTGAAAAATAAAGGTAGCCGCGTAGCGCTAGATTTTGAAACTAATACGTTGTGCTGCAAATGCGCATATGAAGCACATAACAATTTAAAGCACTATGTTGGCCAATCAGTAAATATTAACCGGATTTCAAATCAGAAACATGTTAATGTGTTATTGTATTCATTTATTATATTTGAAATGTGCTCTGATATAAATGAAAATGACGTCAAATGACTTTTCGATGCTTCTATTTAACTTGATTTATATACGACTTTTGCGATTGAATCTTAAAATCAATTTTGTATTTACTTACTTCCCTCTATCAGCTACAAAGTATATACTTTTAGAATCTGTAAGTACATCTGGGATGGCACTACACTTTAACGTTATTTTAGAGACATTTGAGTCAACCGTAGGACGTTTGCGAAAGTCTGAGACAATATCCTAAATTTTGTCAAGTATCTTATGTTTTCTAGATACCATGTTTCTGCATAATTTTAATGTTCTAGCAAAATTTCTTCTCGATTAATAGCTTTTGAAGGAAAATTTTTTATCGGCATATAAAAAAAATCTTTTTTGGAATTTAATTCAGTTTGTCCCTCTTAAGGTAAAAATTCCGTCAAAGTCTCATATTTTAAATCACAAACTGTAATTTAAAAATTAAAATTGCATATTATAAAACCAAAATTGTAATTTTAAAATGAAAATTGTATATTTTATGACGAAAAGTGTAATTTTAATATGAAAATCGTATATTTTAAAACCAAAATATTAATTTTAAAATGAAAATTGCCAAAAAAATGTGGAACGCTTCACGATTTTGCGTGTCATCCTTGCGCAGGGGCCATGCTAATCTTCTCTGTATCGTTCCAATTTTAGTATATGTACTGCCGAAGCAAGTACGACCGCTGAGCTCCGAGCGCTCCTTATATATGAACCGTTGACTCATCCTGGCACTTGCGAGAGGTGAAAAATAAAGGTAGCCGCGTAGCGCTAGATTTTGAAACTAATACGTTGTGCTGCAAACGCGCATATGAAGCACATAACAATTTAAAGCACTATGTTGGCCAATCAGTAAATATTAACCGGATTTCAAATCAGAAACATGTTAATGTGTTATTGTATTCATTTATTATATTTGAAATGTGCTCTGATATAAATGAAAATGACGTCAAATGACTTTTCGATGCTTCTATTTAACTTGATTTATATACGACTTTTGCGATTGAATCTTAAAATCAATTTTGTATTTACTTACTTCCCTCTATCAGCTACAAAGTATATACTTTTAGAATCTGTAAGTACATCTGGGATGGCACTACACTTTAACGTTATTTTAGAGACATTTGAGTCAACCGTAGGACGTTTGCGAAAGTCTGAGACAATATCCTAAATTTTGTCAAGTATCTTATGTTTTCTAGATACCATGTTTCTGCATAATTTTAATGTTCTAGCAAAATTTCTTCTCGATTAATAGCTTTTGAAGGAAAATTTTTTATCGGCATATAAAAAAAATCTTTTTTGGAATTTAATTCAGTTTGTCCCTCTTAAGGTAAAAATTCCGTCAAAGTCTCATATTTTAAATCACAAACTGTAATTTAAAAATTAAAATTGCATATTATAAAACCAAAATTGTAATTTTAAAATGAAAATTGTATATTTTATGACGTAAAGTGTAATTTTAATATGAAAATCGTATATTTTAAAACGAAAATATTAATTTTAAAATGAAAATTGCCAAAAAAATGTGGAACGCTTCACGATTTTGCGTGTCATCCTTGCGCAGGGGCCATGCTAATCTTCTCTGTATCGTTCCAATTTTAGTATATGTACTGCCGAAGCAAGTACGACCGCTGAGCTCCGAGCGCTCCTTATATATGAACCATTGACTCATCCTGGCACTTGCGAGAGGTGAAAAATAAAGGTAGCCGCGTAGCGCTAGATTTTGAAACTAATACGTTGTGCTGCAAATGCGCATATGAAGCACATAACAATTTAAAGCACTATGTTGGCCAATCAGTAAATATTAACCGGATTTCAAATCAGAAACATGTTAATGTGTTATTGTATTCATTTATTATATTTGAAATGTGCTCTGATATAAATGAAAATGACGTCAAATGACTTTTCGATGCTTCTATTTAACTTGATTTATATACGACTTTTGCGATTGAATCTTAAAATCAATTTTGTATTTACTTATTTCCCTCTATCAGCTACAAAGTATATACTTTTAGAATCTGTAAGTACATCTGGGATGGCACTACACTTTAACGTTATTTTAGAGACATTTGAGTCAACCGTAGGACGTTTGCGAAAGTCTGAGACAATATCCTAAATTTTGTCAAGTATCTTATGTTTTCTAGATACCATGTTTCTGCATAATTTTAATGTTCTAGCAAAATTTCTTCTCGATTAATAGCTTTTGAAGGAAAATTTTTTATCGGCATATAAAAAAAATCTTTTTTGGAATTTAATTCAGTTTGTCCCTCTTAAGGTAAAAATTCCGTCAAAGTCTCATATTTTAAATCACAAACTGTAATTTAAAAATTAAAATTGCATATTATAAAACCAAAATTGTAATTTTAAAATGAAAATTGTATATTTTATGACGAAAAGTGTAATTTTAATATGAAAATCGTATATTTTAAAACCAAAATATTAATTTTAAAATGAAAATTGCCAAAAAAATGTGGAACGCTTCACGATTTTGCGTGTCATCCTTGCGCAGGGGCCATGCTAATCTTCTCTGTATCGTTCCAATTTTAGTATATGTACTGCCGAAGCAAGTACGACCGCTGAGCTCCGAGCGCTCCTTATATTTTATATTTTTGTAAATTTAAAACGGCGTTTAGCAGGCACCTTAAACAATTACATGGTGAGGAGTAGGTTTAGAGATAAGAATGAGTCGATTATATATTTAGGCTTTTTATTTATTTAAATTATTTATTTATTTAATTTATTTATTTATTAAAACTTATTTATTTAATTTATTTATTTATTAAAATTTATTTATTTATTTATTTAACTTATTTATTTATTTATTTAACTTATTTATTTATTTAAATTTATTTATTTATTTATTTAAATTTATTTATTTATTTATTTAATTTAATTATTTATCTTGTTTATTTATGTATTCGACGCATTTATTTATTATTTTATTTATTTATTTATTAAATATTTTCAGTGTTAATTAAGTGTGAATGTATTTAATTATTAATTTGACAAAACAATTTTAAAAAAGTATGCATGTATTTATTAGTATGAATGGAAACGATTGTTAATGTATGTATATAATTTTATTCAAGCGACTGATAGGTATAATAAGTACGATTTAGAAAAAACAAATTTTATAACTGACAACAAAGCGCAATACTTTATATACCTGACTTCACATATGTGCAATTAATTTTAGTTAAGTAACGACGTGATATGTAATTTTAAGAAACTGACAACGTGTGACATTAAAAAATGTAAAAAATGTAAATTATATGTAAACTTTTTGTAAATATTTACAAATAAATATTATATCTATCTATCTATCTATCTATATATGAACCGTTGACTCATCCTGGCACTTGCGAGAGGTGAAAAATAAAGGTAGCCGCGTAGCGCTAGATTTTGAAACTAATACGTTGTGCTGCAAATGCGCATATGAAGCACATAACAATTTAAAGCACTATGTTGGTCAATCAGTAAATATTAACCGGATTTCAAATCAGAAACATGTTAATGTGTTATTGTATTCATTTATTATATTTGAAATGTGCTCTGATATAAATGAAAATGACGTCAAATGACTTTTCGATGCTTCTATTTAACTTGATTTATATACGACTTTTGCGATTGAATCTTAAAATCAATTTTGTATTTACTTACTTCCCTCTATCAGCTACAAAGTATATACTTTTAGAATCTGTAAGTACATCTGGGATGGCACTACACTTTAACGTTATTTTAGAGACATTTGAGTCAACCGTAGGACGTTTGCGAAAGTCTGAGACAATATCCTAAATTTTGTCAAGTATCTTATGTTTTCTAGATACCATGTTTCTGCATAATTTTAATGTTCTAGCAAAATTTCTTCTCGATTAATAGCTTTTGAAGGAAAATTTTTTATCGGCATATAAAAAAAATCTTTTTTGGAATTTAATTCAGTTTGTCCCTCTTAAGGTAAAAATTCCGTCAAAGTCTCATATTTTAAATCACAAACTGTAATTTAAAAATTAAAATTGCATATTATAAAACCAAAATTGTAATTTTAAAATGAAAATTGTATATTTTATGACGTAAAGTGTAATTTTAATATGAAAATCGTATATTTTAAAACGAAAATATTAATTTTAAAATGAAAATTGCCAAAAAAATGTGGAACGCTTCACGATTTTGCGTGTCATCCTTGCGCAGGGGCCATGCTAATCTTCTCTGTATCGTTCCAATTTTAGTATATGTACTGCCGAAGCAAGTACGACCGCTGAGCTCCGAGCGCTCCTTATATATGAACCATTGACTCATCCTGGCACTTGCGAGAGGTGAAAAATAAAGGTAGCCGCGTAGCGCTAGATTTTGAAACTAATACGTTGTGCTGCAAATGCGCATATGAAGCACATAACAATTTAAAGCACTATGTTGGCCAATCAGTAAATATTAACCGGATTTCAAATCAGAAACATGTTAATGTGTTATTGTATTCATTTATTATATTTGAAATGTGCTCTGATATAAATGAAAATGACGTCAAATGACTTTTCGATGCTTCTATTTAACTTGATTTATATACGACTTTTGCGATTGAATCTTAAAATCAATTTTGTATTTACTTACTTCCCTCTATCAGCTACAAAGTATATACTTTTAGAATCTGTAAGTACATCTGGGATGGCACTACACTTTAACGTTATTTTAGAGACATTTGAGTCAACCGTAGGACGTTTGCGAAAGTCTGAGACAATATCCTAAATTTTGTCAAGTATCTTATGTTTTCTAGATACCATGTTTCTGCATAATTTTAATGTTCTAGCAAAATTTCTTCTCGATTAATAGCTTTTGAAGGAAAATTTTTTATCGG
The DNA here is from genome assembly GCA_949152435.1 of Gastracanthus pulcherrimus. NCBI lineage: Eukaryota > Metazoa > Arthropoda > Insecta > Hymenoptera > Pteromalidae > Gastracanthus > Gastracanthus pulcherrimus. Next base: position 23,799,784 of record OX424573.1, on the reverse strand, counting down.
CATATAAAAAAAATCTTTTTTGGAATTTAATTCAGTTTGTCCCTCTTAAGGTAAAAATTCCGTCAAAGTCTCATATTTTAAATCACAAACTGTAATTTAAAAATTAAAATTGCATATTATAAAACCAAAATTGTAATTTTAAAATGAAAATTGTATATTTTATGACGAAAAGTGTAATTTTAATATGAAAATCGTATATTTTAAAACCAAAATATTAATTTTAAAATGAAAATTGCCAAAAAAATGTGGAACGCTTCACGATTTTGCGTGTCATCCTTGCGCAGGGGCCATGCTAATCTTCTCTGTATCGTTCCAATTTTAGTATATGTACTGCCGAAGCAAGTACGACCGCTGAGCTCCGAGCGCTCCTTATATATGAACCGTTGACTCATCCTGGCACTTGCGAGAGGTGAAAAATAAAGGTAGCCGCGTAGCGCTAGATTTTGAAACTAATACGTTGTGCTGCAAATGCGCATATGAAGCACATAACAATTTAAAGCACTATGTTGGCCAATCAGTAAATATTAACCGGATTTCAAATCAGAAACATGTTAATGTGTTATTGTATTCATTTATTATATTTGAAATGTGCTCTGATATAAATGAAAATGACGTCAAATGACTTTTCGATGCTTCTATTTAACTTGATTTATATACGACTTTTGCGATTGAATCTTAAATTCAATTTTGTATTTACTTACTTCCCTCTATCAGCTACAAAGTATATACTTTTAGAATCTGTAAGTACATCTGGGATGGCACTACACTTTAACGTTATTTTAGAGACATTTGAGTCAACCGTAGGACGTTTGCGAAAGTCTGAGACAATATCCTAAATTTTGTCAAGTATCTTATGTTTTCTAGATACCATGTTTCTGCATAATTTTAATGTTCTAGCAAAATTTCTTCTCGATTAATAGCTTTTGAAGGAAAATTTTTTATCGGCATATAAAAAAAATCTTTTTTGGAATTTAATTCAGTTTGTCCCTCTTAAGGTAAAAATTCCGTCAAAGTCTCATATTTTAAATCACAAACTGTAATTTAAAAATTAAAATTGCATATTATAAAACCAAAATTGTAATTTTAAAATGAAAATTGTATATTTTATGACGTAAAGTGTAATTTTAATATGAAAATCGTATATTTTAAAACGAAAATATTAATTTTAAAATGAAAATTGCCAAAAAAATGTGGAACGCTTCACGATTTTGCGTGTCATCCTTGCGCAGGGGCCATGCTAATCTTCTCTGTATCGTTCCAATTTTAGTATATGTACTGCCGAAGCAAGTACGACCGCTGAGCTCCGAGCGCTCCTTATATATGAACCATTGACTCATCCTGGCACTTGCGAGAGGTGAAAAATAAAGGTAGCCGCGTAGCGCTAGATTTTGAAACTAATACGTTGTGCTGCAAATGCGCATATGAAGCACATAACAATTTAAAGCACTATGTTGGCCAATCAGTAAATATTAACCGGATTTCAAATCAGAAACATGTTAATGTGTTATTGTATTCATTTATTATATTTGAAATGTGCTCTGATATAAATGAAAATGACGTCAAATGACTTTTCGATGCTTCTATTTAACTTGATTTATATACGACTTTTGCGATTGAATCTTAAAATCAATTTTGTATTTACTTACTTCCCTCTATCAGCTACAAAGTATATACTTTTAGAATCTGTAAGTACATCTGGGATGGCACTACACTTTAACGTTATTTTAGAGACATTTGAGTCAACCGTAGGACGTTTGCGAACGTCTGAGACAATATCCTAAATTTTGTCAAGTATCTTATGTTTTCTAGATACCATGTTTCTGCATAATTTTAATGTTCTAGCAAAATTTCTTCTCGATAAATAGCTTTTGAAGGAAAATTTTTTATCGGCATATAAAAAAAATCTTTTTTTGAATTTAATTCAGTTTGTCCCTCTTAAGGTAAAAATTCCGTCAAAGTCTCATATTTTAAATCACAAACTGTAATTTAAAAATTAAAATTGCATATTATAAAACCAAAATTGTAATTTTAAAATGAAAATTGTATATTTTATGACGAAAAGTGTAATTTTAATATGAAAATCGTATATTTTAAAACGAAAATATTAATTTTAAAATGAAAATTGCCAAAAAAATGTGGAACGCTTCACGATTTTGCGTGTCATCCTTGCGCAGGGGCCATGCTAATCTTCTCTGTATCGTTCCAATTTTAGTATATGTACTGCCGAAGCAAGTACGACCGCTGAGCTCCGAGCGCTCCTTATATATGAACCATTGACTCATCCTGGCACTTGCGAGAGGTGAAAAATAAAGGTAGCCGCGTAGCGCTAGATTTTGAAACTAATACGTTGTGCTGCAAATGCGCATATGAAGCACATAACAATTTAAAGCACTATGTTGGCCAATCAGTAAATATTAACCGGATTTCAAATCAGAAACATGTTAATGTGTTATTGTATTCATTTATTATATTTGAAATGTGCTCTGATATAAATGAAAATGACGTCAAATGACTTTTCGATGCTTCTATTTAACTTGATTTATATACGACTTTTGCGATTGAATCTTAAAATCAATTTTGTATTTACTTACTTCCCTCTATCAGCTACAAAGTATATACTTCTAGAATCTGTAAGTACATCTGGGATGGCACTACACTTTAACGTTATTTTAGAGACATTTGAGTCAACCGTAGGACGTTTGCGAACGTCTGAGACAATATCCTAAATTTTGTCAAGTATCTTATGTTTTCTAGATACCATGTTTCTGCATAATTTTAATGTTCTAGCAAAATTTCTTCTCGATTAATAGCTTTTGAAGGAAAATTTTTTATCGGCATATAAAAAAAATCTTTTTTGGAATTTAATTCAGTTTGTCCCTCTTAAGGTAAAAATTCCGTCAAAGTCTCATATTTTAAATCACAAACTGTAATTTAAAAATTAAAATTGCATATTATAAAACCAAAATTGTAATTTTAAAATGAAAATTGTATATTTTATGACGAAAAGTGTAATTTTAATATGAAAATCGTATATTTTAAAGCGAAAATATTAATTTTAAAATGAAAATTGCCAAAAAAATGTGGAACGCTTCACGATTTTGCGTGTCATCCTTGCGCAGGGGCCATGCTAATCTTCTCTGTATCGTTCCAATTTTAGTATATGTACTGCCGAAGCAAGTACGACCGCTGAGCTCCGAGCGCTCCTTATATATGAACCATTGACTCATCCTGGCACTTGCGAGAGGTGAAAAATAAAGGTAGCCGCGTAGCGCTAGATTTTGAAACTAATACGTTGTGCTGCAAATGCGCATATGAAGCACATAACAATTTAAAGCACTATGTTGGCCAATCAGTAAATATTAACCGGATTTCAAATCAGAAACATGTTAATGTGTTATTGTATTCATTTATTATATTTGAAATGTGCTCTGATATAAATGAAAATGACGTCAAATGACTTTTCGATGCTTCTATTTAACTTGATTTATATACGACTTTTGCGATTGAATCTTAAAATCAATTTTGTATTTACTTACTTCCCTCTATCAGCTACAAAGTATATACTTCTAGAATCTGTAAGTACATCTGGGATGGCACTACACTTTAACGTTATTTTAGAGACATTTGAGTCAACCGTAGGACGTTTGCGAACGTCTGAGACAATATCCTAAATTTTGTCAAGTATCTTATGTTTTCTAGATACCATGTTTCTGCATAATTTTAATGTTCTAGCAAAATTTCTTCTCGATTAATGGCTTTTGAAGGAAAATTTTTTATCGGCATATAAAAAAAATCTTTTTTGGAATTTAATTCAGTTTGTCCCTCTTAAGGTAAAAATTCCGTCAGTCTCATATTTTAAATCACAAACTGTAATTTAAAAATTAAAATTGCATATTATAAAACCAAAATTGTAATTTTAAAATGAAAATTGTATATTTTATGACGAAAAGTGTAATTTTAATATGAAAATCGTATATTTTAAAGCGAAAATATTAATTTTAAAATGAAAATTGCCAAAAAAATGTGGAACGCTTCACGATTTTGCGTGTCATCCTTGCGCAGGGGCCATGCTAATCTTCTCTGTATCGTTCCAATTTTAGTATATGTACTGCCGAAGCAAGTACGACCGCTGAGCTCCGAGCGCTCCTTATATATGAACCATTGGCTCATCCTGGCACTTGCGAGAGGTGAAAAATAAAGGTAGCCGCGTAGCGCTAGATTTTGAAACTAATACGTTGTGCTGCAAATGCGCATATGAAGCACATAACAATTTAAAGCACTATGTTGGCCAATCAGTAAATATTAACCGGATTTCAAATCAGAAACATGTTAATGTGTTATTGTATTCATTTATTATATTTGAAATGTGCTCTGATATAAATGAAAATGACGTCAAATGACTTTTCGATGCTTCTATTTAACTTGATTTATATACGACTTTTGCGATTGAATCTTAAAATCAATTTTGTATTTACTTACTTCCCTCTATCAGCTACAAAGTATATACTTCTAGAATCTGTAAGTACATCTGGGATGGCACTACACTTTAACGTTATTTTAGAGACATTTGAGTCAACCGTAGGACGTTTGCGAACGTCTGAGACAATATCCTAAATTTTGTCAAGTATCTTATGTTTTCTAGATACCATGTTTCTGCATAATTTTAATGTTCTAGCAAAATTTCTTCTCGATTAATAGCTTTTGAAGGAAAATTTTTTATCGGCATATAAAAAAAATCTTTTTTGGAATTTAATTCAGTTTGTCCCTCTTAAGGTAAAAATTCCGTCAAAGTCTCATATTTTAAATCACAAACTGTAATTTAAAAATTAAAATTGCATATTATAAAACCAAAATTGTAATTTTAAAAAGAAAATTGTATATTTTATGACGAAAAGTGTAATTTTAATATGAAAATCGTATATTTTAAAACGAAAATATTAATTTTAAAATGAAAATTGCCAAAAAAATGTGGAACGCTTCACGATTTTGCGTGTCATCCTTGCGCAGGGGCCATGCTAATCTTCTCTGTATCGTTCCAATTTTAGTATATGTACTGCCGAAGCAAGTACGACCGCTGAGCTCCGAGCGCTCCTTATATATGAACCATTGACTCATCCTGGCACTTGCGAGAGGTGAAAAATAAAGGTAGCCGCGTAGCGCTAGATTTTGAAACTAATACGTTGTGCTGCAAATGCGCATATGAAGCACATAACAATTTAAAGCACTATGTTGGCCAATCAGTAAATATTAACCGGATTTCAAATCAGAAACATGTTAATGTGTTATTGTATTCATTTATTATATTTGAAATGTGCTCTGATATAAATGAAAATGACGTCAAATGACTTTTCGATGCTTCTATTTAACTTGATTTATATACGACTTTTGCGATTGAATCTTAAAATCAATTTTGTATTTACTTACTTCCCTCTATCAGCTACAAAGTATATACTTTTAGAATCTGTAAGTACATCTGGGATGGCACTACACTTTAACGTTATTTTAGAGACATTTGAGTCAACCGTAGGACGTTTGCGAACGTCTGAGACAATATCCTAAATTTTGTCAAGTATCTTATGTTTTCTAGATACCATGTTTCTGCATAATTTTAAAGTTCTAGCAAAATTTCTTCTCGATTAATAGCTTTTGAAGGAAAATTTTTTATCGGCATATAAAAAAAATCTTTTTTGGAATTTAATTCAGTTTGTCCCTCTTAAGGTAAAAATTCCGTCAAAGTCTCATATTTTAAATCACAAACTGTAATTTAAAAATTAAAATTGCATATTATAAAACCAAAATTGTAATTTTAAAATGAAAATTGTATATTTTATGACGAAAAGTGTAATTTTAATATGAAAATCGTATATTTTAAAACGAAAATATTAATTTTAAAATGAAAATTGCCAAAAAAATGTGGAACGCTTCACGATTTTGCGTGTCATCCTTGCGCAGGGGCCATGCTAATCTTCTCTGTATCGTTCCAATTTTAGTATATGTACTGCCGAAGCAAGTACGACCGCTGAGCTCCGAGCGCTCCTTATATATGAACCATTGACTCATCCTGGCACTTGCGAGAGGTGAAAAATAAAGGTAGCCGCGTAGCGCTAGATTTTGAAACTAATACGTTGTGCTGCAAATGCGCATATGAAGCACATAACAATTTAAAGCACTATGTTGGCCAATCAGTAAATATTAACCGGATTTCAAATCAGAAACATGTTAATGTGTTATTGTATTCATTTATTATATTTGAAATGTGCTCTGATATAAATGAAAATGACGTCAAATGACTTTTCGATGCTTCTATTTAACTTGATTTATATACGACTTTTGCGATTGAATCTTAAAATCAATTTTGTATTTACTTACTTCCCTCTATCAGCTACAAAGTATATACTTTTAGAATCTGTAAGTACATCTGGGATGGCACTACACTTTAACGTTATTTTAGAGACATTTGAGTCAACCGTAGGACGTTTGCGAACGTCTGAGACAATATCCTAAATTTTGTGAAGTATCCTATGTTTTCTAGATACCATGTTTCTGCATAATTTTAATGTTCTAGCAAAATTTCTTCTCGATTAATAGCTTTTGAAGGAAAATTTTTTATCGGCATATAAAAAAAATCTTTTTTGGAATTTAATTCAGTTTGTCCCTCTTAAGGTAAAAATTCCGTCAAAGTCTCATATTTTAAATCACAAACTGTAATTTAAAAATTAAAATTGCATATTATAAAACCAAAATTGTAATTTTAAAATGAAAATTGTATATTTTATGACGAAAAGTGTAATTTTAATATGAAAATCGTATATTTTGAAACGAAAATATTAATTTTAAAATGAAAATTGCCAAAAAAATGTGGAACGCTTCACGATTTTGCGTGTCATCCTTGCGCAGGGGCCATGCTAATCTTCTCTGTATCGTTCCAATTTTAGTATATGTACTGCCGAAGCAAGTACGACCGCTGAGCTCCGAGCGCTCCTTATATATGAACCATTGACTCATCCTGGCACTTGCGAGAGGTGAAAAATAAAGGTAGCCGCGTAGCGCTAGATTTTGAAACTAATACGTTGTGCTGCAAATGCGCATATGAAGCACATAACAATTTAAAGCACTATGTTGGCCAATCAGTAAATATTAACCGGATTTCAAATCAGAAACATGTTAATGTGTTATTGTATTCATTTATTATATTTGAAATGTGCTCTGATATAAATGAAAATGACGTCAAATGACTTTTCGATGCTTCTATTTAACTTGATTTATATACGACTTTTGCGATTGAATCTTAAAATCAATTTTGTATTTACTTACTTCCCTCTATCAGCTACAAAGTATATACTTTTAGAATCTGTAAGTACATCTGGGATGGCACTACACTTTAACGTTATTTTAGAGACATTTGAGTCAACCGTAGGACGTTTGCGAACGTCTGAGACAATATCCTAAATTTTGTCAAGTATCTTATGTTTTCTAGATACCATGTTTCTGCATAATTTTAATGTTCTAGCAAAATTTCTTCTCGATTAATAGCTTTTGAAGGAAAATTTTTTATCGGCATATAAAAAAAATCTTTTTTGGAATTTAATTCAGTTTGTCCCTCTTAAGGTAAAAATTCCGTCAAAGTCTCATATTTTAAATCACAAACTGTAATTTAAAAATTAAAATTGCATATTATAAAACCAAAATTGTAATTTTAAAATGAAAATTGTATATTTTATGACGAAAAGTGTAATTTTAATATGAAAATCGTATATTTTAAAACGAAAATATTAATTTTAAAATGAAAATTGCCAAAAAAATGTGGAACGCTTCACGATTTTGCGTGTCATCCTTGCGCAGGGGCCATGCTAATCTTCTCTGTATCGTTCCAATTTTAGTATATGTACTGCCGAAGCAAGTACGACCGCTGAGCTCCGAGCGCTCCTTATATATGAACCATTGACTCATCCTGGCACTTGCGAGAGGTGAAAAATAAAGGTAGCCGCGTAGCGCTAGATTTTGAAACTAATACGTTGTGCTGCAAATGCGCATATGAAGCACATAACAATTTAAAGCACTATGTTGGCCAATCAGTAAATATTAACCGGATTTCAAATCAGAAACATGTTAATGTGTTATTGTATTCATTTATTATATTTGAAATATGCTCTGATATAAATGAAAATGACGTCAAATGACTTTTCGATGCTTCTATTTAACTTGATTTATATACGACTTTTGCGATTGAATCTTAAAATCAATTTTGTATTTACTTACTGCCCTCTATCAGCTACAAAGTATATACTTTTAGAATCTGTAAGTACATCTGGGATGGCACTACACTTTAACGTTATTTTAGAGACATTTGAATCAACCGTAGGACGTTTGCGAACGTCTGAGACAATATCCTAAATTTTGTCAAGTATCTTATGTTTTCTAGATACCATGTTTCTGCATAATTTTAATGTTCTAGCAAAATTTCTTCTCGATTAATAGCTTTTGAAGGAAAATTTTTTATCGGCATATAAAAAAAATCTTTTTTGGAATTTAATTCAGTTTGTCCCTCTTAAGGTAAAAATTCCGTCAAAGTCTCATATTTTAAATCACAAACTGTAATTTAAAAATTAAAATTGCATATTATAAAACCAAAATTGTAATTTTAAAATGAAAATTGTATATTTTATGACGAAAAGTGTAATTTTAATATGAAAATCGTATATTTTAAAACGAAAATATTAATTTTAAAATGAAAATTGCCAAAAAAATGTGGAACGCTTCACGATTTTGCGTGTCATCCTTGCGCAGGGGCCATGCTAATCTTCTCTGTATCGTTCCAATTTTAGTATATGTACTGCCCAAGCAAGTACGACCGCTGAGCTCCGAGCGCTCCTTATATATGAACCATTGACTCATCCTGGCACTTGCGAGAGGTGAAAAATAAAGGTAGCCGCGTAGCGCTAGATTTTGAAACTAATACGTTGTGCTGCAAATGCGCATATGAAGCACATAACAATTTAAAGCACTATGTTGGCCAATCAGTAAATATTAACCGGATTTCAAATCAGAAACATGTTAATGTGTTATTGTATTCATTTATTATATTTGAAATGTGCTCTGATATAAATGAAAATGACGTCAAATGACTTTTCGATGCTTCTATTTAACTTGATTTATATACGACTTTTGCGATTGAATCTTAAAATCAATTTTGTATTTACTTACTTCCCTCTATCAGCTACAAAGTATATACTTTTAGAATCTGTAAGTACATCTGGGATGGCACTACACTTTAACGTTATTTTAGAGACATTTGAGTCAACCGTAGGACGTTTGCGAACGTCTGAGACAATATCCTAAATTTTGTGAAGTATCCTATGTTTTCTAGATACCATGTTTCTGCATAATTTTAATGTTCTAGCAAAATTTCTTCTCGATTAATAGCTTTTGAAGGAAAATTTTTTATCGGCATATAAAAAAAATCTTTTTTGGAATTTAATTCAGTTTGTCCCTCTTAAGGTAAAAATTCCGTCAAAGTCTCATATTTTAAATCACAAACTGTAATTTAAAAATTAAAATTGCATATTATAAAACCAAAATTGTAATTTTAAAATGAAAATTGTATATTTTATGACGAAAAGTGTAATTTTAATATGAAAATCGTATATTTTAAAACGAAAATATTAATTTTAAAATGAAAATTGCCAAAAAAATGTGGAACGCTTCACGATTTTGCGTGTCATCCTTGCGCAGGGGCCATGCTAATCTTCTCTGTATCGTTCCAATTTTAGTATATGTACTGCCGAAGCAAAGTACGACCGCTGAGCTCCGAGCGCTCCTTATATATGAACCATTGACTCATCCTGGCACTTGCGAGAGGTGAAAAATAAAGGTAGCCGCGTAGCGCTAGATTTTGAAACTAATACGTTGTGCTGCAAATGCGCATATGAAGCACATAACAATTTAAAGCACTATGTTGGCCAATCAGTAAATATTAACCGGATTTCAAATCAGAAACATGTTAATGTGTTATTGTATTCATTTATTATATTTGAAATGTGCTCTGATATAAATGAAAATGACGTCAAATGACTTTTCGATGCTTCTATTTAACTTGATTTATATACGACTTTTGCGATTGAATCTTAAAATCAATTTTGTATTTACTTACTTCCCTCTATCAGCTACAAAGTATATACTTTTAGAATCTGTAAGTACATCTGGGATGGCACTACACTTTAACGTTATTTTAGAGACATTTGAGTCAACCGTAGGACGTTTGCGAACGTCTGAGACAATATCCTAAATTTTGTCAAGTATCTTATGTTTTCTAGATACCATGTTTCTGCATAATTTTAATGTTCTAGCAAAATTTCTTCTCGATTAATAGCTTTTGAAGGAAAATTTTTTATCGGCATATAAAAAAAATCTTTTTTGGAATTTAATTCAGTTTGTCCCTCTTAAGGTAAAAATTCCGTCAAAGTCTCATATTTTAAATCACAAACTGTAATTTAAAAATTAAAATTGCATATTATAAAACCAAAATTGTAATTTTAAAATGAAAATTGTATATTTTATGACGAAAAGTGTAATTTTAATATGAAAATCGTATATTTTAAAACGAAAATATTAATTTTAAAATGAAAATTGCCAAAAAAATGTGGAACGCTTCACGATTTTGCGTGTCATCCTTGCGCAGGGGCCATGCTAATCTTCTCTGTATCGTTCCAATTTTAGTATATGTACTGCCGAAGCAAGTACGACCGCTGAGCTCCGAGCGCTCCTTATATATGAACCATTGACTCATCCTGGCACTTGCGAGAGGTGAAAAATAAAGGTAGCCGCGTAGCGCTAGATTTTGAAACTAATACGTTGTGCTGCAAATGCGCATATGAAGCACATAACAATTTAAAGCACTATGTTGGCCAATCAGTAAATATTAACCGGATTTCAAATCAGAAACATGTTAATGTGTTATTGTATTCATTTATTATATTTGAAATGTGCTCTGATATAAATGAAAATGACGTCAAATGACTTTTCGATGCTTCTATTTAACTTGATTTATATACGACTTTTGCGATTGAATCTTAAAATCAATTTTGTATTTACTTACTTCCCTCTATCAGCTACAAAGTGTATACTTTTAGAATCTGTAAGTACATCTGGGATGGCACTACACTTTAACGTTATTTTAGAGACATTTGAGTCAACAGTAGGACGTTTGCGAACGTCTGAGACAATATCCTAAATTTTGTCAAGTATCTTATGTTTTCTAGATACCATGTTTCTGCATAATTTTAATGTTCTAGCAAAATTTCTTCTCGATTAATAGCTTTTGAAGGAAAATTTTTTATCGGCATATAAAAAAAATCTTTTTTGGAATTTAATTCAGTTTGTCCCTCTTAAGGTAAAAATTCCGTCAAAGTCTCATATTTTAAATCACAAACTGTAATTTAAAAATTAAAATTGCATATTATAAAACCAAAATTGTAATTTTAAAATGAAAATTGTATATTTTATGACGAAAAGTGTAATTTTAATATGAAAATCGTATATTTTAAAACGAAAATATTAATTTTAAAATGAAAATTGCCAAAAAAATGTGGAACGCTTCACGATTTTGCGTGTCATCCTTGCGCAGGGGCCATGCTAATCTTCTCTGTATCGTTCCAATTTTAGTATATGTACTGCCGAAGCAAGTACGACCGCTGAGCTCCGAGCGCTCCTTATATATGAACCATTGACTCATCCTGGCACTTGCGAGAGGTGAAAAATAAAGGTAGCCGCGTAGCGCTAGATTTTGAAACTAATACGTTGTGCTGCAAATGCGCATATGAAGCACATAACAATTTAAAGCACTATGTTGGCCAATCAGTAAATATTAACCGGATTTCAAATCAGAAACATGTTAATGTGTTATTGTATTCATTTATTATATTTGAAATGTGCTCTGATATAAATGAAAATGACGTCAAATGACTTTTCGATGCTTCTATTTAACTTGATTTATATACGACTTTTGCGATTGAATCTTAAAATCAATTTTGTATTTACTTACTTCCCTCTATCAGCTACAAAGTATATACTTTTAGAATCTGTAAGTACATCTGGGATGGCACTACACTTTAACGTTATTTTAGAGACATTTGAGTCAACCGTAGGACGTTTGCGAACGTCTGAGACAATATCCTAAATTTTGTCAAGTATCTTATGTTTTCTAGATACCATGTTTCTGCATAATTTTAATGTTCTAGCAAAATTTCTTCTCGATAAATAGCTTTTGAAGGAAAATTTTTTATCGGCATATAAAAAAAATCTTTTTTTGAATTTAATTCAGTTTGTCCCTCTTAAGGTAAAAATTCCGTCAAAGTCTCATATTTTAAACCACAAACTGTAATTTAAAAATTAAAATTGCATATTATAAAACCAAAATTGTAATTTTAAAATGAAAATTGTATATTTTATGACGAAAAGTGTAATTTTAATATGAAAATCGTATATTTTAAAACGAAAATATTAATTTTAAAATGAAAATTGCCAAAAAAATGTGGAACGCTTCACGATTTTGCGTGTCATCCTTGCGCAGGGGCCATGCTAATCTTCTCTGTATCGTTCCAATTTTAGTATATGTACTGCCGAAGCAAGTACGACCGCTGAGCTCCGAGCGCTCCTTATATATGAACCATTGACTCATCCTGGCACTTGCGAGAGGTGAAAAATAAAGGTACCCGCGTAGCGCTAGATTTTGAAACTAATACGTTGTGCTGCAAATGCGCATATGAAGCACATAACAATTTAAAGCACTATGTTGGCCAATCAGTAAATATTAACCGGATTTCAAATCAGAAACATGTTAATGTGTTATTGTATTCATTTATTATATTTGAAATGTGCTCTGATATAAATGAAAATGACGTCAAATGACTTTTCGATGCTTCTATTTAACTTGATTTATATACGACTTTTGCGATTGAATCTTAAAATCAATTTTGTATTTACTTACTTCCCTCTATCAGCTACAAAGTATATACTTTTAGAATCTGTAAGTACATCTGGGATGGCACTACACTTTAACGTTATTTTAGAGACATTTGAGTCAACCGTAGGACGTTTGCGAACGTCTGAGACAATATCCTAAATTTTGTCAAGTATCTTATGTTTTCTAGAGACCATGTTTCTGCATAATTTTAATGTTCTAGCAAAATTTCTTCTCGATAAATAGCTTTTGAAGGAAAATTTTTTATCGGCATATAAAAAAAATCTTTTTTTGAATTTAATTCAGTTTGTCCCTCTTAAGGTAAAAATTCCGTCAAAGTCTCATATTTTAAATCACAAACTGTAATTTAAAAATTAAAATTGCATATTATAAAACCAAAATTGTAATTTTAAAATGAAAATTGTATATTTTATGACGAAAAGTGTAATTTTAATATGAAAATCGTATATTTTAAAACGAAAATATTAATTTTAAAATGAAAATTGACAAAAAAATGTGGAACGCTTCACGATTTTGCGTGTCATCCTTGCGCAGGGGCCATGCTAATCTTCTCTGTATCGTTCCAATTTTAGTATATGTACTGCCGAAGCAAGTACGACCGCTGAGCTCCGAGCGCTCCTTATATATGAACCATTGACTCATCCTGGCACTTGCGAGAGGTGAAAAATAAAGGTAGCCGCGTAGCGCTAGATTTTGAAACTAATACGTTGTGCTGCAAATGCGCATATGAAGCACATAACAATTTAAAGCACTATGTTGGCCAATCAGTAAATATTAACCGGATTTCAAATCAGAAACATGTTAATGTGTTATTGTATTCATTTATTATATTTGAAATGTGCTCTGATATAAATGAAAATGACGTCAAATGACTTTTCGATGCTTCTATTTAACTTGATTTATATACGACTTTTGCGATTGAATCTTAAAATCAATTTTGTATTTACTTACTTCCCTCTATCAGCTACAAAGTATATACTTTTAGAATCTGTAAGTACATCTGGGATGGCACTACACTTTAACGTTATTTTAGAGACATTTGAGTCAACCGTAGGACGTTTGCGAACGTCTGAGACAATATCCTAAATTTTGTCAAGTATCTTATGTTTTCTAGATACCATGTTTCTGCATAATTTTAATGTTCTAGCAAAATTTCTTCTCGATTAATAGCTTTTGAAGGAAAATTTTTTATCGGCATATAAAAAAAATCTTTTTTGGAATTTAATTCAGTTTGTCCCTCTTAAGGTAAAAATTCCGTCAAAGTCTCATATTTTAAATCACAAACTGTAATTTAAAAATTAAAATTGCATATTATAAAACCAAAATTGTAATTTTAAAATGAAAATTGTATATTTTATGACGAAAAGTGTAATTTTAATATGAAAATCGTATATTTTAAAACGAAAATATTAATTTTAAAATGAAAATTGCCAAAAAAATGTGGAACGCTTCACGATTTTGCGTGTCATCCTTGCGCAGGGGCCATGCTAATCTTCTCTGTATCGTTCCAATTTTAGTATATGTACTGCCGAAGCAAGTACGACCGCTGAGCTCCGAGCGCTCCTTATATATGAACCATTGACTCATCCTGGCACTTGCGAGAGGTGAAAAATAAAGGTAGCCGCGTAGCGCTAGATTTTGAAACTAATACGTTGTGCTGCAAATGCGCATATGAAGCACATAACAATTTAAAGCACTATGTTGGCCAATCAGTAAATATTAACCGGATTTCAAATCAGAAACATGTTAATGTGTTATTGTATTCATTTATTATATTTGAAATGTGCTCTGATATAAATGAAAATGACGTCAAATGACTTTTCGATGCTTCTATTTAACTTGATTTATATACGACTTTTGCGATTGAATCTTAAAATCAATTTTGTATTTACTTACTTCCCTCTATCAGCTACAAAGTATATACTTTTAGAATCTGTAAGTACATCTGGGATGGCACTACACTTTAACGTTATTTTAGAGACATTTGAGTCAACCGTAGGACGTTTGCGAACGTCTGAGACAATATCCTAAATTTTGTCAAGTATCTTATGTTTTCTAGATACCATGTTTCTGCATAATTTTAATGTTCTAGCAAAATTTCTTCTCGATTAATAGCTTTTGAAGGAAAATTTTTTATCGGCATATAAAAAAAATCTTTTTTGGAATTTAATTCAGTTTGTCCCTCTTAAGGTAAAAATTCCGTCAAAGTCTCATATTTTAAATCACAAACTGTAATTTAAAAATTAAAATTGCATATTATAAAACCAAAATTGTAATTTTAAAATGAAAATTGTATATTTTATGACGAAAAGTGTAATTTTAATATGAAAATCGTATATTTTAAAACGAAAATATTAATTTTAAAATGAAAATTGCCAAAAAAATGTGGAACGCTTCACGATTTTGCGTGTCATCCTTGCGCAGGGGCCATGCTAATCTTCTCTGTATCGTTCCAATTTTAGTATATGTACTGCCGAAGCAAGTACGACCGCTGAGCTCCGAGCGCTCCTTATATATGAACCATTGACTCATCCTGGCACTTGCGAGAGGTGAAAAATAAAGGTAGCCGCGTAGCGCTAGATTTTGAAACTAATACGTTGTGCTGCAAATGCGCATATGAAGCACATAACAATTTAAAGCACTATGTTGGCCAATCAGTAAATATTAACCGGATTTCAAATCAGAAACATGTTAATGTGTTATTGTATTCATTTATTATATTTGAAATATGCTCTGATATAAATGAAAATGACGTCAAATGACTTTTCGATGCTTCTATTTAACTTGATTTATATACGACTTTTGCGATTGAATCTTAAAATCAATTTTGTATTTACTTACTGCCCTCTATCAGCTACAAAGTATATACTTTTAGAATCTGTAAGTACATCTGGGATGGCACTACACTTTAACGTTATTTTAGAGACATTTGAATCAACCGTAGGACGTTTGCGAACGTCTGAGACAATATCCTAAATTTTGTCAAGTATCTTATGTTTTCTAGATACCATGTTTCTGCATAATTTTAATGTTCTAGCAAAATTTCTTCTCGATTAATAGCTTTTGAAGGAAAATTTTTTATCGGCATATAAAAAAAATCTTTTTTGGAATTTAATTCAGTTTGTCCCTCTTAAGGTAAAAATTCCGTCAAAGTCTCATATTTTAAATCACAAACTGTAATTTAAAAATTAAAATTGCATATTATAAAACCAAAATTGTAATTTTAAAATGAAAATTGTATATTTTATGACGAAAAGTGTAATTTTAATATGAAAATCGTATATTTTAAAACGAAAATATTAATTTTAAAATGAAAATTGCCAAAAAAATGTGGAACGCTTCACGATTTTGCGTGTCATCCTTGCGCAGGGGCCATGCTAATCTTCTCTGTATCGTTCCAATTTTAGTATATGTACTGCCCAAGCAAGTACGACCGCTGAGCTCCGAGCGCTCCTTATATATGAACCATTGACTCATCCTGGCACTTGCGAGAGGTGAAAAATAAAGGTAGCCGCGTAGCGCTAGATTTTGAAACTAATACGTTGTGCTGCAAATGCGCATATGAAGCACATAACAATTTAAAGCACTATGTTGGCCAATCAGTAAATATTAACCGGATTTCAAATCAGAAACATGTTAATGTGTTATTGTATTCATTTATTATATTTGAAATGTGCTCTGATATAAATGAAAATGACGTCAAATGACTTTTCGATGCTTCTATTTAACTTGATTTATATACGACTTTTGCGATTGAATCTTAAAATCAATTTTGTATTTACTTACTTCCCTCTATCAGCTACAAAGTATATACTTTTAGAATCTGCAAGTACATCTGGGATGGCACTACACTTTAACGTTATTTTAGAGACATTTGAGTCAACCGTAGGACGTTTGCGAACGTCTGAGACAATATCCTAAATTTTGTGAAGTATCCTATGTTTTCTAGATACCATGTTTCTGCATAATTTTAATGTTCTAGCAAAATTTCTTCTCGATTAATAGCTTTTGAAGGAAAATTTTTTATCGGCATATAAAAAAAATCTTTTTTGGAATTTAATTCAGTTTGTCCCTCTTAAGGTAAAAATTCCGTCAAAGTCTCATATTTTAAATCACAAACTGTAATTTAAAAATTAAAATTGCATATTATAAAACCAAAATTGTAATTTTAAAATGAAAATTGTATATTTTATGACGAAAAGTGTAATTTTAATATGAAAATCGTATATTTTAAAACGAAAATATTAATTTTAAAATGAAAATTGCCAAAAAAATGTGGAACGCTTCACGATTTTGCGTGTCATCCTTGCGCAGGGGCCATGCTAATCTTCTCTGTATCGTTCCAATTTTAGTATATGTACTGCCGAAGCAAAGTACGACCGCTGAGCTCCGAGCGCTCCTTATATATGAACCATTGACTCATCCTGGCACTTGCGAGAGGTGAAAAATAAAGGTAGCCGCGTAGCGCTAGATTTTGAAACTAATACGTTGTGCTGCAAATGCGCATATGAAGCACATAACAATTTAAAGCACTATGTTGGCCAATCAGTAAATATTAACCGGATTTCAAATCAGAAACATGTTAATGTGTTATTGTATTCATTTATTATATTTGAAATGTGCTCTGATATAAATGAAAATGACGTCAAATGACTTTTCGATGCTTCTATTTAACTTGATTTATATACGACTTTTGCGATTGAATCTTAAAATCAATTTTGTATTTACTTACTTCCCTCTATCAGCTACAAAGTATATACTTTTAGAATCTGTAAGTACATCTGGGATGGCACTACACTTTAACGTTATTTTAGAGACATTTGAGTCAACCGTAGGACGTTTGCGAACGTCTGAGACAATATCCTAAATTTTGTCAAGTATCTTATGTTTTCTAGATACCATGTTTCTGCATAATTTTAATGTTCTAGCAAAATTTCTTCTCGATTAATAGCTTTTGAAGGAAAATTTTTTATCGGCATATAAAAAAAATCTTTTTTGGAATTTAATTCAGTTTGTCCCTCTTAAGGTAAAAATTCCGTCAAAGTCTCATATTTTAAATCACAAACTGTAATTTAAAAATTAAAATTGCATATTATAAAACCAAAATTGTAATTTTAAAATGAAAATTGTATATTTTATGACGAAAAGTGTAATTTTAATATGAAAATCGTATATTTTAAAACGAAAATATTAATTTTAAAATGAAAATTGCCAAAAAAATGTGGAACGCTTCACGATTTTGCGTGTCATCCTTGCGCAGGGGCCATGCTAATCTTCTCTGTATCGTTCCAATTTTAGTATATGTACTGCCGAAGCAAGTACGACCGCTGAGCTCCGAGCGCTCCTTATATATGAACCATTGACTCATCCTGGCACTTGCGAGAGGTGAAAAATAAAGGTAGCCGCGTAGCGCTAGATTTTGAAACTAATACGTTGTGCTGCAAATGCGCATATGAAGCACATAACAATTTAAAGCACTATGTTGGCCAATCAGTAAATATTAACCGGATTTCAAATCAGAAACATGTTAATGTGTTATTGTATTCATTTATTATATTTGAAATGTGCTCTGATATAAATGAAAATGACGTCAAATGACTTTTCGATGCTTCTATTTAACTTGATTTATATACGACTTTTGCGATTGAATCTTAAAATCAATTTTGTATTTACTTACTTCCCTCTATCAGCTACAAAGTGTATACTTTTAGAATCTGTAAGTACATCTGGGATGGCACTACACTTTAACGTTATTTTAGAGACATTTGAGTCAACAGTAGGACGTTTGCGAACGTCTGAGACAATATCCTAAATTTTGTCAAGTATCTTATGTTTTCTAGATACCATGTTTCTGCATAATTTTAATGTTCTAGCAAAATTTCTTCTCGATTAATAGCTTTTGAAGGAAAATTTTTTATCGGCATATAAAAAAAATCTTTTTTGGAATTTAATTCAGTTTGTCCCTCTTAAGGTAAAAATTCCGTCAAAGTCTCATATTTTAAATCACAAACTGTAATTTAAAAATTAAAATTGCATATTATAAAACCAAAATTGTAATTTTAAAATGAAAATTGTATATTTTATGACGAAAAGTGTAATTTTAATATGAAAATCGTATATTTTAAAACGAAAATATTAATTTTAAAATGAAAATTGCCAAAAAAATGTGGAACGCTTCACGATTTTGCGTGTCATCCTTGCGCAGGGGCCATGCTAATCTTCTCTGTATCGTTCCAATTTTAGTATATGTACTGCCGAAGCAAGTACGACCGCTGAGCTCCGAGCGCTCCTTATATATGAACCATTGACTCATCCTGGCACTTGCGAGAGGTGAAAAATAAAGGTAGCCGCGTAGCGCTAGATTTTGAAACTAATACGTTGTGCTGCAAATGCGCATATGAAGCACATAACAATTTAAAGCACTATGTTGGCCAATCAGTAAATATTAACCGGATTTCAAATCAGAAACATGTTAATGTGTTATTGTATTCATTTATTATATTTGAAATGTGCTCTGATATAAATGAAAATGACGTCAAATGACTTTTCGATGCTTCTATTTAACTTGATTTATATACGACTTTTGCGATTGAATCTTAAAATCAATTTTGTATTTACTTACTTCCCTCTATCAGCTACAAAGTATATACTTTTAGAATCTGTAAGTACATCTGGGATGGCACTACACTTTAACGTTATTTTAGAGACATTTGAGTCAACCGTAGGACGTTTGCGAACGTCTGAGACAATATCCTAAATTTTGTCAAGTATCTTATGTTTTCTAGATACCATGTTTCTGCATAATTTTAATGTTCTAGCAAAATTTCTTCTCGATAAATAGCTTTTGAAGGAAAATTTTTTATCGGCATATAAAAAAAATCTTTTTTTGAATTTAATTCAGTTTGTCCCTCTTAAGGTAAAAATTCCGTCAAAGTCTCATATTTTAAACCACAAACTGTAATTTAAAAATTAAAATTGCATATTATAAAACCAAAATTGTAATTTTAAAATGAAAATTGTATATTTTATGACGAAAAGTGTAATTTTAATATGAAAATCGTATATTTTAAAACGAAAATATTAATTTTAAAATGAAAATTGCCAAAAAAATGTGGAACGCTTCACGATTTTGCGTGTCATCCTTGCGCAGGGGCCATGCTAATCTTCTCTGTATCGTTCCAATTTTAGTATATGTACTGCCGAAGCAAGTACGACCGCTGAGCTCCGAGCGCTCCTTATATATGAACCATTGACTCATCCTGGCACTTGCGAGAGGTGAAAAATAAAGGTACCCGCGTAGCGCTAGATTTTGAAACTAATACGTTGTGCTGCAAATGCGCATATGAAGCACATAACAATTTAAAGCACTATGTTGGCCAATCAGTAAATATTAACCGGATTTCAAATCAGAAACATGTTAATGTGTTATTGTATTCATTTATTATATTTGAAATGTGCTCTGATATAAATGAAAATGACGTCAAATGACTTTTCGATGCTTCTATTTAACTTGATTTATATACGACTTTTGCGATTGAATCTTAAAATCAATTTTGTATTTACTTACTTCCCTCTATCAGCTACAAAGTATATACTTTTAGAATCTGTAAGTACATCTGGGATGGCACTACACTTTAACGTTATTTTAGAGACATTTGAGTCAACCGTAGGACGTTTGCGAACGTCTGAGACAATATCCTAAATTTTGTCAAGTATCTTATGTTTTCTAGAGACCATGTTTCTGCATAATTTTAATGTTCTAGCAAAATTTCTTCTCGATAAATAGCTTTTGAAGGAAAATTTTTTATCGGCATATAAAAAAAATCTTTTTTTGAATTTAATTCAGTTTGTCCCTCTTAAGGTAAAAATTCCGTCAAAGTCTCATATTTTAAATCACAAACTGTAATTTAAAAATTAAAATTGCATATTATAAAACCAAAATTGTAATTTTAAAATGAAAATTGTATATTTTATGACGAAAAGTGTAATTTTAATATGAAAATCGTATATTTTAAAACGAAAATATTAATTTTAAAATGAAAATTGACAAAAAAATGTGGAACGCTTCACGATTTTGCGTGTCATCCTTGCGCAGGGGCCATGCTAATCTTCTCTGTATCGTTCCAATTTTAGTATATGTACTGCCGAAGCAAGTACGACCGCTGAGCTCCGAGCGCTCCTTATATATGAACCATTGACTCATCCTGGCACTTGCGAGAGGTGAAAAATAAAGGTAGCCGCGTAGCGCTAGATTTTGAAACTAATACGTTGTGCTGCAAATGCGCATATGAAGCACATAACAATTTAAAGCACTATGTTGGCCAATCAGTAAATATTAACCGGATTTCAAATCAGAAACATGTTAATGTGTTATTGTATTCATTTATTATATTTGAAATGTGCTCTGATATAAATGAAAATGACGTCAAATGACTTTTCGATGCTTCTATTTAACTTGATTTATATACGACTTTTGCGATTGAATCTTAAAATCAATTTTGTATTTACTTACTTCCCTCTATCAGCTACAAAGTATATACTTTTAGAATCTGTAAGTACATCTGGGATGGCACTACACTTTAACGTTATTTTAGAGACATTTGAGTCAACCGTAGGACGTTTGCGAACGTCTGAGAC
The DNA here is from genome assembly GCA_949152435.1 of Gastracanthus pulcherrimus. Taxonomy (NCBI): domain Eukaryota; kingdom Metazoa; phylum Arthropoda; class Insecta; order Hymenoptera; family Pteromalidae; genus Gastracanthus; species Gastracanthus pulcherrimus. The sequence continues at coordinate 23,778,168 of OX424573.1, read as the reverse complement.
AATATCCTAAATTTTGTCAAGTATCTTATGTTTTCTAGATACCATGTTTCTGCATAATTTTAATGTTCTAGCAAAATTTCTTCTCGATTAATAGCTTTTGAAGGAAAATTTTTTATCGGCATATAAAAAAAATCTTTTTTGGAATTTAATTCAGTTTGTCCCTCTTAAGGTAAAAATTCCGTCAAAGTCTCATATTTTAAATCACAAACTGTAATTTAAAAATTAAAATTGCATATTATAAAACCAAAATTGTAATTTTAAAATGAAAATTGTATATTTTATGACGAAAAGTGTAATTTTAATATGAAAATCGTATATATTAAAACGAAAATATTAATTTTAAAATGAAAATTGCCAAAAAAATGTGGAACGCTTCACGATTTTGCGTGTCATCCTTGCGCAGGGGCCATGCTAATCTTCTCTGTATCGTTCCAATTTTAGTATATGTACTGCCGAAGCAAGTACGACCGCTGAGCTCCGAGCGCTCCTTATATATGAACCATTGACTCATCCTGGCACTTGCGAGAGGTGAAAAATAAAGGTAGCCGCGTAGCGCTAGATTTTGAAACTAATACGTTGTGCTGCAAATGCGCATATGAAGCACATAACAATTTAAAGCACTATGTTGGCCAATCAGTAAATATTAACCGGATTTCAAATCAGAAACATGTTAATGTGTTATTGTATTCATTTATTATATTTGAAATGTGCTCTGATATAAATGAAAATGACGTCAAATGACTTTTCGATGCTTCTATTTAACTTGATTTATATACGACTTTTGCGATTGAATCTTAAAATCAATTTTGTATTTACTTACTTCCCTCTATCAGCTACAAAGTATATACTTTTAGAATCTGTAAGTACATCTGGGATGGCACTACACTTTAACGTTATTTTAGAGACATTTGAGTCAACCGTAGGACGTTTGCGAACGTCTGAGACAATATCCTAAATTTTGTCAAGTATCTTATGTTTTCTAGATACCATGTTTCTGCATAATTTTAATGTTCTAGCAAAATTTCTTCTCGATTAATAGCTTTTGAAGGAAAATTTTTTATCGGCATATAAAAAAAATCTTTTTTGGAATTTAATTCAGTTTGTCCCTCTTAAGGTAAAAATTCCGTCAAAGTCTCATATTTTAAATCACAAACTGTAATTTAAAAATTAAAATTGCATATTATAAAACCAAAATTGTAATTTTAAAATGAAAATTGTATATTTTATGACGAAAAGTGTAATTTTAATATGAAAATCGTATATTTTAAAACGAAAATATTAATTTTAAAATGAAAATTGCCAAAAAAATGTGGAACGCTTCACGATTTTGCGTGTCATCCTTGCGCAGGGGCCATGCTAATCTTCTCTGTATCGTTCCAATTTTAGTATATGTACTGCCGAAGCAAGTACGACCGCTGAGCTCCGAGCGCTCCTTATATATGAACCATTGACTCATCCTGGCACTTGCGAGAGGTGAAAAATAAAGGTAGCCGCGTAGCGCTAGATTTTGAAACTAATACGTTGTGCTGCAAATGCGCATATGAAGCACATAACAATTTAAAGCACTATGTTGGCCAATCAGTAAATATTAACCGGATTTCAAATCAGAAACATGTTAATGTGTTATTGTATTCATTTATTATATTTGAAATATGCTCTGATATAAATGAAAATGACGTCAAATGACTTTTCGATGCTTCTATTTAACTTGATTTATATACGACTTTTGCGATTGAATCTTAAAATCAATTTTGTATTTACTTACTGCCCTCTATCAGCTACAAAGTATATACTTTTAGAATCTGTAAGTACATCTGGGATGGCACTACACTTTAACGTTATTTTAGAGACATTTGAATCAACCGTAGGACGTTTGCGAACGTCTGAGACAATATCCTAAATTTTGTCAAGTATCTTATGTTTTCTAGATACCATGTTTCTGCATAATTTTAATGTTCTAGCAAAATTTCTTCTCGATTAATAGCTTTTGAAGGAAAATTTTTTATCGGCATATAAAAAAAATCTTTTTTGGAATTTAATTCAGTTTGTCCCTCTTAAGGTAAAAATTCCGTCAAAGTCTCATATTTTAAATCACAAACTGTAATTTAAAAATTAAAATTGCATATTATAAAACCAAAATTGTAATTTTAAAATGAAAATTGTATATTTTATGACGAAAAGTGTAATTTTAATATGAAAATCGTATATTTTAAAACGAAAATATTAATTTTAAAATGAAAATTGCCAAAAAAATGTGGAACGCTTCACGATTTTGCGTGTCATCCTTGCGCAGGGGCCATGCTAATCTTCTCTGTATCGTTCCAATTTTAGTATATGTACTGCCCAAGCAAGTACGACCGCTGAGCTCCGAGCGCTCCTTATATATGAACCATTGACTCATCCTGGCACTTGCGAGAGGTGAAAAATAAAGGTAGCCGCGTAGCGCTAGATTTTGAAACTAATACGTTGTGCTGCAAATGCGCATATGAAGCACATAACAATTTAAAGCACTATGTTGGCCAATCAGTAAATATTAACCGGATTTCAAATCAGAAACATGTTAATGTGTTATTGTATTCATTTATTATATTTGAAATGTGCTCTGATATAAATGAAAATGACGTCAAATGACTTTTCGATGCTTCTATTTAACTTGATTTATATACGACTTTTGCGATTGAATCTTAAAATCAATTTTGTATTTACTTACTTCCCTCTATCAGCTACAAAGTATATACTTTTAGAATCTGCAAGTACATCTGGGATGGCACTACACTTTAACGTTATTTTAGAGACATTTGAGTCAACCGTAGGACGTTTGCGAACGTCTGAGACAATATCCTAAATTTTGTGAAGTATCCTATGTTTTCTAGATACCATGTTTCTGCATAATTTTAATGTTCTAGCAAAATTTCTTCTCGATTAATAGCTTTTGAAGGAAAATTTTTTATCGGCATATAAAAAAAATCTTTTTTGGAATTTAATTCAGTTTGTCCCTCTTAAGGTAAAAATTCCGTCAAAGTCTCATATTTTAAATCACAAACTGTAATTTAAAAATTAAAATTGCATATTATAAAACCAAAATTGTAATTTTAAAATGAAAATTGTATATTTTATGACGAAAAGTGTAATTTTAATATGAAAATCGTATATTTTAAAACGAAAATATTAATTTTAAAATGAAAATTGCCAAAAAAATGTGGAACGCTTCACGATTTTGCGTGTCATCCTTGCGCAGGGGCCATGCTAATCTTCTCTGTATCGTTCCAATTTTAGTATATGTACTGCCGAAGCAAAGTACGACCGCTGAGCTCCGAGCGCTCCTTATATATGAACCATTGACTCATCCTGGCACTTGCGAGAGGTGAAAAATAAAGGTAGCCGCGTAGCGCTAGATTTTGAAACTAATACGTTGTGCTGCAAATGCGCATATGAAGCACATAACAATTTAAAGCACTATGTTGGCCAATCAGTAAATATTAACCGGATTTCAAATCAGAAACATGTTAATGTGTTATTGTATTCATTTATTATATTTGAAATGTGCTCTGATATAAATGAAAATGACGTCAAATGACTTTTCGATGCTTCTATTTAACTTGATTTATATACGACTTTTGCGATTGAATCTTAAAATCAATTTTGTATTTACTTACTTCCCTCTATCAGCTACAAAGTATATACTTTTAGAATCTGTAAGTACATCTGGGATGGCACTACACTTTAACGTTATTTTAGAGACATTTGAGTCAACCGTAGGACGTTTGCGAACGTCTGAGACAATATCCTAAATTTTGTCAAGTATCTTATGTTTTCTAGATACCATGTTTCTGCATAATTTTAATGTTCTAGCAAAATTTCTTCTCGATTAATAGCTTTTGAAGGAAAATTTTTTATCGGCATATAAAAAAAATCTTTTTTGGAATTTAATTCAGTTTGTCCCTCTTAAGGTAAAAATTCCGTCAAAGTCTCATATTTTAAATCACAAACTGTAATTTAAAAATTAAAATTGCATATTATAAAACCAAAATTGTAATTTTAAAATGAAAATTGTATATTTTATGACGAAAAGTGTAATTTTAATATGAAAATCGTATATTTTAAAACGAAAATATTAATTTTAAAATGAAAATTGCCAAAAAAATGTGGAACGCTTCACGATTTTGCGTGTCATCCTTGCGCAGGGGCCATGCTAATCTTCTCTGTATCGTTCCAATTTTAGTATATGTACTGCCGAAGCAAGTACGACCGCTGAGCTCCGAGCGCTCCTTATATATGAACCATTGACTCATCCTGGCACTTGCGAGAGGTGAAAAATAAAGGTAGCCGCGTAGCGCTAGATTTTGAAACTAATACGTTGTGCTGCAAATGCGCATATGAAGCACATAACAATTTAAAGCACTATGTTGGCCAATCAGTAAATATTAACCGGATTTCAAATCAGAAACATGTTAATGTGTTATTGTATTCATTTATTATATTTGAAATGTGCTCTGATATAAATGAAAATGACGTCAAATGACTTTTCGATGCTTCTATTTAACTTGATTTATATACGACTTTTGCGATTGAATCTTAAAATCAATTTTGTATTTACTTACTTCCCTCTATCAGCTACAAAGTGTATACTTTTAGAATCTGTAAGTACATCTGGGATGGCACTACACTTTAACGTTATTTTAGAGACATTTGAGTCAACAGTAGGACGTTTGCGAACGTCTGAGACAATATCCTAAATTTTGTCAAGTATCTTATGTTTTCTAGATACCATGTTTCTGCATAATTTTAATGTTCTAGCAAAATTTCTTCTCGATTAATAGCTTTTGAAGGAAAATTTTTTATCGGCATATAAAAAAAATCTTTTTTGGAATTTAATTCAGTTTGTCCCTCTTAAGGTAAAAATTCCGTCAAAGTCTCATATTTTAAATCACAAACTGTAATTTAAAAATTAAAATTGCATATTATAAAACCAAAATTGTAATTTTAAAATGAAAATTGTATATTTTATGACGAAAAGTGTAATTTTAATATGAAAATCGTATATTTTAAAACGAAAATATTAATTTTAAAATGAAAATTGCCAAAAAAATGTGGAACGCTTCACGATTTTGCGTGTCATCCTTGCGCAGGGGCCATGCTAATCTTCTCTGTATCGTTCCAATTTTAGTATATGTACTGCCGAAGCAAGTACGACCGCTGAGCTCCGAGCGCTCCTTATATATGAACCATTGACTCATCCTGGCACTTGCGAGAGGTGAAAAATAAAGGTAGCCGCGTAGCGCTAGATTTTGAAACTAATACGTTGTGCTGCAAATGCGCATATGAAGCACATAACAATTTAAAGCACTATGTTGGCCAATCAGTAAATATTAACCGGATTTCAAATCAGAAACATGTTAATGTGTTATTGTATTCATTTATTATATTTGAAATGTGCTCTGATATAAATGAAAATGACGTCAAATGACTTTTCGATGCTTCTATTTAACTTGATTTATATACGACTTTTGCGATTGAATCTTAAAATCAATTTTGTATTTACTTACTTCCCTCTATCAGCTACAAAGTATATACTTTTAGAATCTGTAAGTACATCTGGGATGGCACTACAATTTAACGTTATTTTAGAGACATTTGAGTCAACCGTAGGACGTTTGCGAACGTCTGAGACAATATCCTAAATTTTGTCAAGTATCTTATGTTTTCTAGATACCATGTTTCTGCATAATTTTAATGTTCTAGCAAAATTTCTTCTCGATAAATAGCTTTTGAAGGAAAATTTTTTATCGGCATATAAAAAAAATCTTTTTTTGAATTTAATTCAGTTTGTCCCTCTTAAGGTAAAAATTCCGTCAAAGTCTCATATTTTAAATCACAAACTGTAATTTAAAAATTAAAATTGCATATTATAAAACCAAAATTGTAATTTTAAAATGAAAATTGTATATTTTATGACGAAAAGTGTAATTTTAATATGAAAATCGTATATATTAAAACGAAAATATTAATTTTAAAATGAAAATTGCCAAAAAAATGTGGAACGCTTCACGATTTTGCGTGTCATCCTTGCGCAGGGGCCATGCTAATCTTCTCTGTATCGTTCCAATTTTAGTATATGTACTGCCGAAGCAAGTACGACCGCTGAGCTCCGAGCGCTCCTTATATATGAACCATTGACTCATCCTGGCACTTGCGAGAGGTGAAAAATAAAGGTAGCCGCGTAGCGCTAGATTTTGAAACTAATACGTTGTGCTGCAAATGCGCATATGAAGCACATAACAATTTAAAGCACTATGTTGGCCAATCAGTAAATATTAACCGGATTTCAAATCAGAAACATGTTAATGTGTTATTGTATTCATTTATTATATTTGAAATGTGCTCTGATATAAATGAAAATGACGTCAAATGACTTTTCGATGCTTCTATTTAACTTGATTTATATACGACTTTTGCGATTGAATCTTAAAATCAATTTTGTATTTACTTACTTCCCTCTATCAGCTACAAAGTATATACTTTTAGAATCTGTAAGTACATCTGGGATGGCACTACACTTTAACGTTATTTTAGAGACATTTGAGTCAACCGTAGGACGTTTGCGAACGTCTGAGACAATATCCTAAATTTTGTCAAGTATCTTATGTTTTCTAGATACCATGTTTCTGCATAATTTTAATGTTCTAGCAAAATTTCTTCTCGATTAATAGCTTTTGAAGGAAAATTTTTTATCGGCATATAAAAAAAATCTTTTTTGGAATTTAATTCAGTTTGTCCCTCTTAAGGTAAAAATTCCGTCAAAGTCTCATATTTTAAATCACAAACTGTAATTTAAAAATTAAAATTGCATATTATAAAACCAAAATTGTAATTTTAAAATGAAAATTGTATATTTTATGACGAAAAGTGTAATTTTAATATGAAAATCGTATATTTTAAAACGAAAATATTAATTTTAAAATGAAAATTGCCAAAAAAATGTGGAACGCTTCACGATTTTGCGTGTCATCCTTGCGCAGGGGCCATGCTAATCTTCTCTGTATCGTTCCAATTTTAGTATATGTACTGCCGAAGCAAGTACGACCGCTGAGCTCCGAGCGCTCCTTATATATGAACCATTGACTCATCCTGGCACTTGCGAGAGGTGAAAAATAAAGGTAGCCGCGTAGCGCTAGATTTTGAAACTAATACGTTGTGCTGCAAATGCGCATATGAAGCACATAACAATTTAAAGCACTATGTTGGCCAATCAGTAAATATTAACCGGATTTCAAATCAGAAACATGTTAATGTGTTATTGTATTCATTTATTATATTTGAAATGTGCTCTGATATAAATGAAAATGACGTCAAATGACTTTTCGATGCTTCTATTTAACTTGATTTATATACGACTTTTGCGATTGAATCTTAAAATCAATTTTGTATTTACTTACTTCCCTCTATCAGCTACAAAGTATATACTTTTAGAATCTGTAAGTACATCTGGGATGGCACTACACTTTAACGTTATTTTAGAGACATTTGAGTCAACCGTAGGACGTTTGCGAACGTCTGAGACAATATCCTAAATTTTGTGAAGTATCCTATGTTTTCTAGATACCATGTTTCTGCATAATTTTAATGTTCTAGCAAAATTTCTTCTCGATTAATAGCTTTTGAAGGAAAATTTTTTATCGGCATATAAAAAAAATCTTTTTTGGAATTTAATTCAGTTTGTCCCTCTTAAGGTAAAAATTCCGTCAAAGTCTCATATTTTAAATCACAAACTGTAATTTAAAAATTAAAATTGCATATTATAAAACCAAAATTGTAATTTTAAAATGAAAATTGTATATTTTATGACGAAAAGTGTAATTTTAATATGAAAATCGTATATTTTAAAACGAAAATATTAATTTTAAAATGAAAATTGCCAAAAAAATGTGGAACGCTTCACGATTTTGCGTGTCATCCTTGCGCAGGGGCCATGCTAATCTTCTCTGTATCGTTCCAATTTTAGTATATGTACTGCCGAAGCAAAGTACGACCGCTGAGCTCCGAGCGCTCCTTATATATGAACCATTGACTCATCCTGGCACTTGCGAGAGGTGAAAAATAAAGGTAGCCGCGTAGCGCTAGATTTTGAAACTAATACGTTGTGCTGCAAATGCGCATATGAAGCACATAACAATTTAAAGCACTATGTTGGCCAATCAGTAAATATTAACCGGATTTCAAATCAGAAACATGTTAATGTGTTATTGTATTCATTTATTATATTTGAAATGTGCTCTGATATAAATGAAAATGACGTCAAATGACTTTTCGATGCTTCTATTTAACTTGATTTATATACGACTTTTGCGATTGAATCTTAAAATCAATTTTGTATTTACTTACTTCCCTCTATCAGCTACAAAGTATATACTTTTAGAATCTGTAAGTACATCTGGGATGGCACTACACTTTAACGTTATTTTAGAGACATTTGAGTCAACCGTAGGACGTTTGCGAACGTCTGAGACAATATCCTAAATTTTGTCAAGTATCTTATGTTTTCTAGATACCATGTTTCTGCATAATTTTAATGTTCTAGCAAAATTTCTTCTCGATTAATAGCTTTTGAAGGAAAATTTTTTATCGGCATATAAAAAAAATCTTTTTTGGAATTTAATTCAGTTTGTCCCTCTTAAGGTAAAAATTCCGTCAAAGTCTCATATTTTAAATCACAAACTGTAATTTAAAAATTAAAATTGCATATTATAAAACCAAAATTGTAATTTTAAAATGAAAATTGTATATTTTATGACGAAAAGTGTAATTTTAATATGAAAATCGTATATTTTAAAACGAAAATATTAATTTTAAAATGAAAATTGCCAAAAAAATGTGGAACGCTTCACGATTTTGCGTGTCATCCTTGCGCAGGGGCCATGCTAATCTTCTCTGTATCGTTCCAATTTTAGTATATGTACTGCCGAAGCAAGTACGACCGCTGAGCTCCGAGCGCTCCTTATATATGAACCATTGACTCATCCTGGCACTTGCGAGAGGTGAAAAATAAAGGTAGCCGCGTAGCGCTAGATTTTGAAACTAATACGTTGTGCTGCAAATGCGCATATGAAGCACATAACAATTTAAAGCACTATGTTGGCCAATCAGTAAATATTAACCGGATTTCAAATCAGAAACATGTTAATGTGTTATTGTATTCATTTATTATATTTGAAATGTGCTCTGATATAAATGAAAATGACGTCAAATGACTTTTCGATGCTTCTATTTAACTTGATTTATATACGACTTTTGCGATTGAATCTTAAAATCAATTTTGTATTTACTTACTTCCCTCTATCAGCTACAAAGTGTATACTTTTAGAATCTGTAAGTACATCTGGGATGGCACTACACTTTAACGTTATTTTAGAGACATTTGAGTCAACAGTAGGACGTTTGCGAACGTCTGAGACAATATCCTAAATTTTGTCAAGTATCTTATGTTTTCTAGATACCATGTTTCTGCATAATTTTAATGTTCTAGCAAAATTTCTTCTCGATTAATAGCTTTTGAAGGAAAATTTTTTATCGGCATATAAAAAAAATCTTTTTTGGAATTTAATTCAGTTTGTCCCTCTTAAGGTAAAAATTCCGTCAAAGTCTCATATTTTAAATCACAAACTGTAATTTAAAAATTAAAATTGCATATTATAAAACCAAAATTGTAATTTTAAAATGAAAATTGTATATTTTATGACGAAAAGTGTAATTTTAATATGAAAATCGTATATTTTAAAACGAAAATATTAATTTTAAAATGAAAATTGCCAAAAAAATGTGGAACGCTTCACGATTTTGCGTGTCATCCTTGCGCAGGGGCCATGCTAATCTTCTCTGTATCGTTCCAATTTTAGTATATGTACTGCCGAAGCAAGTACGACCGCTGAGCTCCGAGCGCTCCTTATATATGAACCATTGACTCATCCTGGCACTTGCGAGAGGTGAAAAATAAAGGTAGCCGCGTAGCGCTAGATTTTGAAACTAATACGTTGTGCTGCAAATGCGCATATGAAGCACATAACAATTTAAAGCACTATGTTGGCCAATCAGTAAATATTAACCGGATTTCAAATCAGAAACATGTTAATGTGTTATTGTATTCATTTATTATATTTGAAATGTGCTCTGATATAAATGAAAATGACGTCAAATGACTTTTCGATGCTTCTATTTAACTTGATTTATATACGACTTTTGCGATTGAATCTTAAAATCAATTTTGTATTTACTTACTTCCCTCTATCAGCTACAAAGTATATACTTTTAGAATCTGTAAGTACATCTGGGATGGCACTACAATTTAACGTTATTTTAGAGACATTTGAGTCAACCGTAGGACGTTTGCGAACGTCTGAGACAATATCCTAAATTTTGTCAAGTATCTTATGTTTTCTAGATACCATGTTTCTGCATAATTTTAATGTTCTAGCAAAATTTCTTCTCGATAAATAGCTTTTGAAGGAAAATTTTTTATCGGCATATAAAAAAAATCTTTTTTTGAATTTAATTCAGTTTGTCCCTCTTAAGGTAAAAATTCCGTCAAAGTCTCATATTTTAAATCACAAACTGTAATTTAAAAATTAAAATTGCATATTATAAAACCAAAATTGTAATTTTAAAATGAAAATTGTATATTTTATGACGAAAAGTGTAATTTTAATATGAAAATCGTATATTTTAAAACGAAAATATTAATTTTAAAATGAAAATTGCCAAAAAAATGTGGAACGCTTCACGATTTTGCGTGTCATCCTTGCGCAGGGGCCATGCTAATCTTCTCTGTATCGTTCCAATTTTAGTATATGTACTGCCGAAGCAAGTACGACCGCTGAGCTCCGAGCGCTCCTTATATATGAACCATTGACTCATCCTGGCACTTGCGAGAGGTGAAAAATAAAGGTAGCCGCGTAGCGCTAGATTTTGAAACTAATACGTTGTGCTGCAAATGCGCATATGAAGCACATAACAATTTAAAGCACTATGTTGGCCAATCAGTAAATATTAACCGGATTTCAAATCAGAAACATGTTAATGTGTTATTGTATTCATTTATTATATTTGAAATGTGCTCTGATATAAATGAAAATGACGTCAAATGACTTTTCGATGCTTCTATTTAACTTGATTTATATACGACTTTTGCGATTGAATCTTAAAATCAATTTTGTATTTACTTACTTCCCTCTATCAGCTACAAAGTATATACTTTTAGAATCTGTAAGTACATCTGGGATGGCACTACAATTTAACGTTATTTTAGAGACATTTGAGTCAACCGTAGGACGTTTGCGAACGTCTGAGACAATATCCTAAATTTTGTCAAGTATCTTATGTTTTCTAGATACCATGTTTCTGCATAATTTTAATGTTCTAGCAAAATTTCTTCTCGATAAATAGCTTTTGAAGGAAAATTTTTTATCGGCATATAAAAAAAAACCTTTTTTTGAATTTAATTCAGTTTGTCCCTCTTAAGGTAAAAATTCCGTCAAAGTCTCATATTTTAAATCACAAACTGTAATTTAAAAATTAAAATTGCATATTATAAAACCAAAATTGTAATTTTAAAATGAAAATTGTATATTTTATGACGAAAAGTGTAATTTTAATATGAAAATCGTATATTTTAAAACGAAAATATTAATTTTAAAATGAAAATTGACAAAAAAATGTGGAACGCTTCACGATTTTGCGTGTCATCCTTGCGCAGGGGCCATGCTAATCTTCTCTGTATCGTTCCAATTTTAGTATATGTACTGCCGAAGCAAGTACGACCGCTGAGCTCCGAGCGCTCCTTATATATGAACCATTGACTCATCCTGGCACTTGCGAGAGGTGAAAAATAAAGGTAGCCGCGTAGCGCTAGATTTTGAAACTAATACGTTGTGCTGCAAATGCGCATATGAAGCACATAACAATTTAAAGCACTATGTTGGCCAATCAGTAAATATTAACCGGATTTCAAATCAGAAACATGTTAATGTGTTATTGTATTCATTTATTATATTTGAAATGTGCTCTGATATAAATGAAAATGACGTCAAATGACTTTTCGATGCTTCTATTTAACTTGATTTATATACGACTTTTGCGATTGAATCTTAAAATCAATTTTGTATTTACTTACTTCCCTCTATCAGCTACAAAGTATATACTTTTAGAATCTGTAAGTACATCTGGGATGGCACTACACTTTAACGTTATTTTAGAGACATTTGAGTCAACCGTAGGACGTTTGCGAACGTCTGAGACAATATCCTAAATTTTGTCAAGTATCTTATGTTTTCTAGATACCATGTTTCTGCATAATTTTAATGTTCTAGCAAAATTTCTTCTCGATTAATAGCTTTTGAAGGAAAATTTTTTATCGGCATATAAAAAAAATCTTTTTTGGAATTTAATTCAGTTTGTCCCTCTTAAGGTAAAAATTCCGTCAAAGTCTCATATTTTAAATCACAAACTGTAATTTAAAAATTAAAATTGCATATTATAAAACCAAAATTGTAATTTTAAAATGAAAATTGTATATTTTATGACGAAAAGTGTAATTTTAATATGAAAATCGTATATTTTAAAACGAAAATATTAATTTTAAAATGAAAATTGCCAAAAAAATGTGGAACGCTTCACGATTTTGCGTGTCATCCTTGCGCAGGGGCCATGCTAATCTTCTCTGTATCGTTCCAATTTTAGTATATGTACTGCCGAAGCAAGTACGACCGCTGAGCTCCGAGCGCTCCTTATATATGAACCATTGACTCATCCTGGCACTTGCGAGAGGTGAAAAATAAAGGTAGCCGCGTAGCGCTAGATTTTGAAACTAATACGTTGTGCTGCAAATGCGCATATGAAGCACATAACAATTTAAAGCACTATGTTGGCCAATCAGTAAATATTAACCGGATTTCAAATCAGAAACATGTTAATGTGTTATTGTATTCATTTATTATATTTGAAATGTGCTCTGATATAAATGAAAATGACGTCAAATGACTTTTCGATGCTTCTATTTAACTTGATTTATATACGACTTTTGCGATTGAATCTTAAAATCAATTTTGTATTTACTTACTTCCCTCTATCAGCTACAAAGTATATACTTTTAGAATCTGTAAGTACATCTGGGATGGCACTACACTTTAACGTTATTTTAGAGACATTTGAGTCAACCGTAGGACGTTTGCGAACGTCTGAGACAATATCCTAAATTTTGTGAAGTATCCTATGTTTTCTAGATACCATGTTTCTGCATAATTTTAATGTTCTAGCAAAATTTCTTCTCGATTAATAGCTTTTGAAGGAAAATTTTTTATCGGCATATAAAAAAAATCTTTTTTGGAATTTAATTCAGTTTGTCCCTCTTAAGGTAAAAATTCCGTCAAAGTCTCATATTTTAAATCACAAACTGTAATTTAAAAATTAAAATTGCATATTATAAAACCAAAATTGTAATTTTAAAATGAAAATTGTATATTTTATGACGAAAAGTGTAATTTTAATATGAAAATCGTATATTTTAAAACGAAAATATTAATTTTAAAATGAAAATTGCCAAAAAAATGTGGAACGCTTCACGATTTTGCGTGTCATCCTTGCGCAGGGGCCATGCTAATCTTCTCTGTATCGTTCCAATTTTAGTATATGTACTGCCGAAGCAAAGTACGACCGCTGAGCTCCGAGCGCTCCTTATATATGAACCATTGACTCATCCTGGCACTTGCGAGAGGTGAAAAATAAAGGTAGCCGCGTAGCGCTAGATTTTGAAACTAATACGTTGTGCTGCAAATGCGCATATGAAGCACATAACAATTTAAAGCACTATGTTGGCCAATCAGTAAATATTAACCGGATTTCAAATCAGAAACATGTTAATGTGTTATTGTATTCATTTATTATATTTGAAATGTGCTCTGATATAAATGAAAATGACGTCAAATGACTTTTCGATGCTTCTATTTAACTTGATTTATATACGACTTTTGCGATTGAATCTTAAAATCAATTTTGTATTTACTTACTTCCCTCTATCAGCTACAAAGTATATACTTTTAGAATCTGTAAGTACATCTGGGATGGCACTACACTTTAACGTTATTTTAGAGACATTTGAGTCAACCGTAGGACGTTTGCGAACGTCTGAGACAATATCCTAAATTTTGTCAAGTATCTTATGTTTTCTAGATACCATGTTTCTGCATAATTTTAATGTTCTAGCAAAATTTCTTCTCGATTAATAGCTTTTGAAGGAAAATTTTTTATCGGCATATAAAAAAAATCTTTTTTGGAATTTAATTCAGTTTGTCCCTCTTAAGGTAAAAATTCCGTCAAAGTCTCATATTTTAAATCACAAACTGTAATTTAAAAATTAAAATTGCATATTATAAAACCAAAATTGTAATTTTAAAATGAAAATTGTATATTTTATGACGAAAAGTGTAATTTTAATATGAAAATCGTATATTTTAAAACGAAAATATTAATTTTAAAATGAAAATTGCCAAAAAAATGTGGAACGCTTCACGATTTTGCGTGTCATCCTTGCGCAGGGGCCATGCTAATCTTCTCTGTATCGTTCCAATTTTAGTATATGTACTGCCGAAGCAAGTACGACCGCTGAGCTCCGAGCGCTCCTTATATATGAACCATTGACTCATCCTGGCACTTGCGAGAGGTGAAAAATAAAGGTAGCCGCGTAGCGCTAGATTTTGAAACTAATACGTTGTGCTGCAAATGCGCATATGAAGCACATAACAATTTAAAGCACTATGTTGGCCAATCAGTAAATATTAACCGGATTTCAAATCAGAAACATGTTAATGTGTTATTGTATTCATTTATTATATTTGAAATGTGCTCTGATATAAATGAAAATGACGTCAAATGACTTTTCGATGCTTCTATTTAACTTGATTTATATACGACTTTTGCGATTGAATCTTAAAATCAATTTTGTATTTACTTACTTCCCTCTATCAGCTACAAAGTGTATACTTTTAGAATCTGTAAGTACATCTGGGATGGCACTACACTTTAACGTTATTTTAGAGACATTTGAGTCAACAGTAGGACGTTTGCGAACGTCTGAGACAATATCCTAAATTTTGTCAAGTATCTTATGTTTTCTAGATACCATGTTTCTGCATAATTTTAATGTTCTAGCAAAATTTCTTCTCGATTAATAGCTTTTGAAGGAAAATTTTTTATCGGCATATAAAAAAAATCTTTTTTGGAATTTAATTCAGTTTGTCCCTCTTAAGGTAAAAATTCCGTCAAAGTCTCATATTTTAAATCACAAACTGTAATTTAAAAATTAAAATTGCATATTATAAAACCAAAATTGTAATTTTAAAATGAAAATTGTATATTTTATGACGAAAAGTGTAATTTTAATATGAAAATCGTATATTTTAAAACGAAAATATTAATTTTAAAATGAAAATTGCCAAAAAAATGTGGAACGCTTCACGATTTTGCGTGTCATCCTTGCGCAGGGGCCATGCTAATCTTCTCTGTATCGTTCCAATTTTAGTATATGTACTGCCGAAGCAAGTACGACCGCTGAGCTCCGAGCGCTCCTTATATATGAACCATTGACTCATCCTGGCACTTGCGAGAGGTGAAAAATAAAGGTAGCCGCGTAGCGCTAGATTTTGAAACTAATACGTTGTGCTGCAAATGCGCATATGAAGCACATAACAATTTAAAGCACTATGTTGGCCAATCAGTAAATATTAACCGGATTTCAAATCAGAAACATGTTAATGTGTTATTGTATTCATTTATTATATTTGAAATGTGCTCTGATATAAATGAAAATGACGTCAAATGACTTTTCGATGCTTCTATTTAACTTGATTTATATACGACTTTTGCGATTGAATCTTAAAATCAATTTTGTATTTACTTACTTCCCTCTATCAGCTACAAAGTATATACTTTTAGAATCTGTAAGTACATCTGGGATGGCACTACAATTTAACGTTATTTTAGAGACATTTGAGTCAACCGTAGGACGTTTGCGAACGTCTGAGACAATATCCTAAATTTTGTCAAGTATCTTATGTTTTCTAGATACCATGTTTCTGCATAATTTTAATGTTCTAGCAAAATTTCTTCTCGATAAATAGCTTTTGAAGGAAAATTTTTTATCGGCATATAAAAAAAATCTTTTTTTGAATTTAATTCAGTTTGTCCCTCTTAAGGTAAAAATTCCGTCAAAGTCTCATATTTTAAATCACAAACTGTAATTTAAAAATTAAAATTGCATATTATAAAACCAAAATTGTAATTTTAAAATGAAAATTGTATATTTTATGACGAAAAGTGTAATTTTAATATGAAAATCGTATATTTTAAAACGAAAATATTAATTTTAAAATGAAAATTGACAAAAAAATGTGGAACGCTTCACGATTTTGCGTGTCATCCTTGCGCAGGGGCCATGCTAATCTTCTCTGTATCGTTCCAATTTTAGTATATGTACTGCCGAAGCAAGTACGACCGCTGAGCTCCGAGCGCTCCTTATATATGAACCATTGACTCATCCTGGCACTTGCGAGAGGTGAAAAATAAAGGTAGCCGCGTAGCGCTAGATTTTGAAACTAATACGTTGTGCTGCAAATGCGCATATGAAGCACATAACAATTTAAAGCACTATGTTGGCCAATCAGTAAATATTAACCGGATTTCAAATCAGAAACATGTTAATGTGTTATTGTATTCATTTATTATATTTGAAATGTGCTCTGATATAAATGAAAATGACGTCAAATGACTTTTCGATGCTTCTATTTAACTTGATTTATATACGACTTTTGCGATTGAATCTTAAAATCAATTTTGTATTTACTTACTTCCCTCTATCAGCTACAAAGTATATACTTTTAGAATCTGTAAGTACATCTGGGATGGCACTACACTTTAACGTTATTTTAGAGACATTTGAGTCAACCGTAGGACGTTTGCGAACGTCTGAGACAATATCCTAAATTTTGTCAAGTATCTTATGTTTTCTAGATACCATGTTTCTGCATAATTTTAATGTTCTAGCAAAATTTCTTCTCGATTAATAGCTTTTGAAGGAAAATTTTTTATCGGCATATAAAAAAAATCTTTTTTGGAATTTAATTCAGTTTGTCCCTCTTAAGGTAAAAATTCCGTCAAAGTCTCATATTTTAAATCACAAACTGTAATTTAAAAATTAAAATTGCATATTATAAAACCAAAATTGTAATTTTAAAATGAAAATTGTATATTTTATGACGAAAAGTGTAATTTTAATATGAAAATCGTATATTTTAAAACGAAAATATTAATTTTAAAATGAAAATTGCCAAAAAAATGTGGAACGCTTCACGATTTTGCGTGTCATCCTTGCGCAGGGGCCATGCTAATCTTCTCTGTATCGTTCCAATTTTAGTATATGTACTGCCGAAGCAAGTACGACCGCTGAGCTCCGAGCGCTCCTTATATATGAACCATTGACTCATCATGGCACTTGCGAGAGGTGAAAAATAAAGGTAGCCGCGTAGCGCTAGATTTTGAAACTAATACGTTGTGCTGCAAATGCGCATATGAAGCACATAACAATTTAAAGCACTATGTTGGCCAATCAGTAAATATTAACCGGATTTCAAATCAGAAACATGTTAATGTGTTATTGTATTCATTTATTATATTTGAAATGTGCTCTGATATAAATGAAAATGACGTCAAATGACTTTTCGATGCTTCTATTTAACTTGATTTATATACGACTTTTGCGATTGAATCTTAAAATCAATTTTGTATTTACTTACTTCCCTCTATCAGCTACAAAGTATATACTTTTAGAATCTGTAAGTACATCTGGGATGGCACTACACTTTAACGTTATTTTAGAGACATTTGAGTCAACCGTAGGACGTTTGCGAACGTCTGAGACAATATCCTAAATTTTGTGAAGTATCCTATGTTTTCTAGATACCATGTTTCTGCATAATTTTAATGTTCTAGCAAAATTTCTTCTCGATTAATAGCTTTTGAAGGAAAATTTTTTATCGGCATATAAAAAAAATCTTTTTTGGAATTTAATTCAGTTTGTCCCTCTTAAGGTAAAAATTCCGTCAAAGTCTCATATTTTAAATCACAAACTGTAATTTAAAAATTAAAATTGCATATTATAAAACCAAAATTGTAATTTTAAAATGAAAATTGTATATTTTATGACGAAAAGTGTAATTTTAATATGAAAATCGTATATTTTAAAACGAAAATATTAATTTTAAAATGAAAATTGCCAAAAAAATGTGGAACGCTTCACGATTTTGCGTGTCATCCTTGCGCAGGGGCCATGCTAATCTTCTCTGTATCGTTCCAATTTTAGTATATGTACTGCCGAAGCAAGTACGACCGCTGAGCTCCGAGCGCTCCTTATATATGAACCAATGACTCATCCTGGCACTTGCGAGAGGTGAAAAATAAAGGTAGCCGCGTAGCGCTAGATTTTGAAACTAATACGTTGTGCTGCAAATGCGCATATGAAGCACATAACAATTTAAAGCACTATGTTGGCCAATCAGTAAATATTAACCGGATTTCAAATCAGAAACATGTTAATGTGTTATTGTATTCATTTATTATATTTGAAATGTGCTCTGATATAAATGAAAATGACGTCAAATGACTTTTCGATGCTTCTATTTAACTTGATTTATATACGACTTTTGCGATTGAATCTTAAAATCAATTTTGTATTTACTTACTTCCCTCTATCAGCTACAAAGTATATACTTTTAGAATCTGTAAGTACATCTGGGATGGCACTACACTTTAACGTTATTTTAGAGACATTTGAGTCAACCGTAGGACGTTTGCGAACGTCTGAGACAATATCCTAAATTTTGTCAAGTATCTTATGTTTTCTAGATACCACGTTTCTGCATAATTTTAATGTTCTAGCAAAATTTCTTCTCGATTAATAGCTTTTGAAGGAAAATTTTTTATCGGCATATAAAAAAAATCTTTTTTGGAATTTAATTCAGTTTGTCCCTCTTAAGGTAAAAATTCCGTCAAAGTCTCATATTTTAAATCACAAACTGTAATTTAAAAATTAAAATTGCATATTATAAAACCAAAATTGTAATTTTAAAATGAAAATTGTATATTTTATGACGAAAAGTGTAATTTTAATATGAAAATCGTATATTTTAAAACGAAAATATTAATTTTAAAATGAAAATTGCCAAAAAAATGTGGAACGCTTCACGATTTTGCGTGTCATCCTTGCGCAGGGGCCATGCTAATCTTCTCTGTATCGTTCCAATTTTAGTATATGTACTGCCGAAGCAAGTACGACCGCTGAGCTCCGAGCGCTCCTTATATATGAACCATTGACTCATCCTGGCACTTGCGAGAGGTGAAAAATAAAGGTAGCCGCGTAGCGCTAGATTTTGAAACTAATACGTTGTGCTGCAAATGCGCATATGAAGCACATAACAATTTAAAGCACTATGTTGGCCAATCAGTAAATATTAACCGGATTTCAAATCAGAAACATGTTAATGTGTTATTGTATTCATTTATTATATTTGAAATATGCTCTGATATAAATGAAAATGACGTCAAATGACTTTTCGATGCTTCTATTTAACTTGATTTATATACGACTTTTGCGATTGAATCTTAAAATCAATTTTGTATTTACTTACTGCCCTCTATCAGCTACAAAGTATATACTTTTAGAATCTGTAAGTACATCTGGGATGGCACTACACTTTAACGTTATTTTAGAGACATTTGAATCAACCGTAGGACGTTTGCGAACGTCTGAGACAATATCCTAAATTTTGTCAAGTATCTTATGTTTTCTAGATACCATGTTTCTGCATAATTTTAATGTTCTAGCAAAATTTCTTCTCGATTAATAGCTTTTGAAGGAAAATTTTTTATCGGCATATAAAAAAAATCTTTTTTGGAATTTAATTCAGTTTGTCCCTCTTAAGGTAAAAATTCCGTCAAAGTCTCATATTTTAAATCACAAACTGTAATTTAAAAATTAAAATTGCATATTATAAAACCAAAATTGTAATTTTAAAATGAAAATTGTATATTTTATGACGAAAAGTGTAATTTTAATATGAAAATCGTATATTTTAAAACGAAAATATTAATTTTAAAATGAAAATTGCCAAAAAAATGTGGAACGCTTCACGATTTTGCGTGTCATCCTTGCGCAGGGGCCATGCTAATCTTCTCTGTATCGTTCCAATTTTAGTATATGTACTGCCGAAGCAAGTACGACCGCTGAGCTCCGAGCGCTCCTTATATATGAACCATTGACTCATCCTGGCACTTGCGAGAGGTGAAAAATAAAGGTAGCCGCGTAGCGCTAGATTTTGAAACTAATACGTTGTGCTGCAAATGCGCATATGAAGCACATAACAATTTAAAGCACTATGTTGGCCAATCAGTAAATATTAACCGGATTTCAAATCAGAAACATGTTAATGTGTTATTGTATTCATTTATTATATTTGAAATGTGCTCTGATATAAATGAAAATGACGTCAAATGACTTTTCGATGCTTCTATTTAACTTGATTTATATACGACTTTTGCGATTGAATCTTAAAATCAATTTTGTATTTACTTACTTCCCTCTATCAGCTACAAAGTATATACTTTTAGAATCTGTAAGTACATCTAGGATGGCACTACACTTTAACGTTATTTTAGAGACATTTGAGTCAACCGTAGGACGTTTGCGACCGTCTGAGACAATATCCTAAATTTTGTCAAGCATCTTATGTTTTCTAGATACCATGTTTCTGCATAATTTTAATGTTCTAGCAAAATTTCTTCTCGATTAATAGCTTTTGAAGGAAAATTTTTTATCGGCATATAAAAAAAATCTTTTTTGGAATTTAATTCAGTTTGTCCCTCTTAAGGTAAAAATTCCGTCAAAGTCTCATATTTTAAATCATAACTGTAATTTAAAAATTAAAATTGCATATTATAAAACCAAAATTGTAATTTTAAAATGATAATTGTATATTTTATGACGAAAAGTGTAATTTTAATATGAAAATCGTATATTTTAAAACGAAAATATTAATTTTAAAATGAAAATTGCCAAAAAAATGTGGAACGCTTCACGATTTTGCGTGTCATCCTTGCGCAGGGGCCATGCTAATCTTCTCTGTATCGTTCCAATTTTAGTATATGTACTGCCGAAGCAAGTACGACCGCTGAGCTCCGAGCGCTCCTTATATATGAACCATTGACTCATCCTGGCACTTGCGAGAGGTGAAAAATAAAGGTAGCCGCGTAGCGCTAGATTTTGAAACTAATACGTTGTGCTGCAAATGCGCATATGAAGCACATAACAATTTAAAGCACTATGTTGGCCAATCAGTAAATATTAACCGGATTTCAAATCAGAAACATGTTAATGTGTTATTGTATTCATTTATTATATTTGAAATGTGCTCTGATATAAATGAAAATGACGTCAAATGACTTTTCGATGCTTCTATTTAACTTGATTTATATACGACTTTTGCGATTGAATCTTAAAATCAATTTTGTATTTACTTACTTCCCTCTATCAGCTACAAAGTATATACTTTTAGAATCTGTAAGTACATCTGGGATGGCACTACACTTTAACGTTATTTTAGAGACATTTGAGTCAACCGTAGGACGTTTGCGAACGTCTGAGACAATATCCTAAATTTTGTCAAGTATCTTATGTTTTCTAGATACCATGTTTCTGCATAATTTTAATGTTCTAGCAAAATTTCTTTTCGATTAATAGCTTTTGAAGGAAAATTTTTTATCGGCATATAAAAAAAATCTTTTTTGGAATTTAATTCAGTTTGTCCCTCTTAAGGTAAAAATTCCGTCAAAGTCTCATATTTTAAATCACAAACTGTAATTTAAAAATTAAAATTGCATATTATAAAACCAAAATTGTAATTATAAATGAAAATTGTATATTTTATGACGAAAAGTGTAATTTTAATATGAAAATCGTATATTTTAAAACGAAAATATTAATTTTAAAATGAAAATTGCCAAAAAAATGTGGAACGCTTCACGATTTTGCGTGTCATCCTTGCGCAGGGGCCATGCTAATCTTCTCTGTATCGTTCCAATTTTAGTATATGTACTGCCGAAGCAAGTACGACCGCTGAGCTCCGAGCGCTCCTTATATATGAACCATTGACTCATCCTGGCACTTGCGAGAGGTGAAAAATAAAGGTAGCCGCGTAGCGCTAGATTTTGAAACTAATACGTTGTGCTGCAAATGCGCATATGAAGCACATAACAATTTAAAGCACTATGTTGGCCAATCAGTAAATATTAACCGGATTTCAAATCAGAAACATGTTAATGTGTTATTGTATTCATTTATTATATTTGAAATGTGCTCTGATATAAATGAAAATGACGTCAAATGACTTTTCGATGCTTCTATTTAACTTGATTTATATACAACTTTTGCGATTGAATCTTAAAATCAATTTTGTATTTACTTACTTCCCTCTATCAGCTACAAAGTATATACTTTTAGAATCTGTAAGTACATCTGGGATGGCACTACACTTTAACGTTATTTTAGAGACATTTGAGTCAACCGTAGGACGTTTGCGAACGTCTGAGACAATATCCTAAATTTTGTCAAGTATCTTATGTTTTCTAGATACCATGTTTCTGCATAATTTTAATGTTCTAGCAAAATTTCTTCTCGATTAATAGCTTTTGAAGGAAAATTTTTTATCGGCATATAAAAAAAATCTTTTTTAGAATTTAATTCAGTTTGTCCCTCTTAAGGTAAAAATTCCGTCAAAGTCTCATATTTTAAATCACAAACTGTAATTTAAAAATTAAAATTGCATATTATAAAACCAAAATTGTAATTTTAAAATGAAAATTGTATATTTTATGACAAAAAGTGTAATTTTAATATGAAAATCGTATATTTTAAAACGAAAATATTAATTTTAAAATGAAAATTGCCAAAAAAATGTGGAACGCTTCACGATTTTGCGTGTCATCCTTGCGCAGGGGCCATGCTAATCTTCTCTGTATCGTTCCAATTTTAGTATATGTACTGCCGAAGCAAGTACGACCGCTGAGCTCCGAGCGCTCCTTATATATGAACCACTGACTCATCCTGGCACTTGCGAGAGGTGAAAAATAAAGGTAGCCGCGTAGCGCTAGATTTTTAAACTAATACGTTGTGCTGCAAATGCGCATATGAAGCACATAACAATTTAAAGCACTATGTTGGCCAATCAGTAAATATTAACCGGATTTCAAATCAGAAACATGTTAATGTGTTATTGTATTCATTTATTATATTTGAAATGTGCTCTGATATAAATGAAAATGACGTCAAATGACTTTTCGATGCTTCTATTTAACTTGATTTATATACGACTTTTGCGATTGAATCTAAAAACCAATTTTGTATTTACTTACTTCCCTCTATCAGCTACAAAGTATATACTTTTAGAATCTGTAAGTACATCTGGGATGGCACTACACTTTAACGTTATTTTAGAGACATTTGAGTCAACCGTAGGACGTTTGCGAACGTCTGAGACAATATCCTAAATTTTGTCAAGTATCTTATGTTTTCTAGATACCATGTTTCTGCATAATTTTAATGTTCTAGCAAAATTTCTTCTCGATTAATAGCTTTTAAGGAAAATTTTTTATCGGCATATAAAAAAAATCTTTTTTGGAATTTAATTCAGTTTGTCCCTCTTAAGGTAAAAATTCCGTCAAAGTCTCATATTTTAAATCACAAACTGTAATTTAAAAATTAAAATTGCATATTATAAAACCAAAATTGTAATTTTAAAATGAAAATTGTATATTATATGACGAAAAGTGTAATTTTAGTATGAAAATCGTATATTTTAAAACGAAAATATTAATTTTAAAATGAAAATTGCCAAAAAAATGTGGAACGCTTCACGATTTTGCGTGTCATCCTTGCGCAGGGGCCATGCTAATCTTCTCTGTATCGTTCCAATTTTAGTATATGTACTGCCGAAGCAAGTACGACCGCTGAGCTCCGAGCGCTCCTTATATATGAACCATTGACTCATCCTGGCACTTGCGAGAGGTGAAAAATAAAGGTAGCCGCGTAGCGCTAGATTTTGAAACTAATACGTTGTGCTGCAAATGCGCATATGAAGCACATAACAATTTAAAGCACTATGTTGGCCAATCAGTAAATATTAACCGGATTTCAAATCAGAAACATGTTAATGTGTTATTGTATTCATTTATTATA
Source organism: Gastracanthus pulcherrimus (assembly GCA_949152435.1). Classification (NCBI taxonomy): domain Eukaryota; kingdom Metazoa; phylum Arthropoda; class Insecta; order Hymenoptera; family Pteromalidae; genus Gastracanthus; species Gastracanthus pulcherrimus. The sequence continues at coordinate 23,753,843 of OX424573.1, read as the reverse complement.
TTTGAAATGTGCTCTGATATAAATGAAAATGACGTCAAATGACTTTTCGATGCTTCTATTTAACTTGATTTATATACGACTTTTGCGATTGAATCTTAAAATCAATTTTGTATTTACTTACTTCCCTCTATCAGCTACAAAGTATATACTTTTAGAATCTGTAAGTACATCTGGGATGGCACTACACTTTAACGTTATTTTAGAGACATTTGAGTCAACCGTAGGACGTTTGCGAACGTCTGAGACAATATCCTAAATTTTGTCAAGTATCTTATGTTTTCTAGATACCATGTTTCTGCATAATTTTAATGTTCTAGCAAAATTTCTTTTCGATTAATAGCTTTTGAAGGAAAATTTTTTATCGGCATATAAAAAAAATCTTTTTTGGAATTTAATTCAGTTTGTCCCTCTTAAGGTAAAAATTCCGTCAAAGTCTCATATTTTAAATCACAAACTGTAATTTAAAAATTAAAATTGCATATTATAAAACCAAAATTGTAATTATAAATGAAAATTGTATATTTTATGACGAAAAGTGTAATTTTAATATGAAAATCGTATATTTTAAAACGAAAATATTAATTTTAAAATGAATATTGCCAAAAAAATGTGGAACGCTTCACGATTTTGCGTGTCATCCTTGCGCAGGGGCCATGCTAATCTTCTCTGTATCGTTCCAATTTTAGTATATGTACTGCCGAAGCAAGTACGACCGCTGAGCTCCGAGCGCTCCTTATATATGAACCATTGACTCATCCTGGCACTTGCGAGAGGTGAAAAATAAAGGTAGCCGCGTAGCGCTAGATTTTGAAACTAATACGTTGTGCTGCAAATGCGCATATGAAGCACATAACAATTTAAAGCACTATGTTGGCCAATCAGTAAATATTAACCGGATTTCAAATCAGAAACATGTTAATGTGTTATTGTATTCATTTATTATATTTGAAATGTGCTCTGATATAAATGAAAATGACGTCAAATGACTTTTCGATGCTTCTATTTAACTTGATTTATATACAACTTTTGCGATTGAATCTTAAAATCAATTTTGTATTTACTTACTTCCCTCTATCAGCTACAAAGTATATACTTTTAGAATCTGTAAGTACATCTGGGATGGCACTACACTTTAACGTTATTTTAGAGACATTTGAGTCAACCGTAGGACGTTTGCGAACGTCTGAGACAATATCCTAAATTTTGTCAAGTATCTTATGTTTTCTAGATACCATGTTTCTGCATAATTTTAATGTTCTAGCAAAATTTCTTCTCGATTAATAGCTTTTGAAGGAAAATTTTTTATCGGCATATAAAAAAAATCTTTTTTGGAATTTAATTCAGTTTGTCCCTCTTAAGGTAAAAATTCCGTCAAAGTCTCATATTTTAAATCACAAACTGTAATTTAAAAATTAAAATTGCATATTATAAAACCAAAATTGTAATTTTAAAATGAAAATTGTATATTTTATGACAAAAAGTGTAATTTTAATATGAAAATCGTATATTTTAAAACGAAAATATTAATTTTAAAATGAAAATTGCCAAAAAAATGTGGAACGCTTCACGATTTTGCGTGTCATCCTTGCGCAGGGGCCATGCTAATCTTCTCTGTATCGTTCCAATTTTAGTATATGTACTGCCGAAGCAAGTACGACCGCTGAGCTCCGAGCGCTCCTTATATATGAACCATTGACTCATCCTGGCACTTGCGAGAGGTGAAAAATAAAGGTAGCCGCGTAGCGCTAGATTTTGAAACTAATACGTTGTGCTGCAAATGCGCATATGAAGCACATAACAATTTAAAGCACTATGTTGGCCAATCAGTAAATATTAACCGGATTTCAAATCAGAAACATGTTAATGTGTTATTGTATTCATTTATTATATTTGAAATGTGCTCTGATATAAATGAAAATGACGTCAAATGACTTTTCGATGCTTCTATTTAACTTGATTTATATACGACTTTTGCGATTGAATCTTAAAATCAATTTTGTATTTACTTACTTCCCTCTATCAGCTACAAAGTATATACTTTTAGAATCTGTAAGTACATCTGGGATGGCACTACACTTTAACGTTATTTTAGAGACATTTGAGTCAACCGTAGGACGTTTGCGAACGTCTGAGACAATATCCTAAATTTTGTCAAGTATCTTATGTTTTCTAGATACCATATTTCTGCATAATTTTAATGTTCTAGCAAAATTTCTTCTCGATTAATAGCTTTTAAGGAAAATTTTTTATCGGCATATAAAAAAAATCTTTTTTGGAATTTAATTCAGTTTGTCCCTCTTAAGGTAAAAATTCCGTCAAAGTCTCATATTTTAAATCACAAACTGTAATTTAAAAATTAAAATTGCATATTATAAAACCAAAATTGTAATTTTAAAATGAAAATTGTATATTTTATGACGAAAAGTGTAATTTTAATATGAAAATCGTATATTTTAAAACGAAAATATTAATTTTAAAATGAAAATTGCCAAAAAAATGTGGAACGCTTCACGATTTTGCGTGTCATCCTTGCACAGGGGCCATGCTAATCTTCTCTGTATCGTTCCAATTTTAGTATATGTACTGCCGAAGCAAGTACGACCGCTGAGCTCCGAGCGCTCCTTATATATGAACCATTGACTCATCCTGGCACTTGCGAGAGGTGAAAAATAAAGGTAGCCGCGTAGCGCTAGATTTTGAAACTAATACGTTGTGCTGCAAATGCGCATATGAAGCACATAAGAATTTAAAGCACTATGTTGGCCAATCAGTAAATATTAACCGGATTTCAAATCAGAAACATGTTAATGTGTTATTGTATTCATTTATTATATTTGAAATGTGCTCTGATATAAATGAAAATGACGTCAAATGACTTTTCGATGCTTCTATTTAACTTGATTTATATACGACTTTTGCGATTGAATCTTAAAATCAATTTTGTATTTACTTACTTCCCTCTATCAGCTACAAAGTATATACTTTTAGAATCTGTAAGTACATCTGGGATGGCACTACACTTTAACGTTATTTTAGAGACATTTGAGTCAACCGTAGGACGTTTGCGAACGTCTGAGACAATATCCTAAATTTTGTCAAGTATCTTATGTTTTCTAGATACCATGTTTCTGCATAATTTTAATGTTCTAGCAAAATTTCTTCTCGATTAATAGCTTTTAAGGAAAATTTTTTATCGGCATATAAAAAAAATCTTTTTTGGAATTTAATTCAGTTTGTCCCTCTTAAGGTAAAAATTCCGTCAAAGTCTCATATTTTAAATCACAAACTGTAATTTAAAAATTAAAATTGCATATTATAAAACCAAAATTGTAATTTTAAAATGAAAATTGTATATTTTATGACGAAAAGTGTAATTTTAATATGAAAATCGTATATTTTAAAACGAAAATATTAATTTTAAAATGAAAATTGCCAAAAAAATGTGGAACGCTTCACGATTTTGCGTGTCATCCTTGCGCAGGGGCCATGCTAATCTTCTCTGTATCGTTCCAATTTTAGTATATGTACTGCCGAAGCAAGTACGACCGCTGAGCTCCGAGCGCTCCTTATATATGAACCATTGACTCATCCTGGCACTTGCGAGAGGTGAAAAATAAAGGTAGCCGCGTAGCGCTAGATTTTGAAACTAATACGTTGTGCTGCAAATGCGCATATGAAGCACATAACAATTTAAAGCACTATGTTGGCCAATCAGTAAATCTTAACCGGATTTCAAATCAGAAACATGTTAATGTGTTATTGTATTCATTTATTATATTTGAAATGTGCTCTGATATAAATGAAAATGACGTCAAATGACTTTTCGATGCTTCTATTTAACTTGATTTATATACGACTTTTGCGATTGAATCTTAAAATCAATTTTGTATTTACTTACTTCCCTCTATCAGCTACAAAGTATATACTTTTAGAATCTGTAAGTACATCTGGGATGGCACTACACTTTAACGTTATTTTAGAGACATTTGAGTCAACCGTAGGACGTTTGCGAACGTCTGAGACAATATCCTAAATTTTGTCAAGTATCTTATGTTTTCTAGATACCATGTTTCTGCATAATTTTAATGTTCTAGCAAAATTTCTTCTCGATTAATAGCTTTTGAAGGAAAATTTTTTATCGGCATATAAAAAAAACTTTTTTGGAATTTAATTCAGTTTGTCCCTCTTAAGGTAAAAATTCCGTCAAAGTCTCATATTTTAAATCACAAACTGTAATTTAAAAATTAAAATTGCATATTATAAAACCAAAATTGTAATTTTAAAATGAAAATTGTATATTTTATGACGAAAAGTGTAATTTTAATATGAAAATCGTATATTTTAAAACGAAAATATTAATTTTAAAATGAAAATTGCCAAAAAAATGTGGAACGCTTCACGATTTTGCGTGTCATCCTTGCGCAGGGGCCATGCTAATCTTCTCTGTATCGTTCCAATTTTAGTATATGTACTGCCGAAGCAAGTACGACCGCTGAGCTCCGAGCGCTCCTTATATATGAACCATTGACTCATCCTGGCACTTGCGAGAGGTGAAAAATAAAGGTAGCCGCGTAGCGCTAGATTTTGAAACTAATACGTTGTGCTGCAAATGCGCATATGAAGCACATAACAATTTAAAGCACTATGTTGGCCAATCAGTAAATATTAACCGGATTTCAAATCAGAAACATGTTAATGTGTTATTGTATTCATTTATTATATTTGAAATGTGCTCTGATATAAATGAAAATGACGTCAAATGACTTTTCGATGCTTCTATTTAACTTGATTTATATACGACTTTTGCGATTGAATCTTAAAATCAATTTTGTATTTACTTACTTCCCTCTATCAGCTACAAAGTATATACTTTTAGAATCTGTAAGTAAATCTGGGATGGCACTACACTTTAACGTTATTTTAGAGACATTTGAGTCAACCGTAGGACGTTTGCGAACGTCTGAGACAATATCCTAAATTTTGTCAAGTATCTTATGTTTTCTAGATACCATGTTTCTGCATAATTTTAATGTTCTAGCAAAATTTCTTCTCGATTAATAGCTTTTGAAGGAAAATTTTTTATCGGCATATAAAAAAAACTTTTTTGGAATTTAATTCAGTTTGTCCCTCTTAAGGTAAAAATTCCGTCAAAGTCTCATATTTTAAATCACAAACTGTAATTTAAAAATTAAAATTGCATATTATAAAACCAAAATTGTAATTTTAAAATGAAAATTGTATATTTTATGACGAAAAGTGTAATTTTAATATGAAAATCGTATATTTTAAAACGAAAATATTAATTTTAAAATGAAAATTGCCAAAAAAATGTGGAACGCTTCACGATTTTGCGTGTCATCCTTGCGCAGGGGCCATGCTAATCTTCTCTGTATCGTTCCAATTTTAGTATATGTACTGCCGAAGCAAGTACGACCGCTGAGCTCCGAGCGCTCCTTATATATGAACCATTGACTCATCCTGGCACTTGCGAGAGGTGAAAAATAAAGGTAGCCGCGTAGCGCTAGATTTTGAAACTAATACGTTGTGCTGCAAATGCGCATATGAAGCACATAACAATTTAAAGCACTATGTTGGCCAATCAGTAAATATTAACCGGATTTCAAATCAGAAACATGTTAATGTGTTATTGTATTCATTTATTATATTTGAAATGTGCTCTGATATAAATGAAAATGACGTCAAATGACTTTTCGATGCTTCTATTTAACTTGATTTATATACGACTTTTGCGATTGAATCTTAAAATCAATTTTGTATTTACTTACTTCCCTCTATCAGCTACAAAGTATATACTTTTAGAATCTGTAAGTAAATCTGGGATGGCACTACACTTTAACGTTATTTTAGAGACATTTGAGTCAACCGTAGGACGTTTGCGAACGTCTGAGACAATATCCTAAATTTTGTCAAGTATCTTATGTTTTCTAGATACCATGTTTCTGCATAATTTTAATGTTCTAGCAAAATTTCTTCTCGATTAATAGCTTTTGAAGGAAAATTTTTTATCGGCATATAAAAAAAACTTTTTTGGAATTTAATTCAGTTTGTCCCTCTTAAGGTAAAAATTCCGTCAAAGTCTCATATTTTAAATCACAAACTGTAATTTAAAAATTAAAATTGCATATTATAAAACCAAAATTGTAATTTTAAAATGAAAATTGTATATTTTATGACGAAAAGTGTAATTTTAATATGAAAATCGTATATTTTAAAACGAAAATATTAATTTTAAAATGAAAATTGCCAAAAAAATGTGGAACGCTTCACGATTTTGCGTGTCATCCTTGCGCAGGGGCCATGCTAATCTTCTCTGTATCGTTCCAATTTTAGTATATGTACTGCCGAAGCAAGTACGACCGCTGAGCTCCGAGCGCTCCTTATATATGAACCATTGACTCATCCTGGCACTTGCGAGAGGTGAAAAATAAAGGTAGCCGCGTAGCGCTAGATTTCGAAACTAATACGTTGTGCTGCAAATGCGCATATGAAGCACATAACAATTTAAAGCACTATGTTGGCCAGTCAGTAAATATTAACCGGATTTCAAATCAGAAACATGTTAATGTGTTATTGTATTCATTTATTATATTTGAAATGTGCTCTGATATAAATGAAAATGACGTCAAATGACTTTTCGATGCTTCTATTTAACTTGATTTATATACGACTTTTGCGATTGAATCTTAAAATCAATTTTGTATTTACTTACTTCCCTCTATCAGCTACAAAGTATATACTTTTAGAATCTGTAAGTACATCTGGGATGGCACTACACTTTAACGTTATTTTAGAGACATTTGAGTCAACCGTAGGACGTTTGCGAACGTCTGAGACAATATCCTAAATTTTGTCAAGTATCTTATGTTTTCTAGATACCATGTTTCTGCATAATTTTAATGTTCTAGCAAAATTTCTTCTCGATTAATAGCTTTTGAAGGAAAATTTTTTATCGGCATATAAAAAAAATCTTTTTTGGAATTTAATTCAGTTTGTCCCTCTTAAGGTAAAAATTCCGTCAAAGTCTCATATTTTAAATCACAAACTGTAATTTAAAAATTAAAATTGCATATTATAAAACCAAAATTGTAATTTTAAAATGAAAATTGTATATTTTATGACGAAAAGTGTAATTTTAATATGAAAATCGTATATTTTAAAACGAAAATATTAATTTTAAAATGAAAATTGCCAAAAAAATGTGGAACGCTTCACGATTTTGCGTGTCATCCTTGCACAGGGGCCATGCTAATCTTCTCTGTATCGTTCCAATTTTAGTATATGTACTGCCGAAGCAAGTACGACCGCTGAGCTCCGAGCGCTCCTTATATATGAACCATTGACTCATCCTGGCACTTGCGAGAGGTGAAAAATAAAGGTAGCCGCGTAGCGCTAGATTTTGAAACTAATACGTTGTGCTGCAAATGCGCATATGAAGCACATAAGAATTTAAAGCACTATGTTGGCCAATCAGTAAATATTAACCGGATTTCAAATCAGAAACATGTTAATGTGTTATTGTATTCATTTATTATATTTGAAATGTGCTCTGATATAAATGAAAATGACGTCAAATGACTTTTCGATGCTTCTATTTAACTTGATTTATATACGACTTTTGCGATTGAATCTTAAAATCAATTTTGTATTTACTTACTTCCCTCTATCAGCTACAAAGTATATACTTTTAGAATCTGTAAGTACATCTGGGATGGCACTACACTTTAACGTTATTTTAGAGACATTTGAGTCAACCGTAGGACGTTTGCGAACGTCTGAGACAATATCCTAAATTTTGTCAAGTATCTTATGTTTTCTAGATACCACGTTTCTGCATAATTTTAATGTTCTAGCAAAATTTCTTCTCGATTAATAGCTTTTGAAGGAAAATTTTTTATCGGCATATAAAAAAAATCTTTTTTGGAATTTAATTCAGTTTGTCCCTCTTAAGGTAAAAATTCCGTCAAAGTCTCATATTTTAAATCACAAACTGTAATTTAAAAATTAAAATTGCATATTATAAAACCAAAATTGTAATTTTAAAATGAAAATTGTATATTTTATGACGAAAAGTGTAATTTTAATATGAAAATCGTATATTTTAAAACGAAAATATTAATTTTAAAATGAAAATTGCCAAAAAAATGTGGAACGCTTCACGATTTTGCGTGTCATCCTTGCGCAGGGGCCATGCTAATCTTCTCTGTATCGTTCCAATTTTAGTATATGTACTGCCGAAGCAAGTACGACCGCTGAGCTCCGAGCGCTCCTTATATATGAACCATTGACTCATCCTGGCACTTGCGAGAGGTGAAAAATAAAGGTAGCCGCGTAGCGCTAGATTTTGAAACTAATACGTTGTGCTGCAAATGCGCATATGAAGCACATAACAATTTAAAGCACTATGTTGGCCAATCAGTAAATATTAACCGGATTTCAAATCAGAAACATGTTAATGTGTTATTGTATTCTTTTATTATATTTGAAATGTGCTCTGATATAAATGAAAATGACGTCAAATGACTTTTCGATGCTTCTATTTAACTTGATTTATATACGACTTTTGCGATTGAATCTTAAAATCAATTTTTTATTTACTTACTTCCCTCTATCAGCTACAAAGTATATACTTTTAGAATCTGTAAGTACATCTGGGATGGCACTACACTTTAACGTTATTTTAGAGACATTTGAGTCAACCGTAGGACGTTTGCGAACGTCTGAGACAATATCCTAAATTTTGTCAAGTATCTTATGTTTTCTAGATACCATGTTTCTGCATAATTTTAATGTTCTAGCAAAATTTCTTCTCGATTAATAGCTTTCGAAGGAAAATTTTTTATCAGCATATAAAAAAAATCTTTTTTGGAATTTAATTCAGTTTGTCCCTCTTAAGGTAAAAATTCCGTCAAAGTCTCATATTTTAAATCACAAACTGTAATTTAAAAATTAAAATTGCATATTATAAAACCAAAATTGTAATTTTAAAATGAAAATTGTATATTTTATGACGAAAAGTGTAATTTTAATATGAAAATCGTATATTTTAAAACGAAAATATTAATTTTAAAATGAAAATTGCCAAAAAAATGTGGAACGCTTCACGATTTTGCGTGTCATCCTTGCGCAGGGGCCATGCTAATCTTCTCTGTATCGTTCCAATTTTAGTATATGTACTGCCGAAGCAAGTACGACCGCTGAGCTCCGAGCGCTCCTTATATATGAACCATTGACTCATCCTGGCACTTGCGAGAGGTGAAAAATAAAGGTAGCCGCGTAGCGCTAGATTTTGAAACTAATACGTTGTGCTGCAAATGCGCATATGAAGCACATAACAATTTAAAGCACTATGTTGGCCAATCAGTAAATATTAATCGGATTTCAAATCAGAAACATGTTAATGTGTTATTGTATTCATTTATTATATTTGAAATGTGCTCTGATATAAATGAAAATGACGTCAAATGACTTTTCGATGCTTCTATTTAACTTGATTTATATACGACTTTTGCGATTGAATCTTAAAATCAATTTTGTATTTACTTACTTCCCTCTATCAGCTACAAAGTATATACTTTTAGAATCTGTAAGTACATCTGGGATGGCACTACACTTTAACGTTATTTTAGAGACATTTGAGTCAACCGTAGGACGTTTGCGAACGTCTGAGACAATATCCTAAATTTTGTCAAGTATCTTATGTTTTCTAGATACCACGTTTCTGCATAATTTTAATGTTCTAGCAAAATTTCTTCTCGATTAATAGCTTTTGAAGGAAAATTTTTTATCGGCATATAAAAAAAATCTTTTTTGGAATTTAATTCAGTTTGTCCCTCTTAAGGTAAAAATTCCGTCAAAGTCTCATATTTTAAATCACAAACTGTAATTTAAAAATTAAAATTGCATATTATAAAACCAAAATTGTAATTTTAAAATGAAAATTGTATATTTTATGACGAAAAGTGTAATTTTAATATGAAAATCGTATATTTTAAAACGAAAATATTAATTTTAAAATGAAAATTGCCAAAAAAATGTGGAACGCTTCACGATTTTGCGTGTCATCCTTGCGCAGGGGCCATGCTAATCTTCTCTGTATCGTTCCAATTTTAGTATATGTACTGCCGAAGCAAGTACGACCGCTGAGCTCCGAGCGCTCCTTATATATGAACCATTGACTCATCCTGGCACTTGCGAGAGGTGAAAAATAAAGGTAGCCGCGTAGCGCTAGATTTTGAAACTAATACGTTGTGCTGCAAATGCGCATATGAAGCACATAACAATTTAAAGCACTATGTTGGCCAATCAGTAAATATTAACCGGATTTCAAATCAGAAACATGTTAATGTGTTATTGTATTCTTTTATTATATTTGAAATGTGCTCTGATATAAATGAAAATGACGTCAAATGACTTTTCGATGCTTCTATTTAACTTGATTTATATACGACTTTTGCGATTGAATCTTAAAATCAATTTTTTATTTACTTACTTCCCTCTATCAGCTACAAAGTATATACTTTTAGAATCTGTAAGTACATCTGGGATGGCACTACACTTTAACGTTATTTTAGAGACATTTGAGTCAACCGTAGGACGTTTGCGAACGTCTGAGACAATATCCTAAATTTTGTCAAGTATCTTATGTTTTCTAGATACCATGTTTCTGCATAATTTTAATGTTCTAGCAAAATTTCTTCTCGATTAATAGCTTTCGAAGGAAAATTTTTTATCAGCATATAAAAAAAATCTTTTTTGGAATTTAATTCAGTTTGTCCCTCTTAAGGTAAAAATTCCGTCAAAGTCTCATATTTTAAATCACAAACTGTAATTTAAAAATTAAAATTGCATATTATAAAACCAAAATTGTAATTTTAAAATGAAAATTGTATATTTTATGACGAAAAGTGTAATTTTAATATGAAAATCGTATATTTTAAAACGAAAATATTAATTTTAAAATGAAAATTGCCAAAAAAATGTGGAACGCTTCACGATTTTGCGTGTCATCCTTGCGCAGGGGCCATGCTAATCTTCTCTGTATCGTTCCAATTTTAGTATATGTACTGCCGAAGCAAGTACGACCGCTGAGCTCCGAGCGCTCCTTATATATGAACCATTGACTCATCCTGGCACTTGCGAGAGGTGAAAAATAAAGGTAGCCGCGTAGCGCTAGATTTTGAAACTAATACGTTGTGCTGCAAATGCGCATATGAAGCACATAACAATTTAAAGCACTATGTTGGCCAATCAGTAAATATTAATCGGATTTCAAATCAGAAACATGTTAATGTGTTATTGTATTCATTTATTATATTTGAAATGTGCTCTGATATAAATGAAAATGACGTCAAATGACTTTTCGATGCTTCTATTTAACTTGATTTATATACGACTTTTGCGATTGAATCTTAAAATCAATTTTGTATTTACTTACTTCCCTCTATCAGCTACAAAGTATATACTTTTAGAATCTGTAAGTACATCTGGGATGGCACTACACTTTAACGTTATTTTAGAGACATTTGAGTCAACCGTAGGACGTTTGCGAACGTCTGAGACAATATCCTAAATTTTGTCAAGTATCTTATGTTTTCTAGATACCATGTTTCTGCATAATTTTAATGTTCTAGCAAAATTTCTTCTCGATTAATAGCTTTTGAAGGAAAATTTTTTATCGGCATATAAAAAAAATCTTTTTTGGAATTTAATTCAGTTTGTCCCTCTTAAGGTAAAAATTCCGTCAAAGTCTCATATTTTAAATCACAAACTGTAATTTAAAAATTAAAATTGCATATTATAAAACCAAAATTGTAATTTTAAAATGAAAATTGTATATTTTATGACGAAAAGTGTAATTTTAATATGAAAATCGTATATTTTAAAACGAAAATATTAATTTTAAAATGAAAATTGCCAAAAAAATGTGGAACGCTTCACGATTTTGCGTGTCATCCTTGCGCAGGGGCCATGCTAATCTTCTCTGTATCGTTCCAATTTTAGTATATGTACTGCCGAAGCAAGTACGACCGCTGAGCTCCGAGCGCTCCTTATATATGAACCATTGACTCATCCTGGCACTTGCGAGAGGTGAAAAATAAAGGTAGCCGCGTAGCGCTAGATTTTGAAACTAATACGTTGTGCTGCAAATGCGCATATGAAGCACATAACAATTTAAAGCACTATGTTGGCCAATCAGTAAATATTAACCGGATTTCAAATCAGAAACATGTTAATGTGTTATTGTATTCATTTATTATATTTGAAATGTGCTCTGATATAAATGAAAATGACGTCAAATGACTTTTCGATGCTTCTATTTAACTTGATTTATATACGACTTTTGCGATTGAATCTTAAAATCAATTTTGTATTTACTTACTTCCCTCTATCAGCTACAAAGTATATACTTTTAGAATCTGTAAGTACATCTGGGATGGCACTACACTTTAACGTTATTTTAGAGACATTTGAGTCAACCGTAGGACGTTTGCGAACGTCTGAGACAATATCCTAAATTTTGTCAAGTATCTTATGTTTTCTAGATACCATGTTTCTGCATAATTTTAATGTTCTAGCAAAATTTCTTCTCGATTAATAGCTTTTGAAGGAAAATTTTTTATCGGCATATAAAAAAAATCTTTTTTGGAATTTAATTCAGTTTGTCCCTCTTAAGGTAAAAATTCCGTCAAAGTCTCATATTTTAAATCACAAACTGTAATTTAAAAATTAAAATTGCATATTATAAAACCAAAATTGTAATTTTAAAATGAAAATTGTATATTTTATGACGAAAAGTGTAATTTTAATATGAAAATCGTATATTTTAAAACTAAAATATTAATTTTAAAATGAAAATTGCCAAAAAAATGTGGAACGCTTCACGATTTTGCGTGTCATCCTTGCGCAGGGGCCATGCTAATCTTCTCTGTATCGTTCCAATTTTAGTATATGTACTGCCGAAGCAAGTACGACCGCTGAGCTCCGAGCGCTCCTTATATATGAACAATTGACTCATCCTGGCACTTGCGAGAGGTGAAAAATAAAGGTAGCCGCGTAGCGCTAGATTTTGAAACTAATACGTTGTGCTGCAAATGCGCATATGAAGCACATAACAATTTAAAGCACTATGTTGGCCAATCAGTAAATATTAACCGGATTTCAAATCAGAAACATGTTAATGTGTTATTGTATTCATTTATTATATTTGAAATGTGCTCTGATATAAATGAAAATGACGTCAAATGACTTTTCGATGCTTCTATTTAACTTGATTTATATACGACTTTTGCGATTGAATCTTAAAATCAATTTTGTATTTACTTACTTCCCTCTATCAGCTACAAAGTATATACTTTTAGAATCTGTAAGTACATCTGGGATGGCACTACACTTTAACGTTATTTTAGAGACATTTGAGTCAACCGTAGGACGTTTGCGAACGTCTGAGACAATATCCTAAATTTTGTCAAGTATCTTATGTTTTCTAGATACCATGTTTCTGCATAATTTTAATGTTCTAGCAAAATTTCTTCTCGATTAATAGCTTTCGAAGGAAAATTTTTTATCGGCATATAAAAAAAATCTTTTTTGGAATTTAATTCAGTTTGTCAAATTCAATTGTAATTTTAAAATGAAAATTGTATATTTTATGACGAAAAGTGTAATTTTAATATGAAAATCGTATATTTTAAAACGAAAATATTAATTTTAAAATGAAAATTGCCAAAAAAATGTGGAACGCTTCACGATTTTGCGTGTCATCCTTGCGCAGGGGCCATGCTAATCTTCTCTGTATCGTTCCAATTTTAGTATATGTACTGCCGAAGCAAGTACGACCGCTGAGCTCCGAGCGCTCCTTATATATGAACCATTGACTCATCCTGGCACTTGCGAGAGGTGAAAAATAAAGGTAGCCGCGTAGCGCTAGATTTTGAAACTAATACGTTGTGCTGCAAATGCGCATATGAAGCACATAACAATTTAAAGCACTATGTTGGCCAATCAGTAAATATTAACCGGATTTCAAATCAGAAACATGTTAATGTGTTATTGTATTCATTTATTATATTTGAAATGTGCTCTGATATAAATGAAAATGACGTCAAATGACTTTTCGATGCTTCTATTTAACTTGATTTATATACGACTTTTGCGATTGAATCTTAAAATCAATTTTGTATTTACTTACTTCCCTCTATCAGCTACAAAGTATATACTTTTAGAATCTGTAAGTACATCTCGGATGGCACTACACTTTAACGTTATTTTAGAGACATTTGAGTCAACCGTAGGACGTTTGCGAACGTCTGAGACAATATCCTAAATTTTGTCAAGTATCTTATGTTTTCTAGATACCATGTTTCTGCATAATTTTAATGTTCTAGCAAAATTTCTTCTCGATTAATAGCTTTTGAAGGAAAATTTTTTATCGGCATATAAAAAAAATCTTTTTTGGAATTTAATTCAGTTTGTCCCTCTTAAGGTAAAAATTCCGTCAAAGTCTCATATTTTAAATCACAAACTGTAATTTAAAAATTAAAATTGCATATTATAAAACCAAAATTGTAATTTTAAAATGAAAATTGTATATTTTATGACGAAAAGTGTAATTTTAATATGAAAATCGTATTTTTTAAAACGAAAATATTAATTTTAAAATGAAAATTGCCAAAAAAATGTGGAACGCTTCACGATTTTGCGTGTCATCCTTGCGCAGGGGCCATGCTAATCTTCTCTGTATCGTTCCAATTTTAGTATATGTACTGCCGAAGCAAGTACGACCGCTGAGCTCCGAGCGCTCCTTATATATGAACCATTGACTCATCCTGGCACTTGCGAGAGGTGAAAAATAAAGGTAGCCGCGTAGCGCTAGATTTTGAAACTAATACGTTGTGCTGCAAATGCGCATATGAAGCACATAACAATTTAAAGCACTATGTTGGCCAATCAGTAAATATTAACCGGATTTCAAATCAGAAACATGTTAATGTGTTATTGTATTCATTTATTATATTTGAAATGTGCTCTGATATAAATGAAAATGACGTCAAATGACTTTTCAATGCTTCTATTTAACTTGATTTATATACGACTTTTGCGATTGAATCTTAAAATCAATTTTGTATTTACTTACTTCCCTCTATCAGCTACAAAGTATATACTTTTAGAATCTGTAAGTACATCTGGGATGGCACTACACTTTAACGTTATTTTAGAGACATTTGAGTCAACCGTAGGACGTTTGCGAACGTCTGAGACAATATCCTAAATTTTGTCAAGTATCTTATGTTTTCTAGATACCATGTTTCTGCATAATTTTAATGTTCTAGCAAAATTTCTTCTCGATTAATAGCTTTTGAAGGAAAATTTTTTATCGGCATATAAAAAAAATCTTTTTTGGAATTTAATTCAGTTTGTCCCTCTTAAGGTAAAAATTCCGTCAAAGTCTCATATTTTAAATCACAAACTGTAATTTAAAATTAAAATTGCATATTATAAAACCAAAATTGTAATTTTAAAATGAAAATTGTATATTTTATGACGAAAAGTGTAATTTTAATATGAAAATCGTATATTTTAAAACGAAAATATTAATTTTAAAATGAAAATTGCCAAAAAAATGTGGAACGCTTCACGATTTTGCGTGTCATCCTTGCGCAGGGGCCATGCTAATCTTCTCTGTATCGTTCCAATTTTAGTATATGTACTGCCGAAGCAAGTACGACCGCTGAGCTCCGAGCGCTCCTTATATATGAACCATTGACTCATCCTGGCACTTGCGAGAGGTGAAAAATAAAGGTAGCCGCGTAGCGCTAGATTTTGAAACTAATACGTTGTGCTGCAAATGCGCATATGAAGCACATAACAATTTAAAGCACTATGTTGGCCAATCAGTAAATATTAACCGGATTTCAAATCAGAAACATGTTAATGTGTTATTGTATTCATTTATTATATTTGAAATGTGCTCTGATATAAATGAAAATGACGTCAAATGACTTTTCAATGCTTCTATTTAACTTGATTTATATACGACTTTTGCGATTGAATCTTAAAATCAATTTTGTATTTACTTACTTCCCTCTATCAGCTACAAAGTATATACTTTTAGAATCTGTAAGTACATCTGGGATGGCACTACACTTTAACGTTATTTTAGAGACATTTGAGTCAACCGTAGGACGTTTGCGAACGTCTGAGACAATATCCTAAATTTTGTCAAGTATCTTATGTTTTCTAGATACCATGTTTCTGCATAATTTTAATGTTCTAGCAAAATTTCTTCTCGATTAATAGCTTTTGAAGGAAAATTTTTTATCGGCATATAAAAAAAATCTTTTTTGGAATTTAATTCAGTTTGTCCCTCTTAAGGTAAAAATTCCGTCAAAGTCTCATATTTTAAATCACAAACTGTAATTTAAAAATTAAAATTGCATATTATAAAACCAAAATTGTAATTTTAAAATGAAAATTGTATATTTTATGACGAAAAGTGTAATTTTAATATGAAAATCGTATATTTTAAAACGAAAATATTAATTTTAAAATGAAAATTGCCAAAAAAATGTGGAACGCTTCACGATTTTGCGTGTCATCCTTGCGCAGGGGCCATGCTAATCTTCTCTGTATCGTTCCAATTTTAGTATATGTACTGCCGAAGCAAGTACGACCGCTGAGCTCCGAGCGCTCCTTATATATGAACCATTGACTCATCCTGGCACTTGCGAGAGGTGAAAAATAAAGGTAGCCGCGTAGCGCTAGATTTTGAAACTAATACGTTGTGCTGCAAATGCGCATATGAAGCACATAACAATTTAAAGCACTATGTTGGCCAATCAGTAAATATTAACCGGATTTCAAATCAGAAACATGTTAATGTGTTATTGTATTCATTTATTATATTTGAAATGTGCTCTGATATAAATGAAAATGACGTCAAATGACTTTTCGATGCTTCTATTTAACTTGATTTATATACGACTTTTGTGATTGAATCTTAAAATCAATTTTGTATTTACTTACTTCCCTCTATCAGCTACAAAGTATATACTTTTAGAATCTGTAAGTACATCTGGGATGGCACTACACTTTAACGTTATTTTAGAGACATTTGAGTCAACCGTAGGACGTTTGCGAACGTCTGAGACAATATCCTAAATTTTGTCAAGTATCTTATGTTTTCTAGATACCATGTTTCTGCATAATTTTAATGTTCTAGCAAAATTTCTTCTCGATTAATAGCTTTTGAAGGAAAATTTTTTATCGGCATATAAAAAAAATCTTTTTTGGAATTTAATTCAGTTTGTCCCTCTTAAGGTAAAAATTCCGTCAAAGTCTCATATTTTAAATCACAAACTGTAATTTAAAAATTAAAATTGCATATTATAAAACCAAAATTGTAATTTTAAAATGAAAATTGTATATTTTATGACGAAAAGTGTAATTTTAATATGAAAATCGTATATTTTAAAACGAAAATATTAATTTTAAAATGAAAATTGCCAAAAAAATGTGGAACGCTTCACGATTTTGCGTGTCATCCTTGCGCAGGGGCCATGCTAATCTTCTCTGTATCGTTCCAATTTTAGTATATGTACTGCAGAAGCAAGTACGACCGCTGAGCTCCGAGCGCTCCTTATATATGAACCATTGACTCATCCTGGCACTTGCGAGAGGTGAAAAATAAAGGTAGCCGCGTAGCGCTAGATTTTGAAACTAATACGTTGTGCTGCAAATGCGCATATGAAGCACATAACAATTTAAAGCACTATGTTGGCCAATCAGTAAATATTAACCGGATTTCAAATCAGAAACATGTTAATGTGTTATTGTATTCATTTATTATATTTGAAATGTGCTCTGATATAAATGAAAATGACGTCAAATGACTTTTCGATGCTTCTATTTAACTTGATTTATATACGACTTTTGCGATTGAATCTTAAAATCAATTTTGTATTTACTTACTTCCCTCTATCAGCTACAAAGTATATACTTTTAGAATCTGTAAGTACATCTGGGATGGCACTACACTTTAACGTTATTTTAGAGACATTTGAGTCAACCGTAGGACGTTTGCGAACGTCTGAGACAATATCCTAAATTTTGTCAAGTATCTTATGTTTTCTAGATACCATGTTTCTGCATAATTTTAATGTTCTAGCAAAATTTCTTCTCGATTAATAGCTTTCGAAGGAAAATTTTTTATCGGCATATAAAAAAAATCTTTTTTGGAATTTAATTCAGTTTGTCAAATTCAATTGTAATTTTAAAATGAAAATTGTATATTTTATGACGAAAAGTGTAATTTTAATATGAAAATCGTATATTTTAAAACGAAAATATTAATTTTAAAATGAAAATTGCCAAAAAAATGTGGAACGCTTCACGATTTTGCGTGTCATCCTTGCGCAGGGGCCATGCTAATCTTCTCTGTATCGTTCCAATTTTAGTATATGTACTGCCGAAGCAAGTACGACCGCTGAGCTCCGAGCGCTCCTTATATATGAACCATTGACTCATCCTGGCACTTGCGAGAGGTGAAAAATAAAGGTAGCCGCGTAGCGCTAGATTTTGAAACTAATACGTTGTGCTGCAAATGCGCATATGAAGCACATAACAATTTAAAGCACTATGTTGGCCAATCAGTAAATATTAACCGGATTTCAAATCAGAAACATGTTAATGTGTTATTGTATTCATTTATTATATTTGAAATGTGCTCTGATATAAATGAAAATGACGTCAAATGACTTTTCGATGCTTCTATTTAACTTGATTTATATACGACTTTTGCGATTGAATCTTAAAATCAATTTTGTATTTACTTACTTCCCTCTATCAGCTACAAAGTATATACTTTTAGAATCTGTAAGTACATCTCGGATGGCACTACACTTTAACGTTATTTTAGAGACATTTGAGTCAACCGTAGGACGTTTGCGAACGTCTGAGACAATATCCTAAATTTTGTCAAGTATCTTATGTTTTCTAGATACCATGTTTCTGCATAATTTTAATGTTCTAGCAAAATTTCTTCTCGATTAATAGCTTTTGAAGGAAAATTTTTTATCGGCATATAAAAAAAATCTTTTTTGGAATTTAATTCAGTTTGTCCCTCTTAAGGTAAAAATTCCGTCAAAGTCTCATATTTTAAATCACAAACTGTAATTTAAAAATTAAAATTGCATATTATAAAACCAAAATTGTAATTTTAAAATGAAAATTGTATATTTTATGACGAAAAGTGTAATTTTAATATGAAAATCGTATTTTTTAAAACGAAAATATTAATTTTAAAATGAAAATTGCCAAAAAAATGTGGAACGCTTCACGATTTTGCGTGTCATCCTTGCGCAGGGGCCATGCTAATCTTCTCTGTATCGTTCCAATTTTAGTATATGTACTGCCGAAGCAAGTACGACCGCTGAGCTCCGAGCGCTCCTTATATATGAACCATTGACTCATCCTGGCACTTGCGAGAGGTGAAAAATAAAGGTAGCCGCGTAGCGCTAGATTTTGAAACTAATACGTTGTGCTGCAAATGCGCATATGAAGCACATAACAATTTAAAGCACTATGTTGGCCAATCAGTAAATATTAACCGGATTTCAAATCAGAAACATGTTAATGTGTTATTGTATTCATTTATTATATTTGAAATGTGCTCTGATATAAATGAAAATGACGTCAAATGACTTTTCAATGCTTCTATTTAACTTGATTTATATACGACTTTTGCGATTGAATCTTAAAATCAATTTTGTATTTACTTACTTCCCTCTATCAGCTACAAAGTATATACTTTTAGAATCTGTAAGTACATCTGGGATGGCACTACACTTTAACGTTATTTTAGAGACATTTGAGTCAACCGTAGGACGTTTGCGAACGTCTGAGACAATATCCTAAATTTTGTCAAGTATCTTATGTTTTCTAGATACCATGTTTCTGCATAATTTTAATGTTCTAGCAAAATTTCTTCTCGATTAATAGCTTTTGAAGGAAAATTTTTTATCGGCATATAAAAAAAATCTTTTTTGGAATTTAATTCAGTTTGTCCCTCTTAAGGTAAAAATTCCGTCAAAGTCTCATATTTTAAATCACAAACTGTAATTTAAAAATTAAAATTGCATATTATAAAACCAAAATTGTAATTTTAAAATGAAAATTGTATATTTTATGACGAAAAGTGTAATTTTAATATGAAAATCGTATATTTTAAAACGAAAATATTAATTTTAAAATGAAAATTGCCAAAAAAATGTGGAACGCTTCACGATTTTGCGTGTCATCCTTGCGCAGGGGCCATGCTAATCTTCTCTGTATCGTTCCAATTTTAGTATATGTACTGCCGAAGCAAGTACGACCGCTGAGCTCCGAGCGCTCCTTATATATGAACCATTGACTCATCCTGGCACTTGCGAGAGGTGAAAAATAAAGGTAGCCGCGTAGCGCTAGATTTTGAAACTAATACGTTGTGCTGCAAATGCGCATATGAAGCACATAACAATTTAAAGCACTATGTTGGCCAATCAGTAAATATTAACCGGATTTCAAATCAGAAACATGTTAATGTGTTATTGTATTCATTTATTATATTTGAAATGTGCTCTGATATAAATGAAAATGACGTCAAATGACTTTTCGATGCTTCTATTTAACTTGATTTATATACGACTTTTGTGATTGAATCTTAAAATCAATTTTGTATTTACTTACTTCCCTCTATCAGCTACAAAGTATATACTTTTAGAATCTGTAAGTACATCTGGGATGGCACTACACTTTAACGTTATTTTAGAGACATTTGAGTCAACCGTAGGACGTTTGCGAACGTCTGAGACAATATCCTAAATTTTGTCAAGTATCTTATGTTTTCTAGATACCATGTTTCTGCATAATTTTAATGTTCTAGCAAAATTTCTTCTCGATTAATAGCTTTTGAAGGAAAATTTTTTATCGGCATATAAAAAAAATTTTTTTTTGAATTTAATTCAGTTTGTCCCTCTTAAGGTAAAAATTCCGTCAAAGTCTCATATTTTAAATCACAAACTGTAATTTAAAAATTAAAATTGCATATTATAAAACCAAAATTGTAATTTTAAAATGAAAATTGTATATTTTATGACGAAAAGTGTAATTTTAATATGAAAATCGTATATTTTAAAACGAAAATATTAATTTTAAAATGAAAATTGCCAAAAAAATGTGGAACGCTTCACGATTTTGCGTGTCATCCTTGCGCAGGGGCCATGCTAATCTTCTCTGTATCGTTCCAATTTTAGTATATGTACTGCAGAAGCAAGTACGACCGCTGAGCTCCGAGCGCTCCTTATATATGAACCATTGACTCATCCTGGCACTTGCGAGAGGTGAAAAATAAAGGTAGCCGCGTAGCGCTAGATTTTGAAACTAATACGTTGTGCTGCAAATGCGCATATGAAGCACATAACAATTTAAAGCACTATGTTGGCCAATCAGTAAATATTAACCGGATTTCAAATCAGAAACATGTTAATGTGTTATTGTATTCATTTATTATATTTGAAATGTGCTCTGATATAAATGAAAATTACGTCAAATGACTTTTCGATGCTTCTATTTAACTTGATTTATATACGACTTTTGCGATTGAATCTTAAAATCAATTTTGTATTTACTTACTTCCCTCTATCAACTACAAAGTATATACTTATAGAATCTGTAAGTACATCTGGGATGGCACTACACTTTAACGTTATTTTAGAGACATTTGAGTCAACCGTAGGACGTTTGCAAACGTCTGAGACAATATCCTAAATTTTGTCAAGTATCTTATGTTTTCTAGATACCATGTTTCTGCATAATTTTAATGTTCTAGCAAAATTTCTTCTCGATTAATAGCTTTTGAAGGAAAATTTTTTATCGGCATATAAAAAAAATCTTTTTTGGAATTTAATTCAGTTTGTCCCTCTTAAGGTAAAAATTCCGTCAAAGTCTCATATTTTAAATCACAAACTGTAATTTAAAAATTAAAATTGCATATTATAAAACCAAAATTGTAATTTTAAAATGAAAATTGTATATTTTATGACGAAAAGTGTAATTTTAATATGAAAATCGTATATTTTAAAACGAAAATATTAATTTTAAAATGAAAATTGCCAAAAAAATGTGGAACGCTTCACGATTTTGCGTGTCATCCTTGCGCAGGGGCCATGCTAATCTTCTCTGTATCGTTCCAATTTTAGTATATGTACTGCCGAAGCAAGTACGACCGCTGAGCTCCGAGCGCTCCTTATATATGAACCATTGACTCATCCTGGCACTTGCGAGAGGTGAAAAATAAAGGTAGCCGCGTAGCGATAGATTTTGAAACTAATACGTTGTGCTGCAAATGCGCATATGAAGCACATAACAATTTAAAGCACTATGTTGGCCAATCAGTAAATATTAACCGGATTTCAAATCAGAAACATGTTAATGTGTTATTGTATTCATTTATTATATTTGAAATGTGCTCTGATATAAATGAAAATGACGTCAAATGACTTTTCGATGCTTCTATTTAACTTGATTTATATACGACTTTTGCGATTGAATCTTAAAATCAATTTTGTATTTACTTACTTCCCTCTATCAGCTACAAAGTATATACTTTTAGAATCTGTAAGTACATCTGGGATGGCACTACACTTTAACGTTATTTTAGAGACATTTGAGTCAACCGTAGGACGTTTGCGAACGTCTGAGACAATATCCTAAATTTTGTCAAGTATCTTATGTTTTCTAGATACCATGTTTCTGCATAATTTTAATGTTCTAGCAAAATTTCTTCTCGATTAATAGCTTTTGAAGGAAAATTTTTTATCGGCATATAAAAAAAATCTTTTTTGGAATTTAATTCAGTTTGTCCCTCTTAAGGTAAAAATTCCGTCAAAGTCTCATATTTTAAATCACAAACTGTAATTTAAAAATTAAAATTGCATATTATAAAACCAAAATTGTAATTTTAAAATGAAAATTGTATATTTTATGACGAAAAGTGTAATTTTAATATGAAAATCGTATATTTTAAAACGAAAATATTAATTTTAAAATGAAAATTGACAAAAAAATGTGGAACGCTTCACGATTTTGCGTGTCATCCTTGCGCAGGGGCCATGCTAATCTTCTCTGTATCGTTCCAATTTTAGTATATGTACTGCCGAAGCTAGTACGACCGCTGAGCTCCGAGCGCTCCTTATATATGAACCATTGACTCATCCTGGCACTTGCGAGAGGTGAAAAATAAAGGTAGCCGCGTAGCGCTAGATTTTGAAACTAATACGTTGTGCTGCAAATGCGCATATGAAGCACATAACAATTTAAAGCACTATGTTGGCCAATCAGTAAATATTAACCGGATTTCAAATCAGAAACATGTTAATGTGTTATTGTATTCATTTATTATATTTGAAATGTGCTCTGATATAAATGAAAATGACGTCAAATGACTTTTCGATGCTTCTATTTAACTTGATTTATATACGACTTTTGCGATTGAATCTTAAAATCAATTTTGTATTTACTTACTTCCCTCTATCAGCTACAAAGTATATACTTTTAGAATCTGTAAGTACATCTGGGATGGCACTACACTTTAACGTTATTTTAGAGACATTTGAGTCAACCGTAGGACGTTTGCGAACGTCTGAGACTATATCCTAAATTTTGTCAAGTATCTTATGTTTTCTAGATACCATGTTTCTGCATAATTTTAATGTTCTAGCAAAATTTCTTCTCGATTAATAGCTTTTGAAGGAAAATTTTTTATCGGCATATAAAAAAAATCTTTTTTGGAATTTAATTCAGTTTGTCCCTCTTAAGGTAAAAATTCCGTCAAAGTCTCATATTTTAAATCACAAACTGTAATTTAAAAATTAAAATTGCATATTATAAAACCAAAATTGTAATTTTAAAATGAAAATTGTATATTTTATGACGAAAAGTGTAATTTTAATATGAAAATCGTATATTTTAAAACGAAAATATTAATTTTAAAATGAAAATTGCCAAAAAAATGTGGAACGCTTCACGATTTTGCGTGTCATCCTTGCGCAGGGGCCATGCTAATCTTCTCTGTATCGTTCCAATTTTAGTATATGTACTGCCGAAGCAAGTACGACCGCTGAGCTCCGAGCGCTCCTTATATATGAACCATTGACTCATCCTGGCACTTGCGAGAGGTGAAAAATAAAGGTAGCCGCGTAGCGCTAGATTTTGAAACTAATACGTTGTGCTGCAAATGCGCATATGAAGCACATAACAATTTAAAGCACTATGTTGGCCAATCAGTAAATATTAACCGGATTTCAAATCAGAAACATGTTAATGTGTTATTGTATTCATTTATTATATTTGAAATGTGCTCTGATATAAATGAAAATGACGTCAAATGACTTTTCGATGCTTCTATTTAACTTGATTTATATACGACTTTTGCGATAGAATCTTAAAATCAATTTTGTATTTACTTACTTCCCTCTATCAGCTACAAAGTATATACTTTTAGAATCTGTAAGTACATCTGGGATGGCACTACTTTTTAACGTTATTTTAGAGACATTTGAGTCAACCGTAGGACGTTTGCGAACGTCTGAGACTATATCCTAAATTTTGTCAAGTATCTTATGTTTTCTAGATACCATGTTTCTGCATAATTTTAATGTTCTAGCAAAATTTCTTCTCGATTAATACCTTTTGAAGGAAAATTTTTTATCGGGATATAAAAAAAATCTTTTTTGGAATTTAATTCAGTTTGTCCCTCTTAAGGTAAAAATTCCGTCAAAGTCTCATATTTTAAATCACAAACTGTAATTTAAAAATTAAAATTGCATATTATAAAACCAAAATTGTAATTTTAAAATGAAAATTGTATATTTTATGACAAAAAGTGTAATTTTAATATGAAAATCGTATATTTTGAAACGAAAATATTAATTTTAAAATGAAAATTGCCAAAAAAATGTGGAACGCTTCACGATTTTGCGTGTCATCCTTGCGCAGGGGCAATGCTAATCTTCTCTGTATCGTTCCAATTTTAGTATATGTACTGCCGAAGCAAGTACGACCGCTGAGCTCCGAGCGCTCCTTATATATGAACCATTGACTCATCCTGGCACTTGCGAGAGGTGAAAAATAAAGGTAGCCGCGTAGCGTTAGATTTTGAAACTAATACGTTGTGCTGCAAATGCGCATATGAAGCACATAACAATTTAAAGCACTATGTTGGCCAATCAGTAAATATTAACCGGATTTCAAATCAGAAACATGTTAATGTGTTATTGTATTCATTTATTATATTTGAAATTTGCTCTGATATAAATGAAAATGACGTCAAATGACTTTTCGATGCTTCTATTTAACTTGATTTATATACGACTTTTGCGATTGAATCTTAAAATCAATTTTGTATTTACTTACTTCCCTCTATCAGCTACAAAGTATATACTTTTAGAATCTGTAAGTACATCTGGGATGGCACTACACTTTAACGTTATTTTAGAGACATTTGAGTCAACCGTAGGACGTTTGCGAACGTCTGAGACTATATCCTAAATTTTGTCAAGTATCTTATGTTTTCTAGATACCATGTTTCTGCATAATTTTAATGTTCTAGCAAAATTTCTTCTCGATTAATAGCTTTTGAAGGAAAATTTTTTATCGGCATATAAAAAAAATCTTTTTTGGAATTTAATTCAATTTGTCCCTCTTAAGGTAAAAATTCCGTCAAAGTCTCATATTTTAAATCACAAACTGTAATTTAAAAATTAAAATTGCATATTATAAAACCAAAATTGTAATTTTAAAATGAAAATTGTATATTTTATGACGAAAAGTGTAATTTTAATATGAAAATCGTATATTTTAAAACGAAAATATTAATTTTAAAATGAAAATTGCCAAAAAAATGTGGAACGCTTCACGATTTTGCGTGTCATCCTTGCGCAGGGGCCATGCTAATCTTCTCTGTATCGTTCCAATTTTAGTATATGTACTGCCGAAGCAAGTACGACCGCTGAGCTCCGAGCGCTCCTTATATATGAACCATTGACTCATCCTGGCACTTGCGAGAGGTGAAAAATAAAGGTAGCCGCGTAGCGCTAGATTTTGAAACTAATACGTTGTGCTGCAAATGCGCATATGAAGCACATAACAATTTAAAGCACTATGTTGGCCAATCAGTAAATATTAACCGGATTTCAAATCAGAAACATGTTAATGTGTTATTGTATTCATTTATTATATTTGAAATGTGCTCTGATATAAATGAAAATGACGTCAAATGACTTTTCGATGCTTCTATTTAACTTGATTTATATACAACTTTTGCGATTGAATCTTAAAATCAATTTTGTATTTACTTACTTCCCTCTATCAGCTACAAAGTATATACTTTTAGAATCTGTAAGTACATCTGGGATGGCACTACACTTTAACGTTATTTTAGAGACATTTGAGTCAACCGTAGGACGTTTGCGAACGTCTGAGACAATATCCTAAATTTTGTCAAGTATCTTATGTTTTCTAGATACCATGTTTCTGCATAATTTTAATGTTCTAGCAAAATTTCTTCTCGATTAATAGCTTTTGAAGGAAAATTTTTTATCGGCATATAAAAAAAATCTTTTTTGGAATTTAATTCAGTTTGTCCCTCTTAAGGTAAAAATTCCGTCAAAGTCTCATATTTTAAATCACAAACTGTAATTTAAAAATTAAAATTGCATATTATAAAACCAAAATTGTAATTTTAAAATGAAAATTGTATATTTTATGACGAAAAGTGTAATTTTAATATGAAAATCGTATATTTTAAAACGAAAATATTAATTTTAAAATGAAAATTGCCAAAAAAATGTGGAACGCTTCACGATTTTGCGTGTCATCCTTGCGCAGGGGCCATGCTAATCTTCTCTGTATCGTTCCAATTTTAGTATATGTACTGCCGAAGCAAGTACGACCGCTGAGCTCCGAGCGCTCCTTATATATGAACCATTGACTCATCCTGGCACTTGCGAGAGGTGAAAAATAAAGGTAGCCGCGTAGCGCTAGATTTTGAAACTAATACGTTGTGCTGCAAATGCGCATATGAAGCACATAACAATTTAAAGCACTATGTTGGCCAATCAGTAAATATTAACCGGATTTCAAATCAGAAACATGTTAATGTGTTATTGTATTCATTTATTATATTTGAAATGTGCTCTGATATAAATGAAAATGACGTCAAATGACTTTTCGATGCTTCTATTTAACTTGATTTATATACGACTTTTGCGATTGAATCTTAAAATCAATTTTGTATTTACTTACTTCCCTCTATCAGCTACAAAGTATATACTTTTAGAATCTGTAAGTACATCTGGGATGGCACTACACTTTAACGTTATTTTAGAGACATTTGAGTCAACCGTAGGACGTTTGCGAACGTCTGAGACAATATCCTAAATTTTGTCAAGTATCTTATGTTTTCTAGATACCATGTTTCTGCATAATTTTAATGTTCTAGCAAAATTTCTTCTCGATTAATAGCTTTTAAGGAAAATTTTTTATCGGCATATAAAAAAAATCTTTTTTGGAATTTAATTCAGTTTGTCCCTCTTAAGGTAAAAATTCCGTCAAAGTCTCATATTTTAAATCACAAACTGTAATTTAAAAATTAAAATTGCATATTATAAAACCAAAATTGTAATTTTAAAATGAAAATTGTATATTTTATGACGAAAAGTGTAATTTTAATATGAAAATCGTATATTTTAAAACGAAAATATTAATTTTAAAATGAAAATTGCCAAAAAAATGTGGAACGCTTCACGATTTTGCGTGTCATCCTTGCGCAGGGGCCATGCTAATCTTCTCTGTATCGTTCCAATTTTAGTATATGTACTGCCGAAGCAAGTACGACCGCTGAGCTCCGAGCGCTCCTTATATATGAACCATTGACTCATCCTGGCACTTGCGAGAGGTGAAAAATAAAGGTAGCCGCGTAGCGCTAGATTTTGAAACTAATACGTTGTGCTGCAAATGCGCATATGAAGCACATAACAATTTAAAGCACTATGTTGGCCAATCAGTAAATATTAACCGGATTTCAAATCAGAAACATGCTAATGTGTTATTGTATTCATTTATTATATTTGAAATGTGCTCTGATATAAATGAAAATGACGTCAAATGACTTTTCGATGCTTCTATTTAACTTGATTTATATACGACTTTTGCGATTGAATCTTAAAATCAATTTTGTATTTACTTACTTCCCTCTATCAGCTACAAAGTATATACTTTTAGAATCTGTAAGTACATCTGGGATGGCACTACACTTTAACGTTATTTTAGAGACATTTGAGTCAACCGTAGGACGTTTGCGAACGTCTGAGACAATATCCTAAATTTTGTCAAGTATCTTATGTTTTCTAGATACCATGTTTCTGCATAATTTTAATGTTCTAGCAAAATTTCTTTTCGATTAATAGCTTTTGAAGGAAAATTTTTTATCGGCATATAAAAAAAATCTTTTTTGGAATTTAATTCAGTTTGTCCCTCTTAAGGTAAAAATTCCGTCAAAGTCTCATATTTTAAATCACAAACTGTAATTTAAAAATTAAAATTGCATATTATAAAACCAAAATTGTAATTATAAATGAAAATTGTATATTTTATGACGAAAAGTGTAATTTTAATATGAAAATCGTATATTTTAAAACGAAAATATTAATTTTAAAATGAAAATTGCCAAAAAAATGTGGAAGGCTTCACGATTTTGCGTGTCATCCTTGCGCAGGGGCCATGCTAATCTTCTCTGTATCGTTCCAATTTTAGTATATGTACTGCCGAAGCAAGTACGACCGCTGAGCTCCGAGCGCTCCTTATATATGAACCATTGACTCATCCTGGCACTTGCGAGAGGTGAAAAATAAAGGTAGCCGCGTAGCGCTAGATTTTGAAACTAATACGTTGTGCTGCAAATGCGCATATGAAGCACATAACAATTTAAAGCACTATGTTGGCCAATCAGTAAATATTAACCGGATTTCAAATCAGAAACATGTTAATGTGTTATTGTATTCATTTATTATATTTGAAATGTGCTCTGATATAAATGAAAATGACGTCAAATGACTTTTCGATGCTTCTATTTAACTTGATTTATATACAACTTTTGCGATTGAATCTTAAAATCAATTTTGTATTTACTTACTTCCCTCTATCAGCTACAAAGTATATACTTTTAGAATCTGTAAGTACATCTGGGATGGCACTACACTTTAACGTTATTTTAGAGACATTTGAGTCAACCGTAGGACGTTTGCGAACGTCTGAAACAATATCCTAAATTTTGTCAAGTATCTTATGTTTTCTAGATACCATGTTTCTGCATAATTTTAATGTTCTAGCAAAATTTCTTCTCGATTAATAGCTTTTGAAGGAAAATTTTTTATCGGCATATAAAAAAAATCTTTTTTGGAATTTAATTCAGTTTGTCCCTCTTAAGGTAAAAATTCCGTCAAAGTCTCATATTTTAAATCACAAACTGTAATTTAAAAATTAAAATTGCATATTATAAAACCAAAATTGTAATTTTAAAATGAAAATTGTATATTTTATGACAAAAAGTGTAATTTTAATATGAAAATCGTATATTTTAAAACGAAAATATTAATTTTAAAATGAAAATTGCCAAAAAAATGTGGAACGCTTCACGATTTTGCGTGTCATCCTTGCGCAGGGGCCATGCTAATCTTCTCTGTATCGTTCCAATTTTAGTATATGTACTGCCGAAGCAAGTACGACCGCTGAGCTCCGAGCGCTCCTTATATATGAACCATTGACTCATCCTGGCACTTGCGAGAGGTGAAAAATAAAGGTAGCCGCGTAGCGCTAGATTTTGAAACTAATACGTTGTGCTGCAAATGCGCATATGAAGCACATAACAATTTAAAGCACTATGTTGGCCAATCAGTAAATATTAACCGGATTTCAAATCAGAAACATGTTAATGTGTTATTGTATTCATTTATTATATTTGAAATGTGCTCTGATATAAATGAAAATGACGTCAAATGACTTTTCGATGCTTCTATTTAACTTGATTTATATACAACTTTTGCGATTGAATCTTAAAATCAATTTTGTATTTACTTACTTCCCTCTATCAGCTACAAAGTATATACTTTTAGAATCTGTAAGTACATCTGGGATGGCACTACACTTTAACGTTATTTTAGAGACATTTGAGTCAACCGTAGGACGTTTGCGAACGTCTGAGACAATATCCTAAATTTTGTCAAGTATCTTATGTTTTCTAGATACCATGTTTCTGCATAATTTTAATGTTCTAGCAAAATTTCTTCTCGATTAATAGCTTTTGAAGGAAAATTTTTTATCGGCATATAAAAAAAATCTTTTTTGGAATTTAATTCAGTTTGTCCCTCTTAAGGTAAAAATTCCGTCAAAGTCTCATATTTTAAATCACAAACTGTAATTTAAAAATTAAAATTGCATATTATAAAACCAAAATTGTAATTTTAAAATGAAAATTGTATATTTTATGACAAAAAGTGTAATTTTAATATGAAAATCGTATATTTTAAAACGAAAATATTAATTTTAAAATGAAAATTGCCAAAAAAATGTGGAACGCTTCACGATTTTGCGTGTCATCCTTGCGCAGGGGCCATGCTAATCTTCTCTGTATCGTTCC
Source organism: Gastracanthus pulcherrimus (assembly GCA_949152435.1). Lineage (NCBI taxonomy): Eukaryota > Metazoa > Arthropoda > Insecta > Hymenoptera > Pteromalidae > Gastracanthus > Gastracanthus pulcherrimus. The sequence goes on along the minus strand of OX424573.1, from coordinate 23,723,095 downwards.
AATTTTAGTATATGTACTGCCGAAGCAAGTACGACCGCTGAGCTCCGAGCGCTCCTTATATATGAACCATTGACTCATCCTGGCACTTGCGAGCGGTGAAAAATAAAGGTAGCCGCGTAGCGCTAGATTTTGAAACTAATACGTTGTGCTGCAAATGCGCATATGAAGCACATAACAATTTAAAGCACTATGTTGGCCAATCAGTAAATATTAACCGGATTTCAAATCAGAAACATGTTAATGTGTTATTGTATTCATTTATTATATTTGAAATGTGCTCTGATATAAATGAAAATGACGTCAAATGACTTTTCGATGCTTCTATTTAACTTGATTTATATACGACTTTTGCGATTGAATCTTAAAATCAATTTTGTATTTACTTACTTCCCTCTATCAGCTACAAAGTATATACTTTTAGAATCTGTAAGTACATCTGGGATGGCACTACACTTTAACGTTATTTTAGAGACATTTGAGTCAACCGTAGGACGTTTGCGAACGTCTGAGACAATATCCTAAATTTTGTCAAGTATCTTATGTTTTCTAGATACCATGTTTCTGCATAATTTTAATGTTCTAGCAAAATTTCTTCTCGATTAATAGCTTTTAAGGAAAATTTTTTATCGGCATATAAAAAAAATCTTTTTTGGAATTTAATTCAGTTTGTCCCTCTTAAGGTAAAAATTCCGTCAAAGTCTCATATTTTAAATCACAAACTGTAATTTAAAAATTAAAATTGCATATTATAAAACCAAAATTGTAATTTTAAAATGAAAATTGTATATTTTATGACGAAAAGTGTAATTTTAATATGAAAATCGTATATTTTAAAACGAAAATATTAATTTTAAAATGAAAATTGCCAAAAAAATGTGTGCCATGCTAATCTTCTCTGTATCGTTCCAATTTTAGTATATGTACTGCCGAAGCAAGTACGACCGCTGAGCTCCGAGCGCTCCTTATATATGAACCATTGACTCATCCTGGCACTTGCGAGAGGTGAAAAATAAAGGTAGCCGCGTAGCGCTAGATTTTGAAACTAATACGTTGTGCTGCAAATGCGCATATGAAGCACATAACAATTTAAAGCACTATGTTGGCCAATCAGTAAATATTAACCGGATTTCAAATCAGAAACATGTTAATGTGTTATTGTATTCATTTATTATATTTGAAATGTGCTCTGATATAAATGAAAATGACGTCAAATGACTTTTCGATGCTTCTATTTAACTTGATTTATATACGACTTTTGCGATTGAATCTTAAAATCAATTTTGTATTTACTTACTTCCCTCTATCAGCTACAAAGTATATACTTTTAGAATCTGTAAGTACATCTGGGATGGCACTACACTTTAACGTTATTTTAGAGACATTTGAGTCAACCGTAGGACGTTTGCGAACGTCTGAGACAATATCCTAAATTTTGTCAAGTATCTTATGTTTTCTAGATACCATGTTTCTGCATAATTTTAATGTTCTAGCAAAATTTCTTCTCGATTAATAGCTTTTGAAGGAAAATTTTTTATCGGCATATAAAAAAAACTTTTTTGGAATTTAATTCAGTTTGTCCCTCTTAAGGTAAAAATTCCGTCAAAGTCTCATATTTTAAATCACAAACTGTAATTTAAAAATTAAAATTGCATATTATAAAACCAAAATTGTAATTTTAAAATGAAAATTGTATCTTTTATGACGAAAAGTGTAATTTTAATATGAAAATCGTATATTTTAAAACGAAAATATTAATTTTAAAATGAAAATTGACAAAAAAATGTGGAACGCTTCACGATTTTGCGTGTCATCCTTGCGCAGGGGCCATGCTAATCTTCTCTGTATCGTTCCAATTTTAGTATATGTACTGCCGAAGCTAGTACGACCGCTGAGCTCCGAGCGCTCCTTATATATGAACCATTGACTCATCCTGGCACTTGCGAGAGGTGAAAAATAAAGGTAGCCGCGTAGCGCTAGATTTTGAAACTGATACGTTGTGCTGCAAATGCGCATATGAAGCACATAACAATTTAAAGCACTATGTTGGCCAATCAGTAAATATTAACCGGATTTCAAATCAGAAACATGTTAATGTGTTATTGTATTCATTTATTATATTTGAAATGTGCTCTGATATAAATGAAAATGACGTCAAATGACTTTTCGATGCTTCTATTTAACTTGATTTATATACGACTTTTGCGATTGAATCTTAAAATCAATTTTGTATTTACTTACTTCCCTCTATCAGCTACAAAGTATATACTTTTAGAATCTGTAAGTACATCTGGGATGGCACTACACTTTAACGTTATTTTAGAGACATTTGAGTCAACCGTAGGACGTTTGCGAACGTCTGAGACAATATCCTAAATTTTGTCAAGTATCTTATGTTTTCTAGATACCATGTTTCTGCATAATTTTAATGTTCTAGCAAAATTTCTTCTCGATTAATAGCTTTTGAAGGAAAATTTTTTATCGGCATATAAAAAAAATCTTTTTTGGAATTTAATTCAGTTTGTCCCTCTTAAGGTAAAAATTCCGTCAAAGTCTCATATTTTAAATCACAAACTGTAATTTAAAAATTAAAATTGCATATTATAAAACCAAAATTGTAATTTTAAAATGAAAATTGTATATTTTATGACAAAAAGTGTAATTTTAATATGAAAATCGTATATTTTAAAACGAAAATATTAATTTTAAAATGAAAATTGCCAAAAAAATGTGGAACGCTTCACGATGTTGCGTGTCATCCTTGCGCAGGGGCCATGCTAATCTTCTCTGTATCGTTCCAATTTTAGTATATGTACTGCCGAAGCAAGTACGACCGCTGAGCTCCGAGCGCTCCTTATATATGAACCATTGACTCATCCTGGCACTTGCGAGAGGTGAAAAATAAAGGTAGCCGCGTAGCGCTAGATTTTGAAACTAATACGTTGTGCTGCAAATGCGCATATGAAGCACATAACAATTTAAAGCACTATGTTGGCCAATCAGTAAATATTAACCGGATTTCAAATCAGAAACATGTTAATGTGTTATTGTATTCATTTATTATATTTGAAATGTGCTCTGATATAAATGAAAATGACGTCAAATGACTTTTCGATGCTTCTATTTAACTTGATTTATATACGACTTTTGCGATTGAATCTTAAAATCAATTTTGTATTTACTTACTTCCCTCTATCAGCTACAAAGTATATACTTTTAGAATCTGTAAGTACATCTGGGATGGCACTACACTTTAACGTTATTTTAGAGACATTTGAGTCAACCGTAGGACGTTTGCGAACGTCTGAGACAATATCCTAAATTTTGTCAAGTATCTTATGTTTTCTAGATACCATGTTTCTGCATAATTTTAATGTTCTAGCAAAATTTCTTCTCGATTAATAGCTTTTAAGGAAAATTTTTTATCGGCATATAAAAAAAATCTTTTTTGGAATTTAATTCAGTTTGTCCCTCTTAAGGTAAAAATTCCGTCAAAGTCTCATATTTTAAATCACAAACTGTAATTTAAAAATTAAAATTGCATATTATAAAACCAAAATTGTAATTTTAAAATGAAAATTGTATATTTTATGACGAAAAGTGTAATTTTAATATGAAAATCGTATATTTTAAAACGAAAATATTAATTTTAAAATGAAAATTGCCAAAAAAATGTGTGCCATGCTAATCTTCTCTGTATCGTTCCAATTTTAGTATATGTACTGCCGAAGCAAGTACGACCGCTGAGCTCCGAGCGCTCCTTATATATGAACCATTGACTCATCCTGGCACTTGCGAGAGGTGAAAAATAAAGGTAGCCGCGTAGCGCTAGATTTTGAAACTAATACGTTGTGCTGCAAATGCGCATATGAAGCACATAACAATTTAAAGCACTATGTTGGCCAATCAGTAAATATTAACCGGATTTCAAATCAGAAACATGTTAATGTGTTATTGTATTCATTTATTATATTTGAAATGTGCTCTGATATAAATGAAAATGACGTCAAATGACTTTTCGATGCTTCTATTTAACTTGATTTATATACGACTTTTGCGATTGAATCTTAAAATCAATTTTGTATTTACTTACTTCCCTCTATCAGCTACAAAGTATATACTTTTAGAATCTGTAAGTACATCTGGGATGGCACTACACTTTAACGTTATTTTAGAGACATTTGAGTCAACCGTAGGACGTTTGCGAACGTCTGAGACAATATCCTAAATTTTGTCAAGTATCTTATGTTTTCTAGATACCATGTTTCTGCATAATTTTAATGTTCTAGCAAAATTTCTTCTCGATTAATAGCTTTTGAAGGAAAATTTTTTATCGGCATATAAAAAAAACTTTTTTGGAATTTAATTCAGTTTGTCCCTCTTAAGGTAAAAATTCCGTCAAAGTCTCATATTTTAAATCACAAACTGTAATTTAAAAATTAAAATTGCATATTATAAAACCAAAATTGTAATTTTAAAATGAAAATTGTATATTTTATGACGAAAAGTGTAATTTTAATATGAAAATCGTATATTTTAAAACGAAAATATTAATTTTAAAATGAAAATTGACAAAAAAATGTGGAACGCTTCACGATTTTGCGTGTCATCCTTGCGCAGGGGCCATGCTAATCTTCTCTGTATCGTTCCAATTTTAGTATATGTACTGCCGAAGCTAGTACGACCGCTGAGCTCCGAGCGCTCCTTATATATGAACCATTGACTCATCCTGGCACTTGCGGGAGGTGAAAAATAAAGGTAGCCGCGTAGCGCTAGATTTTGAAACTGATACGTTGTGCTGCAAATGCGCATATGAAGCACATAACAATTTAAAGCACTATGTTGGCCAATCAGTAAATATTAACCGGATTTCAAATCAGAAACATGTTAATGTGTTATTGTATTCATTTATTATATTTGAAATGTGCTCTGATATAAATGAAAATGACGTCAAATGACTTTTCGATGCTTCTATTTAACTTGATTTATATACGACTTTTGCGATTGAATCTTAAAATCAATTTTGTATTTACTTACTTCCCTCTATCAGCTACAAAGTATATACTTTTAGAATCTGTAAGTACATCTGGGATGGCACTACACTTTAACGTTATTTTAGAGACATTTGAGTCAACCGTAGGACGTTTGCGAACGTCTGAGACTATATCCTAAATTTTGTCAAGTATCTTATGTTTTCTAGATACCATGTTTCTGCATAATTTTAATGTTCTAGCAAAATTTCTTCTCGATTAATAGCTTTTGAAGGAAAATTTTTTATCGGCATATAAAAAAAACTTTTTTGGAATTTAATTCAGTTTGTCCCTCTTAAGGTAAAAATTCCGTCAAAGTCTCATATTTTAAATCACAAACTGTAATTTAAAAATTAAAATTGCATATTATAAAACCAAAATTGTAATTTTAAAATGAAAATTGTATATTTTATGACGAAAAGTGTAATTTTAATATGAAAATCGTATATTTTAAAACGAAAATATTAATTTTAAAATGAAAATTGCCAAAAAAATGTGGAACGCTTCACGATTTTGCGTGTCATCCTTGCGCAGGGGCCATGCTAATCTTCTCTGTATCGTTCCAATTTTAGTATATGTACTGCCGAAGCAAGTACGACCGCTGAGCTCCGAGCGCTCCTTATATATGAACCATTGACTCATCCTGGCACTTGCGAGAGGTGAAAAATAAAGGTAGCCGCGTAGCGCTAGATTTTGAAACTAATACGTTGTGCTGCAAATGCGCATATGAAGCACATAACAATTTAAAGCACTATGTTGGCCAATCAGTAAATATTAACCGGATTTCAAATCAGAAACATGTTAATGTGTTATTGTATTCATTTATTATATTTGAAATGTGCTCTGATATAAATGAAAATGACGTCAAATGACTTTTCGATGCTTCTATTTAACTTGATTTATATACGACTTTTGCGATTGAATCTTAAAATCAATTTTGTATTTACTTACTTCCCTCTATCAGCTACAAAGTATATACTTTTAGAATCTGTAAGTACATCTGGGATGGCACTACACTTTAACGTTATTTTAGAGACATTTGAGTCAACCGTAGGACGTTTGCGAACGTCTGAGACAATATCCTAAATTTTGTCAAGTATCTTATGTTTTCTAGATACCATGTTTCTGCATAATTTTAATGTTCTAGCAAAATTTCTTCTCGATTAATAGCTTTTGAAGGAAAATTTTTTATCGGCATATAAAAAAAACTTTTTTGGAATTTAATTCAGTTTGTCCCTCTTAAGGTAAAAATTCCGTCAAAGTCTCATATTTTAAATCACAAACTGTAATTTAAAAATTAAAATTGCATATTATAAAACCAAAATTGTAATTTTAAAATGAAAATTGTATATTTTATGACGAAAAGTGTAATTTTAATATGAAAATCGTATATTTTAAAACGAAAATATTAATTTTAAAATGAAAATTGCCAAAAAAATGTGGAACGCTTCACGATTTTGCGTGTCATCCTTGCGCAGGGGCCATGCTAATCTTCTCTGTATCGTTCCAATTTTAGTATATGTACTGCCGAAGCAAGTACGACCGCTGAGCTCCGAGCGCTCCTTATATATGAACCATTGACTCATCCTGGCACTTGCGAGAGGTGAAAAATAAAGGTAGCCGCGTAGCGCTAGATTTTGAAACTAATACGTTGTGCTGCAAATGCGCATATGAAGCACATAACAATTTAAAGCACTATGTTGGCCAATCAGTAAATATTAACCGGATTTCAAATCAGAAACATGTTAATGTGTTATTGTATTCATTTATTATATTTGAAATGTGCTCTGATATAAATGAAAATGACGTCAAATGACTTTTCGATGCTTCTATTTAACTTGATTTATATACGACTTTTGCGATTGAATCTTAAAATCAATTTTGTATTTACTTACTTCCCTCTATCAGCTACAAAGTATATACTTTTAGAATCTGTAAGTACATCTGGGATGGCACTACACTTTAACGTTATTTTAGAGACATTTGAGTCAACCGTAGGACGTTTGCGAACGTCTGAGACAATATCCTAAATTTTGTCAAGTATCTTATGTTTTCTAGATACCATGTTTCTGCATAATTTTAATGTTCTAGCAAAATTTCTTCTCGATTAATAGCTTTTGAAGGAAAATTTTTTATCGGCATATAAAAAAAATCTTTTTTGGAATTTAATTCAGTTTGTCCCTCTTAAGGTAAAAATTCCGTCAAAGTCTCATATTTTAAATCACAAACTGTAATTTAAAAATTAAAATTGCATATTATAAAACCAAAATTGTAATTTTAAAATGAAAATTGTATATTTTATGACGAAAAGTGTAATTTTAATATGAAAATCGTATATTTTAAAACGAAAATATTAATTTTAAAATGAAAATCGCCAAAAAAATGTGGAACGCTTCACGATTTTGCGTGTCATCCTTGCGCAGGGGCCATGCTAATCTTCTCTGTATCGTTCCAATTTTAGTATATGTACTGCCGAAGCAAGTACGACCGCTGAGCTCCGAGCGCTCCTTATATATGAACCATTGACTCATCCTGGCACTTGCGAGAGGTGAAAAATAAAGGTAGCCGCGTAGCGCTAGATTTTGAAACTAATACGTTGTGCTGCAAATGCGCATATGAAGCACATAACAATTTAAAGCACTATGTTGGCCAATCAGTAAATATTAACCGGATTTCAAATCAGAAACATGTTAATGTGTTATTGTATTCATTTATTATATTTGAAATGTGCTCTGATATAAATGAAAATGACGTCAAATGACTTTTCGATGCTTCTATTTAACTTGATTTATATACGACTTTTGCGATTGAATCTTAAAATCAATTTTGTATTTACTTACTTCCCTCTATCAGCTACAAAGTATATACTTTTAGAATCTGTAAGTACATCTGGGATGGCACTACACTTTAACGTTATTTTAGAGACATTTGAGTCAACCGTAGGACGTTTGCGAACGTCTGAGACAATATCCTAAATTTTGTCAAGTATCTTATGTTTTCTAGATACCATGTTTCTGCATAATTTTAATGTTCTAGCAAAATTTCTTCTCGATTAATAGCTTTTGAAGGAAAATTTTTTATCGGCATATAAAAAAAATCTTTTTTGGAATTTAATTCAGTTCGTCCCTCTTAAGGTAAAAATTCCGTCAAAGTCTCATATTTTAAATCACAAACTGTAATTTAAAAATTAAAATTGCATATTATAAAACCAAAATTGTAATTTTAAAATGAAAATTGTATATTTTATGACGAAAAGTGTAATTTTAATATGAAAATCGTATATTTTAAAACTAAAATATTAATTTTAAAATGAAAATTGCCAAAAAAATGTGGAACGCTTCACGATTTTGCGTGTCATCCTTGCGCAGGGGCCATGCTAATCTTCTCTGTATCGTTCCAATTTTAGTATATGTACTGCCGAAGCAAGTACGACCGCTGAGCTCCGAGCGCTCCTTATATATGAACCATTGACTCATCCTGGCACTTGCGAGAGGTGAAAAATAAAGGTAGCCGCGTAGCGCTAGATTTTTAAACTAATACGTTGTGCTGCAAATGCGCATATGAAGCACATAACAATTTAAAGCACTATGTTGGCCAATCAGTAAATATTAACCGGATTTCAAATCAGAAACATGTTAATGTGTTATTGTATTCATTTATTATATTTGAAATGTGCTCTGATATAAATGAAAATGACGTCAAATGACTTTTCGATGCTTCTATTTAACTTGATTTATATACGACTTTTGCGATTGAATCTTAAAATCAATTTTGTATTTACTTACTTCCCTCTATCAGCTACAAAGTATATACTTTTAGAATCTGTAAGTACATCTGGGATGGCACTACACTTTAACGTTATTTTAGAGACATTTGAGTCAACCGTAGGACGTTTGCGAACGTCTGAGACAATATCCTAAATTTTGTCAAGTATCTTATGTTTTCTAGATACCATGTTTCTGCATAATTTTAATGTTCTAGCAAAATTTCTTCTCGATTAATAGCTTTTGAAGGAAAATTTTTTATCGGCATATAAAAAAAACTTTTTTGGAATTTAATTCAGTTTGTCCCTCTTAAGGTAAAAATTCCGTCAAAGTCTCATATTTTAAATCACAAACTGTAATTTAAAAATTAAAATTGCATATTATAAAACCAAAATTGTAATTTTAAAATGAAAATTGTATATTTTATGACGAAAAGTGTAATTTTAATATGAAAATCGTATATTTTAAAACGAAAATATTAATTTTAAAATGAAAATTGCCAAAAAAATGTGGAACGCTTCACGATTTTGCGTGTCATCCTTGCGCAGGGGCCATGCTAATCTTCTCTGTATCGTTCCAATTTTAGTATATGTACTGCCGAAGCAAGTACGACCGCTGAGCTCCGAGCGCTCCTTATATATGAACCACTGACTCATCCTGGCACTTGCGAGAGGTGAAAAATAAAGGTAGCCGCGTAGCGCTAGATTTTGAAACTAATACGTTGTGCTGCAAATGCGCATATGAAGCACATAACAATTTAAAGCACTATGTTGGCCAATCAGTAAATATTAACCGGATTTCAAATCAGAAACATGTTAATGTGTTATTGTATTCATTTATTATATTTGAAATGTGCTCTGATATAAATGAAAATGACGTCAAATGACTTTTCGATGCTTCTATTTAACTTGATTTATATACGACTTTTGCGATTGAATCTTAAAATCAATTTTGTATTTACTTACTTCCCTCTATCAGCTACAAAGTATATACTTTTAGAATCTGTAAGTACATCTGGGATGGCACTACACTTTAACGTTATTTTAGAGACATTTGAGTCAACCGTAGGACGTTTGCGAACGTCTGAGACAATATCCTAAATTTTGTCAAGTATCTTATGTTTTCTAGATACCATGTTTCTGCATAATTTTAATGTTCTAGCAAAATTTCTTCTCGATTAATAGCTTTTGAAGGAAAATTTTTTATCGGCATATAAAAAAAATCTTTTTTGGAATTTAATTCAGTTTGTCCCTCTTAAGGTAAAAATTCCGTCAAAGTCTCATATTTTAAATCACAAACTGTAATTTAAAAATTAAAATTGCATATTATAAAACCAAAATTGTAATTTTAAAATGAAAATTGTATATTTTATGACGAAAAGTGTAATTTTAATATGAAAATCGTATATTTTAAAACGAAAATATTAATTTTAAAATGAAAATTGCCAAAAAAATGTGGAACGCTTCACGATTTTGCGTGTCATCCTTGCGCAGGGGCCATGCTAATCTTCTCTGTATCGTTCCAATTTTAGTATATGTACTGCCGAAGCAAGTACGACCGCTGAGCTCCGAGCGCTCCTTATATATGAACCATTGACTCATCCTGGCACTTGCGAGAGGTGAAAAATAAAGGTAGCCGCGTAGCGCTAGATTTTGAAACTAATACGTTGTGCTGCAAATGCGCATATGAAGCACATAACAATTTAAAGCACTATGTTGGCCAATCAGTAAATATTAACCGGATTTCAAATCAGAAACATGTTAATGTGTTATTGTATTCATTTATTATATTTGAAATGTGCTCTGATATAAATGAAAATGACGTCAAATGACTTTTCGATGCTTCTATTTAACTTGATTTATATACGACTTTTGCGATTGAATCTTAAAATCAATTTTGTATTTACTTACTTCCCTCTATCAGCTACAAAGTATATACTTTTAGAATCTGTAAGTACATCTGGGATGGCACTACACTTTAACGTTATTTTAGAGACATTTGAGTCAACCGTAGGACGTTTGCGAACGTCTGAGACAATATCCTAAATTTTGTCAAGTATCTTATGTTTTCTAGATACCATGTTTCTGCATAATTTTAATGTTCTAGCAAAATTTCTTCTCGATTAATAGCTTTTGAAGGAAAATTTTTTATCGGCATATAAAAAAAATCTTTTTTGGAATTTAATTCAGTTTGTCCCTCTTAAGGTAAAAATTCCGTCAAAGTCTCATATTTTAAATCACAAACTGTAATTTAAAAATTAAAATTGCATATTATAAAACCAAAATTGTAATTTTAAAATGAAAATTGTATATTTTATGACGAAAAGTGTAATTTTAATATGAAAATCGTATATTTTAAAACGAAAATATTAATTTTAAAATGAAAATTGCCAAAAAAATGTGGAACGCTTCACGATTTTGCGTGTCATCCTTGCGCAGGGGCCATGCTAATCTTCTCTGTATCGTTCCAATTTTAGTATATGTACTGCCGAAGCAAGTACGACCGCTGAGCTCCGAGCGCTCCTTATATATGAACCATTGACTCATCCTGGCACTTGCGAGAGGTGAAAAATAAAGGTAGCCGCGTAGCGTTAGATTTTGAAACTAATACGTTGTGCTGCAAATGCGCATATGAGGCACATAACAATTTAAAGCACTATGTTGGCCAATCAGTAAATATTAACCGGATTTCAAATCAGAAACATGTTAATGTGTTATTGTATTCATTTATTATATTTGAAATGTGCTCTGATATAAATAAAAATGACGTCAAATGACTTTTCGATGCTTCTATTTAACTTGATTTATATACGACTTTTGCGATTGAATCTTAAAATCAATTTTGTATTTACTTACTTCCCTCTATCAGCTACAAAGTATATACTTTTAGAATCTGTAAGTACATCTGGGATGGCACTACACTTTAACGTTATTTTAGAGACATTTGAGTCAACCGTAGGACGTTTGCGAACGTCTGAGACAATATCCTAAATTTTGTCAAGTATCTTATGTTTTCTAGATACCATGTTTCTGCATAATTTTAATGTTCTAGCAAAATTTCTTCTCGATTAATAGCTTTTGAAGGAAAATTTTTTATCGGCATATAAAAAAAACTTTTTTGGAATTTAATTCAGTTTGTCCCTCTTAAGGTAAAAATTCCGTCAAAGTCTCATATTTTAAATCACAAACTGTAATTTAAAAATTAAAATTGCATATTATAAAACCAAAATTGTAATTTTAAAATGAAAATTGTATATTTTATGACGAAAAGTGTAATTTTAATATGAAAATCGTATATTTTAAAACGAAAATATTAATTTTAAAATGAAAATTGCCAAAAAAATGTGGAACGCTTCACGATTTTGCGTGTCATCCTTGCGCAGGGGCCATGCTAATCTTCTCTGTATCGTTCCAATTTTAGTATATGTACTGCCGAAGCAAGTACGACCGCTGAGCTCCGAGCGCTCCTTATATATGAACCATTGACTCATCCTGGCACTTGCGAGAGGTGAAAAATAAAGGTAGCCGCGTAGCGCTAGATTTTGAAACTAATACGTTGTGCTGCAAATGCGCATATGAAGCACATAACAATTTAAAGCACTATGTTGGCCAATCAGTAAATATTAACCGGATTTCAAATCAGAAACATGTTAATGTGTTATTGTATTCATTTATTATATTTGAAATGTGCTCTGATATAAATGAAAATGACGTCAAATGACTTTTCGATGCTTCTATTTAACTTGATTTATATACGACTTTTGCGATTGAATCTTAAAATCAATTTTGTATTTACTTACTTCCCTCTATCAGCTACAAAGTATATACTTTTAGAATCTGTAAGTACATCTGGGATGGCACTACACTTTAACGTTATTTTAGAGACATTTGAGTCAACCGTAGGACGTTTGCGAACGTCTGAGACAATATCCTAAATTTTGTCAAGTATCTTATGTTTTCTAGATACCATGTTTCTGCATAATTTTAATGTTCTAGCAAAATTTCTTCTCGATTAATAGCTTTTGAAGGAAAATTTTTTATCGGCATATAAAAAAAATCTTTTTTGGAATTTAATTCAGTTTGTCCCTCTTAAGGTAAAAATTCCGTCAAAGTCTCATATTTTAAATCACAAACTGTAATTTAAAAATTAAAATTGCATATTATAAAACCAAAATTGTAATTTTAAAATGAAAATTGTATATTTTATGACGAAAAGTGTAATTTTAATATGAAAATCGTATATTTTAAAACGAAAATATTAATTTTAAAATGAAAATTGCCAAAAAAAAGTGGAACGCTTCACGATTTTGCGTGTCATCCTTGCGCAGGGGCCATGCTAATCTTCTCTGTATCGTTCCAATTTTAGTATATGTACTGTCGAAGCAAGTACGACCGCTGAGCTCCGAGCGCTCCTTATATATGAACCATTGACTCATCCTGGCACTTGCGAGAGGTGAAAAATAAAGGTAGCCGCGTAGCGCTAGATTTCGAAACTAATACGTTGTGCTGCAAATGCGCATATGAAGCACATAACAATTTAAAGCACTATGTTGGCCAGTCAGTAAATATTAACCGGATTTCAAATCAGAAACATGTTAATGTGTTATTGTATTCATTTATTATATTTGAAATGTGCTCTGATATAAATGAAAATGACGTCAAATGACTTTTCGATGCTTCTATTTAACTTGATTTATATACGACTTTTGCGATTGAATCTTAAAATCAATTTTGTATTTACTTACTTCCCTCTATCAGCTACAAAGTATATACTTTTAGAATCTGTAAGTACATCTGGGATGGCACTACACTTTAACGTTATTTTAGAGACATTTGAGTCAACCGTAGGACGTTTGCGAACGTCTGAGACAATATCCTAAATTTTGTCAAGTATCTTATGTTTTCTAGATACCATGTTTCTGCATAATTTTAATGTTCTAGCAAAATTTCTTCTCGATTAATAGCTTTTGAAGGAAAATTTTTTATCGGCATATAAAAAAAATCTTTTTTGGAATTTAATTCAGTTTGTCCCTCTTAAGGTAAAAATTCCGTCAAAGTCTCATATTTTAAATCACAAACTGTAATTTAAAAATTAAAATTGCATATTATAAAACCAAAATTGTAATTTTAAAATGAAAATTGTATATTTTATGACGAAAAGTGTAATTTTAATATGAAAATCGTATATTTTAAAACGAAAATATTAATTTTAAAATGAAAATTGCCAAAAAAATGTGGAACGCTTCACGATTTTGCGTGTCATCCTTGCGCAGGGGCCATGCTAATCTTCTCTGTATCGATCCAATTTTAGTACATGTACTGCCGAAGCAAGTACGACCGCTGAGCTCCGAGCGCTCCTTATATATGAACCATTGACTCATCCTGGCACTTGCGAGAGGTGAAAAATAAAGGTAGCCGCGTAGCGTTAGATTTTGAAACTAATACGTTGTGCTGCAAATGCGCATATGAAGCACATAACAATTTAAAGCACTATGTTGGCCAATCAGTAAATATTAACCGGATTTCAAATCAGAAACATGTTAATGTTTTATTGTATTCATTTATTATATTTGAAATGTGCTCTGATATAAATGAAAATGACGTCAAATGACTTTTCGATGCTTCTATTTAACTTGATTTATATACGACTTTTGCGATTGAATCTTAAAATCAATTTTGTATTTACTTACTTCCCTCTATCAGCTACAAAGTATATACTTTTAGAATCTGTAAGTACATCTGGGATGGCACTACACTTTAACGTTATTTTAGAGACATTTGAGTCAACCGTAGGACGTTTGCGAACGTCTGAGACAATATCCTAAATTTTGTCAAGTATCTTATGTTTTCTAGATACCATGTTTCTGCATAATTTTAATGTTCTAGCAAAATTTCTTCTCGATTAATAGCTTTTGAAGGAAAATTTTTTATCGGGATATAAAAAAAATCTTTTTTGGAATTTAATTCAGTTTGTCCCTCTTAAGGTAAAAATTCCGTCAAAGTCTCATATTATAATCACAAACTGTAATTTAAAAATTAAAATTGCATATTAGAAAACCAAAATTGTAATTTTAAAATGAAAATTGTATATTTTATGACGAAAAGTGTAATTTTAATATGAAAATCGTATATTTTAAAACTAAAATATTAATTTTAAAATGAAAATTGCCAAAAAAATGTGGAACACTTCACGATTTTGCGTGTCATCCTTGCGCAGGGGCCATGCTAATCTTCTCTGTATCGTTCCAATTTTAGTATATGTACTGCCGAAGCAAGTACGACCGCTGAGCTCCGAGCGCTCCTTATATATGAACCATTGACTCATCCTGGCACTTGCGAGAGGTGAAAAATAAAGGTAGCCGCGTAGCGCTAGATTTTGAAACTAATACGTTGTGCTGCAAATGCGCATATGAAGCACATAACAATTTAAAGCACTATGTTGGCCAATCAGTAAATATTAACCGGATTTCAAATCAGAAACATGTTAATGTGTTATTGTATTCATTTATTATATTTGAAATGTGCTCTGATATAAATGAAAATGACGTCAAATGACTTTTCGATGCTTCTATTTAACTTGATTTATATACGACTTTTGCGATTGAATCTTAAAATCAATTTTGTATTTACTTACTTCCCTCTATCAGCTACAAAGTATATACTTTTAGAATCTGTAAGTACATCTGGGATGGCACTACACTTTAACGTTATTTTAGAGACATTTGAGTCAACCGTAGGACGTTTGCGAACGTCTGAGACAATATCCTAAATTTTGTCAAGTATCTTATGTTTTCTAGATACCATGTTTCTGCATAATTTTAATGTTCTAGCAAAATTTCTTCTCGATTAATAGCTTTCGAAGGAAAATTTTTTATCGGCATATAAAAAAAATCTTTTTTGGAATTTAATTCAGTTTGTCCCTCTTAAGGTAAAAATTCCGTCAAAGTCTCATATTTTAAATCACAAACTGTAATTTAAAAATTAAAATTGCATATTATAAAACCAAAATTGTAATTTTAAAATGAAAATTGTATATTTTATGACGAAAAGTGTAATTTTAATATGAAAATCGTATATTTTAAAACGAAAATATTAATTTTAAAATGAAAATTGCCAAAAAAATGTGGAACGCTTCACGATTTTGCGTGTCATCCTTGCGCAGGGGCCATGCTAATCTTCTCTGTATCGTTCCAATTTTAGTATGTACTGCCGAAGCAAGTACGACCGCTGAGATCCGAGCGCTCCTTATATATGAACCATTGACTCATCCTGGCACTTGCGAGAGGTGAAAAATAAAGGTAGCCGCGTAGCGCTAGATTTTGAAACTAATACGTTGTGCTGCAAATGCGCATATGAAGCACATAACAATTTAAAGCACTATGTTGGCCAATCAGTAAATATTAACCGGATTTCAAATCAGTAACATGTTAATGTGTTATTGTATTCTTTTATTATATTTGAATTGTGCTCTGATATAAATGAAAATGACGTCAAATGACTTTTCGATGCTTCTATTTAACTTGATTTATATACGACTTTTGCGATTGAATCTTAATAGTATATTATGACACTGTTGTGGGAGATGGTATTCTACCTTGCTCGAGGGTTTTCGCACGAGCGAAGCGAGTGAGAAAATCGAGCAAGGTAGAAAAACACCTCCCACAACAGTCTCATACGATATTTTATAGCACAACAACCTCAAAATCGACAATAAAGTTGGCATTTTGAGGTTAGTGTGCTATAAAATCAATTTTGTATTTACTTACTTCCCTCTATCAGCTACAAAGTATATACTTTTAGAATCTGTAAGTACATCTCGGATGGCACTACACTTTAACGTTATTTTAGAGACATTTGAGTCAACCGTAGGACGTTTGCGAACGTCTGAGACAATATCCTAAATTTTGTCAAGTATCTTATGTTTTCTAGATACCATGTTTCTGCATAATTTTAATGTTCTAGCAAAATTTCTTCTCGATTAATAGCTTTTGAATGAAAATTTTTTATCGGCATATAAAAAAAATCTTTTTTGGAATTTAATTTAGTTTGTCCCACTTAAGGTAAAAATTCCGTCAAAGTCTCATATTTTAAATCACAAACTGTAATTTAAAAATTAAAATTGCATATTATAAAACCAAAATTGTAATTTTAAAATGAAAATTGTATATTTTATGACGAAAAGTGTAATTTTAATATGAAAATCGTATATATTAAAACGAAAATATTAATTTTAAAATGAAAATTGCCAAAAAAATGTGGAACGCTTCACGATTTTGCGTGTCATCCTTGCGCAGGGGCCATGCTAATCTTCTCTGTATCGTTCCAATTTTAGTATATGTACTGCCGAAGCAAGTACGACCGCTGAGCTCCGAGCGCTCCTTATATATGAACCATTGACTCATCCTGGCACTTGCGAGAGGTGAAAAATAAAGGTAGCCGCGTAGCGCTAGATTTTGAAACTAATACGTTGTGCTGCAAATGCGCATATGAAGCACATAACAATTTAAAGCACTATGTTGGCCAATCAGTAAATATTAACCGGATTTCAAATCAGAAACATGTTAATGTGTTATTGTATTCATTTATTATATTTGAAATGTGCTCTGATATAAATGAAAATGACGTCAAATGACTTTTCGATGCTTCTATTTAACTTGATTTATATACGACTTTTGCGATTGAATCTTAAAATCAAATTTGTATTTACTTACTTCCCTCTATCAGCTACAAAGTATATACTTTTAGAATCTGTAAGTACATCTGGGATGGCACTACACTTTAACGTTATTTTAGAGACATTTGAGTCAACCGTAGGACGTTTGCGAACGTCTGAGACAATATCCTAAATTTTGTCAAGTATCTTATGTTTTCTAGATACCATGTTTCTGCATAATTTTAATGTTCTAGCAAAATTTCTTCTCGATTAATAGCTTTTGAAGGAAAATTTTTTATCGGCATATAAAAAAAATCTTTTTTGGAATTTAATTCAGTTTGTCCCTCTTAAGGTAAAAATTCCGTCAAAGTCTCATATTTTAAATCACAAACTGTAATTTAAAAATTAAAATTGAATATTATAAAACCAAAATTGTAATTTTAAAATGAAAATTGTATATTTTATGACGAAAAGTGTAATTTTAATATGAAAATCGTATATTTTAAAACGAAAATATTAATTTTAAAATGAAAATTGCCAAAAAAATGTGGAACGCTTCACGATTTTGCGTGTCATCCTTGCGCAGGGGCCATGCTAATCTTCTCTGTATCGTTCCAATTTTAGTATATGTACTGCCGAAGCAAGTACGACCGCTGAGCTCCGAGCGCTCCTTATACATGAACCATTGACTCATCCTGGCACTTGCGAGAGGTGAAAAATAAAGGTAGCCGCGTAGCGCTAGATTTTGAAACTAATACGTTGTGCTGCAAATGCGCATATGAAGCACATAACAATTTAAAGCACTATGTTGGCCAGTCAGTAAATATTAACCGGATTTCAAATCAGAAACATGTTAATGTGTTATTGTATTCATTTATTATATTTGAAATGTGCTCTGATATAAATGAAAATGACGTCAAATGACTTTTCGATGCTTCTATTTAACTTGATTTATATACGACTTTTGCGATTGAATCTTAAAATCAATTTTGTATTTACCTACTTCCCTCTATCAGCTACAAAGTATATACTTTTAGAATCTGTAAGTACATCTGGGATGGCACTACACTTTAACGTTATTTTAGAGCCATTTGAGTCAACCGTAGGACGTTTGCGAACGTCTGAGACAATATCCTAAATTTTGTCAAGTATCTTATGTTTTCTAGATACCATGTTTCTGCATAATTTTAATGTTCTAGCAAAATTTCTTCTCGATTAATAGCTTTTGAAGGAAAATTTTTTATCGGCATATAAAAAAAATCTTTTTTGGAATTTAATTCAGTTTGTCCCTCTTAAGGTAAAAATTCCGTCAAAGTCTCATATTTTAAATCACAAACTGTAATTTAAAAATTAAAATTGCATATTATAAAACCAAAATTGTAATTTTAAAATGAAAATTGTATATTTTATGACGAAAAGTGTAATTTTAATATGAAAATCGTATATTTTAAAACTAAAATATTAATTTTAAAATGAAAATTGCCAAAAAAATGTGGAACGCTTCACGATTTTGCGTGTCATCCTTGCGCAGGGGCCATGCTAATCTTCTCTGTATCGTTCCAATTTTAGTATATGTACTGCCGAAGCAAGTACGACCGCTGAGCTCCGAGCGCTCCTTATATATGAACCATTGACTCATCCTGGCACTTGCGAGAGGTGAAAAATAAAGGTAGCCGCGTAGCGCTAGATTTTGAAACTAATACGTTGTGCTGCAAATGCGCATATGAAGCACATAACAATTTAAAGCACTATGTTGGCCAATCAGTAAATATTAACCGGATTTCAAATCAGAAACATGTTAATGTGTTATTGTATTCATTTATTATATTTGAAATGTGCTCTGATATAAATGAAAATGACGTCAAATGACTTTTCGATGCTTCTATTTAACTTGATTTATATACGACTTTTGCGATTGAATCTTAAAATCAATTTTGTATTTACTTACTTCCCTCTATCAGCTACAAAGTATATACTTTTAGAATCTGTAAGTACATCTGGGATGGCACTACACTTTAACGTTATTTTAGAGACATTTGAGTCAACCGTAGGACGTTTGCGAACGTCTGAGACAATATCCTAAATTTTGTCAAGTATCTTATGTTTTCTAGATACCATGTTTCTGCATAATTTTAATGTTCTAGCAAAATTTCTTCTCGATTAATAGCTTTCGAAGGAAAATTTTTTATCGGCATATAAAAAAAATCTTTTTTGGAATTTAATTCAGTTTGTCCCTCTTAAGGTAAAAATTCCGTCAAAGTCTCATATTTTAAATCACAAACTGTAATTTAAAAATTAAAATTGCATATTATAAAACCAAAATTGTAATTTTAAAATGAAAATTGTATATTTTATGACGAAAAGTGTAATTTTAATATGAAAATCGTATTTTTTAAAACGAAAATATTAATTTTAAAATGAAAATTGCCAAAAAAATGTGGAACGCTTCACGATTTTGCGTGTCATCCTTGCGCAGGGGCCATGCTAATCTTCTCTGTATCGTTCCAATTTTAGTATATGTACTGCCGAAGCAAGTACGACCGCTGAGCTCCGAGCGCTCCTTATATATGAACCATTGACTCATCCTGGCACTTGCGAGAGGTGAAAAATAAAGGTAGCCGCGTAGCGCTAGATTTTGAAACTAATACGTTGTGCTGCAAATGCGCATATGAAGCACATAACAATTTAAAGCACTATGTTGGCCAATCAGTAAATATTAACCGGATTTCAAATCAGTAACATGTTAATGTGTTATTGTATTCATTTATTATATTTGAAATGTGCTCTGATATAAATGAAAATGACGTCAAATGACTTTTCGATGCTTCTATTTAACTTGATTTATATACGACTTTTGCGATTGAATCTTAAAATCAATTTTGTATTTACTTACTTCCCTCTATCAGCTACAAAGTATATACTTTTAGAATCTGTAAGTACATCTGGGATGGCACTACACTTTAACGTTATTTTAGAGACATTTGAGTCAACCGTAGGACGTTTGCGAACGTCTGAGACAATATCCTAAATTTTGTCAATTATCTTATGTTTTCTAGATACCATGTTTCTGCATAATTTTAATGTTCTAGCAAAATTTCTTCTCGATTAATAGCTTTTGAAGGAAAATTTTTTATCGGCATATAAAAAAAATCTTTTTTGGAATTTAATTCAGTTTGTCCCTCTTAAGGTAAAAATTCCGTCAAAGTCTCATATTTTAAATCACATACTGTAATTTAAAAATTAAAATTGCATATTATAAAACGAAAATTGTAATTTTAAAATGAAAATTGTATATTTTATGACGAAAAGTGTAATTTTAATATGAAAATCGTATATTTTAAAACGAAAATATTAATTTTAAAATGAAAATTGCCAAAAAAATGTGGAACGCTTCACGATTTTGCGTGTCATCCTTGCGCAGGGGCCATGCTAATCTTCTCTGTATCGTTCCAATTTTAGTATATGTACTGCCGAAGCAAGTACGACCGCTGAGCTCCCAGCGCTCCTTATATATGAACCATTGACTCATCCTGGCACTTGCGAGAGGTGAAAAATAAAGGTAGCCGCGTAGCGCTAGATTTTGAAACTAATACGTTGTGCTGCAAATGCGCATATGAAGCACATAACAATTTAAAGCACTATGTTGGCCAATCAGTAAATATTAACCGGATTTCAAATCAGAAACATGTTAATGTGTTATTGTATTCATTTATTATATTTGAAATGTGCTCTGATATAAATGAAAATGACGTCAAATGACTTTTCAATGCTTCTATTTAACTTGATTTATATACGACTTTTGCGATTGAATCTTAAAATCAATTTTGTATTTACTTACTTCCCTCTATCAGCTACAAAGTATATACTTTTAGAATCTGTAAGTACTTCTGGGATGGCACTACACTTTAACGTTATTTTAGAGACATTTGAGTCAACCGTAGGACGTTTGCGAACGTCTGAGACAATATCCTAAATTTTGTCAAGTATCTTATGTTTTCTAGATACCATGTTTCTGCATAATTTTAATGTTCTAGCAAAATTTCTTCTCGATTAATAGCTTTCGAAGGAAAATTTTTTATCGGCATATAAAAAAAATCTTTTTTGGAATTTAATTCAGTTTGTCCCTCTTAAGGTAAAAATTCCGTCAAAGTCTCATATTTTAAATCACAAACTGTAATTTAAAAATTAAAATTGCATATTATAAAACCAAAATTGTAATTTTAAAATGAAAATTGTATATTTTATGACGAAAAGTGTAATTTTAATATGAAAATCGTATTTTTTAAAACGAAAATATTAATTTTAAAATGAAAATTGCCAAAAAAATGTGGAACGCTTCACGATTTTGCGTGTCATCCTTGCGCAGGGGCCATGCTAATCTTCTCTGTATCGTTCCAATTTTAGTATATGTACTGCCGAAGCAAGTACGACCGCTGAGCTCCGAGCGCTCCTTATATATGAACCATTGACTCATCCTGGCACTTGCGAGAGGTGAAAAATAAAGGTAGCCGCGTAGCGCTAGATTTTGAAACTAATACGTTGTGCTGCAAATGCGCATATGAAGCACATAACAATTTAAAGCACTATGTTGGCCAATCAGTAAATATTAACCGGATTTCAAATCAGTAACATGTTAATGTGTTATTGTATTCATTTATTATATTTGAAATGTGCTCTGATATAAATGAAAATGACGTCAAATGACTTTTCGATGCTTCTATTTAACTTGATTTATATACGACTTTTGCGATTGAATCTTAAAATCAATTTTGTATTTACTTACTTCCCTCTATCAGCTACAAAGTATATACTTTTAGAATCTGTAAGTACATCTGGGATGGCACTACACTTTAACGTTATTTTAGAGACATTTGAGTCAACCGTAGGACGTTTGCGAACGTCTGAGACAATATCCTAAATTTTGTCAATTATCTTATGTTTTCTAGATACCATGTTTCTGCATAATTTTAATGTTCTAGCAAAATTTCTTCTCGATTAATAGCTTTTGAAGGAAAATTTTTTATCGGCATATAAAAAAAATCTTTTTTGGAATTTAATTCAGTTTGTCCCTCTTAAGGTAAAAATTCCGTCAAAGTCTCATATTTTAAATCACATACTGTAATTTAAAAATTAAAATTGCATATTATAAAACGAAAATTGTAATTTTAAAATGAAAATTGTATATTTTATGACGAAAAGTGTAATTTTAATATGAAAATCGTATATTTTAAAACGAAAATATTAATTTTAAAATGAAAATTGCCAAAAAAATGTGGAACGCTTCACGATTTTGCGTGTCATCCTTGCGCAGGGGCCATGCTAATCTTCTCTGTATCGTTCCAATTTTAGTATATGTACTGCCGAAGCAAGTACGACCGCTGAGCTCCCAGCGCTCCTTATATATGAACCATTGACTCATCCTGGCACTTGCGAGAGGTGAAAAATAAAGGTAGCCGCGTAGCGCTAGATTTTGAAACTAATACGTTGTGCTGCAAATGCGCATATGAAGCACATAACAATTTAAAGCACTATGTTGGCCAATCAGTAAATATTAACCGGATTTCAAATCAGAAACATGTTAATGTGTTATTGTATTCATTTATTATATTTGAAATGTGCTCTGATATAAATGAAAATGACGTCAAATGACTTTTCAATGCTTCTATTTAACTTGATTTATATACGACTTTTGCGATTGAATCTTAAAATCAATTTTGTATTTACTTACTTCCCTCTATCAGCTACAAAGTATATACTTTTAGAATCTGTAAGTACTTCTGGGATGGCACTACACTTTAACGTTATTTTAGAGACATTTGAGTCAACCGTAGGACGTTTGCGAACGTCTGAGACAATATCCTAAATTTTGTCAAGTATCTTATGTTTTCTAGATACCATGTTTCTGCATAATTTTAATGTTCTAGCAAAATTTCTTCTCGATTAATAGCTTTTGAAGGAAAATTTTTTATCGGCATATAAAAAAAATCTTTTTTGGAATTTAATTCAGTTTGTCCCTCTTAAGGTAAAAATTCCGTCAAAGTCTCATATTTTAAATCACAAACTGTAATTTAAAAATTAAAATTGCATATTATAAAACCAAAATTGTAATTTTAAAATGAAAATTGTATATTTTATGACGAAAAGTGTAATTTTAATATGAAAATCGTATATTTTAAAACGAAAATATTAATTTTAAAATGAAAATTGCCAAAAAAATGTGGAACGCTTCACGATTTTGCGTGTCATCCTTGCGCAGGGGCCATGCTAATCTTCTCTGTATCGTTCCAATTTTAGTATATGTACTGCCGAAGCAAGTACGACCGCTGAGCTCCGAGCGCTCCTTATATATGAACCATTGACTCATCCTGGCACTTGCGAGAGGTGAAAAATAAAGGTAGCCGCGTAGCGCTAGATTTTGAAACTAATACGTTGTGCTGCAAATGCGCATATGAAGCACATAACAATTTAAAGCACTATGTTGGCCAATCAGTAAATATTAACCGGATTTCAAATCAGAAACATGTTAATGTGTTATTGTATTCATTTATTATATTTGAAATGTGCTCTGATATAAATGAAAATGACGTCAAATGACTTTTCGATGCTTCTATTTAACTTGATTTATATACGACTTTTGCGATTGAATCTTAAAATCAATTTTGTATTTACTTACTTCCCTCTATCAGCTACAAAGTATATACTTTTAGAATCTGTAAGTACATCTGGGATGGCACTACACTTTAACGTTATTTTAGAGACATTTGAGTCAACCGTAGGACGTTTGCGAACGTCTGAGACAATATCCTAAATTTTGTCAAGTATCTTATGTTTTCTAGATACCATGTTTCTGCATAATTTTAATGTTCTAGCAAAATTTCTTCTCGATTAATAGCTTTTGAAGGAAAATTTTTTATCGGCATATAAAAAAAATCTTTTTTGGAATTTAATTCAGTTTGTCCCTCTTAAGGTAAAAATTCCGTCAAAGTCTCATATTTTAAATCACTAACTGTAATTTAAAAATTAAAATTGCATATTATAAAACCAAAATTGTAATTTTAAAATGAAAATTGTATATTTTATGACGAAAAGTGTAATTTTAATATGAAAATCGTATATTTTAAAACGAAAATATTAATTTTAAAATGAAAATTGCCAAAAAAATGTGGAACGCTTCACGATTTTGCGTGTCATCCTTGCGCAGGGGCCATGCTAATCTTCTCTGTATCGTTCCAATTTTAGTATATGTACTGCCGAAGCAAGTACGACCGCTGAGCTCCGAGCGCTCCTTATATATGAACCATTGACTCATCCTGGCACTTGCGAGAGGTGAAAAATAAAGGTAGCCGCGTAGCGCTAGATTTTGAAACTAATACGTTGTGCTGCAAATGCGCATATGAAGCACATAACAATTTAAAGCACTATGTTGGCCAATCAGTAAATATTAACCGGATTTCAAATCAGAAACATGTTAATGTGTTATTGTATTCATTTATTATATTTGAAATGTGCTCTGATATAAATGAAAATGACGTCAAATGACTTTTCGATGCTTCTATTTAACTTGATTTATATACGACTTTTGTGATTGAATCTTAAAATCAATTTTGTATTTACTTACTTCCCTCTATCAGCTACAAAGTATATACTTTTAGAATCTGTAAGTACATCTGGGATGGCACTACACTTTAACGTTATTTTAGAGACATTTGAGTCAACCGTACGACGTTTGCGAACGTCTGAGACAATATCCTAAATTTTGTCAAGTATCTTATGTTTTCTAGATACCATGTTTCTGCATAATTTTAATGTTCTAGCAAAATTTCTTCTCGATTAATAGCTTTTGAAGGAAAATTTTTTATCGGCATATAAAAAAAATCTTTTTTGGAATTTAATTCAGTTTGTCCCTCTTAAGGTAAAAATTCCGTCAAAGTCTCATATTTTAAATCACAAACTGTAATTTAAAAATTAAAATTGCATATTATAAAACCAAAATTGTAATTTTAAAATGAAAATTGTATATTTTATGACGAAAAGTGTAATTTTAATATGAAAATCGTATATTTTAAAACGAAAATATTAATTTTAAAATGAAAATTGCCAAAAAAATGTGGAACGCTTCACGATTTTGCGTGTCATCCTTGCGCAGGGGCCATGCTAATCTTCTCTGTATCGTTCCAATTTTAGTATATGTACTGCCGAAGCAAGTACGACCGCTGAGCTCCGAGCGCTCCTTATATATGAACCATTGACTCATCCTGGCACTTGCGAGAGGTGAAAAATAAAGGTAGCCGCGTAGCGCTAGATTTTGAAACTAATACGTTGTGCTGCAAATGCGCATATGAAGCACATAACAATTTGAAGCACTATGTTGGCCAATCAGTAAATATTAACCGGATTTCAAATCAGAAACATGTTAATGTGTTATTGTATTCATTTATTATATTTGAAATGTGCTCTGATATAAATGAAAATGACGTCAAATGACTTTTCGATGCTTCTATTTAACTTGATTTATATACGACTTTTGTGATTGAATCTTAAAATCAATTTTGTATTTACTTACTTCCCTCTATCAGCTACAAAGTAGATACTTTTAGAATCTGTAAGTACATCTGGGATGGCACTACACTTTAACGTTATTTTAGAGACATTTGAGTCAACCGTAGGACGTTTGCGAACGTCTGAGACAATATCCTAAATTTTGTCAAGTATCTTATGTTTTCTAGATACCATGTTTCTGCATAATTTTAATGTTCTAGCAAAATTTCTTCTCGATTAATAGCTTTTGAAGGAAAATTTTTTATCGGCATATAAAAAAAATCTTTTTTGGAATTTAATTCAGTTTGTCCCTCTTAAGGTAAAAATTCCGTCAAAGTCTCATATTTTAAATCACAAACTGTAATTTAAAAATTAAAATTGCATATTATAAAACCAAAATTGTAATTTTAAAATGAAAATTGTATATTTTATGACGAAAAGTGTAATTTTAATATGAAAATCGTATATTTTAAAACGAAAATTGCCAAAAAAATGTGGAACGCTTCACGATTTTGCGTGTCATCCTTGCGCAGGGGCCATGCTAATCTTCTCTGTATCGTTCCAATTTTAGTATATGTACTGCCGAAGCAAGTACGACCGCTGAGCTCCGAGCGCTCCTTATATATGAACCATTGACTCATCCTGGCACTTGCGAGAGGTGAAAAATAAAGGTAGCCGCGTAGCGCTAGATTTTGAAACTAATACGTTGTGCTGCAAATGCGCATATGAAGCACATAACAATTTAAAGCACTATGTTGGCCAATCAGTAAATATTAACCGGATTTCAAATCAGAAACATGTTAATGTGTTATTGTATTCATTTATTATATTTGAAATGTGCTCTGATATAAATGAAAATGACGTCAAATGACTTTTCGATGCTTCTATTTAACTTGATTTATATACGACTTTTGCGATTGAATCTTAAAATCAATTTTGTATTTACTTACTTCCCTCTATCAGCTACAAAGTATATACTTTTAGAATCTGTAAGTACATCTGGGATGGCACTACACTTTAACGTTATTTTAGAGACATTTGAGTCAACCGTAGGACGTTTGCGAACGTCTGAGACAATATCCTAAATTTTGTCAAGTATCTTATGTTTTCTAGATACCATGTTTCTGCATAATTTTAATGTTCTAGCAAAATTTCTTCTCGATTAATAGCTTTTGAAGGAAAATTTTTTATCGGCATATAAAAAAAATCTTTTTTGGAATTTAATTCAGTTTGTCCCTCTTAAGGTAAAAATTCCGTCAAAGTCTCATATTTTAAATCACAAACTGTAATTTAAAAATTAAAATTGCATATTATAAAACCAAAATTGTAATTTTAAAATGAAAATTGTATATTTTATGACGAAAAGTGTAATTTTAATATGAAAATCGTATATTTTAAAACGAAAATATTAATTTTAAAATGAAAATTGCCAAAAAAATGTGGAACGCTTCACGATTTTGCGTGTCATCCTTGCGCAGGGGCCATGCTAATCTTCTCTGTATCGTTCCAATTTTAGTATATGTACTGCCGAAGCAAGTACGACCGCTGAGCTCCGAGCGCTCCTTATATATGAACCATTGACTCATCCTGGCACTTGCGAGAGGTGAAAAATAAAGGTAGCCGCGTAGCGCTAGATTTTGAAACTAATACGTTGTGCTGCAAATGCGCATATGAAGCACATAACAATTTAAAGCACTATGTTGGCCAATCAGTAAATATTAACCGGATTTCAAATCAGAAACATGTTAATGTGTTATTGTATTCATTTATTATATTTGAAATGTGCTCTGATATAAATGAAAATGACGTCAAATGACTTTTCGATGCTTCTATTTAACTTGATTTATATACGACTTTTGCGATTGAATCTTAAAATCAATTTTGTATTTACTTACTTCCCTCTATCAGCTACAAAGTATATACTTTTAGAATCTGTAAGTACATCTGGGATGGCACTACACTTTAACGTTATTTTAGAGACATTTGAGTCAACCGTAGGACGTTTGCGAACGTCTGAGACAATATCCTAAATTTTGTCAAGTATCTTATGTTTTCTAGATACCATGTTTCTGCATAATTTTAATGTTCTAGCAAAATTTCTTCTCGATTAATAGCTTTTGAAGGAAAATTTTTTATCGGCATATAAAAAAAATCTTTTTTGGAATTTAATTCAGTTTGTCCCTCTTAAGGTAAAAATTCCGTCAAAGTCTCATATTTTAAATCACAAACTGTAATTTAAAAATTAAAATTGCATATTATAAAACCAAAATTGTAATTTTAAAATGAAAATTGTATATTTTATGACGAAAAGTGTAATTTTAATATGAAAATCGTATATTTTAAAACGAAAATATTAATTTTAAAATGAAAATTGCCAAAAAAATGTGGAACGCTTCACGATTTTGCGTGTCATCCTTGCGCAGGGGCCATGCTAATCTTCTCTGTATCGTTCCAATTTTAGTATATGTACTGCCGAAGCAAGTACGACCGCTGAGCTCCGAGCGCTCCTTATATATGAACCATTGACTCATCCTGGCACTTGCGAGAGGTGAAAAATAAAGGTAGCCGCGTAGCGCTAGATTTTGAAACTAATACGTTGTGCTGCAAATGCGCATATGAAGCACATAACAATTTAAAGCACTATGTTGGCCAATCAGTAAATATTAACCGGATTTCAAATCAGAAACATGTTAATGTGTTATTGTATTCATTTATTATATTTGAAATGTGCTCTGATATAAATGAAAATGACGTCAAATGACTTTTCGATGCTTCTATTTAACTTGATTTATATACGACTTTTGCGATTGAATCTTAAAATCAATTTTGTATTTACTTACTTCCCTCTATCAGCTACAAAGTATATACTTTTAGAATCTGTAAGTACATCTGGGATGGCACTACACTTTAACGTTATTTTAGAGACATTTGAGTCAACCGTAGGACGTTTGCGAACGTCTGAGACAATATCCTAAATTTTGTCAAGTATCTTATGTTTTCTAGATACCATGTTTCTGCATAATTTTAATGTTCTAGCAAAATTTCTTCTCGATTAATAGCTTTTGAAGGAAAATTTTTTATCGGCATATAAAAAAAATCTTTTTTGGAATTTAATTCAGTTTGTCCCTCTTAAGGTAAAAATTCCGTCAAAGTCTCATATTTTAAATCACAAACTGTAATTTAAAAATTAAAATTGCATATTATAAAACCAAAATTGTAATTTTAAAATGAAAATTGTATATTTTATGACGAAAAGTGTAATTTTAATATGAAAATCGTATATTTTAAAACGAAAATTGCCAAAAAAATGTGGAACGCTTCACGATTTTGCGTGTCATCCTTGCGCAGGGGCCATGCTAATCTTCTCTGTATCGTTCCAATTTTAGTATATGTACTGCCGAAGCAAGTACGACCGCTGAGCTCCGAGCGCTCCTTATATATGAACCATTGACTCATCCTGGCACTTGCGAGAGGTGAAAAATAAAGGTAGCCGCGTAGCGCTAGATTTTGAAACTAATACGTTGTGCTGCAAATGCGCATATGAAGCACATAACAATTTAAAGCACTATGTTGGCCAATCAGTAAATATTAACCGGATTTCAAATCAGAAACATGTTAATGTGTTATTGTATTCATTTATTATATTTGAAATGTGCTCTGATATAAATGAAAATGACGTCAAATGACTTTTCGATGCTTCTATTTAACTTGATTTATATACGACTTTTGCGATTGAATCTTAAAATCAATTTTGTATTTACTTACTTCCCTCTATCAGCTACAAAGTATATACTTTTAGAATCTGTAAGTACATCTGGGATGGCACTACACTTTAACGTTATTTTAGAGACATTTGAGTCAACCGTAGGACGTTTGCGAACGTCTGAGACAATATCCTAAATTTTGTCAAGTATCTTATGTTTTCTAGATACCATGTTTCTGCATAATTTTAATGTTCTAGCAAAATTTCTTCTCGATTAATAGCTTTTGAAGGAAAATTTTTTATCGGCATATAAAAAAAATCTTTTTTGGAATTTAATTCAGTTTGTCCCTCTTAAGGTAAAAATTCCGTCAAAGTCTCATATTTTAAATCACAAACTGTAATTTAAAAATTAAAATTGCATATTATAAAACCAAAATTGTAATTTTAAAATGAAAATTGTATATTTTATGACGAAAAGTGTAATTTTAATATGAAAATCGTATATTTTAAAACGAAAATATTAATTTTAAAATGAAAATTGCCAAAAAAATGTGGAACGCTTCACGATTTTGCGTGTCATCCTTGCGCAGGGGCCATGCTAATCTTCTCTGTATCGTTCCAATTTTAGTATATGTACTGCCGAAGCAAGTACGACCGCTGAGCTCCGAGCGCTCCTTATATATGAACCATTGACTCATCCTGGCACTTGCGAGAGGTGAAAAATAAAGGTAGCCGCGTAGCGCTAGATTTTGAAACTAATACGTTGTGCTGCAAATGCGCATATGAAGCACATAACAATTTAAAGCACTATGTTGGCCAATCAGTAAATATTAACCGGATTTCAAATCAGAAACATGTTAATGTGTTATTGTATTCATTTATTATATTTGAAATGTGCTCTGATATAAATGAAAATGACGTCAAATGACTTTTCGATGCTTCTATTTAACTTGATTTATATACGACTTTTGCGATTGAATCTTAAAATCAATTTTGTATTTACTTACTTCCCTCTATCAGCTACAAAGTATATACTTTTAGAATCTGTAAGTACATCTGGGATGGCACTACACTTTAACGTTATTTTAGAGACATTTGAGTCAACCGTAGGACGTTTGCGAACGTCTGAGACAATATCCTAAATTTTGTCAAGTATCTTATGTGTTCTAGATACCATGTTTCTGCATAATTTTAATGTTCTAGCAAAATTTCTTCTCGATTAATAGCTTTTGAAGGAAAATTTTTTATCGGCATATAAAAAAAATCTTTTTTGGAATTTAATTCAGTTTGTCCCTCTTAAGGTAAAAATTCCGTCAAAGTCTCATATTTTAAATCACAAACTGTAATTTAAAAATTAAAATTGCATATTATAAAACCAAAATTGTAATTTTAAAATGAAAATTGTATATTTTATGACGAAAAGTGTAATTTTAATATGAAAATCGTATATTTTAAAACGAAAATATTAATTTTAAAATGAAAATTGCCAAAAAAATGTGGAACGCTTCACGATTTTGCGTGTCATCCTTGCGCAGGGGCCATGCTAATCTTCTCTGTATCGTTCCAATTTTAGTATATGTACTGCCGAAGCAAGTACGACCGCTGAGCTCCGAGCGCTCCTTATATATGAACCATTGACTCATCCTGGCACTTGCGAGAGGTGAAAAATAAAGGTAGCCGCGTAGCGCTAGATTTTGAAACTAATACGTTGTGCTGCAAATGCGCATATGAAGCACATAACAATTTAAAGCACTATGTTGGCCAATCAGTAAATATTAACCGGATTTCAAATCAGAAACATGTTAATGTGTTATTGTATTCATTTATTATATTTGAAATGTGCTCTGATATAAATGAAAATGACGTCAAATGACTTTTCGATGCTTCTATTTAACTTGATTTATATACGACTTTTGCGATTGAATCTTAAAATCAATTTTGTATTTACTTACTTCCCTCTATCAGCTACAAAGTATATACTTTTAGAATCTGTAAGTACATCTGGGATGGCACTACACTTTAACGTTATTTTAGAGACATTTGAGTCAACCGTAGGACGTTTGCGAACGTCTGAGACAATATCCGAAATTTTGTCAAGTATCTTATGTTTTCTAGATACCATGTTTCTGCATAATTTTAA
Source organism: Gastracanthus pulcherrimus (assembly GCA_949152435.1). NCBI lineage: Eukaryota > Metazoa > Arthropoda > Insecta > Hymenoptera > Pteromalidae > Gastracanthus > Gastracanthus pulcherrimus. Next base: position 23,691,271 of record OX424573.1, on the reverse strand, counting down.
TGTTCTAGCAAAATTTCTTCTCGATTAATAGCTTTTGAAGGAAAATTTTTTATCGGCATATAAAAAAAATCTTTTTTGGAATTTAATTCAGTTTGTCCCTCTTAAGGTAAAAATTCCGTCAAAGTCTCATATTTTAAATCACAAACTGTAATTTAAAAATTAAAATTGCATATTATAAAACCAAAATTGTAATTTTAAAATGAAAATTGTATATTTTATGACGAAAAGTGTAATTTTAATATGAAAATCGTATATTTTAAAACGAAAATATTAATTTTAAAATGAAAATTGCCAAAAAAATGTGGAACGCTTCACGATTTTGCGTGTCATCCTTGCGCAGGGGCCATGCTAATCTTCTCTGTATCGTTCCAATTTTAGTATATGTACTGCCGAAGCAAGTACGACCGCTGAGCTCCGAGCGCTCCTTATATATGAACCATTGACTCATCCTGGCACTTGCGAGAGGTGAAAAATAAAGGTAGCCGCGTAGCGCTAGATTTTGAAACTAATACGTTGTGCTGCAAATGCGCATATGAAGCACATAACAATTTAAAGCACTATGTTGGCCAATCAGTAAATATTAACCGGATTTCAAATCAGAAACATGTTAATGTGTTATTGTATTCATTTATTATATTTGAAATGTGCTCTGATATAAATGAAAATGACGTCAAATGACTTTTCGATGCTTCTATTTAACTTGATTTATATACGACTTTTGTGATTGAATCTTAAAATCAATTTTGTATTTACTTACTTCCCTCTATCAGCTACAAAGTATATACTTTTAGAATCTGTAAGTACATCTGGGATGGCACTACACTTTAACGTTATTTTAGAGACATTTGAGTCAACCGTAGGACGTTTGCGAACGTCTGAGACAATATCCTAAATTTTGTCAAGTATCTTATGTTTTCTAGATACCATGTTTCTGCATAATTTTAATGTTCTAGCAAAATTTCTTCTCGATTAATAGCTTTTGAAGGAAAATTTTTTATCGGCATATAAAAAAAATCTTTTTTGGAATTTAATTCAGTTTGTCCCTCTTAAGGTAAAAATTCCGTCAAAGTCTCATATTTTAAATCACAAACTGTAATTTAAAAATTAAAATTGCATATTATAAAACCAAAATTGTAATTTTAAAATGAAAATTGTATATTTTATGACGAAAAGTGTAATTTTAATATGAAAATCGTATATTTTAAAACGAAAATATTAATTTTAAAATGAAAATTGCCAAAAAAATGTGGAACGCTTCACGATTTTGCGTGTCATCCTTGCGCAGGGGCCATGCTAATCTTCTCTGTATCGTTCCAATTTTAGTATATGTACTGCCGAAGCAAGTACGACCGCTGAGCTCCGAGCGCTCCTTATATATGAACCATTGACTCATCCTGGCACTTGCGAGAGGTGAAACATAAAGGTAGCCGCGTAGCGCTAGATTTTGAAACTAATACGTTGTGCTGCAAATGCGCATATGAAGCACATAACAATTTAAAGCACTATGTTGGCCAATCAGTAAATATTAACCGGATTTCAAATCAGAAACATGTTAATGTGTTATTGTATTCATTTATTATATTTGAAATGTGCTCTGATATAAATGAAAATGACGTCAAATGACTTTTCGATGCTTCTATTTAACTTGATTTATATACGACTTTTGCGATTGAATCTTAAAATCAATTTTGTATTTACTTACTTCCCTCTATCAGCTACAAAGTATATACTTTTAGAATCTGTAAGTACATCTGGGATGGCACTACACTTTAACGTTATTTTAGAGACATTTGAGTCAACCGTAGGACGTTTGCGAACGTCTGAGACAATATCCTAAATTTTGTCAAGTATCTTATGTTTTCTAGATACCATGTTTCTGCATAATTTTAATGTTCTAGCAAAATTTCTTCTCGATTAATAGCTTTTGAAGGAAAATTTTTTATCGGCATATAAAAAAAATCTTTTTTGGAATTTAATTCAGTTTGTCCCTCTTAAGGTAAAAATTCCGTCAAAGTCTCATATTTTAAATCACAAACTGTAATTTAAAAATTAAAATTGCATATTATAAAACCAAAATTGTAATTTTAAAATGAAAATTGTATATTTTATGACGAAAAGTGTAATTTTAATATGAAAATCGTATATTTTAAAACGAAAATATTAATTTTAAAATGAAAATTGCCAAAAAAATGTGGAACGCTTCACGATTTTGCGTGTCATCCTTGCGCAGGGGCCATGCTAATCTTCTCTGTATCGTTCCAATTTTAGTATATGTACTGCCGAAGCAAGTACGACCGCTGAGCTCCGAGCGCTCCTTATATATGAACCATTGACTCATCCTGGCACTTGCGAGAGGTGAAAAATAAAGGTAGCCGCGTAGCGCTAGATTTTGAAACTAATACGTTGTGCTGCAAATGCGCATATGAAGCACATAACAATTTAAAGCACTATGTTGGCCAATCAGTAAATATTAACCGGATTTCAAATCAGAAACATGTTAATGTGTTATTGTATTCATTTATTATATTTGAAATGTGCTCTGATATAAATGAAAATGACGTCAAATGACTTTTCGATGCTTCTATTTAACTTGATTTATATACGACTTTTGCGATTGAATCTTAAAATCAATTTTGTATTTACTTACTTCCCTCTATCAGCTACAAAGTATATACTTTTAGAATCTGTAAGTACATCTGGGATGGCACTACACTTTAACGTTATTTTAGAGACATTTGAGTCAACCGTAGGACGTTTGCGAACGTCTGAGACAATATCCTAAATTTTGTCAAGTATCTTATGTTTTCTAGATACCATGTTTCTGCATAATTTTAATGTTCTAGCAAAATTTCTTCTCGATTAATAGCTTTTGAAGGAAAATTTTTTATCGGCATATAAAAAAAATCTTTTTTGGAATTTAATTCAGTTTGTCCCTCTTAAGGTAAAAATTCCGTCAAAGTCTCATATTTTAAATCACAAACTGTAATTTAAAAATTAAAATTGCATATTATAAAACCAAAATTGTAATTTTAAAATGAAAATTGTATATTTTATGACGAAAAGTGTAATTTTAATATGAAAATCGTATATTTTAAAACGAAAATATTAATTTTAAAATGAAAATTGCCAAAAAAATGTGGAACGCTTCACGATTTTGCGTGTCATCCTTGCGCAGGGGCCATGCTAATCTTCTCTGTATCGTTCCAATTTTAGTATATGTACTGCCGAAGCAAGTACGACCGCTGAGCTCCGAGCGCTCCTTATATATGAACCATTGACTCATCCTGGCACTTGCGAGAGGTGAAAAATAAAGGTAGCCGCGTAGCGCTAGATTTTGAAACTAATACGTTGTGCTGCAAATGCGCATATGAAGCACATAACAATTTAAAGCACTATGTTGGCCAATCAGTAAATATTAACCGGATTTCAAATCAGAAACATGTTAATGTGTTATTGTATTCATTTATTATATTTGAAATGTGCTCTGATATAAATGAAAATGACGTCAAATGACTTTTCGATGTTTCTATTTAACTTGATTTATATACGACTTTTGCGATTGAATCTTAAAATCAATTTTGTATTTACTTACTTCCCTCTATCAGCTACAAAGTATATACTTTTAGAATCTGTAAGTACATCTGGGATGGCACTACACTTTAACGTTATTTTAGAGACATTTGCGTCAACCGTAGGACGTTTGCGAACGTCTGAGACTATATCCTAAATTTTGTCAAGTATCTTATGTTTTCTAGATACCATGTTTCTGCATAATTTTAATGTTCTAGCAAAATTTCTTCTCGATTAATAGCTTTTGAAGGAAAATTTTTTATCGGCATATAAAAAAAATCTTTTTTGGAATTTAATTCAGTTTGTCCCTCTTAAGGTAAAAATTCCGTCAAAGTCTCATATTTTAAATCACAAACTGTAATTTAAAAATTAAAATTGCATATTATAAAACCAAAATTGTAATTTTAAAATGAAAATTGTATATTTTATGACAAAAAGTGTAATTTTAATATGAAAATCGTATATTTTGAAACGAAAATATTAATTTTAAAATGAAAATTGCCAAAAAAATGTGGAACGCTTCACGATTTTGCGTGTCATCCTTGCGCAGGGGCCATGCTAATCTTCTCTGTATCGTTCCAATTTTAGTATATGTACTGCCGAAGCAAGTACGACCGCTGAGCTCCGAGCGCTCCTTATATATGAACCATTGACTCATCCTGGCACTTGCGAGAGGTGAAAAATAAAGGTAGCCGCGTAGCGTTAGATTTTGAAACTAATACGTTGTGCTGCAAATGCGCATATGAAGCACATAACAATTTAAAGCACTATGTTGGCCAATCAGTAAATATTAACCGGATTTCAAATCAGAAACATGTTAATGTGTTATTGTATTCATTTATTATATTTGAAATTTGCTCTGATATAAATGAAAATGACGTCAAATGACTTTTCGATGCTTCTATTTAACTTGATTTATATACGACTTTTGCGATTGAATCTTAAAATCAATTTTGTATTTACTTACTTCCCTCTATCAGCTACAAAGTATATACTTTTAGAATCTGTAAGTACATCTGGGATGGCACTACACTTTAACGTTATTTTAGAGACATTTGAGTCAACCGTAGGACGTTTGCGAACGTCTGAGACTATATCCTAAATTTTGTCAAGTATCTTATGTTTTCTAGATACCATGTTTCTGCATAATTTTAATGTTCTAGCAAAATTTCTTCTCGATTAATAGCTTTTGATGGAAAATTTTTTATCGGCATATAAAAAAAATCTTTTTTGGAATTTAATTCAGTTTGTCCCTCTTAAGGTAAAAATTCCGTCAAAGTCTCATATTTTAAATCACAAACTGTAATTTAAAAATTAAAATTGCATATTATAAAACCAAAATTGTAATTTTAAAATGAAAATTGTATATTTTATGACGAAAAGTGTAATTTTAATATGAAAATCGTATATTTTAAAACGAAAATATTAATTTTAAAATGAAAATTGACAAAAAAATGTGGAACGCTTCACGATTTTGCGTGTCATCCTTGCGCAGGGGCCATGCTAATCTTCTCTGTATCGTTCCAATTTTAGTATATGTACTGCCGAAGCTAGTACGACCGCTGAGCTCCGAGCGCTCCTTATATATGAACCATTGACTCATCCTGGCACTTGCGAGAGGTGAAAAATAAAGGTAGCCGCGTAGCGCTAGATTTTGAAACTAATACGTTGTGCTGCAAATGCGCATATGAAGCACATAACAATTTAAAGCACTATGTTGGCCAATCAGTAAATATTAACCGGATTTCAAATCAGAAACATGTTAATGTGTTATTGTATTCATTTATTATATTTGAAATGTGCTCTGATATAAATGAAAATGACGTCAAATGACTTTTCGATGCTTCTATTTAACTTGATTTATATACGACTTTTGCGATTGAATCTTAAAATCAATTTTGTATTTACTTACTTCCCTCTATCAGCTACAAAGTATATACTTTTAGAATCTGTAAGTACATCTGGGATGGCACTACACTTTAACGTTATTTTAGAGACATTTGAGTCAACCGTAGGACGTTTGCGAACGTCTGAGACTATATCCTAAATTTTGTCAAGTATCTTATGTTTTCTAGATACCATGTTTCTGCATAATTTTAATGTTCTAGCAAAATTTCTTCTCGATTAATAGCTTTTGAAGGAAAATTTTTTATCGGCATATAAAAAAAATCTTTTTTGGAATTTAATTCAGTTTGTCCCTCTTAAGGTAAAAATTCCGTCAAAGTCTCATATTTTAAATCACAAACTGTAATTTAAAAATTAAAATTGCATATTATAAAACCAAAATTGTAATTTTAAAATGAAAATTGTATATTTTATGACGAAAAGTGTAATTTTAATATGAAAATCGTATATTTTAAAACGAAAATTGCCAAAAAAATGTGGAACGCTTCACGATTTTGCGTGTCATCCTTGCGCAGGGGCCATGCTAATCTTCTCTGTATCGTTCCAATTTTAGTATATGTACTGCCGAAGCAAGTACGACCGCTGAGCTCCGAGCGCTCCTTATATATGAACCATTGACTCATCCTGGCACTTGCGAGAGGTGAAAAATAAAGGTAGCCGCGTAGCGCTAGATTTTGAAACTAATACGTTGTGCTGCAAATGCGCATATGAAGCACATAACAATTTAAAGCACTATGTTGGCCAATCAGTAAATATTAACCGGATTTCAAATCAGAAACATGTTAATGTGTTATTGTATTCATTTATTATATTTGAAATGTGCTCTGATATAAATGAAAATGACGTCAAATGACTTTTCGATGCTTCTATTTAACTTGATTTATATACGACTTTTGCGATTGAATCTTAAAATCAATTTTGTATTTACTTACTTCCCTCTATCAGCTACAAAGTATATACTTTTAGAATCTGTAAGTACATCTGGGATGGCACTACACTTTAACGTTATTTTAGAGACATTTGAGTCAACCGTAGGACGTTTGCGAACGTGTGAGACAATATCCTAAATTTTGTCAAGTATCTTATGTTTTCTAGATACCATGTTTCTGCATAATTTTAATGTTCTTGCAAAATTTCTTCTCGATTAATAGCTTTTGAAGGAAAATTTTATATCGGCATATAAAAAAAATCTTTTTTGGAATTTAATTCAGTTTGTCCCTCTTAAGGTAAAAATTCCGTCAAAGTCTCATATTTTAAATCACAAACTGTAATTTAAAAATTAAAATTGCATATTATAAAACCAAAATTGTAATTTTAAAATGAAAATTGTATATTTTATGACGAAAAGTGTAATTTTAATATGAAAATCGTATATTTTAAAACGAAAATATTAATTTTAAAATGAAAATTGCCAAAAAAATGTGGAACGCTTCACGATTTTGCGTGTCATCCTTGCGCAGGGGCCATGCTAATCTTCTCTGTATCGTTCCAATTTTAGTATATGTACTGCCGAAGCAAGTACGACCGCTGAGCTCCGAGCGCTCCTTATATATGAACCATTGACTCATCCTGGCACTTGCGAGAGGTGAAAAATAAAGGTAGCCGCGTAGCGCTAGATTTTGAAACTAATACGTTGTGCTGCAAATGCGCATATGAAGCACATAACAATTTAAAGCACTATGTTGGCCAATCAGTAAATATTAACCGGATTTCAAATCAGAAACATGTTAATGTGTTATTGTATTCATTTATTATATTTGAAATGTGCTCTGATATAAATGAAAATGACGTCAAATGACTTTTCGATGCTTCTATTTAACTTGATTTATATACGACTTTTGCGATTGAATCTTAAAATCAATTTTGTATTTACTTACTTCCCTCTATCAGCTACAAAGTATATACTTTTAGAATCTGTAAGTACATCTGGGATGGCACTACACTTTAACGTTATTTTAGAGACATTTGAGTCAACCGTAGGACGTTTGCGAACGTGTGAGACAATATCCTAAATTTTGTCAAGTATCTTATGTTTTCTAGATACCATGTTTCTGCATAATTTTAATGTTCTTGCAAAATTTCTTCTCGATTAATAGCTTTTGAAGGAAAATTTTATATCGGCATATAAAAAAAATCTTTTTTGGAATTTAATTCAGTTTGTCCCTCTTAAGGTAAAAATTCCGTCAAAGTCTCATATTTTAAATCACAAACTGTAATTTAAAAATTAAAATTGCATATTATAAAACCAAAATTGTAATTTTAAAATGAAAATTGTATATTTTATGACGAAAAGTGTAATTTTAATATGAAAATCGTATATTTTAAAACGAAAATATTAATTTTAAAATGAAAATTGCCAAAAAAATGTGGAACGCTTCACGATTTTGCGTGTCATCCTTGCGCAGGGGCCATGCTAATCTTCTCTGTATCGTTCCAATTTTAGTATATGTACTGCCGAAGCAAGTACGACCGCTGAGCTCCGAGCGCTCCTTATATATGAACCATTGACTCATCCTGGCACTTGCGAGAGGTGAAAAATAAAGGTAGCCGCGTAGCGCTAGATTTTGAAACTAATACGTTGTGCTGCAAATGCGCATATGAAGCACATAACAATTTAAAGCACTATGTTGGCCAATCAGTAAATATTAACCGGATTTCAAATCAGAAACATGTTAATGTGTTATTGTATTCATTTATTATATTTGAAATGTGCTCTGATATAAATGAAAATGACGTCAAATGACTTTTCGATGCTTCTATTTAACTTGATTTATATACGACTTTTGCGATTGAATCTTAAAATCAATTTTGTATTTACTTACTTCCCTCTATCAGCTACAAAGTATATACTTTTAGAATCTGTAAGTACATCTGGGATGGCACTACACTTTAACGTTATTTTAGAGACATTTGAGTCAACCGTAGGACGTTTGCGAACGTCTGAGACAATATCCTAAATTTTGTCAAGTATCTTATGTTTTCTAGATACCATGTTTCTGCATAATTTTAATGTTCTAGCAAAATTTCTTCTCGATTAATAGCTTTTGAAGGAAAATTTTTTATCGGCATATAAAAAAAATCTTTTTTGGAATTTAATTCAGTTTGTCCCTCTTAAGGTAAAAATTCCGTCAAAGTCTCATATTTTAAATCACAAACTGTAATTTAAAAATTAAAATTGCATATTATAAAACCAAAATTGTAATTAAAATGAAAATTGTATATTTTATGACGAAAAGTGTAATTTTAATATGAAAATCGTATATTTTAAAACGAAAATATTAATTTTAAAATGAAAATTGCCAAAAAAATGTGGAACGCTTCACGATTTTGCGTGTCATCCTTGCGCAGGGGCCATGCTAATCTTCTCTGTATCGTTCCAATTTTAGTATATGTACTGCCGAAGCAAGTACGACCGCTGAGCTCCGAGCGCTCCTTATATATGAACCATTGACTCATCCTGGCACTTGCGAGAGGTGAAAAATAAAGGTAGCCGCGCAGCGCTAGATTTTGAAACTAATACGTTGTGCTGCAAATGCGCATATGAAGCACATAACAATTTAAAGCACTATGTTGGCCAATCAGTAAATATTAACCGGATTTCAAATCAGAAACATGTTAATGTGTTATTGTATTCATTTATTATATTTGAAATGTGCTCTGATATAAATGAAAATGACGTCAAATGACTTTTCGATGCTTCTATTTAACTTGATTTATATACGACTTTTGCGATTGAATCTTAAAATCAATTTTGTATTTACTTACTTCCCTCTATCCGCTACAAAGTATATACTTTTAGAATCTGTAAGTACATCTGGGATGGCACTACACTTTAACGTTATTTTAGAGACATTTGAGTCAACCGTAGGACGTTTGCGAACGTCTGAGACAATATCCTAAATTTTGTCAAGTATCTTATGTTTTCTAGATACCATGTTTCTGCATAATTTTAATGTTCTAGCAAAATTTCTTCTCGATTAATAGCTTTTGAAGGAAAATTTTTTATCGGCATATAAAAAAAATCTTTTTTGGAATTTAATTCAGTTTGTCCCTCTTAAGGTAAAAATTCCGTCAAAGTCTCATATTTTAAATCACAAACTGTAATTTAAAAATTAAAATTGCATATTATAAAACCAAAATTGTAATTTTAAAATGAAAATTGTATATTTTATGACGAAAAGTGCAATTTTAATATGAAAATCGTATATTTTAAAACGAAAATATTAATTTTAAAATGAAAATTGCCAAAAAAATGTGGAACGCTTCACGATTTTGCGTGTCATCCTTGCGCAGGGGCCATGCTAATCTTCTCTGTATCGTTCCAATTTTAGTATATGTACTGCCGAAGCAAGTACGACCGCTGAGCTCCGAGCGCTCCTTTTATATGAACCATTGACTCATCCTGGCACTTGCGAGAGGTGAAAAATAAAGGTAGCCGCGTAGCGCTAGATTTTGAAACTAATACGTTGTGCTGCAAATGCGCATATGAAGCACATAACAATTTAAAGCACTATGTTGGCCAATCAGTAAATATTAACCGGATTTCAAATCAGAAACATGTTAATGTGTTATTGTATTCATTTATTATATTTGAAATGTGCTCTGATATAAATGAAAATGACGTCAAATGACTTTTCGATGCTTCTATTTAACTTGATTTATATACGACTTTTGCGATTGAATCTTAAAATCAATTTTGTATTTACTTACTTCCCCCTATCAGCTACAAAGTATATACTTTTAGAATCTGTAAGTACATCTGGGATGGCACTACACTTTAACGTTATTTTAGAGACATTTGAGTCAACCGTAGGACGTTTGCGAACGTCTGAGACAATATCCTAAATTTTGTCAAGTATCTTATGTTTTCTAGATACCATGTTTCTGCATAATTTTAATGTTCTAGCAAAATTTCTTCTCGATTAATAGCTTTTGAAGGAAAATTTTTTATCGGCATATAAAAAAAATCTTTTTTGGAATTTAATTCAGTTTGTCCCTCTTAAGGTAAAAATTCCGTCAAAGTCTCATATATTAAATCACAAACTGTAATTTAAAAATTAAAATTGCATATTATAAAACCAAAATTGTAATTTTAAAATGAAAATTGTATATTTTATGACGAAAAGTGTAATTTTAATATGAAAATCGTATATTTTAAAACGAAAATATTAATTTTAAAATGAAAATTGCCAAAAAAATGTGGAACGCTTCACGATTTTGCGTGTCATCCTTGCGCAGGGGCCATGCTAATCTTCTCTGTATCGTTCCAATTTTAGTATATGTACTGCCGAAGCAAGTACGACCGCTGAGCTCCGAGCGCTCCTTATATATGAACCATTGACTCATCCTGGCACTTGCGAGAGGTGAAAAATAAAGGTAGCCGCGTAGCGCTAGATTTTGAAACTAATACGTTGTGCTGCAAATGCGCATATGAAGCACATAACAATTTAAAGCACTATGTTGGCCAATCAGTAAATATTAACCGGATTTCAAATCAGAAACATGTTAATGTGTTATTGTATTCATTTATTATATTTGAAATGTGCTCTGATATAAATGAAAATGACGTCAAATGACTTTTCGATGCTTCTATTTAACTTGATTTATATACGACTTTTGCTATTGAATCTTAAAATCAATTTTGTATTTACTTACTTCCCTCTATCAGCTACAAAGTATATACTTTTAGAATCTGTAAGTACATCTGGGATGGCACTACACTTTAACGTTATTTTAGAGACATTTGAGTCAACCGTAGGACGTTTGCGAACGTGTGAGACAATATCCTAAATTTTGTCAAGTATCTTATGTTTTCTAGATACCATGTTTCTGCATAATTTTAATGTTCTTGCAAAATTTCTTCTCGATTAATAGCTTTTGAAGGAAAATTTTATATCGGCATATAAAAAAAATCTTTTTTGGAATTTAATTCAGTTTGTCCCTCTTAAGGTAAAAATTCCGTCAAAGTCTCATATTTTAAATCACAAACTGTAATTTAAAAATTAAAATTGCATATTATAAAACCAAAATTGTAATTTTAAAATGAAAATTGTATATTTTATGACGAAAAGTGTAATTTTAATATGAAAATCGTATATTTTAAAACGAAAATATTAATTTTAAAATGAAAATTGCCAAAAAAATGTGGAACGCTTCACGATTTTGCGTGTCATCCTTGCGCAGGGGCCATGCTAATCTTCTCTGTATCGTTCCAATTTTAGTATATGTACTGCCGAAGCAAGTACGACCGCTGAGCTCCGAGCGCTCCTTATATATGAACCATTGACTCATCCTGGCACTTGCGAGAGGTGAAAAATAAAGGTAGCCGCGTAGCGCTAGATTTTGAAACTAATACGTTGTGCTGCAAATGCGCATATGAAGCACATAACAATTTAAAGCACTATGTTGGCCAATCAGTAAATATTAACCGGATTTCAAATCAGAAACATGTTAATGTGTTATTGTATTCATTTATTATATTTGAAATGTGCTCTGATATAAATGAAAATGACGTCAAATGACTTTTCGATGCTTCTATTTAACTTGATTTATATACGACTTTTGCGATTGAATCTTAAAATCAATTTTGTATTTACTTACTTCCCTCTATCAGCTACAAAGTATATACTTTTAGAATCTGTAAGTACATCTGGGATGGCACTACACTTTAACGTTATTTTAGAGACATTTGAGTCAACCGTAGGACGTTTGCGAACGTCTGAGACAATATCCTAAATTTTGTCAAGTATCTTATGTTTTCTAGATACCATGTTTCTGCATAATTTTAATGTTCTAGCAAAATTTCTTCTCGATTAATAGCTTTTGAAGGAAAATTTTTTATCGGCATATAAAAAAAATCTTTTTTGGAATTTAATTCAGTTTGTCCCTCTTAAGGTAAAAATTCCGTCAAAGTCTCATATTTTAAATCACAAACTGTAATTTAAAAATTAAAATTGCATATTATAAAACCAAAATTGTAATTAAAATGAAAATTGTATATTTTATGACGAAAAGTGTAATTTTAATATGAAAATCGTATATTTTAAAACGAAAATATTAATTTTAAAATGAAAATTGCCAAAAAAATGTGGAACGCTTCACGATTTTGCGTGTCATCCTTGCGCAGGGGCCATGCTAATCTTCTCTGTATCGTTCCAATTTTAGTATATGTACTGCCGAAGCAAGTACGACCGCTGAGCTCCGAGCGCTCCTTATATATGAACCATTGACTCATCCTGGCACTTGCGAGAGGTGAAAAATAAAGGTAGCCGCGCAGCGCTAGATTTTGAAACTAATACGTTGTGCTGCAAATGCGCATATGAAGCACATAACAATTTAAAGCACTATGTTGGCCAATCAGTAAATATTAACCGGATTTCAAATCAGAAACATGTTAATGTGTTATTGTATTCATTTATTATATTTGAAATGTGCTCTGATATAAATGAAAATGACGTCAAATGACTTTTCGATGCTTCTATTTAACTTGATTTATATACGACTTTTGCGATTGAATCTTAAAATCAATTTTGTATTTACTTACTTCCCTCTATCCGCTACAAAGTATATACTTTTAGAATCTGTAAGTACATCTGGGATGGCACTACACTTTAACGTTATTTTAGAGACATTTGAGTCAACCGTAGGACGTTTGCGAACGTCTGAGACAATATCCTAAATTTTGTCAAGTATCTTATGTTTTCTAGATACCATGTTTCTGCATAATTTTAATGTTCTAGCAAAATTTCTTCTCGATTAATAGCTTTTGAAGGAAAATTTTTTATCGGCATATAAAAAAAATCTTTTTTGGAATTTAATTCAGTTTGTCCCTCTTAAGGTAAAAATTCCGTCAAAGTCTCATATTTTAAATCACAAACTGTAATTTAAAAATTAAAATTGCATATTATAAAACCAAAATTGTAATTTTAAAATGAAAATTGTATATTTTATGACGAAAAGTGTAATTTTAATATGAAAATCGTATATTTTAAAACGAAAATATTAATTTTAAAATGAAAATTGCCAAAAAAATGTGGAACGCTTCACGATTTTGCGTGTCATCCTTGCGCAGGGGCCATGCTAATCTTCTCTGTATCGTTCCAATTTTAGTATATGTACTGCCGAAGCAAGTACGACCGCTGAGCTCCGAGCGCTCCTTTTATATGAACCATTGACTCATCCTGGCACTTGCGAGAGGTGAAAAATAAAGGTAGCCGCGTAGCGCTAGATTTTGAAACTAATACGTTGTGCTGCAAATGCGCATATGAAGCACATAACAATTTAAAGCACTATGTTGGCCAATCAGTAAATATTAACCGGATTTCAAATCAGAAACATGTTAATGTGTTATTGTATTCATTTATTATATTTGAAATGTGCTCTGATATAAATGAAAATGACGTCAAATGACTTTTCGATGCTTCTATTTAACTTGATTTATATACGACTTTTGCGATTGAATCTTAAAATCAATTTTGTATTTACTTACTTCCCCCTATCAGCTACAAAGTATATACTTTTAGAATCTGTAAGTACATCTGGGATGGCACTACACTTTAACGTTATTTTAGAGACATTTGAGTCAACCGTAGGACGTTTGCGAACGTCTGAGACAATATCCTAAATTTTGTCAAGTATCTTATGTTTTCTAGATACCATGTTTCTGCATAATTTTAATGTTCTAGCAAAATTTCTTCTCGATTAATAGCTTTTGAAGGAAAATTTTTTATCGGCATATAAAAAAAATCTTTTTTGGAATTTAATTCAGTTTGTCCCTCTTAAGGTAAAAATTCCGTCAAAGTCTCGTATTTTAAATCACAAACTGTAATTTAAAAATTAAAATTGCATATTATAAAACCAAAATTGTAATTTTAAAATGAAAATTGTATATTTTATGACGAAAAGTGTAATTTTAATATGAAAATCGTATATTTTAAAACGAAAATATTAATTTTAAAATGAAAATTGCCAAAAAAATGTGGAACGCTTCACGATTTTGCGTGTCATCCTTGCGCAGGGGCCATGCTAATCTTCTCTGTATCGTTCCAATTTTAGTATATGTACTGCCGAAGCAAGTACGACCGCTGAGCTCCGAGCGCTCCTTATATATGAACCATTGACTCATCCTGGCACTTGCGAGAGGTGAAAAATAAAGGTAGCCGCGTAGCGCTAGATTTTGAAACTAATACGTTGTGCTGCAAATGCGCATATGAAGCACATAACAATTTAAAGCACTATGTTGGCCAATCAGTAAATATTAACCTGATTTCAAATCAGAAACATGTTAATGTGTTATTGTATTCATTTATTATATTTGAAATGTGCTCTGATATAAGTGAAAATGACGTCAAATGACTTTTCGATGCTTCTATTTAACTTGATTTATATACGACTTTTGCGATTGAATCTTAAAATCAATTTTGTAATTACTTACTTCCCTCTATCAGCTACAAAGTATATACTTTTAGAATCTGTAAGTACATCTGGGATGGCACTACACTTTAACGTTATTTTAGAGACATTTGAGTCAACCGTAGGACGTTTGCGAACGTCTGAGACAATATCCTAAATTTTGTCAAGTATCTTATGTTTTCTAGATACCATGTTTCTGCATAATTTTAATGTTCTAGCAAAATTTCTTCTCGATTAATAGCTTTTGAAGGAAAATTTTTTATCGGCATATAAAAAAAATCTTTTTTGGAATTTAATTCAGTTTGTCCCTCTTAAGGTAAAAATTCCGTCAAAGTCTCATATTTTAAATCACAAACTGTAATTTAAAAATTAAAATTGCATATTATAAAACCAAAATTGTAATTTTAAAATGAAAATTGTATATTTTATGACGAAAAGTGTAATTTTAATATGAAAATCGTATATTTTAAAACGAAAATATTAATTTTAAAATGAAAATTGCCAAAAAAATGTGGAACGCTTCACGATTTTGCGTGTCATCCTTGCGCAGGGGCCATGCTAATCTTCTCTGTATCGTTCCAATTTTAGTATATGTACTGCCGAAGCAAGTACGACCGCTGAGCTCCGAGCGCTCCTTATATATGAACCATTGACTCATCCTGGCACTTGCGAGAGGTGAAAAATAAAGGTCGCCGCGTAGCGCTAGATTTTGAAACTAATACGTTGTGCTGCAAATGCGCATATGAAGCACATAACAATTTAAAGCACTATGTTGGCCAATCAGTAAATATTAACCGGATTTCAAATCAGAAACATGTTAATGTGTTATTGTATTCATTTATTATATTTGAAATGTGCTCTGATATAAATGAAAATGACGTCAAATGACTTTTCGATGCTCCTATTTAACTTGATTTATATACGACTTTTGCGATTGAATCTTAAAATCAATTTTGTATTTACTTACTTCCCTCTATCAGCTACAAAGTATATACTTTTAGAATCTGTAAGTACATCTGGGATGGCACTACACTTTAACGTTATTTTAGAGACATTTGAGTCAACCGTAGGACGTTTGCGAACGTCTGAGACAATATCCTAAATTTTGTCAAGTATCTTATGTTTTCTAGATACCATGTTTCTGCATAATTTTAATGTTCTAGCAAAATTTCTTCTCGATTAATAGCTTTTGAAGGAAAATTTTTTATCGGCATATAAAAAAAATCTTTTTTGGAATTTAATTCAGTTTGTCCCTCTTAAGGTAAAAATTCCGTCAAAGTCTCATATTTTAAATCACAAACTGTAATTTAAAAATTAAAATTGCATATTATAAAACCAAAATTGTAATTTTAAAATGAAAATTGTATATTTTATGACGAAAAGTGTAATTTTAATATGAAAATCGTATATTTTAAAACGAAAATATTAATTTTAAAATGAAAATTGCCAAAAAAATGTGGAACGCTTCACGATTTTGCGTGTCATCCTTGCGCAGGGGCCATGCTAATCTTCTCTGTATCGTTCCAATTTTAGTATATGTACTGCCGAAGCAAGTACGACCGCTGAGCTCCGAGCGCTCCTTATATATGAACCATTGACTCATCCTGGCACTTCGAGAGGTGAAAAATAAAGGTAGCCGCGTAGCGCTAGATTTTGAAACTAATACGTTGTGCTGCAAATGCGCATATGAAGCACATAACAATTTAAAGCACTATGTTGGCCAATCAGTAAATATTAACCGGATTTCAAATCAGAAACATGTTAATGTGTTATTGTATTCATTTATTATATTTGAAATGTGCTCTGATATAAATGAAAATGACGTCAAATGACTTTTCGATGCTTCTATTTAACTTGATTTATATACGACTTTTGCGATTGAATCTTAAAATCAATTTTGTATTTACTTACTTTCCTCTATCAGCTACAAAGTATATACTTTTAGAATCTGTAAGTACATCTGGGATGGCACTACACTTTAACGTTATTTTAGAGACATTTGAGTCAACCGTAGGACGTTTGCGAACGTCTGAGACAATATCCTAAATTTTGTCAAGTATCTTATGTTTTCTAGATACCATGTTTCTGCATAATTTTAATGTTCTAGCAAAATTTCTTCTCGATTAATAGCTTTTGAAGGAAAATTTTTTATCGGCATATAAAAAAAATCTTTTTTGGAATTTAATTCAGTTTGTCCCTCTTAAGGTAAAAATTCCGTCAAAGTCTCATATTTTAAATCACAAACTGTAATTTAAAAATTAAAATTGCATATTATAAAACCAAAATTGTAATTTTAAAATGAAAATTGTATATTTTATGACGAAAAGTGTAATTTTAATATGAAAATCGTATATTTTAAAACGAAAATATTAATTTTAAAATGAAAATTGCCAAAAAAATGTGGAACGCTTCACGATTTTGCGTGTCATCCTTGCGCAGGGGCCATGCTAATCTTCTCTGTATCGTTCCAATTTTAGTATATGTACTGCCGAAGCAAGTACGACCGCTGAGCTCCGAGCGCTCCTTATATATGAACCATTGACTCATCCTGGTACTTGCGAGAGGTGAAAAATAAAGGTAGCCGCGCAGCGCTAGATTTTGAAACTAATACGTTGTGCTGCAAATGCGCATATGAAGCACATAACAATTTAAAGCACTATGTTGGCCAATCAGTAAATATTAACCGGATTTCAAATCAGAAACATGTTAATGTGTTATTGTATTCATTTATTATATTTGAAATGTGCTCTGATATAAATGAAAATGACGTCAAATGACTTTTCGATGCTTCTATTTAACTTGATTTATATACGACTTTTGCGATTGAATCTTAAAATCAATTTTGTATTTACTTACTTCCCTCTATCCGCTACAAAGTATATACTTTTAGAATCTGTAAGTACATCTGGGATGGCACTACACTTTAACGTTATTTTAGAGACATTTGAGTCAACCGTAGGACGTTTGCGAACGTCTGAGACAATATCCTAAATTTTGTCAAGTATCTTATGTTTTCTAGATACCATGTTTCTGCATAATTTTAATGTTCTAGCAAAATTTCTTCTCGATTAATAGCTTTTGAAGGAAAATTTTTTATCGGCATATAAAAAAAATCTTTTTTGGAATTTAATTCAGTTTGTCCCTCTTAAGGTAAAAATTCCGTCAAAGTCTCATATTTTAAATCACAAACTGTAATTTAAAAATTAAAATTGCATATTATAAAACCAAAATTGTAATTTTAAAATGAAAATTGTATATTTTATGACGAAAAGTGCAATTTTAATATGAAAATCGTATATTTTAAAACGAAAATATTAATTTTAAAATGAAAATTGCCAAAAAAATGTGGAACGCTTCACGATTTTGCGTGTCATCCTTGCGCAGGGGCCATGCTAATCTTCTCTGTATCGTTCCAATTTTAGTATATGTACTGCCGAAGCAAGTACGACCGCTGAGCTCCGAGCGCTCCTTTTATATGAACCATTGACTCATCCTGGCACTTGCGAGAGGTGAAAAATAAAGGTAGCCGCGTAGCGCTAGATTTTGAAACTAATACGTTGTGCTGCAAATGCGCATATGAAGCACATAACAATTTAAAGCACTATGTTGGCCAATCAGTAAATATTAACCGGATTTCAAATCAGAAACATGTTAATGTGTTATTGTATTCATTTATTATATTTGAAATGTGCTCTGATATAAATGAAAATGACGTCAAATGACTTTTCGATGCTTCTATTTAACTTGATTTATATACGACTTTTGCGATTGAATCTTAAAATCAATTTTGTATTTACTTACTTCCCCCTATCAGCTACAAAGTATATACTTTTAGAATCTGTAAGTACATCTGGGATGGCACTACACTTTAACGTTATTTTAGAGACATTTGAGTCAACCGTAGGACGTTTGCGAACGTCTGAGACAATATCCTAAATTTTGTCAAGTATCTTATGTTTTCTAGATACCATGTTTCTGCATAATTTTAATGTTCTAGCAAAATTTCTTCTCGATTAATAGCTTTTGAAGGAAAATTTTTTATCGGCATATAAAAAAAATCTTTTTTGGAATTTAATTCAGTTTGTCCCTCTTAAGGTAAAAATTCCGTCAAAGTCTCATATTTTAAATCACAAACTGTAATTTAAAAATTAAAATTGCATATTATAAAACCAAAATTGTAATTTTAAAATGAAAATTGTATATTTTATGACGAAAAGTGTAATTTTAATATGAAAATCGTATATTTTAAAACGAAAATATTAATTTTAAAATGAAAATTGCCAAAAAAATGTGGAACGCTTCACGATTTTGCGTGTCATCCTTGCGCAGGGGCCATGCTAATCTTCTCTGTATCGTTCCAATTTTAGTATATGTACTGCCGAAGCAAGTACGACCGCTGAGCTCCGAGCGCTCCTTATATATGAACCATTGACTCATCCTGGCACTTGCGAGAGGTGAAAAATAAAGGTAGCCGCGTAGCGCTAGATTTTGAAACTAATACGTTGTGCTGCAAATGCGCATATGAAGCACATAACAATTTAAAGCACTATGTTGGCCAATCAGTAAATATTAACCGGATTTCAAATCAGAAACATGTTAATGTGTTATTGTATTCATTTATTATATTTGAAATGTGCTCTGATATAAATGAAAATGACGTCAAATGACTTTTCGATGCTTCTATTTAACTTGATTTATATACGACTTTTGCGATTGAATCTTAAAATCAATTTTGTATTTACTTACTTCCCTCTATCAGCTACAAAGTATATACTTTTAGAATCTGTAAGTACATCTGGGATGGCACTACACTTTAACGTTATTTTAGAGACATTTGAGTCAACCGTAGGACGTTTGCGAACGTCTGAGACAATATCCTAAATTTTGTCAAGTATCTTATGTTTTCTAGATACCATGTTTCTGCATAATTTTAATGTTCTAGCAAAATTTCTTCTCGATTAATAGCTTTTGAAGGAAAATTTTTTATCGGCATATAAAAAAAATCTTTTTTGGAATTTAATTCAGTTTGTCCCTCTTAAGGTAAAAATTCCGTCAAAGTCTCATATTTTAAATCACAAACTGTAATTTAAAAATTAAAATTGCATATTATAAAACCAAAATTGTAATTAAAATGAAAATTGTATATTTTATGACGAAAAGTGTAATTTTAATATGAAAATCGTATATTTTAAAACGAAAATATTAATTTTAAAATGAAAATTGCCAAAAAAATGTGGAACGCTTCACGATTTTGCGTGTCATCCTTGCGCAGGGGCCATGCTAATCTTCTCTGTATCGTTCCAATTTTAGTATATGTACTGCCGAAGCAAGTACGACCGCTGAGCTCCGAGCGCTCCTTATATATGAACCATTGACTCATCCTGGCACTTGCGAGAGGTGAAAAATAAAGGTAGCCGCGCAGCGCTAGATTTTGAAACTAATACGTTGTGCTGCAAATGCGCATATGAAGCACATAACAATTTAAAGCACTATGTTGGCCAATCAGTAAATATTAACCGGATTTCAAATCAGAAACATGTTAATGTGTTATTGTATTCATTTATTATATTTGAAATGTGCTCTGATATAAATGAAAATGACGTCAAATGACTTTTCGATGCTTCTATTTAACTTGATTTATATACGACTTTTGCGATTGAATCTTAAAATCAATTTTGTATTTACTTACTTCCCTCTATCCGCTACAAAGTATATACTTTTAGAATCTGTAAGTACATCTGGGATGGCACTACACTTTAACGTTATTTTAGAGACATTTGAGTCAACCGTAGGACGTTTGCGAACGTCTGAGACAATATCCTAAATTTTGTCAAGTATCTTATGTTTTCTAGATACCATGTTTCTGCATAATTTTAATGTTCTAGCAAAATTTCTTCTCGATTAATAGCTTTTGAAGGAAAATTTTTTATCGGCATATAAAAAAAATCTTTTTTGGAATTTAATTCAGTTTGTCCCTCTTAAGGTAAAAATTCCGTCAAAGTCTCATATTTTAAATCACAAACTGTAATTTAAAAATTAAAATTGCATATTATAAAACCAAAATTGTAATTTTAAAATGAAAATTGTATATTTTATGACGAAAAGTGTAATTTTAATATGAAAATCGTATATTTTAAAACGAAAATATTAATTTTAAAATGAAAATTGCCAAAAAAATGTGGAACGCTTCACGATTTTGCGTGTCATCCTTGCGCAGGGGCCATGCTAATCTTCTCTGTATCGTTCCAATTTTAGTATATGTACTGCCGAAGCAAGTACGACCGCTGAGCTCCGAGCGCTCCTTTTATATGAACCATTGACTCATCCTGGCACTTGCGAGAGGTGAAAAATAAAGGTAGCCGCGTAGCGCTAGATTTTGAAACTAATACGTTGTGCTGCAAATGCGCATATGAAGCACATAACAATTTAAAGCACTATGTTGGCCAATCAGTAAATATTAACCGGATTTCAAATCAGAAACATGTTAATGTGTTATTGTATTCATTTATTATATTTGAAATGTGCTCTGATATAAATGAAAATGACGTCAAATGACTTTTCGATGCTTCTATTTAACTTGATTTATATACGACTTTTGCGATTGAATCTTAAAATCAATTTTGTATTTACTTACTTCCCCCTATCAGCTACAAAGTATATACTTTTAGAATCTGTAAGTACATCTGGGATGGCACTACACTTTAACGTTATTTTAGAGACATTTGAGTCAACCGTAGGACGTTTGCGAACGTCTGAGACAATATCCTAAATTTTGTCAAGTATCTTATGTTTTCTAGATACCATGTTTCTGCATAATTTTAATGTTCTAGCAAAATTTCTTCTCGATTAATAGCTTTTGAAGGAAAATTTTTTATCGGCATATAAAAAAAATCTTTTTTGGAATTTAATTCAGTTTGTCCCTCTTAAGGTAAAAATTCCGTCAAAGTCTCGTATTTTAAATCACAAACTGTAATTTAAAAATTAAAATTGCATATTATAAAACCAAAATTGTAATTTTAAAATGAAAATTGTATATTTTATGACGAAAAGTGTAATTTTAATATGAAAATCGTATATTTTAAAACGAAAATATTAATTTTAAAATGAAAATTGCCAAAAAAATGTGGAACGCTTCACGATTTTGCGTGTCATCCTTGCGCAGGGGCCATGCTAATCTTCTCTGTATCGTTCCAATTTTAGTATATGTACTGCCGAAGCAAGTACGACCGCTGAGCTCCGAGCGCTCCTTATATATGAACCATTGACTCATCCTGGCACTTGCGAGAGGTGAAAAATAAAGGTAGCCGCGTAGCGCTAGATTTTGAAACTAATACGTTGTGCTGCAAATGCGCATATGAAGCACATAACAATTTAAAGCACTATGTTGGCCAATCAGTAAATATTAACCTGATTTCAAATCAGAAACATGTTAATGTGTTATTGTATTCATTTATTATATTTGAAATGTGCTCTGATATAAGTGAAAATGACGTCAAATGACTTTTCGATGCTTCTATTTAACTTGATTTATATACGACTTTTGCGATTGAATCTTAAAATCAATTTTGTAATTACTTACTTCCCTCTATCAGCTACAAAGTATATACTTTTAGAATCTGTAAGTACATCTGGGATGGCACTACACTTTAACGTTATTTTAGAGACATTTGAGTCAACCGTAGGACGTTTGCGAACGTCTGAGACAATATCCTAAATTTTGTCAAGTATCTTATGTTTTCTAGATACCATGTTTCTGCATAATTTTAATGTTCTAGCAAAATTTCTTCTCGATTAATAGCTTTTGAAGGAAAATTTTTTATCGGCATATAAAAAAAATCTTTTTTGGAATTTAATTCAGTTTGTCCCTCTTAAGGTAAAAATTCCGTCAAAGTCTCATATTTTAAATCACAAACTGTAATTTAAAAATTAAAATTGCATATTATAAAACCAAAATTGTAATTTTAAAATGAAAATTGTATATTTTATGACGAAAAGTGTAATTTTAATATGAAAATCGTATATTTTAAAACGAAAATATTAATTTTAAAATGAAAATTGCCAAAAAAATGTGGAACGCTTCACGATTTTGCGTGTCATCCTTGCGCAGGGGCCATGCTAATCTTCTCTGTATCGTTCCAATTTTAGTATATGTACTGCCGAAGCAAGTACGACCGCTGAGCTCCGAGCGCTCCTTATATATGAACCATTGACTCATCCTGGCACTTGCGAGAGGTGAAAAATAAAGGTCGCCGCGTAGCGCTAGATTTTGAAACTAATACGTTGTGCTGCAAATGCGCATATGAAGCACATAACAATTTAAAGCACTATGTTGGCCAATCAGTAAATATTAACCGGATTTCAAATCAGAAACATGTTAATGTGTTATTGTATTCATTTATTATATTTGAAATGTGCTCTGATATAAATGAAAATGACGTCAAATGACTTTTCGATGCTCCTATTTAACTTGATTTATATACGACTTTTGCGATTGAATCTTAAAATCAATTTTGTATTTACTTACTTCCCTCTATCAGCTACAAAGTATATACTTTTAGAATCTGTAAGTACATCTGGGATGGCACTACACTTTAACGTTATTTTAGAGACATTTGAGTCAACCGTAGGACGTTTGCGAACGTCTGAGACAATATCCTAAATTTTGTCAAGTATCTTATGTTTTCTAGATACCATGTTTCTGCATAATTTTAATGTTCTAGCAAAATTTCTTCTCGATTAATAGCTTTTGAAGGAAAATTTTTTATCGGCATATAAAAAAAATCTTTTTTGGAATTTAATTCAGTTTGTCCCTCTTAAGGTAAAAATTCCGTCAAAGTCTCATATTTTAAATCACAAACTGTAATTTAAAAATTAAAATTGCATATTATAAAACCAAAATTGTAATTTTAAAATGAAAATTGTATATTTTATGACGAAAAGTGTAATTTTAATATGAAAATCGTATATTTTAAAACGAAAATATTAATTTTAAAATGAAAATTGCCAAAAAAATGTGGAACGCTTCACGATTTTGCGTGTCATCCTTGCGCAGGGGCCATGCTAATCTTCTCTGTATCGTTCCAATTTTAGTATATGTACTGCCGAAGCAAGTACGACCGCTGAGCTCCGAGCGCTCCTTATATATGAACCATTGACTCATCCTGGCACTTCGAGAGGTGAAAAATAAAGGTAGCCGCGTAGCGCTAGATTTTGAAACTAATACGTTGTGCTGCAAATGCGCATATGAAGCACATAACAATTTAAAGCACTATGTTGGCCAATCAGTAAATATTAACCGGATTTCAAATCAGAAACATGTTAATGTGTTATTGTATTCATTTATTATATTTGAAATGTGCTCTGATATAAATGAAAATGACGTCAAATGACTTTTCGATGCTTCTATTTAACTTGATTTATATACGACTTTTGCGATTGAATCTTAAAATCAATTTTGTATTTACTTACTTTCCTCTATCAGCTACAAAGTATATACTTTTAGAATCTGTAAGTACATCTGGGATGGCACTACACTTTAACGTTATTTTAGAGACATTTGAGTCAACCGTAGGACGTTTGCGAACGTCTGAGACAATATCCTAAATTTTGTCAAGTATCTTATGTTTTCTAGATACCATGTTTCTGCATAATTTTAATGTTCTAGCAAAATTTCTTCTCGATTAATAGCTTTTGAAGGAAAATTTTTTATCGGCATATAAAAAAAATCTTTTTTGGAATTTAATTCAGTTTGTCCCTCTTAAGGTAAAAATTCCGTCAAAGTCTCATATTTTAAATCACAAACTGTAATTTAAAAATTAAAATTGCATATTATAAAACCAAAATTGTAATTTTAAAATGAAAATTGTATATTTTATGACGAAAAGTGTAATTTTAATATGAAAATCGTATATTTTAAAACGAAAATATTAATTTTAAAATGAAAATTGCCAAAAAAATGTGGAACGCTTCACGATTTTGCGTGTCATCCTTGCGCAGGGGCCATGCTAATCTTCTCTGTATCGTTCCAATTTTAGTATATGTACTGCCGAAGCAAGTACGACCGCTGAGCTCCGAGCGCTCCTTATATATGAACCATTGACTCATCCTGGCACTTGCGAGAGGTGAAAAATAAAGGTAGCCGCGTAGCGCTAGATTTTGAAACTAATACGTTGTGCTGCAAATGCGCATATGAAGCACATAACAATTTAAAGCACTATGTTGGCCAATCAGTAAATATTAACCTGATTTCAAATCAGAAACATGTTAATGTGTTATTGTATTCATTTATTATATTTGAAATGTGCTCTGATATAAGTGAAAATGACGTCAAATGACTTTTCGATGCTTCTATTTAACTTGATTTATATACGACTTTTGCGATTGAATCTTAAAATCAATTTTGTAATTACTTACTTCCCTCTATCAGCTACAAAGTATATACTTTTAGAATCTGTAAGTACATCTGGGATGGCACTACACTTTAACGTTATTTTAGAGACATTTGAGTCAACCGTAGGACGTTTGCGAACGTCTGAGACAATATCCTAAATTTTGTCAAGTATCTTATGTTTTCTAGATACCATGTTTCTGCATAATTTTAATGTTCTAGCAAAATTTCTTCTCGATTAATAGCTTTAGAAGGAAAATTTTTTATCGGCATATAAAAAAAAACTTTTTTGGAATTTAATTCAGTTTGTCCCTCTTAAGGTAAAAATTCCATCAAAGTCTCATATTTTAAATCACAAACTGTAATTTAAAAATTAAAATTGCATATTATAAAACCAAAATTGTAATTTTAAAATGAAAATTGTATATTTTATGACGAAAAGTGTAATTTTAATATGAAAATCGTATATTTTAAAACGAAAATATTAATTTTAAAATGAAAATTGTCAAAAAAATGTGGAACGCTTCACGATTTTGCGTGTCATCCTTGCGCAGGGGCCATGCTAATCTTCTCTGTATCGTTCCAATTTTAGTATATGTACTGCCGAAGCAAGTACGACCGCTGAGCTCCGAGCGCTCCTTATATATGAACCATTGACTCATCCTGGCACTTGCGAGAGGTGAAAAATAAAGGTAGCCGCGTAGCGCTAGATTTTGAAACTAATACGTTGTGCTGCAAATGCGCATATGAAGCACATAACAATTTAAAGCACTATGTTGGCCAATCAGTAAATATTAACCGGATTTCAAATCAGAAACATGTTAATGTGTTATTGTATTCATTTATTATATTTGAAATGTGCTCTGATATAAATGAAAATGACGTCAAATGACTTTTCGATGCTTCTATTTAACTTGATTTATATACGACTTTTGCGATTGAATCTTAAAATCAATTTTGTATTTACTTACTTCCCTCTATCAGCTACAAAGTATATACTTTTAGAATCTGTAAGTACATCTGGGATGGCACTACACTTTAACGTTATTTTAGAGACATTTGAGTCAACCGTAGGACGTTTGCGAACGTCTGAGACAATATCCTAAATTTTGTCAAGTATCTTATGTTTTCTAGATACCATGTTTCTGCATAATTTTAATGTTCTAGCAAAATTTCTTCTCGATTAATAGCTTTTGAAGGAAAATTTTTTATCGGCATATAAAAAAAATCTTTTTTGGAATTTAATTCAGTTTGTCCCTCTTAAGGTAAAAATTCCGTCAAAGTCTCATATTTTAAATCACAAACTGTAATTTAAAAATTAAAATTGCATATTATAAAACCAAAATTGTAATTTTAAAATGAAAATTGTATATTTTATGACGAAAAGTGTAATTTTAATATGAAAATCGTATATTTTAAAACGAAAATATTAATTTTAAAATTGTTGAGGCCGAGGTTTAAATCCTCGCGCCAAACGACTCTTGGAGCGCGTCTCTGGTCACTCGTCCTATGCGTGACCAGTTCGTGACAACCGCGGGAAGCCTAGCCGCAGGGTGAATTGCGACGAGCACGACTTCTCCCTTCCGCTTAATACTTTCCTCCACTTTTCAGGCGGAGCAAGGAGAACAAAACTCCTTGGCCGCCGCGATTTCGCTCTCTCCCGCTCTACCCGCGGCTCTACCTTGAGCAATTCTACGACCGCGTAAGCAACGCTAAAATTGCCACCGCGTGTCGCCTAGAGGATATTCAACACCACACTTTACACACACACACCTCGAGTCACTGTTAAGTTTTTATTGTTAAATTTATAATTAAGACAGGCAATAAATGTTATTTAATTGTGTTGTATATAAAACCAGTGCATTCTAGACATTCACTCGCCTCACTCTCCCGCTTCCTTACGTACGCAAATTCACCAGCGGAAATTGGTGTCTTGCTGCACCCGCTCAACGCTAATACCGCGCCTGATAGATTTAAATAAAGTTTCAGCCGGTTAGCGCGCGATTATTTGGTCCTTCGAAAACCGAATTGCGTACAGAAGTGGAAGTACGCGAGTGATAAAGTGCATTGATTTGTACAAAAGTGCTACCCGATTCGGACTTGAATTCCGCGCCGAAAGACTCCCGAATCTGTGCGACGAAAGTGACTTTCCGGGTGTGCTAATTAAAAAGTGACATTTAATAATCCAGTAAATAGATATTACTTAAAATATCTATTAAAACATTCATCTTGACCTGTGGAGAACCGTGCGAAAATTCGCGAAGAATTTTCGCAACGGAAAACCAAGGTCAAGGTCGAGTGATTTGAATCTCGGCATAGGCTCAGAGACGACAGCGCCGCGAGAGCGGAAGAAGACCAGAGTCTCTACCTCTGTTCCCCACTCTCTCTCTCTCTCTCCCGCTGCTTCTCGTTTTCTCTGTCGCACACAGCAAGCTGTATACGTGTGCTCGCAAGCGAGCTTAGCAACAGCTCCTTGGCGACAGTACAGGGCAAAGTACTGCATTGCCGACGCATCGAGTCTACTACACGCTGCCGTAGTACGACTTCGTTACACGAGAGGCGCGCTTGCTGGACAAATCCACGCTGCTTGCTGGACAAATCGACGCCGCACGTCGCGAGGCTATAGCAGTGTCGCACGCGTCGCCTGCACGGAGCTCGCTGCAGCTATAACCTCAACGCGGTCTTCTCAGCAGGAGGATTGCGGTCAATTCAAGTCGACATCGCACTGCAATTACAGGAATTACAGCCTACAGAGAGCATAAGTATCACATGCTAATTAAAGCCCTCAGCTCTATCTACCTGCTACGCTACATTTAATTATTACTGTTGCTTTGCTGTTGCTGTCTTTTTTCCTGCTTAGACTACTAGCTTGCTTACACTAGTTGCCAGAGTCGACTTTTCTATTTAGAATACTAGCTTGTTTACACTAGTTGCCAGAGTCGACTTTTCTATTTAGACTACTAGCGTGGTTACACTAGTGGCCAGAGTCTACTTTACCTGCTTGGGTTGCTCTGCATTTTATAAATTAGTATTTATTTTTTGCCTGTCCTTTCAGTCTGCAATCATGGGAGATAAGAAGCTTCTGAAGCAGATGTCGGAAGGGCAGCTGATACGCAACTTTATCTCCAACACTGACAGAAGTGCTCTACAGACTCTTACGCTATCAGTAATGAAGGGGAGAGAAGCCCTTTTGGAAAGCTACTGGTCCAAGGTTCTCAATCGTCATGGTGAGATGTTGGCCCCAGAGGAAATGGAAGGTGCGGACACCTACTGGGCAGATAACCTCTTTGCAGTCTATGAAGAGGCCTACATCTTGGCCAAGGCCGAGCTGGACAGCAGGATCGCAGCCTTGCAACCATCTCCACCAGAGGTCAAACCTGCTACGACGCAGCCAAGCTGGAGTGGCGCCTTGGCCACATCCTCGCTTCCCAAGCTTCCGCTGCCTAAATTCAGCGGAAACCAGCTTGATTGGGAGACCTTCAAGGAGCGCTTTAGCGCCATGGTGGTAAATGTGCCCACACTCTCCAACGTTACCAAGTTGCAGTACCTGTTGTCGTGCGTGGAAGGCCCAGCAGCCAAACGACTCAACAACATGGAGATGGTTGGCTCCAATTTTGAGGTTGCTTGGGCAAGCCTAACCAAGCGCTACGACAATATGAGGGTAAGACTGTCCGCCCAGTTGTCGAGGGTGCTGAGCCTGCCTCCTATCTCGCAGCGGTCCTCTAGCGAGATAACTCGCATCCTGGATGAAGTGGACGAGGCAATTCGAGCACTTCGTTCCCTAGGGAGACCCGTAGACCAGTGGGACGACTGGTTTACAGAGATTGTGGCATCCAGGCTGGACACCTCGACCAGAGAAGACTGGGAAAAGTCTTTGGAGTCAACTCCTGGCTTCCCCAGCTATACACAGCTGATAGACTTCCTCGAAAACCGTGCCCGTTCCCTAGAGACGGCAAAAAGTGGCCATAGTGTAAATAATAAGACTACTGTAGTGAAGAAGCCGCCAAATAAAACTCATCAAATTGTGTCTGCCTTTCACAGTTCTTCGTCCACAGCTCCAACCAACCAGAGTCAACGCTCAAGAGGCGGGTGCAGTCTGTGCAAAGGCGAGCATTTCGTCAGCTACTGTCCAGTGTTCCTGAGGGCGGACAGGGCGAAGAAATTAGAGCATGTGAGAGCTGCAAATCTATGCTTCAACTGTTTATCGAGAAAGCACGCAGCATCTAAGTGTACTTCAAAGGGTCGCTGTTCGGTATCAGATTGCGGAGCCAAGCATCACACCCTTCTGCACATTGAGAAACCAGCTGGTGGAGGCAGAAACGAGGATCCAGAGGCGTCCTTACCAGGCTCGTCCTCAACTTCGAGCTACACCACTCAAGTAAGTGCTGTGACTCAGTGCAAGGATGCAAGCTCGCCAGCGGTCAAGAGTAAGACTACCTTGATGCCCACCGCCTGGGTTATTCTCGAGTCTTTCACTGGAGCTTCAGTGAAAATCAGAGCATTGATAGACCAAGCCTCGGAGGGCTCATTTATTACGGAGAGAGTCGCTCAAGTGCTCTCTTTGAGTAAAAGGAAAAGCTCTGTGTCAGTGATTGGTGTTGGTGGACAGGTCAACCTAACCTCAAACTTCACCACTGAGGCCATCCTACGCTCTCCGAAGAAGCCTAGCTTTTCTTTAAGCTTTTCAGCCATGCTCCTGGGCAATCTAACCAAACTCTTGCCTAAGGAGAGATGCTGTCAGAAGATATGGCCTCATCTTGAAGGACTGGAGCTTGCTGATACTGCTTTCTTCGAGCCTGCTCGTGTCGACTGTATCCTGGGAGGCGATGTCTACCCATCGCTCCTACTGGACGGTGTTCGACTAGGAGCAAACCTTAAGCCAGCAGCTCAAGAGACTGTCATGGGATGGATAGTGACAGGTCCAGTGGCTTCGCAAGGCTGTGAAGTGAGTGCTACCACTGTGCACAGCCTCCACACGCTCACTTCTCCAACGAGTGAGGAACTTCGACGCTTCTGGGAGATTGAGGAGGTCCTTACGAAATCTCGACTCTCTCCGGAAGAAGAAGCCTGCGAGAAGCACTTCAGAGAGACGCAGCGGAGAGACACCGATGGAAGGTATGTGCTCCGCCTTCCATTTCTTCACACTCCAGAACTAGGAGACTCCAAGAAGACAGCGCAGGCAAGATTTTTGCAGACGGAGCGACGCCTGCAGAGTAAGCCTGCACTCAAGCAAGCCTACACCAAATTTATTGGAGAGATGGTGTCCTTGGGTCACATGGAGAAGGTCCCAGAAACAGAGAAGAATGGCAGCAGCAAATACTACATGCCACACCATGCTGTGACCAAGCAAGATGGCTCTGGGAAAATCAGAGTTGTCTTCAACGCCTCCCAGCCTTCCTCCAATGGGGTCTCTCTCAACGATTGCTTGCATACTGGGCCCAAGTTGCAAGCAGAAATTATTGATGTCTTGACACGCTGGAGATTTTTTTCTGTTGTTTTTTCAGCCGATGTCATCAAGATGTTCCGCCAATTCACTATAGACGAGAGAGACAGAGACTGGCTCCGGATTGTGTGGCGAGACACACCGCAGCAGGAGCTCTCAGAATACCGTATGCGCACTGTGGTATACGGCACAGCTTGCGCCCCATACCAGGCCATCCGCACTTTAAAGCAGCTGGCTTCGGATGAACGTTATGCATCCCCCAGGGCAGCAGAGATTCTGGAGAATCACGTCTATATGGATGATGCATTGGCGGGGGCGGACACCCTGCAGGAAGCTCTCCTTGCACGGAACGAGCTCATCACCACGCTGAAGGCTGCAGGGATGGAGCTGGACAAATGGTCAGCCAACGAGCCGTCACTACTTGAGAATCTCTCCACCAGTGCAAGTGCAGTGCGCTCATTCTCTGAGGACGACGTCGTAGCCACCTTAGGACTCCAGTGGAACACGAAGAGAGATTTTTTTTGTTACAGAGTCACGCTGCGTCCTGAGGCTCCTACAATCAGCAAAAGAGTGATGCTCTCGGAGATAGCACGGCTATTCGATCCCCTCGGCTGGCTGGCTCCGGTCATCATAGTTGGGAAAATCCTCATCCAGAGGCTCTGGATAACCGGCTGTAACTGGGACCAAGCTGTTCCAAACGATACGCTCAACTCCTGGATCACCTTAAGGGAACAACTCCCGAGCCTGGAGAATCTGCGCATCCCTCGCTGGCTCGGAACACGAGCATCTTCAAAATGGTATCTGCATGGCTTCGCAGATGCCTCGACTCACGCTTACGCCGCTGCGGTGTACCTGGTCACCGAGATGGAGGGCGAAAGCCCGCGCTCAACGCTGCTCATCGCCAAGTCGAAGGTCGCCCCGATCAAAACAATCAGCGTCCCACGGCTGGAGCTGTGCGGAGCCCTACTGCTAGCTCGCCTGCTCAACAACATCTTGTCGCTGCTGTCATCGCTACCTGATGGAGTTTATTGCTGGTCAGACTCCCAAGTCGTCCTGGCTTGGTTGAGTAGCCACCCGTCAAGATGGAGGACCTTTGTGGCCAACCGAGCCAGTGACGTCCTGACCTTGGTGCCAACTGCATCGTGGGGACACGTGAGGACCTCGGAGAATCCAGCGGACCTCGCTACGCGAGGCATGATGCCCTTGCAACTACCTCAGCAGACCCTCTGGTGGAAGGGCCCTGCTTGGCTCACTACCCGCTGGGAAAAGTGGGAGCCTGATGAGCAGCACCACGTAACCATAATCGACGAGAAGAAGGACTGTCTTGCCTTCGCCACCCCACTCGAACGTGCTCAGGACAAGCCGATGGAAGCCCTGTTAACGAGATTCTCAACCTGGTCTAAGGTATTGCGAGTAATCGCCTATATTTTCAGGTGGAAATGTAATCTCACACCCAAAAATCAAGATCGAGCGGTATCGTTTTTGAACGCTGAGGAGCTCCAGCGCGCACGGTGCGCTGTTATTCTCGCCGTTCAGAGAGATTGGTACGAGGTCGAGACAACTTGCCTGCGCGTGGGTCGCCCTCTGCCGACTACAAGCACCCTCCTCCGATTCCTGCCCTTCTTGGATACTGAGGGCCTGATGCGGGTCGGAGGACGCCTGCAAAACACGTTTCTCGGGGAAAACGAGAAACATCCCGTCATCATCCCGGGTGAGAGCCATCTGGCCGAGCTTCTGATCCGAGATGCTCACCTTCGAACGATGCACGGAGGACCCCAGCTGGTCATGAGCCTCTTATTACGTACCGTCTGGATCGTGCACGCTCGAAATCGGATCAGACGACTCACACGACAGTGCATTCGTTGTACCAGATTTCAAGGCCAACTGCAGAGGCAACAGATGGCCCCGCTACCTGCCACGAGAGTAACCCCAGCGAGGCCCTTCGCCAGCACAGGATTGGACTACGCCGGACCCTTTCAGTTAAGGACAACGAAGGGCCGAGGACACAAGGCCTATAAAGGCTACGTATCTATTTTTATTTGTATGGTTACCAGGGCTGTGCACGTGGAGGTAGTATCGGACTACACCTCACAATCCTTTTTAGCGGCCTTTCGACGGTTCGTGTCGCGGCGAGGACTCTGCAGTGTTCTCTTCAGCGACAACGGCACCACCTTTCAGGGTGCCAGTGCAGAGCTCCAGCGGCTATTCGACGCCACGTCCCAGACCAGCCGGGAGATTGCGGATGCGATCGCAGCAGACGGGGTCAGCTGGAAGTTTATCCCACCTCGAGCGCCTCACTTCGGCGGTCTTTGGGAGGCCGCAGTCAAGGCCTTTAAACACCATCTACGACGGGTGTTGGGCGATTCCACGCTCACCTTCGAGGAGTTCTCCACCTTGGCCGCGCAGATAGAGGCTTGCCTCAACTCGAGGCCACTCTGCCCCCTCAGCAGCGACCCGATGGACGTCTCAGCACTTACGCCAGGCCACTTTCTGATTGGCTCGGCGCCATCGGCCCTGCCCGAGCCCTTCGAGCCACAGCAGTCTGTTGCAGGTGTACCGAGGTATCAACTGACGCTGCAGATGAGGAACCACTTCTGGAAGCGCTGGCAGGCTGAGGTTCTCCGCCAGCTACAACAGCGCTCCAAGTGGCTCACACCGAACGCGACGGTCTGTGAAGGAGATCTTGTTCTCCTCACGGACGAATTACTGCCACCTACGAAGTGGCCCCTGGCACGTGTGGAGCGCCTCCACCCGGGAGCAGATGGGCTGACTCGAGTGCTTACTCTGAGGACGGCCACCACGACCCTCCGTCGGCCATTGGTGAAGGTGATCCGCCTTCCGGTAGAGCAGGAGCTCGACCAACCTGCGGGCCTAGACCCGCCCTCAGCCGCTTCGACTCCTGTACCACCAGATGCTTACATGGCGGGCGGCGCTGGAGCGCCTTAGGGTATCTTGAATACACGCAAGATCTCCCACACGAAGAGGACTAAACTGAAATCATTCCCTTTTTTTCCATTCTTTATTTGAATTTCTTTTTTTTTCTTTAATTTTTCTTATTAATTCACCTATTTTAATCAAGTCTCTTCCCTTTCAGGATTTTCTTTTATTTTTTGCATTTTTCTTTTTTTTTCATCACCTACTGGCTTCGTTGTAGCTTTACAACGAGGCGGGCGGTATGTTGAGGCCGAGGTTTAAATCCTCGCGCCAAACGACTCTTGGAGCGCGTCTCTGGTCACTCGTCCTATGCGTGACCAGTTCGTGACAACCGCGGGAAGCCTAGCCGCAGGGTGAATTGCGACGAGCACGACTTCTCCCTTCCGCTTAATACTTTCCTCCACTTTTCAGGCGGAGCAAGGAGAACAAAACTCCTTGGCCGCCGCGATTTCGCTCTCTCCCGCTCTACCCGCGGCTCTACCTTGAGCAATTCTACGACCGCGTAAGCAACGCTAAAATTGCCACCGCGTGTCGCCTAGAGGATATTCAACACCACACTTTACACACACACACCTCGAGTCACTGTTAAGTTTTTATTGTTAAATTTATAATTAAGACAGGCAATAAATGTTATTTAATTGTGTTGTATATAAAACCAGTGCATTCTAGACATTCACTCGCCTCACTCCCCGCTTCCTTACGTACGCAAATTCACCAGCGGAAATTGGTGTCTTGCTGCACCCGCTCAACGCTAATACCGCGCCTGATAGATTTAAATAAAGTTTCAGCCGGTTAGCGCGCGATTAAAAATGAAAATTGCCAAAAAAATGTGGAACGCTTCACGATTTTGCGTGTCATCCTTGCGCAGGGGCCATGCTAATCTTCTCCGTATCGTTCCAATTTTAGTATATGTACTGCCGAAGCAAGTACGACCGCTGAGCTCCGAGCGCTCCTTATATATGAACCATTGACTCATCCTGGCACTTGCGAGAGGTGAAAAATAAAGGTAGCCGCGTAGCGCTAGATTTTGAAACTAATACGTTGTGCTGCAAATGCGCATATGAAGCACATAACAATTTAAAGCACTATGTTGGCCAATCAGTAAATATTAACCTGATTTCAAATCAGAAACATGTTAATGTGTTATTGTATTCATTTATTATATTTGAAATGTGCTCTGATATAAGTGAAAATGACGTCAAATGACTTTTCGATGCTTCTATTTAACTTGATTTATATACGACTTTTGCGATTGAATCTTAAAATCAATTTTGTATTTACTTACTTCCCTCTATCAGCTACAAAGTATATACTTTTAGAATCTGTAAGTACATCTGGGATGGCACTACACTTTAACGTTATTTTAGAGACATTTGAGTCAACCGTAGGACGTTTGCGAACGTCTGAGACAATATCCTAAATTTTGTCAAGTATCTTATGTTTTCTAGATACCATGTTTCTGCATAATTTTAATGTTCTAGCAAAATTTCTTCTCGATTAATAGCTTTTGAAGGAAAATTTTTTATCGGCATATAAAAAAAATCTTTTTTGGAATTTAATTCAGTTTGTCCCTCTTAAGGTAAAAATTCCGTCAAAGTCTCATATTTTAAATCACAAACTGTAATTTAAAAATTAAAATTGCATATTATAAAACCAAAATTGTAATTTTAAAATGAAAATTGTATATTTTATGACGAAAAGTGTAATTTTAATATGAAAATCGTATATTTTAAAACGAAAATATTAATTTTAAAATGAAAATTGCCAAAAAAATGTGGAACGCTTCACGATTTTGCGTGTCATCCTTGCGCAGGGGCCATGCTAATCTTCTCTGTATCGTTCCAATTTTAGTATATGTACTGCCGAAGCAAGTACGACCGCTGAGCTCCGAGCGCTCCTTATATATGAACCATTGACTCATCCTGGCACTTGCGAGAGGTGAAAAATAAAGGTAGCCGCGTAGCGCTAGATTTTGAAACTAATACGTTGTGCTGCAAATGCGCATATGAAGCACATAACAATTTAAAGCACTATGTTGGCCAATCAGTAAATATTAACCGGATTTCAAATCAGAAACCTGTTAATGTGTTATTGTATTCATTTATTATATTTGAAATGTGCTCTGATATAAATGAAAATGACGTCAAATGACTTTTCGATGATTCTATTTAACTTGATTTATATACGACTTTTGCGATTGAATCTTAAAATCAATTTTGTATTTACTTACTTCCCTCTATCAGCTACAAAGTATATACTTTTAGAATCTGTAAGTACATCTGGGATGGCACTACACTTTAACGTTATTTTAGAGACATTTGAGTCAACCGTAGGACGTTTGCGAACGTCTGAGACAATATCCTAAATTTTGTCAAGTATCTTATGTTTTCTAGATACCATGTTTCTGCATAATTTTAATGTTCTAGCAAAATTTCTTCTCGATTAATAGCTTTTGAAGGAAAATTTTTTATCGGCATATAAAAAAAATCTTTTTTGGAATTTAATTCTGTTTGTCCCTCTTAAGGTAAAAATTCCGTCAAAGTCTCATATTTTAAATCACAAACTGTAATTTAAAAATTAAAATTGCATATTATAAAACCAAAATTGTAATTTTAAAATGAAAATTGTATATTTTATGACGAAAAGTGTAATTTTAATATGAAAATCGTATATTTTAAAACGAAAATATTAATTTTAAAATGAAAATTGCCAAAAAAATGTGGAACGCTTCACGATTTTGCGTGTCATCCTTGCGCAGGGGCCATGCTAATCTTCTCTGTATCGTTCCAATTTTAGTATATGTACTGCCGAAGCAAGTACGACCGCTGAGCTCCGAGCGCTCCTTATATATGAACCATTGACTCATCCTGGCACTTGCGAGAGGTGAAAAATAAAGGTAGCCGCGTAGCGCTAGATTTTGAAACTAATACGTTGTGCTGCAAATGCGCATATGAAGCACATAACAATTTAAAGCACTATGTTGGCCAATCAGTAAATATTAACCGGATTTCAAATCAGAAACATGTTAATGTGTTATTGTATTCATTTATTATATTTGAAATGTGCTCTGATATAAATGAAAATGACGTCAAATGACTTTTCGATGCTTCTATTTAACTTGATTTATATACGACTTTTGCGATTGAATCTTAAAATCAATTTTGTATTTACTTACTTCCCTCTATCAGCTACAAAGTATATACTTTTAGAATCTGTAAGTACATCTGGGATGGCACTACACTTTAACGTTATTTTAGAGACATTTGAGTCAACCGTAGGACGTTTGCGAACGTCTGAGACAATATCCTAAATTTTGTCAAGTATCTTATGTTTTCTAGATACCATGTTTCTGCATAATTTTAATGTTCTAGCAAAATTTCTTCTCGATTAATAGCTTTTGAAGGAAAATTTTTTATCGGCATATAAAAAAAATCTTTTTTGGAATTTAATTCAGTTTGTCCCTCTTAAGGTAAAAATTCCGTCAAAGTCTCATATTTTAAATCACAAACTGTAATTTAAAAATTAAAATTGCATATTATAAAACCAAAATTGTAATTTTAAAATGAAAATTGTATATTTTATGACGAAAAGTGTAATTTTAATATGAAAATCGTATATTTTAAAACGAAAATATTAATTTTAAAATGAAAATTGTCAAAAAAATGTGGAACGCTTCACGATTTTGCGTGTCATCCTTGCGCAGGGGCCATGCTAATCTTCTCTGTATCGTTCCAATTTTAGTATATGTACTGCCGAAGCAAGTACGACCGCTGAGCTCCGAGCGCTCCTTATATATGAACCATTGACTCATCCTGGCACTTGCGAGAGGTGAAAAATAAAGGTAGCCGCGTAGCGCTAGATTTTGAAACTAATACGTTGTGCTGCAAATGCGCATATGAAGCACATAACAATTTAAAGCACTATGTTGGCCAATCAGTAAATATTAACCGGATTTCAAATCAGAAACATGTTAATGTGTTATTGTATTCATTTATTATATTTGAAATGTGCTCTGATATAAATGAAAATGACGTCAAATGACTTTTCGATGCTTCTATTTAACTTGATTTATATACGACTTTTGCGATTGAATCTTAAAATCAATTTTGTATTTACTTACTTCCCTCTATCAGCTACAAAGTATATACTTTTAGAATCTGTAAGTACATCTGGGATGGCACTACACTTTAACGTTATTTTAGAGACATTTGAGTCAACCGTAGGACGTTTGCGAACGTCTGAGACAATATCCTAAATTTTGTCAAGTATCTTATGTTTTCTAGATACCATGTTTCTGCATAATTTTAATGTTCTAGCAAAATTTCTTCTCGATTAATAGCTTTTGAAGGAAAATTTTTTATCGGCATATAAAAAAAATCTTTTTTGGAATTTAATTCAGTTTGTCCCTCTTAAGGTAAAAATTCCGTCAAAGTCTCATATTTTAAATCACAAACTGTAATTTAAAAATTAAAATTGCATATTATAAAACCAAAATTGTAATTTTAAAATGAAAATTGTATATTTTATGACGAAAAGTGTAATTTTAATATGAAAATCGTATATTTTAAAACGAAAATATTAATTTTAAAATGAAAATTGCCAAAAAAATGTGGAACGCTTCACGATTTTGCGTGTCATCCTTGCGCAGGGGCCATGCTAATCTTCTCTGTATCGTTCCAATTTTAGTATATGTACTGCCGAAGCAAGTACGACCGCTGAGCTCCGAGCGCTCCTTATATATGAACCATTGACTCATCCTGGCACTTGCGAGAGGTGAAAAATAAAGGTAGCCGCGTAGCGCTAGATTTTGAAACTAATACGTTGTGCTGCAAATGCGCATATGAAGCACATAACAATTTAAAGCACTATGTTGGCCAATCAGTAAATATTAACCGGATTTCAAATCAGAAACCTGTTAATGTGTTATTGTATTCATTTATTATATTTGAAATGTGCTCTGATATAAATGAAAATGACGTCAAATGACTTTTCGATGCTTCTATTTAACTTGATTTATATACGACTTTTGCGATTGAATCTTAAAATCAATTTTGTATTTACTTACTTCCCTCTATCAGCTACAAAGTATATACTTTTAGAATCTGTAAGTACATCTGGGATGGCACTACACTTTAACGTTATTTTAGAGACATTTGAGTCAACCGTAGGACGTTTGCGAACGTCTGAGACAATATCCTAAATTTTGTCAAGTATCTTATGTTTTCTAGATACCATG
Source organism: Gastracanthus pulcherrimus (assembly GCA_949152435.1). Classification (NCBI taxonomy): domain Eukaryota; kingdom Metazoa; phylum Arthropoda; class Insecta; order Hymenoptera; family Pteromalidae; genus Gastracanthus; species Gastracanthus pulcherrimus. Next base: position 23,652,385 of record OX424573.1, on the reverse strand, counting down.
TTTCTGCATAATTTTAATGTTCTAGCAAAATTTCTTCTCGATTAATAGCTTTTGAAGGAAAATTTTTTATCGGCATATAAAAAAAATCTTTTTTGGAATTTAATTCAGTTTGTCCCTCTTAAGGTAAAAATTCCGTCAAAGTCTCATATTTTAAATCACAAACTGTAATTTAAAAATTAAAATTGCATATTATAAAACCAAAATTGTAATTTTAAAATGAAAATTGTATATTTTATGACGAAAAGTGTGATTTTAATATGAAAATCGTATATTTTAAAACGAAAATATTAATTTTAAAATGAAAATTGCCAAAAAAATGTGGAACGCTTCACGATTTTGCGTGTCATCCTTGCGCAGGGGCCATGCTAATCTTCTCTGTATCGTTCCAATTTTAGTATATGTACTGCCGAAGCAAGTACGACCGCTGAGCTCCGAGCGCTCCTTATATATGAACCATTGACTCATCCTGGCACTTGCGAGAGGTGAAAAATAAAGGTAGCCGCGTAGCGCTAGATTTTGAAACTAATACGTTGTGCTGCAAATGCGCATATGAAGCACATAACAATTTAAAGCACTATGTTGGCCAATCAGTAAATATTAACCGGATTTCAAATCAGAAACATGTTAATGTGTTATTGTATTCATTTATTATATTTAAAATGTGCTCTGATATAAATGAAAATGACGTCAAATGACTTTTCGATGCTTCTATTTAAGTTGATTTATATACGACTTTTGCGATTGAATCTTAAAATCAATTTTGTATTTACTTACTTCCCTCTATCAGCTACAAAGTATATACTTTTAGAATCTGTAAGTACATCTGGGATGGCACTACACTTTAACGTTTTTTGAGAGACATTTGAGTCAACCGTAGGACGTTTGCGAACGTCTGAGACAATATCCTAAATTTTGTCAAGTATCTTATGTTTTCTAGATACCATGTTTCTGCATAATTTTAATGTTCTAGCAAAATTTCTTCTCGATTAATAGCTTTTGAAGGAAAATTTTTTATCGGCATATAAAAAAAATCTTTTTTGGAATTTAATTCAGTTTGTCCCTCTTAAGGTAAAAATTCCGTCAAAGTCTCATATTTTAAATCACAAACTGTAATTTAAAAATTAAAATTGCATATTATAAAACCAAAATTGTAATTTTAAAATGAAAATTGTATATTTTATGACGAAAAGTGTGATTTTAATATGAAAATCGTATATTTTAAAACGAAAATATTAATTTTAAAATGAAAATTGCCAAAAAAATGTGGAACGCTTCACGATTTTGCGTGTCATCCTTGCGCAGGGGCCATGCTAATCTTCTCTGTATCGTTCCAATTTTAGTATATGTACTGCCGAAGCAAGTACGACCGCTGAGCTCCGAGCGCTCCTTATATATGAACCATTGACTCATCCTGGCACTTGCGAGAGGTGAAAAATAAAGGTAGCCGCGTAGCGCTAGATTTTGAAACTAATACGTTGTGCTGCAAATGCGCATATGAAGCACATAACAATTTAAAGCACTATGTTGGCCAATCAGTAAATATTAACCGGATTTCAAATCAGAAACATGTTAATGTGTTATTGTATTCATTTATTATATTTGAAATGTGCTCTGATATAAATGAAAATGACGTCAAATGACTTTTCGATGCTTCTATTTAAGTTGATTTATATACGACTTTTGCGATTGAATCTTAAAATCAATTTTGTATTTACTTACTTCCCTCTATCAGCTACAAAGTATATACTTTTAGAATCTTTAAGTACATCTGGGATGGCACTACACTTTAACGTTATTTTAGAGACATTTGAGTCAACCGTAGGACGTTTGCGAACGTCTGAGACAATATCCTAAATTTTGTCAAGTATCTTATGTTTTCTAGATACCATGTTTCTGCATAATTTTAATGTTCTAGCAAAATTTCTTCTCGATTAATAGCTTTTGAAGGAAAATTTTTTATCGGCATATAAAAAAAATCATTTTTGGAATTTAATTCAGTTTGTCCCTCTTAAGGTAAAAATTCCGTCAAAGTCTCATATTTTAAATCACAAACTGTAATTTAAAAATTAAAATTGCATATTATAAAACCAAAATTGTAATTTTAAAATGAAAATTGTATATTTTATGACGAAAAGTGTAATTTTAATATGAAAATCGTATATTTTAAAACGAAAATATTAATTTTAAAATGAAAATTGCCAAAAAAATGTGGAACGCTTCACGATTTTGCGTGTCATCCTTGCGCAGGGGCCATGCTAATCTTCTCTGTATCGTTCCAATTTTAGTATATGTACTGCCGAAGCAAGTACGACCGCTGAGCTCCGAGCGCTCCTTATATATGAACCATTGACTCATCCTGGCACTTGCGAGAGGTGAAAAATAAAGGTAGCCGCGTAGCGCTAGATTTTGAAACTAATACGTTGTGCTGCAAATGCGCATATGAAGCACATAACAATTTAAAGCACTATGTTGGCCAATCAGTAAATATTAACCGGATTTCAAATCAGAAACATGTTAATGTGTTATTGTATTCATTTATTATATTTGAAATGTGCTCTGATATAAATGAAAATGACGTCAAATGACTTTTCGATGCTTCTATTTAACTTGATTTATATACGACTTTTGCGATTGAATCTTAAAATCAATTTTGTATTTACTTACTTCCCTCTATCAGCTACAAAGTATATACTTTTAGAATCTGTAAGTACATCTGGGATGGCACTACACTTTAACGTTATTTTAGAGACATTTGAGTCAACCGTAGGACGTTTGCGAACGTCTGAGACAATATCCTAAATTTTGTCAAGTATCTTATGTTTTCTAGATACCATGTTTCTGCATAATTTTAATGTTCTAGCAAAATGTCTTCTCGATTAATAGCTTTTGAAGGAAAATTTTTTATCGGCATATAAAAAAAATCTTTTTTGGAATTTAATTCAGTTTGTCCCTCTTAAGGTAAAAATTCCGTCAAAGTCTCATATTTTAAATCACAAACTGTAATTTAAAAATTAAAATTGCATATTATAAAACCAAAATTGTAATTTTAAAATGAAAATTGTATATTTTATGACGAAAAGTGTAATTTTAATATGAAAATCGTATATTTTAAAACGAAAATATTAATTTTAAAATGAAAATTGCCAAAAAAATATGGAACGCTTCACGATTTTGCGTGTCATCCTTGCGCAGGGGCCATGCTAATCTTCTCTGTATCGTTCCAATTTTAGTATATGTACTGCCGAAGCAAGTACGACCGCTGAGCTCCGAGCTCTCCTTATATATGAACCATTGACTCATCCTGGCACTTGCGAGAGGTGAAAAATAAAGGTAGCCGCGTAGCGCTAGATTTTGAAACTAATACGTTGTGCTGCAAATGCGCATATGAAGCACATAACAATTTAAAGCACTATGTTGGCCAATCAGTAAATATTAACCGGATTTCAAATCAGAAACATGTTAATGTGTTATTGTATTCATTTATTATATTTGAAATGTGCTCTGATATAAATGAAAATGACGTCAAATAACTTTTCGATGCTTCTATTTAACTTGATTTATATACGACATTTGCGATTGAATCTTAAAATCAATTTTGTATTTACTTACTTCCCTCTATCAGCTACAAAGTATATACTTTTAGAATCTGTAAGTACATCTGGGATGGCACTACACTTTAACGTTATTTTAGAGACATTTGAGTCAACCGTAGGACGTTTGCGAACGTCTGAGACAATATCCTAAATTTTGTCAAGTATCTTATGTTTTCTAGATACCATGTTTCTGCATAATTTTAATGTTCTAGCAAAGTTTCTTCTCGATTAATAGCTTTTGAAGGAAAATTTTTTATCGGCATATAAAAAAAATCTTTTTTGGAATTTAATTCAGTTTGTCCCTCTTAAGGTAAAAATTCCGTCAAAGTCTCATATTTTAAATCACAAACTGTAATTTAAAAATTAAAATTGCATATTATAAAACCAAAATTGTAATTTTAAAATGAAAATTGTATATTTTATGACGAAAAGTGTGATTTTAATATGAAAATCGTATATTTTAAAACGAAAATATTAATTTTAAAATGAAAATTGCCAAAAAAATGTGGAACGCTTCACGATTTTGCGTGTCATCCTTGCGCAGGGGCCATGCTAATCTTCTCTGTATCGTTCCAATTTTAGTATATGTACTGCCGAAGCAAGTACGACCGCTGAGCTCCGAGCGCTCCTTATATATGAACCATTGACTCATCCTGGCACTTGCGAGAGGTGAAAAATAAAGGTAGCCGCGTAGCGCTAGATTTTGAAACTAATACGTTGTGCTGCAAATGCGCATATGAAGCACATAACAATTTAAAGCACTATGTTGGCCAATCAGTAAATATTAACCGGATTTCAAATCAGAAACATGTTAATGTGTTATTGTATTCATTTATTATATTTGAAATGTGCTCTGATATAAATGAAAATGACGTCAAATGACTTTTCGATGCTTCTATTTAAGTTGATTTATATACGACTTTTGCGATTGAATCTTAAAATCAATTTTGTATTTACTTACTTCCCTCTATCAGCTACAAAGTATATACTTTTAGAATCTGTAAGTACATCTGGGATGGCACTACACTTTAACGTTTTTTGAGAGACATTTGAGTCAACCGTAGGACGTTTGCGAACGTCTGAGACAATATCCTAAATTTTGTCAAGTATCTTATGTTTTCTAGATACCATGTTTCTGCATAATTTTAATGTTCTAGCAAAATTTCTTCTCGATTAATAGCTTTTGAAGGAAAATTTTTTATCGGCATATAAAAAAAATCTTTTTTGGAATTTAATTCAGTTTGTCCCTCTTAAGGTAAAAATTCCGTCAAAGTCTCATATTTTAAATCACAAACTGTAATTTAAAAATTAAAATTGCATATTATAAAACCAAAATTGTAATTTTAAAATGAAAATTGTATATTTTATGACGAAAAGTGTGATTTTAATATGAAAATCGTATATTTTAAAACGAAAATATTAATTTTAAAATGAAAATTGCCAAAAAAATGTGGAACGCTTCACGATTTTGCGTGTCATCCTTGCGCAGGGGCCATGCTAATCTTCTCTGTATCGTTCCAATTTTAGTATATGTACTGCCGAAGCAAGTACGACCGCTGAGCTCCGAGCGCTCCTTATATATGAACCATTGACTCATCCTGGCACTTGCGAGAGGTGAAAAATAAAGGTAGCCGTGTAGCGCTAGATTTTGAAACTAATACGTTGTGCTGCAAATGCGCATATGAAGCACATAACAATTTAAAGCACTATGTTGGCCAATCAGTAAATATTAACCGGATTTCAAATCAGAAACATGTTAATGTGTTATTGTATTCATTTATTATATTTGAAATGTGCTCTGATATAAATGAAAATGACGTCAAATGACTTTTCGATGCTTCTATTTAACTTGATTTATATACGACATTTGCGATTGAATTTTAAAATCAATTTTGTATTTACTTACTTCCCTCTATCAGCTACAAAGTATATACTTTTAGAATCTGTAAGTACATCTGGGATGGCACTACACTTTAACGTTATTTTAGAGACATTTGAGTCAACCGTAGGACGTTTGCGAACGTCTGAGACAATATCCTAAATTTTGTCAAGTATCTTATGTTTTCTAGATACCATGTTTCTGCATAATTTTAATGTTCTAGCAAAATTTCTTCTCGATTAATAGCTTTTGAAGGAAAATTTTTTATCGGCATATAAAAAAAATCTTTTTTGGAATTTAATTCAGTTTGTCCCTCTTAAGGTAAAAATTCCGTCAAAGTCTCATATTTTAAATCACAAACTGTAATTTAAAAATGAAAATTGCATATTATAAAACCAAAATTGTAATTTTAAAATGAAAATTGTATATTTTATGACGAAAAGTGTGATTTTAATATAAAAATCGTATATTTTAAAACGAAAATATTAATTTTAAAATGAAAATTGCCAAAAAAATGTGGAACGCTTCACGATTTTGCGTGTCATCCTTGCGCAGGGGCCATGCTAATCTTCTCTGTATCGTTCCAATTTTAGTATATGTACTGCCGAAGCAAGTACGACCGCTGAGCTCCGAGCGCTCCTTATATATGAACCATTGACTCATCCTGGCACTTGCGAGAGGTGAAAAATAAAGGTAGCCGCGTAGCGCTAGATTTTGAAACTAATACGTTGTGCTGCAAATGCGCATATGAAGCACATAACAATTTAAAGCACTATGTTGGCCAATCAGTAAATATTAATCGGATTTCAAATCAGAAACATGTTAATGTGTTATTGTATTCATTTATTATATTTGAAATGTGCTCTGATATAAATGAAAATGACGTCAAATAACTTTTCGATGCTTCTATTTAACTTGATTTATATACGACATTTGCGATTGAATCTTAAAATCAATTTTGTATTTACTTACTTCCCTCTATCAGCTACAAAGTATATACTTTTAGAATCTGTAAGTACATCTGGGATGGCACTACACTTTAACGTTATTTTAGAGACATTTGAGTCAACCGTAGGACGTTTGCGAACGTCTGAGACAATATCCTAAATTTTGTCAAGTATCTTATGTTTTCTAGATACCATGTTTCTGCATAATTTTAATGTTCTAGCAAAGTTTCTTCTCGATTAATAGCTTTTGAAGGAAAATTTTTTATCGGCATATAAAAAAAATCTTTTTTGGAATTTAATTCAGTTTGTCCCTCTTAAGGTAAAAATTCCGTCAAAGTCTCATATTTTAAATCACAAACTGTAATTTAAAAATTAAAATTGCATATTATAAAACCAAAATTGTAATTTTAAAATGAAAATTGTATATTTTATGACGAAAAGTGTGATTTTAATATGAAAATCGTATATTTTAAAACGAAAATATTAATTTTAAAATGAAAATTGCCAAAAAAATGTGGAACGCTTCACGATTTTGCGTGTCATCCTTGCGCAGGGGCCATGCTAATCTTCTCTGTATCGTTCCAATTTTAGTATATGTACTGCCGAAGCAAGTACGACCGCTGAGCTCCGAGCGCTCCTTATATATGAACCATTGACTCATCCTGGCACTTGCGAGAGGTGAAAAATAAAGGTAGCCGCGTAGCGCTAGATTTTGAAACTAATACGTTGTGCTGCAAATGCGCATATGAAGCACATAACAATTTAAAGCACTATGTTGGCCAATCAGTAAATATTAACCGGATTTCAAATCAGAAACATGTTAATGTGTTATTGTATTCATTTATTATATTTGAAATGTGCTCTGATATAAATGAAAATGACGTCAAATGACTTTTCGATGCTTCTATTTAAGTTGATTTATATACGACTTTTGCGATTGAATCTTAAAATCAATTTTGTATTTACTTACTTCCCTCTATCAGCTACAAAGTATATACTTTTAGAATCTGTAAGTACATCTGGGATGGCACTACACTTTAACGTTTTTTGAGAGACATTTGAGTCAACCGTAGGACGTTTGCGAACGTCTGAGACAATATCCTAAATTTTGTCAAGTATCTTATGTTTTCTAGATACCATGTTTCTGCATAATTTTAATGTTCTAGCAAAATTTCTTCTCGATTAATAGCTTTTGAAGGAAAATTTTTTATCGGCATATAAAAAAAATCTTTTTTGGAATTTAATTCAGTTTGTCCCTCTTAAGGTAAAAATTCCGTCAAAGTCTCATATTTTAAATCACAAACTGTAATTTAAAAATTAAAATTGCATATTATAAAACCAAAATTGTAATTTTAAAATGAAAATTGTATATTTTATGACGAAAAGTGTGATTTTAATATGAAAATCGTATATTTTAAAACGAAAATATTAATTTTAAAATGAAAATTGCCAAAAAAATGTGGAACGCTTCACGATTTTGCGTGTCATCCTTGCGCAGGGGCCATGCTAATCTTCTCTGTATCGTTCCAATTTTAGTATATGTACTGCCGAAGCAAGTACGACCGCTGAGCTCCGAGCGCTCCTTATATATGAACCATTGACTCATCCTGGCACTTGCGAGAGGTGAAAAATAAAGGTAGCCGTGTAGCGCTAGATTTTGAAACTAATACGTTGTGCTGCAAATGCGCATATGAAGCACATAACAATTTAAAGCACTATGTTGGCCAATCAGTAAATATTAACCGGATTTCAAATCAGAAACATGTTAATGTGTTATTGTATTCATTTATTATATTTGAAATGTGCTCTGATATAAATGAAAATGACGTCAAATGACTTTTCGATGCTTCTATTTAACTTGATTTATATACGACATTTGCGATTGAATTTTAAAATCAATTTTGTATTTACTTACTTCCCTCTATCAGCTACAAAGTATATACTTTTAGAATCTGTAAGTACATCTGGGATGGCACTACACTTTAACGTTATTTTAGAGACATTTGAGTCAACCGTAGGACGTTTGCGAACGTCTGAGACAATATCCTAAATTTTGTCAAGTATCTTATGTTTTCTAGATACCATGTTTCTGCATAATTTTAATGTTCTAGCAAAATTTCTTCTCGATTAATAGCTTTTGAAGGAAAATTTTTTATCGGCATATAAAAAAAATCTTTTTTGGAATTTAATTCAGTTTGTCCCTCTTAAGGTAAAAATTCCGTCAAAGTCTCATATTTTAAATCACAAACTGTAATTTAAAAATGAAAATTGCATATTATAAAACCAAAATTGTAATTTTAAAATGAAAATTGTATATTTTATGACGAAAAGTGTGATTTTAATATAAAAATCGTATATTTTAAAACGAAAATATTAATTTTAAAATGAAAATTGCCAAAAAAATGTGGAACGCTTCACGATTTTGCGTGTCATCCTTGCGCAGGGGCCATGCTAATCTTCTCTGTATCGTTCCAATTTTAGTATATGTACTGCCGAAGCAAGTACGACCGCTGAGCTCCGAGCGCTCCTTATATATGAACCATTGACTCATCCTGGCACTTGCGAGAGGTGAAAAATAAAGGTAGCCGCGTAGCGCTAGATTTTGAAACTAATACGTTGTGCTGCAAATGCGCATATGAAGCACATAACAATTTAAAGCACTATGTTGGCCAATCAGTAAATATTAATCGGATTTCAAATCAGAAACATGTTAATGTGTTATTGTATTCATTTATTATATTTGAAATGTGCTCTGATATAAATGAAAATGACGTCAAATAACTTTTCGATGCTTCTATTTAACTTGATTTATATACGACATTTGCGATTGAATCTTAAAATCAATTTTGTATTTACTTACTTCCCTCTATCAGCTACAAAGTATATACTTTTAGAATCTGTAAGTACATCTGGGATGGCACTACACTTTAACGTTATTTTAGAGACATTTGAGTCAACCGTAGGACGTTTGCGAACGTCTGAGACAATATCCTAAATTTTGTCAAGTATCTTATGTTTTCTAGATACCATGTTTCTGCATAATTTTAATGTTCTAGCAAAGTTTCTTCTCGATTAATAGCTTTTGAAGGAAAATTTTTTATCGGCATATAAAAAAAATCTTTTTTGGAATTTAATTCAGTTTGTCCCTCTTAAGGTAAAAATTCCGTCAAAGTCTCATATTTTAAATCACAAACTGTAATTTAAAAATTAAAATTGCATATTATAAAACCAAAATTGTAATTTTAAAATGAAAATTGTATATTTTATGACGAAAAGTGTGATTTTAATATGAAAATCGTATATTTTAAAACGAAAATATTAATTTTAAAATGAAAATTGCCAAAAAAATGTGGAACGCTTCACGATTTTGCGTGTCATCCTTGCGCAGGGGCCATGCTAATCTTCTCTGTATCGTTCCAATTTTAGTATATGTACTGCCGAAGCAAGTACGACCGCTGAGCTCCGAGCGCTCCTTATATATGAACCATTGACTCATCCTGGCACTTGCGAGAGGTGAAAAATAAAGGTAGCCGCGTAGCGCTAGATTTTGAAACTAATACGTTGTGCTGCAAATGCGCATATGAAGCACATAACAATTTAAAGCACTATGTTGGCCAATCAGTAAATATTAACCGGATTTCAAATCAGAAACATGTTAATGTGTTATTGTATTCATTTATTATATTTGAAATGTGCTCTGATATAAATGAAAATGACGTCAAATAACTTTTCGATGCTTCTATTTAACTTGATTTATATACGACATTTGCGATTGAATCTTAAAATCAATTTTGTATTTACTTACTTCCCTCTATCAGCTACAAAGTATATACTTTTAGAATCTGTAAGTACATCTGGGATGGCACTACACTTTAACGTTATTTTAGAGACATTTGAGTCAACCGTAGGACGTTTGCGAACGTCTGAGACAATATCCTAAATTTTGTCAAGTATCTTATGTTTTCTAGATACCATGTTTCTGCATAATTTTAATGTTCTAGCAAAGTTTCTTCTCGATTAATAGCTTTTGAAGGAAAATTTTTTATCGGCATATAAAAAAAATCTTTTTTGGAATTTAATTCAGTTTGTCCCTCTTAAGGTAAAAATTCCGTCAAAGTCTCATATTTTAAATCACAAACTGTAATTTAAAAATTAAAATTGCATATTATAAAACCAAAATTGTAATTTTAAAATGAAAATTGTATATTTTATGACGAAAAGTGTGATTTTAATATGAAAATCGTATATTTTAAAACGAAAATATTAATTTTAAAATGAAAATTGCCAAAAAAATGTGGAACGCTTCACGATTTTGCGTGTCATCCTTGCGCAGGGGCCATGCTAATCTTCTCTGTATCGTTCCAATTTTAGTATATGTACTGCCGAAGCAAGTACGACCGCTGAGCTCCGAGCGCTCCTTATATATGAACCATTGACTCATCCTGGCACTTGCGAGAGGTGAAAAATAAAGGTAGCCGCGTAGCGCTAGATTTTGAAACCAATACGTTGTGCTGCAAATGTGCATATGAAGCACATAACAATTTAAAGCACTATGTTGGCCAATCAGTAAATATTAACCGGATTTCAAATCAGAAACATGTTAATGTGTTATTGTATTCATTTATTATATTTTAAATGTGCTCTGATATAAATGAAAATGACGTCAAATGACTTTTCGATGCTTCTATTTAACTTGATTTATATACGACTTTTGCGATTGAATCTTAAAATCAATTTTGTATTTACTTACTTCCCTCTATCAGCTACAAAGTATATACTTTTAGAATCTGTAAGTACATCTGGGATGGCACTACACTTTAACGTTAATTTAGAGACATTTGAGTCAACCGTAGGACGTATGCGAACGTCTGAGACAATATCCTAAATTTTGTCAAGTATCTTATGTTTTCTAGATACCATGTTTCTGCATAATTTTAATGTTCTAGCAAAATTTCTTCTCGATTAATAGCTTTTGAAGGAAAATTTTTTATCGGCATATAAAAAAAATCTTTTTTGGAATTTAATTCAGTTTGTCCCTCTTAAGGTAAAAATTCCGTCAAAGTCTCATATTTTAAATCACAAACTGTAATTTAAAAATTAAAATTGCATATTATAAAACCAAAATTGTAATTTTAAAATGAAAATTGTATATTTTATGACGAAAAGTGTAATTTTAATATGAAAATCGTATATTTTAAAACGAAAATATTAATTTTAAAATGAAAATTGCCAAAAAAATGTGGAACGCTTCACGATTTTGCGTGTCATCCTTGCGCAGGGGCCATGCTAATCTTCTCTGTATCGTTCCAATTTTAGTATATGTACTGCCGAAGCAAGTACGACCGCTGAGCTCCGAGCGCTCCTTATATATGAACCATCGACTCATCCTGGCACTTGCGAGAGGTGAAAAATAAAGGTAGCCGCGTAGCGCTAGATTTTGAAACTAATACGTTGTGCTGCAAATGCGCATATGAAGCACATAACAATTTAAAGCACTATGTTGGCCAATCAGTAAATATTAACCGGATTTCAAATCAGAAACATGTTAATGTGTTATTGTATTCATTTATTATATTTGAAATGTGCTCTGATATAAATGAAAATGACGTCAAATGACTTTTCGATGCTTCTATTTAACTTGATTTATATACGACTTTTGCGATTGAATCTTAAAATCAATTTTGTATTTACTTACTTCCCTCTATCAGCTACAAAGTATATACTTTTAGAATCTGTAAGTACATCTGGGATGGCACTACACTTTAACGTTATTTTAGAGACATTTGAGTCAACCGTAGGACGTTTGCGAACGTCTGAGACAATATCCTAAATTTTGTCAAGTATCTTATGTTTTCTAGATACCATGTTTCTGCATAATTTTAATGTTCTAGCAAAATTTCTTCTCGATTAATAGCGTTTGAAGGAAAATTTTTTATCGGCATATAAAAAAAATCTTTTTTCGAATTTAATTCAGTTTGTCCCTCTTAAGGTAAAAATTCCGTCAAAGTCTCATATTTTAAATCACAAACTGTAATTTAAAAATTAAAATTGCATATTATAAAACCAAAATTGTAATTTTAAAATGAAAATTGTATATTTTATGACGAAAAGTGTAATTTTAATATGAAAATCGTGTATTTTAAAACGAAAATATTAATTTTAAAATGAAAATTGCCAACAAAATGTGGAACGCTTCACGATTTTGCGTGTCATCCTTGCGCAGGGGCCATGCTAATCTTCTCTGTATCGTTCCAATTTTAGTATATGTACTGCCGAAGCAAGTACGACCGCTGAGCTCCGAGCGCTCCTTATATATGAACCATTGACTCATCCTGGCACTTGCGAGAGGTGAAAAATAAAGGTAGCCGCGTAGCGCTAGATTTTGAAACCAATACGTTGTGCTGCAAATGTGCATATGAAGCACATAACAATTTAAAGCACTATGTTGGCCAATCAGTAAATATTAACCGGATTTCAAATCAGAAACATGTTAATGTGTTATTGTATTCATTTATTATATTTTAAATGTGCTCTGATATAAATGAAAATGACGTCAAATGACTTTTCGATGCTTCTATTTAACTTGATTTATATACGACTTTTGCGATTGAATCTTAAAATCAATTTTGTATTTACTTACTTCCCTCTATCAGCTACAAAGTATATACTTTTAGAATCTGTAAGTACATCTGGGATGGCACTACACTTTAACGTTAATTTAGAGACATTTGAGTCAACCGTAGGACGTATGCGAACGTCTGAGACAATATCCTAAATTTTGTCAAGTATCTTATGTTTTCTAGATACCATGTTTCTGCATAATTTTAATGTTCTAGCAAAATTTCTTCTCGATTAATAGCTTTTGAAGGAAAATTTTTTATCGGCATATAAAAAAAATCTTTTTTGGAATTTAATTCAGTTTGTCCCTCTTAAGGTAAAAATTCCGTCAAAGTCTCATATTTTAAATCACAAACTGTAATTTAAAAATTAAAATTGCATATTATAAAACCAAAATTGTAATTTTAAAATGAAAATTGTATATTTTATGACGAAAAGTGTAATTTTAATATGAAAATCGTATATTTTAAAACGAAAATATTAATTTTAAAATGAAAATTGCCAAAAAAATGTGGAACGCTTCACGATTTTGCGTGTCATCCTTGCGCAGGGGCCATGCTAATCTTCTCTGTATCGTTCCAATTTTAGTATATGTACTGCCGAAGCAAGTACGACCGCTGAGCTCCGAGCGCTCCTTATATATGAACCATCGACTCATCCTGGCACTTGCGAGAGGTGAAAAATAAAGGTAGCCGCGTAGCGCTAGATTTTGAAACTAATACGTTGTGCTGCAAATGCGCATATGAAGCACATAACAATTTAAAGCACTATGTTGGCCAATCAGTAAATATTAACCGGATTTCAAATCAGAAACATGTTAATGTGTTATTGTATTCATTTATTATATTTGAAATGTGCTCTGATATAAATGAAAATGACGTCAAATGACTTTTCGATGCTTCTATTTAACTTGATTTATATACGACTTTTGCGATTGAATCTTAAAATCAATTTTGTATTTACTTACTTCCCTCTATCAGCTACAAAGTATATACTTTTAGAATCTGTAAGTACATCTGGGATGGCACTACACTTTAACGTTATTTTAGAGACATTTGAGTCAACCGTAGGACGTTTGCGAACGTCTGAGACAATATCCTAAATTTTGTCAAGTATCTTATGTTTTCTAGATACCATGTTTCTGCATAATTTTAATGTTCTAGCAAAATTTCTTCTCGATTAATAGCGTTTGAAGGAAAATTTTTTATCGGCATATAAAAAAAATCTTTTTTCGAATTTAATTCAGTTTGTCCCTCTTAAGGTAAAAATTCCGTCAAAGTCTCATATTTTAAATCACAAACTGTAATTTAAAAATTAAAATTGCATATTATAAAACCAAAATTGTAATTTTAAAATGAAAATTGTATATTTTATGACGAAAAGTGTAATTTTAATATGAAAATCGTGTATTTTAAAACGAAAATATTAATTTTAAAATGAAAATTGCCAACAAAATGTGGAACGCTTCACGATTTTGCGTGTCATCCTTGCGCAGGGGCCATGCTAATCTTCTCTGTATCGTTCCAATTTTAGTATATGTACTGCCGAAGCAAGTACGACCGCTGAGCTCCGAGCGCTCCTTATATATGAACCATTGACTCATCCTGGCACTTGCGAGAGGTGAAAAATAAAGGTAGCCGCGTAGCGCTAGATTTTGAAACCAATACGTTGTGCTGCAAATGTGCATATGAAGCACATAACAATTTAAAGCACTATGTTGGCCAATCAGTAAATATTAACCGGATTTCAAATCAGAAACATGTTAATGTGTTATTGTATTCATTTATTATATTTTAAATGTGCTCTGATATAAATGAAAATGACGTCAAATGACTTTTCGATGCTTCTATTTAACTTGATTTATATACGACTTTTGCGATTGAATCTTAAAATCAATTTTGTATTTACTTACTTCCCTCTATCAGCTACAAAGTATATACTTTTAGAATCTGTAAGTACATCTGGGATGGCACTACACTTTAACGTTAATTTAGAGACATTTGAGTCAACCGTAGGACGTATGCGAACGTCTGAGACAATATCCTAAATTTTGTCAAGTATCTTATGTTTTCTAGATACCATGTTTCTGCATAATTTTAATGTTCTAGCAAAATTTCTTCTCGATTAATAGCTTTTGAAGGAAAATTTTTTATCGGCATATAAAAAAAATCTTTTTTGGAATTTAATTCAGTTTGTCCCTCTTAAGGTAAAAATTCCGTCAAAGTCTCATATTTTAAATCACAAACTGTAATTTAAAAATTAAAATTGCATATTATAAAACCAAAATTGTAATTTTAAAATGAAAATTGTATATTTTATGACGAAAAGTGTAATTTTAATATGAAAATCGTATATTTTAAAACGAAAATATTAATTTTAAAATGAAAATTGCCAAAAAAATGTGGAACGCTTCACGATTTTGCGTGTCATCCTTGCGCAGGGGCCATGCTAATCTTCTCTGTATCGTTCCAATTTTAGTATATGTACTGCCGAAGCAAGTACGACCGCTGAGCTCCGAGCGCTCCTTATATATGAACCATCGACTCATCCTGGCACTTGCGAGAGGTGAAAAATAAAGGTAGCCGCGTAGCGCTAGATTTTGAAACTAATACGTTGTGCTGCAAATGCGCATATGAAGCACATAACAATTTAAAGCACTATGTTGGCCAATCAGTAAATATTAACCGGATTTCAAATCAGAAACATTTTAATGTGTTATTGTATTCATTTATTATATTTGAAATGTGCTCTGATATAAATGAAAATGACGTCAAATGACTTTTCGATGCTTCTATTTAACTTGATTTATATACGACTTTTGCGATTGAATCTTAAAATCAATTTTGTATTTACTTACTTCCCTCTATCAGCTACAAAGTATATACTTTTAGAATCTGTAAGTACATCTGGGATGGCACTACACTTTAACGTTATTTTAGAGACATTTGAGTCAACCGTAGGACGTTTGCGAACGACTGAGACAATATCCTAAATTTTGTCAAGTATCTTATGTTTTCTAGATACCATGTTTCTGCATAATTTTAATGTTCTAGCAAAATTTCTTCTCGATTAATAGCTTTTGAAGGAAAATTTTTTATCGGCATATAAAAAAAATCTTTTTTGGAATTTAATTCAGTTTGTCCCTCTTAAGGTAAAAATTCCGTCAAAGTCTCATATTTTAAATCACAAACTGTAATTTAAAAATTAAAATTGCATATTATAAAACTAAAATTGTAATTTTAAAATGAAAATTGTATATTTTATGACGAAAAGTGTAATTTTAATATGAAAATCGTATATTTTAAAACGAAAATATTAATTTTAAAATGAAAATTGCCAAAAAAATGTGGAACGCTTCACGATTTTGCGTGTCATCCTTGCGCAGGGGCCATGCTAATCTTCTCTGTATCGTTCCAATTTTAGTATATGTACTGCCGAAGCAAGTACGACCGCTGAGCTCCGAGCGCTCCTTATATATGAACCATTGACTCATCCTGGCACTTGCGAGAGGTGAAAAATAAAGGTAGCCGCGTAGCGCTAGATTTTGAAACTAATACGTTGTGCTGCAAATGCGCATATGAAGCACATAACAATTTAAAGCACTATGTTGGCCAATCAGTAAATATTAACCGGATTTCAAATCAGAAACATGTTAATGTGTTATTGTATTCATTTATTATATTTGAAATGTGCTCTGATATAAATGAAAATGACGTCAAATGACTTTTCGATGCTTCTATTTAACTTGATTTATATACGACTTTTGCGATTGAATCTTAAAATCAATTTTGTATTTACTTACTTCCCTCTATCAGCTACAAAGTATATACTTTTAGAATCTGTAAGTACATCTGGGATGGCACTACACTTTAACGTTATTTTAGAGACATTTGAGTCAACCGTAGGACGTTTGCGAACGTCTGAGACAATATCCTAAATTTTGTCAAGTATCTTATGTTTTCTAGATACCATGTTTCTGCATAATTTTAATGTTCTAGCAAAATTTCTTCTCGATTAATAGCTTTTGAAGGAAAATTTTTTATCGGCATATAAAAAAAATCTTTTTTGGAATTTAATTCAGTTTGTCCCTCTTAAGGTAAAAATTCCGTCAAAGTCTCATATTTTAAATCACAAACTGTAATTTAAAAATTAAAATTGCATATTATAAAACCAAAATTGTAATTTTAAAATGAAAATTGTATATTTTATGACGAAAAGTGTAATTTTAATATGAAAATCGTATATTTTAAAACGAAAATATTAATTTTAAAATGAAAATTGCCAAAAAAATGTGGAACGCTTCACGATTTTGCGTGTCATCCTTGCGCAGGGGCCATGCTAATCTTCTCTGTATCGTTCCAATTTTAGTATATGTACTGCCGAAGCAAGTACGACCGCTGAGCTCCGAGCGCTCCTTATATATGAACCATCGACTCATCCTGGCACTTGCGAGAGGTGAAAAATAAAGGTAGCCGCGTAGCGCTAGATTTTGAAACTAATACGTTGTGCTGCAAATGCGCATATGAAGCACATAACAATTTAAAGCACTATGTTGGCCAATCAGTAAATATTAACCGGATTTCAAATCAGAAACATTTTAATGTGTTATTGTATTCATTTATTATATTTGAAATGTGCTCTGATATAAATGAAAATGACGTCAAATGACTTTTCGATGCTTCTATTTAACTTGATTTATATACGACTTTTGCGATTGAATCTTAAAATCAATTTTGTATTTACTTACTTCCCTCTATCAGCTACAAAGTATATACTTTTAGAATCTGTAAGTACATCTGGGATGGCACTACACTTTAACGTTATTTTAGAGACATTTGAGTCAACCGTAGGACGTTTGCGAACGACTGAGACAATATCCTAAATTTTGTCAAGTATCTTATGTTTTCTAGATACCATGTTTCTGCATAATTTTAATGTTCTAGCAAAATTTCTTCTCGATTAATAGCTTTTGAAGGAAAATTTTTTATCGGCATATAAAAAAAATCTTTTTTGGAATTTAATTCAGTTTGTCCCTCTTAAGGTAAAAATTCCGTCAAAGTCTCATATTTTAAATCACAAACTGTAATTTAAAAATTAAAATTGCATATTATAAAACCAAAATTGTAATTTTAAAATGAAAATTGTATATTTTATGACGAAAAGTGTAATTTTAATATGAAAATCGTATATTTTAAAACGAAAATATTAATTTTAAAATGAAAATTGCCAAAAAAATGTGGAACGCTTCACGATTTTGCGTGTCATCCTTGCGCAGGGGCCATGCTAATCTTCTCTGTATCGTTCCAATTTTAGTATATGTACTGCCGAAGCAAGTACGACCGCTGAGCTCCGAGCGCTCCTTATATATGAACCATTGACTCATCCTGGCACTTGCGAGAGGTGAAAAATAAAGGTAGCCGCGTAGCGCTAGATTTTGAAACTAATACGTTGTGCTGCAAATGCGCATATGAAGCACATAACAATTTAAAGCACTATGTTGGCCAATCAGTAAATATTAACCGGATTTCAAATCAGAAACATGTTAATGTGTTATTGTATTCATTTATTATATTTGAAATGTGCTCTGATATAAATGAAAATGACGTCAAATGACTTTTCGATGCTTCTATTTAACTTGATTTATATACGACTTTTGCGATTGAATCTTAAAATCAATTTTGTATTTACTTACTTCCCTCTATCAGCTACAAAGTATATACTTTTAGAATCTGTAAGTACATCTGGGATGGCACTACACTTTAACGTTATTTTAGAGACATTTGAGTCAACCGTAGGACGTTTGCGAACGACTGAGACAATATCCTAAATTTTGTCAAGTATCTTATGTTTTCTAGATACCATGTTTCTGCATAATTTTAATGTTCTAGCAAAATTTCTTCTCGATTAATAGCTTTTGAAGGAAAATTTTTTATCGGCATATAAAAAAAATCTTTTTTGGAATTTAATTCAGTTTGTCCCTCTTAAGGTAAAAATTCCGTCAAAGTCTCATATTTTAAATCACAAACTGTAATTTAAAAATTAAAATTGCATATTATAAAACCAAAATTGTAATTTTAAAATGAAAATTGTATATTTTATGACGAAAAGTGTAATTTTAATATGAAAATCGTATATTTTAAAACGAAAATATTAATTTTAAAATGAAAATTGCCAAAAAAATGTGGAACGCTTCACGATTTTGCGTGTCATCCTTGCGCAGGGGCCATGCTAATCTTCTCTGTATCGTTCCAATTTTAGTATATGTACTGCCGAAGCAAGTACGACCGCTGAGCTCCGAGCGCTCCTTATATATGAACCATTGACTCATCCTGGCACTTGCGAGAGGTGAAAAATAAAGGTAGCCGCGTAGCGCTAGATTTTGAAACTAATACGTTGTGCTGCAAATGCGCATATGAAGCACATAACAATTTAAAGCACTATGTTGGCCAATCAGTAAATATTAACCGGATTTCAAATCAGAAACATGTTAATGTGTTATTGTATTCATTTATTATATTTGAAATGTGCTCTGATATAAATGAAAATGACGTCAAATGACTTTTCGATGCTTCTATTTAACTTGATTTATATACGACTTTTGCGATTGAATCTTAAAATCAATTTTGTATTTACTTACTTCCCTCTATCAGCTACAAAGTATATACTTTTAGAATCTGTAAGTACATCTGGGATGGCACTACACTTTAACGTTATTTTAGAGACATTTGAGTCAACCGTAGGACGTTTGCGAACGTCTGAGACAATATCCTAAATTTTGTCAAGTATCTTATGTTTTCTAGATACCATGTTTCTGCATAATTTTAATGTTCTAGCAAAATTTCTTCTCGATTAATAGCTTTTGAAGGAAAATTTTTTATCGGCATATAAAAAAAATCTTTTTTGGAATTTAATTCAGTTTGTCCCTCTTAAGGTAAAAATTCCGTCAAAGTCTCATATTTTAAATCACAAACTGTAATTTAAAAATTAAAATTGCATATTATAAAACCAAAATTGTAATTTTAAAATGAAAATTGTATATTTTATGACGAAAAGTGTGATTTTAATATGAAAATCGTATATTTTAAAACGAAAATATTAATTTTAAAATGAAAATTGCCAAAAAAATGTGGAACGCTTCACGATTTTGCGTGTCATCCTTGCGCAGGGGCCATGCTAATCTTCTCTGTATCGTTCCAATTTTAGTATATGTACTGCCGAAGCAAGTACGACCGCTGAGCTCCGAGCGCTCCTTATATATGAACCATTGACTCATCCTGGCACTTGCGAGAGGTGAAAAATAAAGGTAGCCGCGTAGCGCTAGATTTTGAAACTAATACGTTGTGCTGCAAATGCGCATATGAAGCACATAACAATTTAAAGCACTATGTTGGCCAATCAGTAAATATTAACCGGATTTCAAATCAGAAACATGTTAATGTGTTATTGTATTCATTTATTATATTTGAAATGTGCTCTGATATAAATGAAAATTACGTCAAATGACTTTTCGATGCTTCTATTTAACTTGATTTATATACGACTTTTGCGATTGAATCTTAAAATCAATTTTGTATTTACTTACTTCCCTCTATCAGCTACAAAGTATATACTTTTAGAATCTGTAAGTACATCTGGGATGGCACTACACTTTAACGTTATTTTAGAGACATTTGAGTCAACCGTAGGACGTTTGCGAACGTCTGAGACAATATCCTAAATTTTGTCAAGAATCTTATGTTTTCTAGATACCATGTTTCTGCATAATTTTAATGTTCTAGCAAAATTTCTTCTCGATTAATAGCTTTTGAAGGAAAATTTTTTATCGGCATATAAAAAAAATCTTTTTTGGAATTTAATTCAGTTTGTCCCTCTTAAGGTAAAAATTCCGTCAAAGTCTCATATTTTAAATCACAAACTGTAATTTAAAAATTAAAATTGCATATTATAAAACCAAAATTGTAATTTTAAAATGAAAATTGTATATTTTATGACGAAAAGTGTAATTTTAATATGAAAATCGTATATTTTAAAACGAAAATATTAATTTTAAAATGAAAATTGTCAAAAAAATGTCGAACGCTTCACGATTTTGCGTGTCATCCTTGCGCAGGGGCCATGCTAATCTTCTCTGTATCGTTCCAATTTTAGTATATGTACTGCCGAAGCAAGTACGACCGCTGAGCTCCGAGCGCTCCTTATATATGAACCATTGACTCATCCTGGCACTTGCGAGAGGTGAAAAATAAAGGTAGCCGCGTAGCGCTAGATTTTGAAACCAATACGTTGTGCTGCAAATGTGCATATGAAGCACATAACAATTTAAAGCACTATGTTGGCCAATCAGTAAATATTAACCGGATTTCAAATCAGAAACATGTTAATGTGTTATTGTATTCATTTATTATATTTTAAATGTGCTCTGATATAAATGAAAATGACGTCAAATGACTTTTCGATGCTTCTATTTAACTTGATTTATATACGACTTTTGCGATTGAATCTTAAAATCAATTTTGTATTTACTTACTTCCCTCTATCAGCTACAAAGTATATACTTTTAGAATCTGTAAGTACATCTGGGATGGCACTACACTTTAACGTTAATTTAGAGACATTTGAGTCAACCGTAGGACGTATGCGAACGTCTGAGACAATATCCTAAATTTTGTCAAGTATCTTATGTTTTCTAGATACCATGTTTCTGCATAATTTTAATGTTCTAGCAAAATTTCTTCTCGATTAATAGCTTTTGAAGGAAAATTTTTTATCGGCATATAAAAAAAATCTTTTTTGGAATTTAATTCAGTTTGTCCCTCTTAAGGTAAAAATTCCGTCAAAGTCTCATATTTTAAATCACAAACTGTAATTTAAAAATTAAAATTGCATATTATAAAACCAAAATTGTAATTTTAAAATGAAAATTGTATATCTTATGACGAAAAGTGTAATTTTAATATGAAAATCGTATATTTTAAAACGAAAATATTAATTTTAAAATGAAAATTGCCAAAAAAATGTGGAACGCTTCACGATTTTGCGTGTCATCCTTGCGCAGGGGCCATGCTAATCTTCTCTGTATCGTTCCAATTTTAGTATATGTACTGCCGAAGCAAGTACGACCGCTGAGCTCCGAGCGCTCCTTATATATGAACCATTGACTCATCCTGGCACTTGCGAGAGGTGAAAAATAAAGGTAGCCGCGTAGCGCTAGATTTTGAAACTAATACGTTGTGCTGCAAATGCGCATATGAAGCACATAACAATTTAAAGCACTATGTTGGCCAATCAGTAAATATTAACCGGATTTCAAATCAGAAACACGTTAATGTGTTATTGTATTCATTTATTATATTTGAAATGTGCTCTGATATAAATGAAAATGACGTCAAATGACTTTTCGATGCTTCTATTTAAGTTGATTTATATACGACTTTTGCGATTGAATCTTAAAATCAATTTTGTATTTACTTACTTCCCTCTATCAGCTACAAAGTATATACTTTTAGAATCTGTAAGTACATCTGGGATGGCACTACACTTTAACGTTTTTTGAGAGACATTTGAGTCAACCGTAGGACGTTTGCGAACGTCTGAGACAATATCCTAAATTTTGTCAAGTATCTTATGTTTTCTAGATACCATGTTTCTGCATAATTTTAATGTTCTAGCAAAATTTCTTCTCGATTAATAGCTTTTGAAGGAAAATTTTTTATCGGCATATAAAAAAAATCTTTTTTGGAATTTAATTCAGTTTGTCCCTCTTAAGGTAAAAATTCCGTCAAAGTCTCATATTTTAAATCACAAACTGTAATTTAAAAATTAAAATTGCATATTATAAAACCAAAATTGTAATTTTAAAATGAAAATTGTATATTTTATGACGAAAAGTGTGATTTTAATATGAAAATCGTATATTTTAAAACGAAAATATTAATTTTAAAATGAAAATTGCCAAAAAAATGTGGAACGCTTCACGATTTTGCGTGTCATCCTTGCGCAGGGGCCATGCTAATCTTCTCTGTATCGTTCCAATTTTAGTATATGTACTGCCGAAGCAAGTACGACCGCTGAGCTCCGAGCGCTCCTTATATATGAACCATTGACTCATCCTGGCACTTGCGAGAGGTGAAAAATAAAGGTAGCCGTGTAGCGCTAGATTTTGAAACTAATACGTTGTGCTGCAAATGCGCATATGAAGCACATAACAATTTAAAGCACTATGTTGGCCAATCAGTAAATATTAACCGGATTTCAAATCAGAAACATGTTAATGTGTTATTGTATTCATTTATTATATTTGAAATGTGCTCTGATATAAATGAAAATGACGTCAAATGACTTTTCGATGCTTCTATTTAACTTGATTTATATACGACATTTGCGATTGAATTTTAAAATCAATTTTGTATTTACTTACTTCCCTCTATCAGCTACAAAGTATATACTTTTAGAATCTGTAAGTACATCTGGGATGGCACTACACTTTAACGTTATTTTAGAGACATTTGAGTCAACCGTAGGACGTTTGCGAACGTCTGAGACAATATCCTAAATTTTGTCAAGTATCTTATGTTTTCTAGATACCATGTTTCTGCATAATTTTAATGTTCTAGCAAAATTTCTTCTCGATTAATAGCTTTTGAAGGAAAATTTTTTATCGGCATATAAAAAAAATCTTTTTTGGAATTTAATTCAGTTTGTCCCTCTTAAGGTAAAAATTCCGTCAAAGTCTCATATTTTAAATCACAAACTGTAATTTAAAAATGAAAATTGCATATTATAAAACCAAAATTGTAATTTTAAAATGAAAATTGTATATTTTATGACGAAAAGTGTGATTTTAATATAAAAATCGTATATTTTAAAACGAAAATATTAATTTTAAAATGAAAATTGCCAAAAAAATGTGGAACGCTTCACGATTTTGCGTGTCATCCTTGCGCAGGGGCCATGCTAATCTTCTCTGTATCGTTCCAATTTTAGTATATGTACTGCCGAAGCAAGTACGACCGCTGAGCTCCGAGCGCTCCTTATATATGAACCATTGACTCATCCTGGCACTTGCGAGAGGTGAAAAATAAAGGTAGCCGCGTAGCGCTAGATTTTGAAACTAATACGTTGTGCTGCAAATGCGCATATGAAGCACATAACAATTTAAAGCACTATGTTGGCCAATCAGTAAATATTAATCGGATTTCAAATCAGAAACATGTTAATGTGTTATTGTATTCATTTATTATATTTGAAATGTGCTCTGATATAAATGAAAATGACGTCAAATAACTTTTCGATGCTTCTATTTAACTTGATTTATATACGACATTTGCGATTGAATCTTAAAATCAATTTTGTATTTACTTACTTCCCTCTATCAGCTACAAAGTATATACTTTTAGAATCTGTAAGTACATCTGGGATGGCACTACACTTTAACGTTATTTTAGAGACATTTGAGTCAACCGTAGGACGTTTGCGAACGTCTGAGACAATATCCTAAATTTTGTCAAGTATCTTATGTTTTCTAGATACCATGTTTCTGCATAATTTTAATGTTCTAGCAAAGTTTCTTCTCGATTAATAGCTTTTGAAGGAAAATTTTTTATCGGCATATAAAAAAAATCTTTTTTGGAATTTAATTCAGTTTGTCCCTCTTAAGGTAAAAATTCCGTCAAAGTCTCATATTTTAAATCACAAACTGTAATTTAAAAATTAAAATTGCATATTATAAAACCAAAATTGTAATTTTAAAATGAAAATTGTATATTTTATGACGAAAAGTGTGATTTTAATATGAAAATCGTATATTTTAAAACGAAAATATTAATTTTAAAATGAAAATTGCCAAAAAAATGTGGAACGCTTCACGATTTTGCGTGTCATCCTTGCGCAGGGGCCATGCTAATCTTCTCTGTATCGTTCCAATTTTAGTATATGTACTGCCGAAGCAAGTACGACCGCTGAGCTCCGAGCGCTCCTTATATATGAACCATTGACTCATCCTGGCACTTGCGAGAGGTGAAAAATAAAGGTAGCCGCGTAGCGCTAGATTTTGAAACTAATACGTTGTGCTGCAAATGCGCATATGAAGCACATAACAATTTAAAGCACTATGTTGGCCAATCAGTAAATATTAACCGGATTTCAAATCAGAAACATGTTAATGTGTTATTGTATTCATTTATTATATTTGAAATGTGCTCTGATATAAATGAAAATGACGTCAAATAACTTTTCGATGCTTCTATTTAACTTGATTTATATACGACATTTGCGATTGAATCTTAAAATCAATTTTGTATTTACTTACTTCCCTCTATCAGCTACAAAGTATATACTTTTAGAATCTGTAAGTACATCTGGGATGGCACTACACTTTAACGTTATTTTAGAGACATTTGAGTCAACCGTAGGACGTTTGCGAACGTCTGAGACAATATCCTAAATTTTGTCAAGTATCTTATGTTTTCTAGATACCATGTTTCTGCATAATTTTAATGTTCTAGCAAAGTTTCTTCTCGATTAATAGCTTTTGAAGGAAAATTTTTTATCGGCATATAAAAAAAATCTTTTTTGGAATTTAATTCAGTTTGTCCCTCTTAAGGTAAAAATTCCGTCAAAGTCTCATATTTTAAATCACAAACTGTAATTTAAAAATTAAAATTGCATATTATAAAACCAAAATTGTAATTTTAAAATGAAAATTGTATATTTTATGACGAAAAGTGTGATTTTAATATGAAAATCGTATATTTTAAAACGAAAATATTAATTTTAAAATGAAAATTGCCAAAAAAATGTGGAACGCTTCACGATTTTGCGTGTCATCCTTGCGCAGGGGCCATGCTAATCTTCTCTGTATCGTTCCAATTTTAGTATATGTACTGCCGAAGCAAGTACGACCGCTGAGCTCCGAGCGCTCCTTATATATGAACCATTGACTCATCCTGGCACTTGCGAGAGGTGAAAAATAAAGGTAGCCGCGTAGCGCTAGATTTTGAAACCAATACGTTGTGCTGCAAATGTGCATATGAAGCACATAACAATTTAAAGCACTATGTTGGCCAATCAGTAAATATTAACCGGATTTCAAATCAGAAACATGTTAATGTGTTATTGTATTCATTTATTATATTTTAAATGTGCTCTGATATAAATGAAAATGACGTCAAATGACTTTTCGATGCTTCTATTTAACTTGATTTATATACGACTTTTGCGATTGAATCTTAAAATCAATTTTGTATTTACTTACTTCCCTCTATCAGCTACAAAGTATATACTTTTAGAATCTGTAAGTACATCTGGGATGGCACTACACTTTAACGTTAATTTAGAGACATTTGAGTCAACCGTAGGACGTATGCGAACGTCTGAGACAATATCCTAAATTTTGTCAAGTATCTTATGTTTTCTAGATACCATGTTTCTGCATAATTTTAATGTTCTAGCAAAATTTCTTCTCGATTAATAGCTTTTGAAGGAAAATTTTTTATCGGCATATAAAAAAAATCTTTTTTGGAATTTAATTCAGTTTGTCCCTCTTAAGGTAAAAATTCCGTCAAAGTCTCATATTTTAAATCACAAACTGTAATTTAAAAATTAAAATTGCATATTATAAAACCAAAATTGTAATTTTAAAATGAAAATTGTATATTTTATGACGAAAAGTGTAATTTTAATATGAAAATCGTATATTTTAAAACGAAAATATTAATTTTAAAATGAAAATTGCCAAAAAAATGTGGAACGCTTCACGATTTTGCGTGTCATCCTTGCGCAGGGGCCATGCTAATCTTCTCTGTATCGTTCCAATTTTAGTATATGTACTGCCGAAGCAAGTACGACCGCTGAGCTCCGAGCGCTCCTTATATATGAACCATCGACTCATCCTGGCACTTGCGAGAGGTGAAAAATAAAGGTAGCCGCGTAGCGCTAGATTTTGAAACTAATACGTTGTGCTGCAAATGCGCATATGAAGCACATAACAATTTAAAGCACTATGTTGGCCAATCAGTAAATATTAACCGGATTTCAAATCAGAAACATGTTAATGTGTTATTGTATTCATTTATTATATTTGAAATGTGCTCTGATATAAATGAAAATGACGTCAAATGACTTTTCGATGCTTCTATTTAACTTGATTTATATACGACTTTTGCGATTGAATCTTAAAATCAATTTTGTATTTACTTACTTCCCTCTATCAGCTACAAAGTATATACTTTTAGAATCTGTAAGTACATCTGGGATGGCACTACACTTTAACGTTATTTTAGAGACATTTGAGTCAACCGTAGGACGTTTGCGAACGTCTGAGACAATATCCTAAATTTTGTCAAGTATCTTATGTTTTCTAGATACCATGTTTCTGCATAATTTTAATGTTCTAGCAAAATTTCTTCTCGATTAATAGCGTTTGAAGGCAAATTTTTTATCGGCATATAAAAAAAATCTTTTTTCGAATTTAATTCAGTTTGTCCCTCTTAAGGTAAAAATTCCGTCAAAGTCTCATATTTTAAATCACAAACTGTAATTTAAAAATTAAAATTGCATATTATAAAACCAAAATTGTAATTTTAAAATGAAAATTGTATATTTTATGACGAAAAGTGTAATTTTAATATGAAAATCGTGTATTTTAAAACGAAAATATTAATTTTAAAATGAAAATTGCCAACAAAATGTGGAACGCTTCACGATTTTGCGTGTCATCCTTGCGCAGGGGCCATGCTAATCTTCTCTGTATCGTTCCAATTTTAGTATATGTACTGCCGAAGCAAGTACGACCGCTGAGCTCCGAGCGCTCCTTATATATGAACCATTGACTCATCCTGGCACTTGCGAGAGGTGAAAAATAAAGGTAGCCGCGTAGCGCTAGATTTTGAAACCAATACGTTGTGCTGCAAATGTGCATATGAAGCACATAACAATTTAAAGCACTATGTTGGCCAATCAGTAAATATTAACCGGATTTCAAATCAGAAACATGTTAATGTGTTATTGTATTCATTTATTATATTTTAAATGTGCTCTGATATAAATGAAAATGACGTCAAATGACTTTTCGATGCTTCTATTTAACTTGATTTATATACGACTTTTGCGATTGAATCTTAAAATCAATTTTGTATTTACTTACTTCCCTCTATCAGCTACAAAGTATATACTTTTAGAATCTGTAAGTACATCTGGGATGGCACTACACTTTAACGTTAATTTAGAGACATTTGAGTCAACCGTAGGACGTATGCGAACGTCTGAGACAATATCCTAAATTTTGTCAAGTATCTTATGTTTTCTAGATACCATGTTTCTGCATAATTTTAATGTTCTAGCAAAATTTCTTCTCGATTAATAGCTTTTGAAGGAAAATTTTTTATCGGCATATAAAAAAAATCT
Source organism: Gastracanthus pulcherrimus (assembly GCA_949152435.1). NCBI lineage: Eukaryota > Metazoa > Arthropoda > Insecta > Hymenoptera > Pteromalidae > Gastracanthus > Gastracanthus pulcherrimus. Next base: position 23,623,946 of record OX424573.1, on the reverse strand, counting down.
TTTTTGGAATTTAATTCAGTTTGTCCCTCTTAAGGTAAAAATTCCGTCAAAGTCTCATATTTTAAATCACAAACTGTAATTTAAAAATTAAAATTGCATATTATAAAACCAAAATTGTAATTTTAAAATGAAAATTGTATATTTTATGACGAAAAGTGTAATTTTAATATGAAAATCGTATATTTTAAAACGAAAATATTAATTTTAAAATGAAAATTGCCAAAAAAATGTGGAACGCTTCACGATTTTGCGTGTCATCCTTGCGCAGGGGCCATGCTAATCTTCTCTGTATCGTTCCAATTTTAGTATATGTACTGCCGAAGCAAGTACGACCGCTGAGCTCCGAGCGCTCCTTATATATGAACCATCGACTCATCCTGGCACTTGCGAGAGGTGAAAAATAAAGGTAGCCGCGTAGCGCTAGATTTTGAAACTAATACGTTGTGCTGCAAATGCGCATATGAAGCACATAACAATTTAAAGCACTATGTTGGCCAATCAGTAAATATTAACCGGATTTCAAATCAGAAACATTTTAATGTGTTATTGTATTCATTTATTATATTTGAAATGTGCTCTGATATAAATGAAAATGACGTCAAATGACTTTTCGATGCTTCTATTTAACTTGATTTATATACGACTTTTGCGATTGAATCTTAAAATCAATTTTGTATTTACTTACTTCCCTCTATCAGCTACAAAGTATATACTTTTAGAATCTGTAAGTACATCTGGGATGGCACTACACTTTAACGTTATTTTAGAGACATTTGAGTCAACCGTAGGACGTTTGCGAACGACTGAGACAATATCCTAAATTTTGTCAAGTATCTTATGTTTTCTAGATACCATGTTTCTGCATAATTTTAATGTTCTAGCAAAATTTCTTCTCGATTAATAGCTTTTGAAGGAAAATTTTTTATCGGCATATAAAAAAAATCTTTTTTGGAATTTAATTCAGTTTGTCCCTCTTAAGGTAAAAATTCCGTCAAAGTCTCATATTTTAAATCACAAACTGTAATTTAAAAATTAAAATTGCATATTATAAAACCAAAATTGTAATTTTAAAATGAAAATTGTATATTTTATGACGAAAAGTGTAATTTTAATATGAAAATCGTATATTTTAAAACGAAAATATTAATTTTAAAATGAAAATTGCCAAAAAAATGTGGAACGCTTCACGATTTTGCGTGTCATCCTTGCGCAGGGGCCATGCTAATCTTCTCTGTATCGTTCCAATTTTAGTATATGTACTGCCGAAGCAAGTACGACCGCTGAGCTCCGAGCGCTCCTTATATATGAACCATTGACTCATCCTGGCACTTGCGAGAGGTGAAAAATAAAGGTAGCCGCGTAGCGCTAGATTTTGAAACTAATACGTTGTGCTGCAAATGCGCATATGAAGCACATAACAATTTAAAGCACTATGTTGGCCAATCAGTAAATATTAACCGGATTTCAAATCAGAAACATGTTAATGTGTTATTGTATTCATTTATTATATTTGAAATGTGCTCTGATATAAATGAAAATGACGTCAAATGACTTTTCGATGCTTCTATTTAACTTGATTTATATACGACTTTTGCGATTGAATCTTAAAATCAATTTTGTATTTACTTACTTCCCTCTATCAGCTACAAAGTATATACTTTTAGAATCTGTAAGTACATCTGGGATGGCACTACACTTTAACGTTATTTTAGAGACATTTGAGTCAACCGTAGGACGTTTGCGAACGTCTGAGACAATATCCTAAATTTTGTCAAGTATCTTATGTTTTCTAGATACCATGTTTCTGCATAATTTTAATGTTCTAGCAAAATTTCTTCTCGATTAATAGCTTTTGAAGGAAAATTTTTTATCGGCATATAAAAAAAATCTTTTTTGGAATTTAATTCAGTTTGTCCCTCTTAAGGTAAAAATTCCGTCAAAGTCTCATATTTTAAATCACAAACTGTAATTTAAAAATTAAAATTGCATATTATAAAACCAAAATTGTAATTTTAAAATGAAAATTGTATATTTTATGACGAAAAGTGTAATTTTAATATGAAAATCGTATATTTTAAAACGAAAATATTAATTTTAAAATGAAAATTGCCAAAAAAATGTGGAACGCTTCACGATTTTGCGTGTCATCCTTGCGCAGGGGCCATGCTAATCTTCTCTGTATCGTTCCAATTTTAGTATATGTACTGCCGAAGCAAGTACGACCGCTGAGCTCCGAGCGCTCCTTATATATGAACCATCGACTCATCCTGGCACTTGCGAGAGGTGAAAAATAAAGGTAGCCGCGTAGCGCTAGATTTTGAAACTAATACGTTGTGCTGCAAATGCGCATATGAAGCACATAACAATTTAAAGCACTATGTTGGCCAATCAGTAAATATTAACCGGATTTCAAATCAGAAACATTTTAATGTGTTATTGTATTCATTTATTATATTTGAAATGTGCTCTGATATAAATGAAAATGACGTCAAATGACTTTTCGATGCTTCTATTTAACTTGATTTATATACGACTTTTGCGATTGAATCTTAAAATCAATTTTGTATTTACTTACTTCCCTCTATCAGCTACAAAGTATATACTTTTAGAATCTGTAAGTACATCTGGGATGGCACTACACTTTAACGTTATTTTAGAGACATTTGAGTCAACCGTAGGACGTTTGCGAACGACTGAGACAATATCCTAAATTTTGTCAAGTATCTTATGTTTTCTAGATACCATGTTTCTGCATAATTTTAATGTTCTAGCAAAATTTCTTCTCGATTAATAGCTTTTGAAGGAAAATTTTTTATCGGCATATAAAAAAAATCTTTTTTGGAATTTAATTCAGTTTGTCCCTCTTAAGGTAAAAATTCCGTCAAAGTCTCATATTTTAAATCACAAACTGTAATTTAAAAATTAAAATTGCATATTATAAAACCAAAATTGTAATTTTAAAATGAAAATTGTATATTTTATGACGAAAAGTGTAATTTTAATATGAAAATCGTATATTTTAAAACGAAAATATTAATTTTAAAATGAAAATTGCCAAAAAAATGTGGAACGCTTCACGATTTTGCGTGTCATCCTTGCGCAGGGGCCATGCTAATCTTCTCTGTATCGTTCCAATTTTAGTATATGTACTGCCGAAGCAAGTACGACCGCTGAGCTCCGAGCGCTCCTTATATATGAACCATTGACTCATCCTGGCACTTGCGAGAGGTGAAAAATAAAGGTAGCCGCGTAGCGCTAGATTTTGAAACTAATACGTTGTGCTGCAAATGCGCATATGAAGCACATAACAATTTAAAGCACTATGTTGGCCAATCAGTAAATATTAACCGGATTTCAAATCAGAAACATGTTAATGTGTTATTGTATTCATTTATTATATTTGAAATGTGCTCTGATATAAATGAAAATGACGTCAAATGACTTTTCGATGCTTCTATTTAACTTGATTTATATACGACTTTTGCGATTGAATCTTAAAATCAATTTTGTATTTACTTACTTCCCTCTATCAGCTACAAAGTATATACTTTTAGAATCTGTAAGTACATCTGGGATGGCACTACACTTTAACGTTATTTTAGAGACATTTGAGTCAACCGTAGGACGTTTGCGAACGACTGAGACAATATCCTAAATTTTGTCAAGTATCTTATGTTTTCTAGATACCATGTTTCTGCATAATTTTAATGTTCTAGCAAAATTTCTTCTCGATTAATAGCTTTTGAAGGAAAATTTTTTATCGGCATATAAAAAAAATCTTTTTTGGAATTTAATTCAGTTTGTCCCTCTTAAGGTAAAAATTCCGTCAAAGTCTCATATTTTAAATCACAAACTGTAATTTAAAAATTAAAATTGCATATTATAAAACCAAAATTGTAATTTTAAAATGAAAATTGTATATTTTATGACGAAAAGTGTAATTTTAATATGAAAATCGTATATTTTAAAACGAAAATATTAATTTTAAAATGAAAATTGCCAAAAAAATGTGGAACGCTTCACGATTTTGCGTGTCATCCTTGCGCAGGGGCCATGCTAATCTTCTCTGTATCGTTCCAATTTTAGTATATGTACTGCCGAAGCAAGTACGACCGCTGAGCTCCGAGCGCTCCTTATATATGAACCATTGACTCATCCTGGCACTTGCGAGAGGTGAAAAATAAAGGTAGCCGCGTAGCGCTAGATTTTGAAACTAATACGTTGTGCTGCAAATGCGCATATGAAGCACATAACAATTTAAAGCACTATGTTGGCCAATCAGTAAATATTAACCGGATTTCAAATCAGAAACATGTTAATGTGTTATTGTATTCATTTATTATATTTGAAATGTGCTCTGATATAAATGAAAATGACGTCAAATGACTTTTCGATGCTTCTATTTAACTTGATTTATATACGACTTTTGCGATTGAATCTTAAAATCAATTTTGTATTTACTTACTTCCCTCTATCAGCTACAAAGTATATACTTTTAGAATCTGTAAGTACATCTGGGATGGCACTACACTTTAACGTTATTTTAGAGACATTTGAGTCAACCGTAGGACGTTTGCGAACGTCTGAGACAATATCCTAAATTTTGTCAAGTATCTTATGTTTTCTAGATACCATGTTTCTGCATAATTTTAATGTTCTAGCAAAATTTCTTCTCGATTAATAGCTTTTGAAGGAAAATTTTTTATCGGCATATAAAAAAAATCTTTTTTGGAATTTAATTCAGTTTGTCCCTCTTAAGGTAAAAATTCCGTCAAAGTCTCATATTTTAAATCACAAACTGTAATTTAAAAATTAAAATTGCATATTATAAAACCAAAATTGTAATTTTAAAATGAAAATTGTATATTTTATGACGAAAAGTGTGATTTTAATATGAAAATCGTATATTTTAAAACGAAAATATTAATTTTAAAATGAAAATTGCCAAAAAAATGTGGAACGCTTCACGATTTTGCGTGTCATCCTTGCGCAGGGGCCATGCTAATCTTCTCTGTATCGTTCCAATTTTAGTATATGTACTGCCGAAGCAAGTACGACCGCTGAGCTCCGAGCGCTCCTTATATATGAACCATTGACTCATCCTGGCACTTGCGAGAGGTGAAAAATAAAGGTAGCCGCGTAGCGCTAGATTTTGAAACTAATACGTTGTGCTGCAAATGCGCATATGAAGCACATAACAATTTAAAGCACTATGTTGGCCAATCAGTAAATATTAACCGGATTTCAAATCAGAAACATGTTAATGTGTTATTGTATTCATTTATTATATTTGAAATGTGCTCTGATATAAATGAAAATTACGTCAAATGACTTTTCGATGCTTCTATTTAACTTGATTTATATACGACTTTTGCGATTGAATCTTAAAATCAATTTTGTATTTACTTACTTCCCTCTATCAGCTACAAAGTATATACTTTTAGAATCTGTAAGTACATCTGGGATGGCACTACACTTTAACGTTATTTTAGAGACATTTGAGTCAACCGTAGGACGTTTGCGAACGTCTGAGACAATATTCTAAATTTTGTCAAGAATCTTATGTTTTCTAGATACCATGTTTCTGCATAATTTTAATGTTCTAGCAAAATTTCTTCTCGATTAATAGCTTTTGAAGGAAAATTTTTTATCGGCATATAAAAAAAATCTTTTTTGGAATTTAATTCAGTTTGTCCCTCTTAAGGTAAAAATTCCGTCAAAGTCTCATATTTTAAATCACAAACTGTAATTTAAAAATTAAAATTGCATATTATAAAACCAAAATTGTAATTTTAAAATGAAAATTGTATATTTTATGACGAAAAGTGTAATTTTAATATGAAAATCGTATATTTTAAAACGAAAATATTAATTTTAAAATGAAAATTGTCAAAAAAATGTCGAACGCTTCACGATTTTGCGTGTCATCCTTGCGCAGGGGCCATGCTAATCTTCTCTGTATCGTTCCAATTTTAGTATATGTACTGCCGAAGCAAGTACGACCGCTGAGCTCCGAGCGCTCCTTATATATGAACCATTGACTCATCCTGGCACTTGCGAGAGGTGAAAAATAAAGGTAGCCGCGTAGCGCTAGATTTTGAAACCAATACGTTGTGCTGCAAATGTGCATATGAAGCACATAACAATTTAAAGCACTATGTTGGCCAATCAGTAAATATTAACCGGATTTCAAATCAGAAACATGTTAATGTGTTATTGTATTCATTTATTATATTTTAAATGTGCTCTGATATAAATGAAAATGACGTCAAATGACTTTTCGATGCTTCTATTTAACTTGATTTATATACGACTTTTGCGATTGAATCTTAAAATCAATTTTGTATTTACTTACTTCCCTCTATCAGCTACAAAGTATATACTTTTAGAATCTGTAAGTACATCTGGGATGGCACTACACTTTAACGTTAATTTAGAGACATTTGAGTCAACCGTAGGACGTATGCGAACGTCTGAGACAATATCCTAAATTTTGTCAAGTATCTTATGTTTTCTAGATACCATGTTTCTGCATAATTTTAATGTTCTAGCAAAATTTCTTCTCGATTAATAGCTTTTGAAGGAAAATTTTTTATCGGCATATAAAAAAAATCTTTTTTGGAATTTAATTCAGTTTGTCCCTCTTAAGGTAAAAATTCCGTCAAAGTCTCATATTTTAAATCACAAACTGTAATTTAAAAATTAAAATTGCATATTATAAAACCAAAATTGTAATTTTAAAATGAAAATTGTATATCTTATGACGAAAAGTGTAATTTTAATATGAAAATCGTATATTTTAAAACGAAAATATTAATTTTAAAATGAAAATTGCCAAAAAAATGTGGAACGCTTCACGATTTTGCGTGTCATCCTTGCGCAGGGGCCATGCTAATCTTCTCTGTATCGTTCCAATTTTAGTATATGTACTGCCGAAGCAAGTACGACCGCTGAGCTCCGAGCGCTCCTTATATATGAACCATTGACTCATCCTGGCACTTGCGCGAGGTGAAAAATAAAGGTCGCCGCGTAGCGCTAGATTTTGAAACCAATACGTTGTGCTACAAATGTGCATATGAAGCACATAACAATTTAAAGCACTATGTTGGCCAATCAGTAAATATTAACCGGATTTCAAATCAGAAACATGTTAATGTGTTATTGTATTCATTTATTATATTTGAAATGTGCTCTGATATAAATGAAAATGACGTCAAATGACTTTTCGATGCTTCTATTTAACTTGATTTATATAAATTGTATATTTTATGACGAAAAGTGTAATTTTAATATGAAAATCGTATATTTTAAAACGAAAATATTAATTTTAAAATGAAAATTGCCAAATAATATGGAACGCTTCACGATTTTGCGTGTCATCCTTGCGCAGGGGTCATGCTAATCTTCTCTGTATCGTTCCAATTTTAGTATATGTACTGCCGAAGCAAGTACGACCGCTGAGCTCCGAGCGCTCCTTATATATGAACCATTGACTCATCCTGGCACTTGCGAGAGGTGAAAAATAAAGGTAGCCGCGTAGCGCTAGATTTTGAAACTAATACGTTGTGCTGCAAATGCGCATATGAAGCACATAACAATTTAAAGCACTATGTTGGCCAATCAGTAAATATTAACCGGATTTCAAATCAGAAACATGTTAATGTGTTATTGTATTCATTTATTATATTTGAAATGTGCTCTGATATAAATGAAAATGACGTCAAATGACTTTTCGATGCTTCTATTTAACTTGATTTATATACGACTTTTGCGATTGAATCTTAAAATCAATTTTGTATTTACTTACTTCCCTCTATCAGCTACAAAGTATATACTTTTAGAATCTGTAAGTACATCTGGGATGGCACTACACTTTAACGTTATTTTAGAGACATTTGAGTCAACCGTAGGACGTTTGCGAACGACTGAGACAATATCCTAAATTTTGTCAAGTATCTTATGTTTTCTAGATACCATGTTTCTGCATAATTTTAATGTTCTAGCAAAATTTCTTCTCGATTAATAGCTTTTGAAGGAAAATTTTTTATCGGCATATAAAAAAAATCTTTTTTGGAATTTAATTCAGTTTGTCCCTCTTAAGGTAAAAATTCCGTCAAAGTCTCATATTTTAAATCACAAACTGTAATTTAAAAATTAAAATTGCATATTATAAAACCAAAATTGTAATTTTAAAATGAAAATTGTATATTTTATGACGAAAAGTGTAATTTTAATATGAAAATCGTATATTTTAAAACGAAAATATTAATTTTAAAATGAAAATTGCCAAAAAAATGTGGAACGCTTCACGATTTTGCGTGTCATCCTTGCGCAGGGGCCATGCTAATCTTCTCTGTATCGTTCCAATTTTAGTATATGTACTGCCGAAGCAAGTACGACCGCTGAGCTCCGAGCGCTCCTTATATATGAACCATTGACTCATCCTGGCACTTGCGAGAGGTGAAAAATAAAGGTAGCCGCGTAGCGCTAGATTTTGAAACTAATACGTTGTGCTGCAAATGCGCATATGAAGCACATAACAATTTAAAGCACTATGTTGGCCAATCAGTAAATATTAACCGGATTTCAAATCAGAAACATGTTAATGTGTTATTGTATTCATTTATTATATTTGAAATGTGCTCTGATATAAATGAAAATGACGTCAAATGACTTTTCGATGCTTCTATTTAACTTGATTTATATACGACATTTGCGATTGAATCTTAAAATCAATTTTGTATTTACTTACTTCCCTCTATCAGCTACAAAGTATATACTTTTAGAATCTGTAAGTACATCTGGGATGGCACTACACTTTAACGTTATTTTAGAGACATTTGAGTCAACCGTAGGACGTTTGCGAACGTCTGAGACAATATCCTAAATTTTGTCAAGTATCTTATGTTTTCTAGATACCATGTTTCTGCATAATTTTAATGTTCTAGCAAAATTTCTTCTCGATTAATAGCTTTTGAAGGAAAATTTTTTATCGGCATATAAAAAAAATCTTTTTTGGAATTTAATTCAGTTTGTCCCTCTTAAGGTAAAAATTCCGTCAAAGTCTCATATTTTAAATCACAAACTGTAATTTAAAAATTAAAATTGCATATTATAAAACCAAAATTGTAATTTTAAAATGAAAATTGTATATTTTATGACGAAAAGTGTGATTTTAATATGAAAATCGTATATTTTAAAACGAAAATATTAATTTTAAAATGAAAATTGCCAAAAAAATGTGGAACGCTTCACGATTTTGCGTGTCATCCTTGCGCAGGGGCCATGCTAATCTTCTCTGTATCGTTCCAATTTTAGTATATGTACTGCCGAAGCAAGTACGACCGCTGAGCTCCGAGCGCTCCTTATATATGAACCATTGACTCATCCTGGCACTTGCGAGAGGTGAAAAATAAAGGTAGCCGCGTAGCGCTAGATTTTGAAACTAATACGTTGTGCTGCAAATGCGCATATGAAGCACATAACAATTTAAAGCACTATGTTGGCCAATCAGTAAATATTAACCGGATTTCAAATCAGAAACATGTTAATGTGTTATTGTATTCATTTATTATATTTGAAATGTGCTCTGATATAAATGAAAATGACGTCAAATGACTTTTCGATGCTTCTATTTAACTTGATTTATATACGACTTTTGCGATTGAATCTTAAAATCAATTTTGTATTTACTTACTTCCCTCTATCAACTACAAAGTATATACTTTTAGAATCTGTAAGTACATCTGGGATGGCACTACACTTTAACGTTATTTTAGAGACATTTGAGTCAACCGTAGGACGTTTGCGAACGTCTGAGACAATATCCTAAATTTTGTCAAGTATCTTATGTTTTCTAGATACCATGTTTCTGCATAATTTTAATGTTCTAGCAAAATTTCTTCTCGATTAATAGCTTTTGAAGGAAAATTTTTTATCGGCATATAAAAAAAATCTTTTTTGGAATTTAATTCAGTTTGTCCCTCTTAAGGTAAAAATTCCGTCAAAGTCTCATATTTTAAATCACAAACTGTAATTTAAAAATTAAAATTGCATATTATAAAACCAAAATTGTAATTTTAAAATGAAAATTGTATATTTTATGACGAAAAGTGTAATTTTAATATGAAAATCGTATATTTTAAAACGAAAATATTAATTTTAAAATGAAAATTGCCAAAAAAATGTGGAACGCTTCACGATTTTGCGTGTCATCCTTGCGCAGGGGCCATGCTAATCTTCTCTGTATCGTTCCAATTTTAGTATATGTACTGCCGAAGCAAGTACGACCGCTGAGCTCCGAGCGCTCCTTATATATGAACCATTGACTCATCCTGGCACTTGCGAGAGGTGAAAAATAAAGGTAGCCGCGTAGCGCTAGATTTTGAAACTAATACGTTGTGCTGCAAATGCGCATATGAACCACATAACAATTTAAAGCACTATGTTGGCCAATCAGTAAATATTAACCGGATTTCAAATCAGAAACATTTTAATGTGTTATTGTATTCATTTATTATATTTGAAATGTGCTCTAATATAAATGAAAATGACGTCAAATGACTTTTCGATGCTTCTATTTAACTTGATTTATATACGACTTTTGCGATTGAATCTTAAAATCAATTTTGTATTTACTTACTTCCCTCTATCAGCTACAAAGTATATACTTTTAGAATCTGTAAGTACATCTGGGATGGCACTACACTTTAACGTTATTTTAGAGACATTTGAGTCAACCGTAGGACGTTTGCGAACGTCTGAGACAATATCCTAAATTTTGTCAAGTATCTTATGTTTTCTAGATACCATGTTTCTGCATAATTTTAATGTTCTAGCAAAATTTCTTCTCGATTAATAGCTTTTGAAGGAAAATTTTTTATCGGCATATAAAAAAAATCTTTTTTCGAATTTAATTCAGTTTGTCCCTCTTAAGGTAAAAATTCCGTCAAAGTCTCATATTTTAAATCACAAACTGTAATTTGAAAATTAAAATTGCATATTATAAAACCAAAATTGTAATTTTAAAATGAAAATTGTATATTTTATGACGAAAAGTGTAATTTTAATATGAAAATCGTGTATTTTAAAACGAAAATATTAATTTTAAAATGAAAATTGCCAAAAAAATGTGGAACACTTCACGATTTTGCGTGTCATCCTTGCGCAGGGGCCATGCTAATCTTCTCTGTATCGTTCCAATTTTAGTATATGTACTGCCGAAGCAAGTACGACCGCTGAGCTCCGAGCGCTCCTTATATATGAACCATTGACTCATCCTGGCACTTGCAAGAGGTGAAAAATAAAGGTAGCCGCGGAGCGCTAGATTTTGAAACTAATACGTTGTGCTGCAAATGCGCATATGAAGCACATAACAATTTAAAGCACTATGTTGGCCAATCAGTAAATATTAACCGGATTTCAAATCAGAAACATGTTAATGTGTTATTGTATTCATTTATTATATTTGAAATGTGCTCTGATATAAATGAAAATGACGTCAAATGACTTTTCGATGCTTCTATTTAACTTGATTTATATACGACTTTTGCGATTGAATCTTAAAATCAATTTTGTATTTACTTACTTCCCTCTATCAGCTACAAAGTATATACTTTTAGAATCTGTAAGTACATCTGGGATGGCACTACACTTTAACGTTATTTTAGAGACATTTGAGTCAACCGTAGGACGTTTGCGAACGTCTGAGACAATATCCTAAATTTTGTCAAGTATCTTATGTTTTCTAGATACCATGTTTCTGCATAATTTTAATGTTCTAGCAAAATTTCTTCTCGATTAATAGCTTTTGAAGGAAAATTTTTTATCGGCATATAAAAAAAATCTTTTTTGGAATTTAATTCAGTTTGTCCCTCTTAAGGTAAAAATTCCGTCAAAGTCTCATATTTTAAATCACAAACTGTAATTTAAAAATTAAAATTGCATATTATAAAACCAAAATTGTAATTTTAAAATGAAAATTGTATATTTTATGACGAAAAGTGTAATTTTAATATGAAAATCGTATATTTTAAAACGAAAATATTAATTTTAAAATGAAAATTGCCAAAAAAATGTGGAACGCTTCACGATTTTGCGTGTCATCCTTGCGCAGGGGCCATGCTAATCTTCTCTGTATCGTTCCAATTTTAGTATATGTACTGCCGAAGCAAGTACGACCGCTGAGCTCCGAGCGCTCCTTATATATGAACCATTGACTCATCCTGGCACTTGCGAGAGGTGAAAAATAAAGGTAGCCGCGTAGCGCTAGATTTTGAAACTAATACGTTGTGCTGCAAATGCGCATATGAACCACATAACAATTTAAAGCACTATGTTGGCCAATCAGTAAATATTAACCGGATTTCAAATCAGAAACATTTTAATGTGTTATTGTATTCATTTATTATATTTGAAATGTGCTCTGATATAAATGAAAATGACGTCAAATGACTTTTCGATGCTTCTATTTAACTTGATTTATATACGACTTTTGCGATTGAATCTTAAAATCAATTTTGTATTTACTTACTTCCCTCTATCAGCTACAAAGTATATACTTTTAGAATCTGTAAGTACATCTGGGATGGCACTACACTTTAACGTTATTTTAGAGACATTTGAGTCAACCGTAGGACGTTTGCGAACGTCTGAGACAATATCCTAAATTTTGTCAAGTATCTTATGTTTTCTAGATACCATGTTTCTGCATAATTTTAATGTTCTAGCAAAATTTCTTCTCGATTAATAGCTTTTGAAGGAAAATTTTTTATCGGCATATAAAAAAAATCTTTTTTGGAATTTAATTCAGTTTGTCCCTCTTAAGGTAAAAATTCCGTCAAAGTCTCATATTTTAAATCACAAACTGTAATTTAAAAATTAAAATTGCATATTATAAAACCAAAATTGTAATTTTAAAATGAAAATTGTATATTTTATGACGAAAAGTGTAATTTTAATATGAAAATCGTATATTTTAAAACGAAAATATTAATTTTAAAATGAAAATTGCCAAAAAAATGTGGAATGCTTCACGATTTTGCGTGTCATCCTTGCGCAGGGGCCATGCTAATCTTCTCTGTATCGTTCCAATTTTAGTATATGTACTGCCGAAGCCAGTACGACCGCTGAGCTCCGAGCGCTCCTTATATATGAACCATTGACTCATCCTGGCACTTGCGAGAGGTGAAAAATAAAGGTAGCCGCGTAGCGCTAGATTTTGAAACTAATACGTTGTGCTGCAAATGCGCATATGAAGCACATAACAATTTAAAGCACTATGTTGGCCAATCAGTAAATATTAACCGGATTTCAAATCAGAAACATGTTAATGTGTTATTGTATTCATTTATTATATTTGAAATGTGCTCTGATATAAATGAAAATGACGTCAAATGACTTTTCGATGCTTCTATTTAACTTGATTTATATACGACTTTTGCGATTGAATCTTAAAATCAATTTTGTATTTACTTACTTCCCTCTATCAGCTACAAAGTATATACTTTTAGAATCTGTAAGTACATCTGGGATGGCACTACACTTTAACGTTATTTTAGAGACATTTGAGTCAACCGTAGGACGTTTGCGAACGTCTGAGACAATATCCTAAATTTTGTCAAGTATCTTATGTTTTCTAGATACCATGTTTCTGCATAATTTTAATGTTCTAGCAAAATTTCTTCTCGATTAATAGCTTTTGAAGGAAAATTTTTTATCGGCATATAAAAAAAATCTTTTTTGGAATTTAATTCAGTTTGTCCCTCTTAAGGTAAAAATTCCGTCAAAGTCTCATATTTTAAATCACAAACTGTAATTTAAAAATTAAAATTGCATATTATAAAACCAAAATTGTAATTTTAAAATGAAAATTGTATATTTTATGACGAAAAGTGTAATTTTAATATGAAAATCGTATATTTTAAAACGAAAATATTAATTTTAAAATGAAAATTGCCAAAAAAATGTGGAACGCTTCACGATATTGCGTGTCATCCTTGCGCAGGGGCCATGCTAATCTTCTCTGTATCGTTCCAATTTTAGTATATGTACTGCCGAAGCAAGTACGACCGCTGAGCTCCGAGCGCTCCTTATATATGAACCATTGACTCATCCTGGCACTTGCGAGAGGTGAAAAATAAAGGTAGCCGCGTAGCGCTAGATTTTGAAACTAATACGTTGTGCTGCAAATGCGCATATGAAGCACATAACAATTTAAAGCACTATGTTGGCCAATCAGTAAATATTAACCGGATTTCAAATCAGAAACATGTTAATGTGTTATTGTATTCATTTATTATATTCGAAATGTGCTCTGATATAAATGAAAATAACGTCTAATGACTTTTCGATGCTTCTATTTAACTTGATTTATATACGACTTTTGCGATTGAATCTTAAAATCAATTTTGTATTTACTTACTTCCCTCTATCAGCTACAAAGTATATACTTTTAGAATCTGTAAGTACATCTGGGATGGCACTACACTTTAACGTTATTTTAGAGACATTTGAGTCAACCGTAGGACGTTTGCGAACGTCTGAGACAATATCCTAAATTTTGTCAAGTATCTTATGTTTTCTAGATACCATGTTTCTGCATAATTTTAATGTTCTAGCAAAATTTCTTCTCGATTAATAGCTTTTGAAGGAAAATTTTTATCGGCATATAAAAAAAATCTTTTTTGGAATTTAATTCAGTTTGTCCCTCTTAAGGTAAAAATTCCGTCAAAGTCTCATATTTTAAATCACAAACTGTAATTTAAAAATTAAAATTGCATATTATAAAACCAAAATTGTAATTTTAAAATGAAAATTGTATATTTTATGACGAAAAGTGTAATTTTAATATGAAAATCGTATATTTTAAAACGAAAATATTAATTTTAAAATGAAAATTGCCAAAAAAATGTGGAACGCTTCACGATTTTGCGTGTCATCCTTGCGCAGGGGCCATGCTAATCTTCTCTGTATCGTTCCAATTTTAGTATATGTACTGCCGAAGCAAGTACGACCGCTGAGCTCCGAGCGCTCCTTATATATGAACCATTGACTCATCCTGGCACTTGCAAGAGGTGAAAAATAAAGGTAGCCGCGGAGCGCTAGATTTTGAAACTAATACGTTGTGCTGCAAATGCGCATATGAAGCACATAACAATTTAAAGCACTATGTTGGCCAATCAGTAAATATTAACCGGATTTCAAATCAGAAACATGTTAATGTGTTATTGTATTCATTTATTATATTTGAAATGTGCTCTGATATAAATGAAAATGACGTCAAATGACTTTTCGATGCTTCTATTTAACTTGATTTATATACGACTTTTGCGATTGAATCTTAAAATCAATTTTGTATTTACTTACTTCCCTCTATCAGCTACAAAGTATATACTTTTAGAATCTGTAAGTACATCTGGGATGGCACTACACTTTAACGTTATTTTAGAGACATTTGAGTCAACCGTAGGACGTTTGCGAACGACTGAGACAATATCCTAAATTTTGTCAAGTATCTTATGTTTTCTAGATACCATGTTTAAGCATAATTTTAATGTTCTAGCAAAATTTCTTCTCGATTAATAGCTTTTGAAGGAAAATTTTTTATCGGCATATAAAAAAAATCTTTTTTGGAATTTAATTCAGTTTGTCCCACTTAAGGTAAAAATTCCGTCAAACTCTCATATTTTAAATCACAAACTGTAATTTAAAAATTAAAATTGCATATTATAAAACCAAAATTGTAATTTTAAAATGAAAATTGTATATTTTATGACGAAAAGTGTAATTTTAATATGAAAATCGTATATTTTAAAACGAAAATATTAATTTTAAAATGAAAATTGCCAAAAAAATGTGGAACGCTTCACGATTTTGCGTGTCATCCTTGCGCAGGGGCCATGCTAATCTTCTCTGTATCGTTCCAATTTTAGTATATGTACTGCCGAAGCATGTACGACCGCTGAGCTCCGAGCGCTCCTTATATATGAACCATTGACTCATCCTGGCACTTGCGAGAGGTGAAAAATAAAGGTAGCCGCGTAGCGCTAGATTTTGAAACTAATACGTTGTGCTGCAAATGCGCATATGAAGCACATAACAATTTAAAGCACTATGTTGGCCAATCAGTAAATATTAACCGGATTTCAAATCAGAAACATGTTAATGTGTTATTGTATTCATTTATTATATTTGAAATGTGCTCTGATATAAATGAAAATGACGTCAAATGACTTTTCGATGCTTCTATTTAACTTGATTTATATACGACTTTTGCGATTGAATCTTAAAATCAATTTTGTATTTACTTACTTCCCTCTATCAGCTACAAAGTATATACTTTTAGAATCTGTAAGTACATCTGGGATGGCACTACACTTTAACGTTATTTTAGAGACATTTGAGTCAACCGTAGGACGTTTGCGAACGTCTGAGACAATATCCTAAATTTTGTCAAGTATCTTATGTTTTCTAGATACCATGTTTCTGCATAATTTTAATGTTCTAGCAAAATTTCTTCTCGATTAATAGCTTTTGAAGGAAAATTTTTTATCGGCATATAAAAAAAATCTTTTTTGGAATTTAATTCAGTTTGTCCCTCTTAAGGTAAAAATTCCGTCAAAGTCTCATATTTTAAATCACAAACTGTAATTTAAAAATTAAAATTGCATATTATAAAACCAAAATTGTAATTTTAAAATGAAAATTGTATATTTTATGACGAAAAGTGTAATTTTAATATGAAAATCGTATATTTTAAAACGAAAATATTAATTTTAAAATGAAAATTGCCAAAAAAATGTGGAACGCTTCACGATTTTGCGTGTCATCCTTGCGCAGGGGCCATGCTAATCTTCTCTGTATCGTTCCAATTTTAGTATATGTACTGCCGAAGCAAGTACGACCGCTGAGCTCCGAGCGCTCCTTATATATGAACCATTGACTCATCCTGGCACTTGCGAGAGGTGAAAAATAAAGGTAGCCGCGTAGCGCTAGATTTTGAAACTAATACGTTGTGCTGCAAATGCGCATATGAAGCACATAACAATTTAAAGCACTATGTTGGCCAATCAGTAAATATTAACCGGATTTCAAATCAGAAACATGTTAATGTGTTATTGTATTCATTTATTATATTTGAAATGTGCTCTGATATAAATGAAAATAACGTCTAATGACTTTTCGATGCCTCTATTTAACTTGATTTATATACGACTTTTGCGATTGAATCTTAAAATCAATTTTGTATTTACTTACTTCCCTCTATCAGCTACAAAGTATATACTTTTAGAATCTGTGAGTACATCTGGGATGGCACTACACTTTAACGTTATTTTAGAGACATTTGAGTCAACCGTAGGACGTTTGCGAACGTCTGAGACAATATCCTAAATTTTGTCAAGTATCTTATGTTTTCTAGATACCATGTTTCTGCATAATTTTAATGTTCTAGCAAAATTTCTTCTCGATTAATAGCTTTTGAAGGAAAATTTTTATCGGCATATAAAAAAAATCTTTTTTGGAATTTAATTCAGTTTGTCCCTCTTAAGGTAAAAATTCCGTCAAAGTCTCATATTTTAAATCACAAACTGTAATTTAAAAATTAAAATTGCATATTATAAAACCAAAATTGTAATTTTAAAATGAAAATTGTATATTTTATGACGAAAAGTGTAATTTTAATATGAAAATCGTATATTTTAGAACGAAAATATTAATTTTAAAATGAAAATTGCCAAAAAAATGTGGAACGCTTCACGATTTTGCGTGTCATCCTTGCGCAGGGGCCATGCTAATCTTCTCTGTATCGTTCCAATTTTAGTATATGTACTGCCGAAGCAAGTACGACCGCTGAGCTCCGAGCGCTCCTTATATATGAACCATTCACTCATCCTGGCACTTGCGAGAGGTGAAAAATAAAGGTAGCCGCGTAGCGCTAGATTTTGAAACTAATACGTTGTGCTGCAAATACGCATATGAAGCACATAACAATTTAAAGCACTATGTTGGCCAATCAGTAAATATTAACCGGATTTCAAATCAGAAACATGTTAATGTGTTATTGTATTCATTTATTATATTTGAAATGTGCTCTGATATAAATGAAAATGACGTCAAATGACTTTTCGATGCTTCTATTTAACTTGATTTATATACGACTTTTGCGATTGAATCTTAAAATCAATTTTGTATTTACTTACTTCCCTCTATCAGCTACAAAGTATATACTTTTAGAATCTGTAAGAACATCTGGGATGGCACTACACTTTAACGTTATTTTAGAGACATTTGAGTCAACCGTAGGACGTTTGCGAACGTCTGAGACAATATCCTAAATTTTGTCAAGTATCTTATGTTTTCTAGATACCATGTTTCTGCATAATTTTAATGTTCTAGCAAAATTTCTTCTCGATTAATAGCTTTTGAAGGAAAATTTTTTATCGGCATATAAAAAAAATCTTTTTTGGAATTTAATTCAGTTTGTCCGTCTTAAGGTAAAAATTCCGTCAAAGTCTCATATTTTAAATCACAAACTGTAATTTAAAAATTAAAATTGCATATTATAAAACCAAAATTGTAATTTTAAAATGAAAATTGTATCTTTTATGACGAAAAGTGTAATTTTAATATGAAAATCGTATATTTTAAAACGAAAATATTCATTTTAAAATGAAAATTGCCAAAAAAATGTGGAACGCTTCACGATTTTGCGTGTCATCCTTGCGCAGGGGCCATGCTAATCTTCTCTGTATCGTTCCAATTTTAGTATATGTACTGCCGAAGCAAGTACGACCGCTGAGCTCCGAGCGCTCCTTATATATGAACCATTCACTCATCCTGGCACTTGCGAGAGGTGAAAAATAAAGGTAGCCGCGTAGCGCTAGATTTTGAAACTAATACGTTGTGCTGCAAATGCGCATATGAAGCACATAACAATTTAAAGCACTATGTTGGCCAATCAGTAAATATTAACCGGATTTCAAATCAGAAACATGTTAATGTGTTATTGTATTCATTTATTATATTTGAAATGTGCTCTGATATAAATGAAAATGACGTCAAATGACTTTTCGATGCTTCTATTTAACTTGATTTATATACGACTTTTGCGATTGAATCTTAAAATCAATTTTGTATTTACTTACTTCCCTCTATCAGCTACAAAGTATATACTTTTAGAATCTGTAAGAACATCTGGGATGGCACTACACTTTAACGTTATTTTAGAGACATTTGAGTCAACCGTAGGACGTTTGCGAACGTCTGAGACAATATCCTAAATTTTGTCAAGTATCTTATGTTTTCTAGATACCATGTTTCTGCATAATTTTAATGTTCTAGCAAAATTTCTTCTCGATTAATAGCTTTTGAAGGAAAATTTTTTATCGGCATATAAAAAAAATCTTTTTTGGAATTTAATTCAGTTTGTCCCTCTTAAGGTAAAAATTCCGTCAAAGTCTCATATTTTAAATCACAAACTGTAATTTAAAAATTAAAATTGCATATTATAAAACCAAAATTGTAATTTTAAAATGAAAATTGTATCTTTTATGACGAAAAGTGTAATTTTAATATGAAAATCGTATATTTTAAAACGAAAATATTCATTTTAAAATGAAAATCGCCAAAAAAATGTGGAACGCTTCACGATTTTGCGTGTCATCCTTGCGCAGGGGCCATGCTAATATTCTCTGTATCGTTCCAATTTTAGTATATGTACTGCCGAAGCAAGTACGACCGCTGAGCTCCGAGCGCTCCTTATATATGAACCATTCACTCATCCTGGCACTTGCGAGAGGTGAAAAATAAAGGTAGCCGCGTAGCGCTAGATTTTGAAACTAATACGTTGTGCTGCAAATGCGCATATGAAGCACATAACAATTTAAAGCACTATGTTGGCCAATCAGTAAATATTAACCGGATTTCAAATCAGAAACATGTTAATGTGTTATTGTATTCATTTATTATATTTGAAATGTGCTCTGATATAAATGAAAATGACGTCAAATGACTTTTCGATGCTTCTATTTAACTTGATTTATATACGACTTTTGCGATTGAATCTTAAAATCAATTTTGTATTTACTTACTTCCCTCTATCAGCTACAAAGTATATACTTTTAGAATCTGTAAGTACATCTGGGATGGCACTACACTTTAACGTTATTTTAGAGACATTTGAGTCAACCGTAGGACGTTTGCGAACGTCTGAGACAATATCCTAAATTTTGTCAAGTATCTTATGTTTTCTAGATACCATGTTTCTGCATAATTTTAATGTTCTAGCAAAATTTCTTCTCGATTAATAGCTTTTGAAGGAAAATTTTTTATCGGCATATAAAAAAAATCTTTTTTGGAATTTAATTCAGTTTGTCCCTCTTAAGGTAAAAATTCCGTCAAAGTCTCATATTTTAAATCACAAACTGTAATTTAAAAATTAAAATTGCATATTATAAAACCAAAATTGTAATTTTAAAATGAAAATTGTATATTTTATGACGAAAAGTGTGATTTAAATATGAAAATCGTATATTTTAAAACGAAAATATTAATTTTAAAATGAAAATTGCCAAAAAAATGTGGAACGCTTCACGATTTTGCGTGTCATCCTTGCGCAGGGGCCATGCTAATCTTCTCTGTATCGTTCCAATTTTAGTAAATGTACTGCCGAAGCAAGTACGACCGCTGAGCTCCGAGCGTTCCTTATATATGAACCATTGACTCATTCTGGCACTTGCGAGAGGTGAAAAATAAAGGTAGCCGCGTAGCGCTAGATTTTGAAACTAATACGTTGTGCTGCAAATGCGCATATGAAGCACATAACAATTTAAAGCACTATGTTGGCCAATCAGTAAATATTAACCGGATTTCAAATCAGAAACATGTTAATGTGTTATTGTATTCATTTATTATATTCGAAATGTGCTCTGATATAAATGAAAATGACGTCAAATGACTTTTCGATGCTTCTATTTAACTTGATTTATATACGACTTTTGCGATTGAATCTTAAAATCAATTTTGTATTTACTTACTTCCCTCTATCAGCTACAAAGTATATACTTTTAGAATCTGTAAGTACATCTGGGATGGCACTACACATTAACGTTATTTTAGAGACATTTGAGTCAACCGTAGGACGTTTGCGAACGTCTGAGACAATATCCTAAATTTTGTCAAGTATCTTATGTTTTCTAGATACCATGTTTCTGCATAATTTTAATGTTCTAGCAAAATTTCTTCTCGATTAATAGCTTTTGAAGGAAAATTTTTTATCGGCATATAAAAAAAATCTTTTTTGGAATTTAATTCAGTTTATCCCTCTTAAGGTAAAAATTCCGTCAAAGTCTCATATTTTAAATCACAAACTGTAATTTAAAAATTAAAATTGCATATTAGAAAACCAAAATTGTAATTTTAAAATGAAAATTGTATATTTTATGACGAAAAGTGTAATTTTAATATGAAAATCGTATATTTTAAAACGAAAATATTAATTTTAAAATAAAAATTGCCAAAAAAATGTGCAACGCTTCACAATTTTGCGTGTCATCCTTGCGCAGGGGCCATGCTAATCTTCTCTGTATCGTTCCAATTTTAGTATATGTACTGCCGAAGCAAGTACGACCGCTGAGCTCCGAGCGCTCCTTATATATGAACCATTGACTCATCCTGGCACTTGCGAGAGGTGAAAAATAAAGGTAGCCGCGTAGCGCTAGATTTTGAAACTAATACGTTGTGCTGCAAATGCGCATATGAAGCACATAACAATTTAAAGCACTATGTTGGCCAATCAGTAAATATTAACCGGATTTCAAATCAGAAACATGTTAATGTGTTATTGTATTCATTTATTATATTTGAAATGTGCTCTGATATAAATGAAAATGACGTCAAATGACTTTTCGATGCTTCTATTTAACTTGATTTATATACGACTTTTGCGATTGAATCTTAAAATCAATTTTGTATTTACTTACTTCCCTCTATCAGCTACAAAGTATATACTTTTAGAATCTGTAAGTACATCTGGGATGGCACTACACTTTAACGTTATTTTAGAGACATTTGAGTCAACCGTAGGACGTTTGCGAACGTCTGAGACAATATCCTCAATATTGTCAAGTATCTTATGTTTTCTAGATACCATGTTTCTGCATAATTTTACTGTTCTAGCAAAATTTCTTCTCGATTAATAGCTTTTGAAGGAAAATTTTTTATCGGCATATAAAAAAAAAATTTTTTGGAATTTAATTCAGTTTGTCCCTCTTAAGGTAAAAATTCCGTCAAAGTCTCATATTTTAAATCACAAACTGTAATTTAAAAATTAAAATTGCATATTATAAAACCAAAATTGTAATTTTAAAATGAAAATTGTATATTTTATGACGAAAAGTGTAATTTTAATATGAAAATCGTATATTTTAAAACGAAAATATTAATTTTAAAATGAAAATTGCCAAAAAAATGTGGAACGCTTCACGATTTTGCGTGTCATCCTTGCGCAGGAGCCATGCTAATCTTCTCTGTATCGTTCCAATTTTAGTATATGTACTGCCGAAGCAAGTACGACCGCTGAGCTCCGAGCGCTCCTTATATATGAACCATTGACTCATTCTGGCACTTGCGAGAGGTGAAAAATAAAGGTAGCCGCGTAGCGCTAGATTTTGAAACTAATACGTTGTGCTGCAAATGCGCATATGAAGCACATAACAATTTAAAGCACTATGTTGGCCAATCAGTAAATATTAACCGGATTTCAAATCAGAAACATGTTAATGTGTTATTGTATTCATTTATTATATTCGAAATGTGCTCTGATATAAATGAGAATGACGTCAAATGACTTTTCGATGCTTCTATTTAACTTGATTTATATACGACTTTTGCGATTGAATCTTAAAATCAATTTTGTATTTACTTACTTCCCTCTATCAGCTACAATGTATATACTTTTAGAATCTGTAAGAACATCTGGGATGGCACTACACTTTAACGTTATTTTAGAGACATTTGAGTCAACCGTAGGACGTTTGCGAACGTCTGAGACAATATCCTAAATTTTGTCAAGTATCTTATGTTTTCTAGATACCATGTTTCTGCATAATTTTAATGTTCTAGCAAAATTTCTTCTCGATTAATAGCTTTTGAAGGAAAATTTTTTATCGGCATATAAAAAAAATCTTTTTTGGAATTTAATTCAGTTTGTCCCTCTTAAGGTAAAAATTCCGTCAAAGTCTCATATTTTAAATCACAAACTGTAATTTAAAAATTAAAATTGCATATTATAAAACCAAAATTGTAATTTTAAAATGAAAATTGTATATTTTATGACGAAAAGTGTAATTTTAATATGAAAATCGTATATTTTAAAACGAAAATATTAATTTTAAAATGAAAATTGCCAAAAAAATGTGGAACGCTTCACGATTTTGCGTGTCATCCTTGCGCAGGGGCCATGCTAATCTTCTCTGTATCGTTCCAATTTTAGTATATGTACTGCCGAAGCAAGTACGACCGCTGAGCTCCGAGCGCTCCTTATATATGAACCATTGACTCATTCTTTCACTTGCGAGAGGTGAAAAATAAAGGTAGCCGCGTAGCGCTAGATTTTGAAACTAATACGTTGTGCTGCAAATGCGCATATGAAGCACATAACAATTTAAAGCACTATGTTGGCCAATCAGTAAATATTAACCGGATTTCAAATCAGAAACATGTTAATGTGTTATTGTATTCATTTATTATATTTGAAATGTGCTCTGATATAAATGAAAATGACGTCAAATGACTTTTCGATGCTTCTATTTAACTTGATTTATATACGACTTTTGCGATTGAATCTTAAAATCAATTTTGTATTTACTTACTTCCCTCTATCAGCTACAAAGTATATACTTTTAGAATCTGTGAGTACATCTGGGATGGCACTACACTTTAACGTTATTTTAGAGACATTTGAGTCAACCGTAGGACGTTTGCGAACGTCTGAGACAATATCCTAAATTTTGTCAAGTATCTTATGTTTTCTAGATACCATGTTTCTGCATAATTTTAATGTTCTAGCAAAATTTCTTCTCGATTAATAGCTTTTGAAGGAAAATTTTTTATCGGCATATAAAAAAAATCTTTTTTGGAATTTAATTCAGTTTGTCCCTCTTAAGGTAAAAATTCCGTCAAAGTCTCATATTTTAAATCACAAACTGTAATTTAAAAATTAAAATTGCATATTATAAAACCAAAATTGTAATTTTAAAATGAAAATTGTATCTTTTATGACGAAAAGTGTAATTTTAATATGAAAATCGTATATTTTAAAACGAAAATATTCATTTTAAAATGAAAATTGCCAAAAAAATGTGGAACGCTTCACGATTTTGCGTGTCATCCTTGCGCAGGGGCCATGCTAATCTTCTCTGTATCGTTCCAATTTTAGTATATGTACTGCCGAAGCAAGTACGACCGCTGAGCTCCGAGCGCTCCTTATATATGAACCATTCACTCATCCTGGCACTTGCGAGAGGTGAAAAATAAAGGTAGCCGCGTAGCGCTAGATTTTGAAACTAATACGTTGTGCTGCAAATGCGCATATGAAGCACATAACAATTTAAAGCACTATGTTGGCCAATCAGTAAATATTAACCGGATTTCAAATCAGAAACATGTTAATGTGTTATTGTATTCATTTATTATATTTGAAATGTGCTCTGATATAAATGAAAATGACGTCAAATGACTTTTCGATGCTTCTATTTAACTTGATTTATATACGACTTTTGCGATTGAATCTTAAAATCAATTTTGTATTTACTTACTTCCCTCTATCAGCTACAAAGTATATACTTTTAGAATCTGTAAGAACATCTGGGATGGCACTACACTTTAACGTTATTTTAGAGACATTTGAGTCAACCGTAGGACGTTTGCGAACGTCTGAGACAATATTCTAAATTTTGTCAAGTATCTTATGTTTTCTAGATACCATGTTTCTGCATAATTTTAATGTTCTAGCAAAATTTCTTCTCGATTAATAGCTTTTGAAGGAAAATTTTGTATCGGCATATAAAAAAAATCTTTTTTGGAATTTAATTCAGTTTGTCCCTCTTAAGGTAAAAATTCCGTCAAAGTCACATATTTTAAATCACAAACTGTAATTTAAAAATTAAAATTGCATATTATAAAACCAAAATTGTAATTTTAAAATGAAAATTGTATCTTTTATGACGAAATGTGTAATTTTAATATGAAAATCGTATATTTTAAAACGAAAATATTCATTTTAAAATGAAAATCGCCAAAAAAATGTGGAACGCTTCACGATTTTGCGTGTCATCCTTGCGCAGGGGCCATGCTAATCTTCTCTGTATCGTTCCAATTTTAGTATATGTACTGCCGAAGCAAGTACGACCGCTGAGCTCCGAGCGCTCCTTATATATGAACCATTGACTCATCCTGGCACTTGCGAGAGGTGAAAAATAAAGGTAGCCGCGTAGCGCTAGATTTTGAAACTAATACGTTGTGCTGCAAATGCGCATATGAAGCACATAACAATTTAAAGCACTATGTTGGCCAATCAGTAAATATTAACCGGATTTCAAATCAGAAACATGTTAATGTGTTATTGTATTCATTTATTATATTTGAAATGTGCTCTGATATAAATGAAAATGACGTCAAATGACTTTTCGATGCTTCTATTTAACTTGATTTATATACGACTTTTGCGATTGAATCTTAAAATCAATTTTGTATTTACTTACTTCCCTCTATCAGCTACAAAGTATATACTTTTAGAATCTGTAAGTACATCTGGGATGGCACTACACTTTAACGTTATTTTAGAGACATTTGAGTCAACCGTAGGACGTTTGCGAACGTCTGAGACAATATCCTAAATTTTGTCAAGTATCTTATGTTTTCTAGATACCATGTTTCTGCATAATTTTAATGTTCTAGCAAAATTTCTACTCGATTAATAGCTTTTGAAGGAAAATTTTTTATCGGCATATAAAAAAAATCTGTTTTGGAATTTAATTCAGTTTGTCCCTCTTAAGGTAAAAATTCCGTCAAAGTCTCATATTTTAAACCACAAACTGTAATTTAAAAATTAAAATTGCATATTATAAAACCAAAATTGTAATTTTAAAATGAAAATTGTATATTTTATGACGAAAAGTGTAATTTTAATATGAAAATCGTATATTTTAAAACGAAAATATTAATTTTAAAATGAAAATTGCCAAAAAAATGTGGAACGCTTCACGATTTTGCGTGTCATCCTTGCGCAGGGGCCATGCTAATCTTCTCTGTATCGTTCCAATTTTAGTATATGTACTGCCGAAGCAAGTACGACCGCTGAGCTCCGAGCGCTCCTTATATATGAACCATTGACTCATCCTGGCACTTGCGAGAGGTGAAAAATAAAGGTAGCCGCGTAGCGCTAGATTTTGAAACTAATACGTTGTGCTGCAAATGCGCATATGAAGCACATAACAATTTAAAGCACTATGTTGGCCAATCAGTAAATATTAACCGGATTTCAAATCAGAAACATGTTAATGTGTTATTGTATTCATTTATTATATTTGAAATGTGCTCTGATATAAATGAAAATGACGTCAAATGACTTTTCGATGCTTCTATTTAACTTGATTTATATACGACTTTTGCGATTGAATCATAAAATCAATTTTGTATTTACTTACTTCCCTCTATCAGCTACAAAGTATATACTTTTAGAATCTGTAAGTACATCTGGGATGGCACTACACTTTAACGTTATTTTAGAGACATTTGAGTCGACCGTAGGACGTTTGCGAACGTCTGAGACAATATCCTAAATTTTGTCAAGTATCTTATGTTTTCTAGATACCATGTTTCTGCATAATTTTAATGTTCTAGCAAAATTTCTTCTCGATTAATAGCTTTTGAAGGAAAATTTTTTATCGGCATATAAAAAAAATCTTTTTTGGAATTTAATTCAGTTTGTCCCTCTTAAGGTAAAAATTCCGTCAAAGTCTCATATTTTAAATCACAAACTGTAATTTAAAAATTTAAATTGCATATTATAAAACCAAAATTGTAGTTTTAAAATGAAAATTGTATATTTTATGACGAAAAGTGTAATTTTAATATGAAAATCGTATATTTTAAAACGAAAATATTAATTTTAAAATGAAAATTGCCAAAAAAATGTGGAACGCTTCACGATTTTGCGTGTCATCCTTGCGCAGGGGCCATGCTAATCTTCTCTGTATCGTTCCAATTTTAGTATATGTACTGCCGAAGCAAGTACGACCGCTGAGCTCCGAGCGCTCCTTATATATGAACCATTGACTCATCCTGGCACTTGCGAGAGGTGAAAAATAAAGGTAGCCGCGTAGCGCTAGATTTTGAAACTAATACGTTGTGCTGCAAATGCGCATATGAAGCACATAACAATTTAAAGCACTATGTTGGCCAATCAGTAAATATTAACCGGATTTCAAATCAGAAACATGTTAATGTGTTATTGTATTCATTTATTATATTTGAAATGTGCTCTGATATAAATGAAAATGACCTCAAATGACTTTTCGATGCTTCTATTTAACTTGATTTATATACGACTTTTGCGATTGAATCTTAAAATCAATTTTGTATTTACTTACTTCCCTCTATCAGCTACAAAGTATATACTTTTAGAATCTGTAAGTACATGTGGGATGGCACTACACTTTAACGTTATTTTAGAGACATTTGAGTCAACCGTAGGACGTTTGCGAACGTCTGAGACAATATCCTAAATTTTGTCAAGTATCTCATGTTTTCTAGATACCATGTTTCTGCATAATTTTAATGTTCTAGCAAAATTTCTACTCGATTAATAGCTTTTGAAGGAAAATTTTTTATCGGCATATAAAAAAAATCTGTTTTGGAATTTAATTCAGTTTGTCCCTCTTAAGGTAAAAATTCCGTCAAAGTCTCATATTTTAAACCACAAACTGTAATTTAAAAATTAAAATTGCATATTATAAAACCAAAATTGTAATTTTAAAATGAAAATTGTATATTTTATGACGAAAAGTGTAATTTTAATATGAAAATCGTATATTTTAAAACGAAAATATTCATTTTAAAATGAAAATCGCCAAAAAAATGTGGAACGCTTCACGATTTTGCGTGTCATCCTTGCGCAGGGGCCATGCTAATCTTCTCTGTATCGTTCCAATTTTAGTATATGTACTGCCGAAGCAAGTACGACCGCTGAGCTCCGAGCGCTCCTTATATATGAACCATTGACTCATCCTGGCACTTGCGAGAGGTGAAAAATAAAGGTAGCCGCGTAGCGCTAGATTTTGAAACTAATACGTTGTGCTGCAAATGCGCATATGAAGCACATAACAATTTAAAGCACTATGTTGGCCAATCAGTAAATATTAACCGGATTTCAAATCAGAAACATGTTAATGTGTTATTGTATTCATTTATTATATTTGAAATGTGCTCTGATATAAATGAAAATGACGTCAAATGACTTTTCGATGCTTCTATTTAACTTGATTTATATACGACTTTTGCGATTGAATCTTAAAATCAATTTTGTATTTACTTACTTCCCTCTATCAGCTACAAAGTATATACTTTTAGAATCTGTAAGTACATCTGGGATGGCACTACACTTTAACGTTATTTTAGAGACATTTGAGTCAACCGTAGGACGTTTGCGAACGTCTGAGACAATATCCTAAATTTTGTCAAGTATCTTATGTTTTCTAGATACCATGTTTCTGCATAATTTTAATGTTCTAGCAAAATTTCTTCTCGATTAATAGCTTTTGAAGGAAAATTTTTTATCGGCATATAAAAAAAATCTTTTTTGGAATTTAATTCAGTTTGTCCCTCTTAAGGTAAAAATTCCGTCAAAGTCTCATATTTTAAATCACAAACTGTAATTTAAAAATTAAAATTGCATATTATAAAACCAAAATTGTAATTTTAAAATGAAAATTGTATATTTTATGACGAAAAGTGTAATTTTAATATGAAAATCGTATATTTTAAAACGAAAATATTAATTTTAAAATGAAAATTGCCAAAAAAAATGTGGAACGCTTCACGATTTTGCGTGTCATCCTTGCGCAGGGGCCATGCTAATCTTCTCTGTATCGTTCCAATTTTAGTATATGTACTGCCGAAGCAAGTACGACCGCTGAGCTCCGAGCGCTCCTTATATATGAACCATTGACTCATCCTGGCACTTGCGAGAGGTGAAAAATAAAGGTAGCCGCGTAGCGCTAGATTTTGAAACTAATACGTTGTGCTGCAAATGCGCATATGAAGCACATAACAATTTAAAGCACTATGTTGGCCAATCAGTAAATATTAACCGGATTTCAAATCAGAAACATGTTAATGTGTTATTGTATTCATTTATTATATTTGAAATGTGCTCTGATATAAATGAAAATGACGTCAAATGACTTTTCGATGCTTCTATTTAACTTGATTTATATACGACTTTTGCGATTGAATCTTTAAATCAATTTTGTATTTAATTACTTCCCTCTATCAGCTGCAAAGTATATACTTTTAGAATCTGTAAGTACATCTGGGATGGCACTACACTTTAACGTTATTTTAGAGACATTTGAGTCAACCGTAGGACGTTTGCGAACGTCTGAGACAATATCCTAAATTTTGTCAAGTATCTCATGTTTTCTAGATACCATGTTTCTGCATAATTTTAATGTTCTAGCAAAATTTCTACTCGATTAATAGCTTTTGAAGGAAAATTTTTTATCGGCATATAAAAAAAATCTGTTTTGGAATTTAATTCAGTTTGTCCCTCTTAAGGTAAAAATTCCGTCAAAGTCTCATATTTTAAATCACAAAATGTAATTTAAAAATTAAAATTGCATATTATAAAACCAAAATTGTAATTTTAAAATGAAAATTGTATATTTTATGACGAAAAGTGTAATTTTAATATGAAAATCGTATATTTTAAAACGAAAATATTAATTTTAAAATGAAAATTGCCAAAAAAATGTGGAACGCTTCACGATTTTGCGTGTCATCCTTGCGCAGGGGCCATGCTAATCTTCTCTGTATCGTTCCAATTTTAGTATATGTACTGCCGAATCAAGTACGACCGCTGAGCTCCGAGCGCTCCTTATATATGAACCATTGACTCATCCTGGCACTTGCGAGAGGTGAAAAATAAAGGTAGCCGCGTAGCGCTAGATTTTGAAACTAATACGTTGTGCTGCAAATGCGCATATGAAGCACATAACAATTTAAAGCACTATGTTGGCCAATCAGTAAATATTAACCGGATTTCAAATCAGAAACATGTTAATGTGTTATTGTATTCATTTATTATATTTGAAATGTGCTCTGATATAAATGAAAATGACGTCAAATGACTTTTCGATGCTTCTATTTAACTTGATTTATATACGACTTTTGCGATTGAATCTTAAAATCAATTTTGTATTTACTTACTTCCCTCTATCAGCTACAAAGTATATACTTTTAGAATCTGTAAGTACATCTGGGATGGCACTACACTTTAACGTTATTTTAGAGACATTTGAGTCAACCGTAGGACGTTTGCGAACGTCTGAGACAATATCCTAAATTTTGTCAAGTATCTTATGTTTTCTAGATACCATGTTTCTGCATAATTTTAATGTTCTAGCAAAATTTCTTCTCGATTAATAGCTTTTGAAGGAAAATTTTTTATCGGCATATAAAAAAAATCTTTTTTGGAATTTAATTCAGTTTGTCCCTCTTAAGGTAAAAATTCCGTCAAAGTCTCATATTTTAAATCACAAACTGTAATTTAAAAATTAAAATTGCATATTATAAAACCAAAATTGTAATTTTAAAATGAAAATTGTATATTTTATGACGAAAAGTGTAATTTTAATATGAAAATCGTATATTTTAAAACGAAAATATTAATTTTAAAATGAAAATTGCCAAAAAAAATGTGGAACGCTTCACGATTTTGCGTGTCATCCTTGCGCAGGGGCCATGCTAATCTTCTCTGTATCGTTCCAATTTTAGTATATGTACTGCCGAAGCAAGTACGACCGCTGAGCTCCGAGCGCTCCTTATATATGAACCATTGACTCATCCTGGCACTTGCGAGCGGTGAAAAATAAAGGTAGCCGCGTAGCGCTAGATTTTGAAACTAATACGTTGTGCTGCAAATGCGCATATGAAGCACATAACAATTTAAAGCACTATGTTGGCCAATCAGTAAATATTAACCGGATTTCAAATCAGAAACATGTTAATGTGTTATTGTATTCATTTATTATATTTGAAATGTGCTCTGATATAAATGAAAATGACGTCAAATGACTTTTCGATGCTTCTATTTAACTTGATTTATATACGACTTTTGCGATTGAATCTTAAAATCAATTTTGTATTTACTTACTTCCCTCTATCAGCTACAAAGTATATACTTTTAGAATCTGTAAGTACATCTGGGATGGCACTACACTTTAACGTTATTTTAGAGACATTTGAGTCAACCGTAGGACGTTTGCGAACGTCTGAGACAATATCCTAAATTTTGTCAAGTATCTTATGTTTTCTAGATACCATGTTTCTGCATAATTTTAATGTTCTAGCAAAATTTCTTCTCGATTAATAGCTTTTGAAGGAAAATTTTTTATCGGCATATAAAAAAAATCTTTTTTGGAATTTAATTCAGTTTGTCCCTCTTAAGGTAAAAATTCCGTCAAAGTCTCATATTTTAAATCACAAACTGTAATTTAAAAATTAAAATTGCATATTATAAAACCAAAATTGTAATTTTAAAATGAAAATTGTATCTTTTATGACGAAAAGTGTAATTTTAATATGAAAATCGTATATTTTAAAACGAAAATATTAATTTTAAAATGAAAATTGCCAAAAAAATGTGGAACGCTTCACGATTTTGCGTGTCATGCTTGCGCAGGGGCCATGCTAATCTTCTCTGTATCGTTCCAATTTTAGTATATGTACTGCCGAAGCAAGTACGACCGCTGAGCTCCGAGCGCTCCTTATATATGAACCATTGACTCATCCTGGCACTTGCGAGAGGTGAAAAATAAAGGTAGCCGCGTAGCGCTAGATTTTGAAACTAATACATTGTGCTGCGAATGCGCATATGAAGCACATAACAATTTAAAGCACTATGTTGGCCAATCAGTAAATATTAACCGGATTTCAAATCAGAAACATGTTAATGTGTTATTGTATTCATTTATTATATTTGAAATGTGCTCTGATATAAATGAAAATGACGTCAAATGACTTTTCGATGCTTCTATTTAACTTGATTTATATACGACTTTTGCGATTGAATCTTAAAATCAATTTTGTATTTACTTACTTCCCTCTATCAGCTGCAAAGTATATACTTTTAGAATCTGTAAGTACATCTGGGATGGCACTACACTTTAACGTTATTTTAGAGACATTTGAGTCAACCGTAGGACGTTTGCGAACGTCTGAGACAATATCCTAAATTTTGTCAAGTATCTTATGTTTTCTAGATACCATGTTTCTGCATAATTTTAATGTTCTAGCAAAATTTCTTCTCGATTAATAGCTTTTGAAGGAAAATTTTTTATCGGCATATAAAAAAAATCTGTTTTGGAATTTAATTCAGTTTGTCCCTCTTAAGGTAAAAATTCCGTCAAAGTCTCATATTTTAAATCACAAACTGTAATTTAAAAATTAAAATTGAATATTATAAAACCAAAATTGTAATTTTAAAATGAAAATTGTATATTTTATGACGAAAAGTGTAATTTTAATATGAAAATCGTATATTTTAAAACGAAAATATTAATTTTAAAATGAAAATTGCCAAAAAAATGTGGAACGCTTCACGATTTTGCGTGTCATCCTTGCGCAGGGGCCATGCTAATCTTCTCTGTATCGTTCCAATTTTAGTATATGTACTGCCGAAGCAAGTACGACCGCTGAGCTCCGAGCGCTCCTTATATATGAACCATTGACTCATCCTGGCACTTGCGAGAGGTGAAAAATAAAGGTAGCCGCGTAGCGCTAGATTTTGAAACTAATACGTTGTGCTGCAAATGCGCATATGAAGCACATAACAATTTAAAGCACTATGTTGGCCAATCAGTAAATATTAACCGGATTTCAAATCAGAAACATGTTAATGTGTTATTGTATTCATTTATTATATTTGAAATGTGCTCTGATATAAATGAAAATGACGTCAAATGACTTTTCGATGCTTCTATTTAACTTGATTTATATACGACTTTTGCGATTGAATCTTAAAATCAATTTTGTATTTACTTACTTCCCTCTATCAGCTGCAAAGTATATACTTTTAGAATCTGTAAGTACATCTGGGATGGCACTACACTTTAACGTTATTTTAGAGACATTTGAGTCAACCGTAGGACGTTTGCGAACGTCTGAGGCAATATCCTAAATTTTGTCAAGTATCTTATGTTTTCTAGATACCATGTTTCTGCATAATTTTAATGTTCTAGCAAAATTTCTTCTCGATTAATAGCTTTTGAAGGAAAATTTTTTATCGGCATATAAAAAAAATCTTTTTTGGAATTTAATTCAGTTTGTCCCTCTTAAGGTAAAAATTCCGTCAAAGTCTCATATTTTAAATCACAAACTGTAATTTAAAAATTAAAATTGCATATTATAAAACCAAAATTGTAATTTTAAAATGAAAATTGTATATTTTATGACGAAAAGTGTAATTTTAATATGAAAATCGTATATTTTAAAACGAAAATATTAATTTTAAAATGAAAATTGCCAAAAAAATGTGGAACGCTTCACGATTTTGCGTGTCATCCTTGCGCAGGGGCCATGCTAATCTTCTCTGTATCGTTCCAATTTTAGTATATGTACTGCCGAAGCAAGTACGACCGCTGAGCTCCGAGCGCTCCTTATATATGAACCATTGACTCATCCTGGCACTTGCGAGAGGTGAAAAAGAAAGGTAGCCGCGTAGCGCTAGATTTTGAAACTAATACGTTGTGCTGCAAATGCGCATATGAAGCACATAACAATTTAAAGCACTATGTTGGCCAATCAGTAAATATTAACCGGATTTCAAATCAGAAACATGTTAATGTGTTATTGTATTCATTTATTATATTTGAAATGTGCTCTGATATAAATGAAAATGACGTCAAATGACTTTTCGATGCTTCTATTTAACTTGATTTATATACGACTTTTGCGATTGAATCTTAAAATCAATTTTGTATTTACTTACTTCCCTCTATCAGCTACAAAGTATATACTTTTAGAATCTGTAAGTACATCTGGGATGGCACTACACTTTAACGTTATTTTAGAGACATTTGAGTCGACCGTAGGACGTTTGCGAACGTCTGAGACAATATCCTAAATTTTGTCAAATATCTTATGTTTTCTAGATACCATGTTTCTGCATAATTTTAATGTTCTAGCAAAATTTCTTCTCGATTAATAGCTTTTGAAGGAAAATTTTTTATCGGCATATAAAAAAAATCTTTTTTGGAATTTAATTCAGTTTGTCCCTCTTAAGGTAAAAATTCCGTCAAAGTCTCATATTTTAAATCACAAACTGTAATTTAAAAATTAAAATTGCATATTATAAAACCAAAATTGTAATTTTAAAATGAAAATTGTATCTTTTATGACGAAAAGTGTAATTTTAATATGAAAATCGTATATTTTAAAACGAAAATATTAATTTTAAAATGAAAATTGCCAAAAAAATGTGGAACGCTTCACGATTTTGCGTGTCATCCTTGCGCAGGGGCCATGCTAATCTTCTCTGTATCGTTCCAATTTTAGTATATGTACTGCCGAAGCAAGTACGACCGCTGAGCTCCGAGCGCTCCTTATATATGAACCATTGACTCATCCTGGCACTTGCGAGAGGTGAAAAATAAAGGTAGCCGCGTAGCGCTAGATTTTGAAACTAATACGTTGTGCTGCGAATGCGCATATGAAGCACATAACAATTTAAAGCACTATGTTGGCCAATCAGTAAATATTAACCGGATTTCAAATCAGAAACATGTTAATGTGTTATTGTATTCATTTATTATATTTGAAATGTGCTCTGATATAAATGAAAATGACGTCAAATGACTTTTCGATGCTTCTATTTAACTTGATTTATATACGACTTTTGCGATTGAATCTTAAAATCAATTTTGTATTTACTTACTTCCCTCTATCAGCTGCAAAGTATATACTTTTAGAATCTGTAAGTACATCTGTGATGGCACTACACTTTAACGTTATTTTAGAGACATTTGAGTCAACCGTAGGACGTTTGCGAACGTCTGAGACAATATCCTAAATTTTGTCAAGTATCTTATGTTTTCTAGATACCATGTTTCTGCATAATTTTAATGTTCTAGCAAAATTTCTTCTCGATTAATAGCTTTTGAAGGAAAATTTTTTATCGGCATATAAAAAAAATTTTTTTTGGAATTTAATTCAGTTTGTCCCTCTTAAGGTAAAAATTCCGTCAAAGTCTCATATTTTAAATCAGAAACTGTAATTTAAAAATTAAAATTGAATATTATAAAACCAAAATTGTAATTTTAAAATGAAAATTGTATATTTTATGACGAAAAGTGTAATTTTAATATGAAAATCGTATATTTTAAAACGAAAATATTAATTTTAAAATGAAAATTGCCAAAAAAATGTGGAACGCTTCACGATTTTGCGTGTCATCCTTGCGCAGGGGCCATGCTAATCTTCTCTGTATCGTTCCAATTTTAGTATATGTACTGCCGAAGCAAGTACGACCGCTGAGCTCCGAGCGCTCCTTATATATGAACCATTGACTCATCCTGGCACTTGCGAGAGGTGAAAAAGAAAGGTAGCCGCGTAGCGCTAGATTTTGAAACTAATACGTTGTGCTGCAAATGCGCATATGAAGCACATAACAATTTAAAGCACTATGTTGGCCAATCAGTAAATATTAACCGGATTTCAAATCAGAAACATGTTAATGTGTTATTGTATTCATTTATTATATTTGAAATGTGCTCTGATATAAATGAAAATGACGTCAAATGACTTTTCGATGCTTCTATTTAACTTGATTTATATACGACTTTTGCGATTGAATCTTTAAATCAATTTTGTATTTAATTACTTCCCTCTATCAGCTGCAAAGTATATACTTTTAGAATCTGTAAGTACATCTGGGATGGCACTACACTTTAACGTTATTTTAGAGACATTTGAGTCAACCGTAGGACGTTTGCGAACGTCTGAGACAATATCCTAAATTTTGTCAAGTATCTCATGTTTTCTAGATACCATGTTTCTGCATAATTTTAATGTTCTAGCTAAATTTCTACTCGATTAATAGCTTTTGAAGGAAAATTTTTTATCGGCATATAAAAAAAATCTGTTTTGGAATTTAATTCAGTTTGTCCCTCTTAAGGTAAAAATTCCGTCAAAGTCTCATATTTTAAATCACAAACTGTAATTTAAAAATTAAAATTGCATATTATAAAACCAAAATTGTAATTTTAAAATGAAAATTGTATATTTTATGACGAAAAGTGTAATTTTAATATGAAAATCGTATATTTTAAAACGAAAATATTAATTTTAAAATGAAAATTGCCAAAAAAATGTGGAACGCTTCACGATTTTGCGTGTCATCCTTGCGCAGGGGCCATGCTAATCTTCTCTGTATCGTTCCAATTTTAGTATATGTACTGCCGAAGCAAGTACGACCGCTGAGCTCCGAGCGCTCCTTATATATGAACCATTGACTCATCCTGGCACTTGCGAGAGGTGAAAAATAAAGGTAGCCGCGTAGCGCTAGATTTTGAAACTAATACGTTGTGCTGCAAATGCGCATATGAAGCACATAACAATTTAAAGCACTATGTTGGCCAATCAGTAAATATTAACCGGATTTCAAATCAGAAACATGTTAATGTGTTATTGTATTCATTTATTATATTTGAAATGTGCTCTGATATAAATGAAAATGACGTCAAATGACTTTTCGATGCTTCTATTTAACTTGATTTATATACGACTTTTGCGATTGAATCTTAAAATCAATTTTGTATTTACTTACTTCCCTCTATCAGCTGCAAAGTATATACTTTTAGAATCTGTAAGTACATCTGGGATGGCACTACACTTTAACGTTATTTTAGAGACATTTGAGTCAACCGTAGGACGTTTGCGAACGTCTGAGGCAATATCCTAAATTTTGTCAAGTATCTTATGTTTTCTAGATACCATGTTTCTGCATAATTTTAATGTTCTAGCAAAATTTCTTCTCGATTAATAGCTTTTGAAGGAAAATTTTTTATCGGCATATAAAAAAAATCTTTTTTGGAATTTAATTCAGTTTGTCCCTCTTAAGGTAAAAATTCCGTCAAAGTCTCATATTTTAAATCACAAACTGTAATTTAAAAATTAAAATTGCATATTATAAAACCAAAATTGTAATTTTAAAATGAAAATTGTATATTTTATGACGAAAAGTGTAATTTTAATATGAAAATCGTATATTTTAAAACGAAAATATTAATTTTAAAATGAAAATTGCCAAAAAAATGTGGAACGCTTCACGATTTTGCGTGTCATCCTTGCGCAGGGGCCATGCTAATCTTCTCTGTATCGTTCCAATTTTAGTATATGTACTGCCGAAGCAAGTACGACCGCTGAGCTCCGAGCGCTCCTTATATATGAACCATTGACTCATCCTGGCACTTGCGAGAGGTGAAAAAGAAAGGTAGCCGCGTAGCGCTAGATTTTGAAACTAATACGTTGTGCTGCAAATGCGCATATGAAGCACATAACAATTTAAAGCACTATGTTGGCCAATCAGTAAATATTAACCGGATTTCAAATCAGAAACATGTTAATGTGTTATTGTATTCATTTATTATATTTGAAATGTGCTCTGATATAAATGAAAATGACGTCAAATGACTTTTCGATGCTTCTATTTAACTTGATTTATATACGACTTTTGCGATTGAATCTTAAAATCAATTTTGTATTTACTTACTTCCCTCTATCAGCTACAAAGTATATACTTTTAGAATCTGTAAGTACATCTGGGATGGCACTACACTTTAACGTTATTTTAGAGACATTTGAGTCGACCGTAGGACGTTTGCGAACGTCTGAGACAATATCCTAAATTTTGTCAAATATCTTATGTTTTCTAGATACCATGTTTCTGCATAATTTTAATGTTCTAGCAAAATTTCTTCTCGATTAATAGCTTTTGAAGGAAAATTTTTTATCGGCATATAAAAAAAATCTTTTTTGGAATTTAATTCAGTTTGTCCCTCTTAAGGTAAAAATTCCGTCAAAGTCTCATATTTTAAATCACAAACTGTAATTTAAAAATTTAAATTGCATATTATAAAACCAAAATTGTAGTTTTAAAATGAAAATTGTATATTTTATGACGAAAAGTGTAATTTTAATATGAAAATCGTATATTTTAAAACGAAAATATTAATTTTAAAATGAAAATTGCCAAAAAAATGTGGAACGCTTCACGATTTTGCGTGTCATCCTTGCGCAGGGGCCATGCTAATCTTCTCTGTATCGTTCCAATTTTAGTATATGTACTGCCGAAGCAAGTACGACCGCTGAGCTCCGAGCGCTCCTTATATATGAACCATTGACTCATCCTGGCACTTGCGAGAGGTGAAAAATAAAGGTAGCCGCGTAGCGCTAGATTTTGAAACTAATACGTTGTGCTGCAAATGCGCATATGAAGCACATAACAATTTAAAGCACTATGTTGGCCAATCAGTAAATATTAACCGGATCTCAAATCAGAAACATGGTAATGTGTTATTGTATTCATTTATTATATTTGAAATGTGCTCTGATATAAATGAAAATGACGTCAAATGACTTTTCGATGCTTCTATTTAACTTGATTTATATACGACTTTTGCGATTGAATCTTAAAATCAATTTTGTATTTACTTACTTCCCTCTATCAGCTACAAAGTATATACTTTTAGAATCTGTAAGTACATCTGGGGTGGCACTACACTTTAACGTTATTTTAGAGACATTTGAGTCAACTGTAGGACGTTTGCGAACGTCTGAGACAATATCCTAAATTTTGTCAAGTATCTTATGTTTTCTAGATATCATGTTTCTGCATAATTTTAATGTTCTAGCAAAATTTCTTCTCGATTAATAGCTTTTGAAGGAAAATTTTTTATCGGCATATATAAAAAATCTTTTTTGGAATTTAATTCAGTTTGTCCCTCTTAAGGTAAAAATTCCGTCAAAGTCTCATATTTTAAATCACAAACTGTAATTTAAAAATTAAAATTGCATATTATAAAACCAAAATTGTAATTTTAAAATGAAAATTGTATATTTTATGACGAAAAGTGTAATTTTAATATGAAAATCGTATATTTTAATATGAAAATCGTATATTTAAAACGAAAATATTAATTTTAAAATGAAAATTGCCAAAAAAATGTGGAACGCTTCACGATTTTGCGTGTCATCCTTGCGCAGGGGCCATGCTAATCTTCTCTGTATCGTTCCAATTTTAGTATATGTACTGCCGAAGCAAGTACGACCGCTGAGCTCCGAGCGCTCCTTATATATGAACCATTGACTCATCCTGGCACTTGCGAGAGGTGAAAAATAAAGGTAGCCGCGTAGCGCTAGATTTTGAAACTAATACGTTATGCTGCAAATGCGCATATGAAGCACATAACAATTTAAAGCACTATGTTGGCCAATCAGTAAATATTAACCGGATTTCAAATCAGAAACATGTTAATGTGTTATTGTATTCATTTATTATATTTGAAATGTGCTCTGATATAAATGAAAATGACGTCAAATGACTTTTCGATGCTTCTATTTAACTTGATTTATATACGACTTTTGCGATTGAATCTTAAAATCAATTTTGTATTTACTTACTTCCCTCTATCAGCTGCAAAGTATATACTTTTAGAATCTGTAAGTACATCTGGGATGGCACTACACTTTAACGTTATTTTAGAGACATTTGAGTCAACCGTAGGACGTTTGCGAACGTCTGAGACAATATCCTAAATTTTGTCAAGTATCTTATGTTTTCTAGATACCATGTTTCTGCATAATTTTAATGTTCTAGCAAAATTTCTACTCGATTAATAGCTTTTGAAGGAAAATTTTTTATCGGCATATAAAAAAAATCTGTTTTGGAATTTAATTCAGTTTGTCCCTCTTAAGGTAAAAATTCCGTCAAAGTCTCATATTTTAAACCACAAACTGTAATTTAAAAATTAAAATTGCATATTATAAAACCAAAATTGTAATTTTAAAATGAAAATTGTATATTTTATGACGAAAAGTGTAATTTTAATATGAAAATCGTATATTTTAAAACGAAAATATTAATTTTAAAATGAAAATTGCCAAAAAAATGTGGAACGCTTCACGATTTTGCGTGTCATCCTTGCGCAGGGGCCATGCTAATCTTCTCTGTATCGTTCCAATTTTAGTATATGTACTGCCGAAGCAAGTACGACCGCTGAGCTCCGAGCGCTCCTTATATATGAACCATTGACTCATCCTGGCACTTGCGAGAGGTGAAAAATAAAGGTAGCCGCGTAGCGCTAGATTTTGAAACTAATACGTTGTGCTGCAAATGCGCATATGAAGCACATAACAATTTAAAGCACTATGTTGGCCAATCAGTAAATATTAACCGGATTTCAAATCAGAAACATGTTAATGTGTTATTGTATTCATTTATTATATTTGAAATGTGCTCTGATATAAATGAAAATGACGTCAAATGACTTTTCGATGCTTCTATTTAACTTGATTTATATACGACTTTTGCGATTGAATCTTAAAATCAATTTTGTATTTACTTACTTCCCTCTATCAGCTGCAAAGTATATACTTTTAGAATCTGTAAGTACATCTGGGATGGCACTACACTTTAACGTTATTTTAGAGACATTTGAGTCAACCGTAGGACGTTTGCGAACGTCTGAGACAATATCCTAAATTTTGTCAAGTATCTTATGTTTTCTAGATACCATGTTTCTGCATAATTTTAATGTTCTAGCAAAATTTCTTCTCGATTAATAGCTTTTGAAGGAAAATTTTTTATCGGCATATAAAAAAAATCTTTTTTGGAATTTAATTCAGTTTGTCCCTCTTAAGGTAAAAATTCCGTCAAAGTCTCATATTTTAAATCACAAACTGTAATTTAAAAATTAAAATTGCATATTATAAAACCAAAATTGTAATTTTAAAATGAAAATTGTATATTTTATGATGAAAAGTGTAATTTTAATATGAAAATCGTATATTTTAAAACGAAAATATTAATTTTAAAATGAAAATTGCCAAAAAAATGTGCAACGCTTCACGATTTTGCGTGTCATCCTTGCGCAGGGGCCATGCTAATCTTCTCTGTATCGTTCCAATTTTAGTATATGTACTGCCGAAGCAAGTACGACCGCTGAGCTCCGAGCGCTCCTTATATATGAACCATTGACTCATCCTGGCACTTGCGAGAGGTGAAAAATAAAGGTAGCCGCGTAGCGCTAGATTTTGAAACTAATACGTTGTGCTGCAAATGCGCATATGAAGCACATAACAATTTAAAGCACTATGTTGGCCAATCAGTAAATATTAACCGGATTTCAAATCAGAAACATGTTAATGTGTTATTGTATTCATTTATTATATTTGAAATGTGCTCTGATATAAATGAAAATGACGTCAAATGACTTTTCGATGCTTCTATTTAACTTGATTTATATACGACTTTTGCGATTGAATCTTAAAATCAATTTTGTATTTACTTACTTCCCTCTATCAGCTACAAAGTATATACTTTTAGAATCTGTAAGTACATCTGGGATGGCACTACACTTTAACGTTATTTTAGAGACATTTGAGTCGACCGTAGGACGTTTGCGAACGTCTGAGACAATATCCTAAATTTTGTCAAATATCTTATGTTTTCTAGATACCATGTTTCTGCATAATTTTAATGTTCTAGCAAAATTTCTTCTCGATTAATAGCTTTTGAAGGAAAATTTTTTATCGGCATATAAAAAAAATCTTTTTTGGAATTTAATTCAGTTTGTCCCTCTTAAGGTAAAAATTCCGTCAAAGTCTCATATTTTAAACCACAAACTGTAATTTAAAAATTAAAATTGCATATTATAAAACCAAAATTGTAATTTTAAAATGAAAATTGTATATTTTATGACGAAAAGTGTAATTTTAATATGAAAATCGTATATTTTAAAACGAAAATATTAATTTTAAAATGAAAATTGCCAAAAAAATGTGGAACGCTTCACGATTTTGCGTGTCATCCTTGCGCAGGGGCCATGCTAATCTTCTCTGTATCGTTCCAATTTTAGTATATGTACTGCCGAAGCAAGTACGACCGCTGAGCTCCGAGCGCTCCTTATATATGAACCATTGACTCATCCTGGCACTTGCGAGAGGTGAAAAATAAAGGTAGCCGCGTAGCGCTAGATTTTGAAACTAATACGTTGTGCTGCAAATGCGCATATGAAGCACATAACAATTTAAAGCACTATGTTGGCCAATCAGTAAATATTAACCGGATTTCAAATCAGAAACATGTTAATGTGTTATTGTATTCATTTATTATATTTGAAATGTGCTCTGATATAAATGAAAATGACGTCAAATGACTTTTCGATGCTTCTATTTAACTTGATTTATATACGACTTTTGCGATTGAATCTTAAAATCAATTTTGTATTTACTTACTTCCCTCTATCAGCTACAAAGTATATACTTTTAGAATCTGTAAGTACATCTGGGATGGCACTACACTTTAACGTTATTTTAGAGACATTTGAGTCGACCGTAGGACGTTTGCGAACGTCTGAGACAATATCCTAAATTTTGTCAAGTATCTTATGTTTTCTAGATACCATGTTTCTGCATAATTTTAATGTTCTAGCAAAATTTCTTCTCGATTAATAGCTTTTGAAGGAAAATTTTTTATCGGCATATAAAAAAAATCTTTTTTGGAATTTAATTCAGTTTGTCCCTCTTAAGGTAAAAATTCCGTCAAAGTCTCATATTTTAAATCACAAACTGTAATTTAAAAATTTAAATTGCATATTATAAAACCAAAATTGTAGTTTTAAAATGAAAATTGTATATTTTATGACGAAAAGTGTAATTTTAATATGAAAATCGTATATT
The DNA here is from genome assembly GCA_949152435.1 of Gastracanthus pulcherrimus. Classification (NCBI taxonomy): domain Eukaryota; kingdom Metazoa; phylum Arthropoda; class Insecta; order Hymenoptera; family Pteromalidae; genus Gastracanthus; species Gastracanthus pulcherrimus. The sequence goes on along the minus strand of OX424573.1, from coordinate 23,580,710 downwards.
TTAAAACGAAAATATTAATTTTAAAATGAAAATTGCCAAAAAAATGTGGAACGCTTCACGATTTTGCGTGTCATCCTTGCGCAGGGGCCATGCTAATCTTCTCTGTATCGTTCCAATTTTAGTATATGTACTGCCGAAGCAAGTACGACCGCTGAGCTCCGAGCGCTCCTTATATATGAACCATTGACTCATCCTGGCACTTGCGAGAGGTGAAAAATAAAGGTAGCCGCGTAGCGCTAGATTTTGAAACTAATACGTTGTGCTGCAAATGCGCATATGAAGCACATAACAATTTAAAGCACTATGTTGGCCAATCAGTAAATATTAACCGGATCTCAAATCAGAAACATGGTAATGTGTTATTGTATTCATTTATTATATTTGAAATGTGCTCTGATATAAATGAAAATGACGTCAAATGACTTTTCGATGCTTCTATTTAACTTGATTTATATACGACTTTTGCGATTGAATCTTAAAATCAATTTTGTATTTACTTACTTCCCTCTATCAGCTACAAAGTATATACTTTTAGAATCTGTAAGTACATCTGGGGTGGCACTACACTTTAACGTTATTTTAGAGACATTTGAGTCAACCGTAGGACGTTTGCGAACGTCTGAGACAATATCCTAAATTTTGTCAAGTATCTTATGTTTTCTAGATATCATGTTTCTGCATAATTTTAATGTTCTAGCAAAATTTCTTCTCGATTAATAGCTTTTGAAGGAAAATTTTTTATCGGCATATATAAAAAATCTTTTTTGGAATTTAATTCAGTTTGTCCCTCTTAAGGTAAAAATTCCGTCAAAGTCTCATATTTTAAATCACAAACTGTAATTTAAAAATTAAAATTGCATATTATAAAACCAAAATTGTAATTTTAAAATGAAAATTGTATATTTTATGACGAAAAGTGTAATTTTAATATGAAAATCGTATATTTTAATATGAAAATAGTATATTTAAAACGAAAATATTAATTTTAAAATGAAAATTGCCAAAAAAATGTGGAACGCTTCACGATTTTGCGTGTCATCCTTGCGCAGGGGCCATGCTAATCTTCTCTGTATCGTTCCAATTTTAGTATATGTACTGCCGAAGCAAGTACGACCGCTGAGCTCCGAGCGCTCCTTATATATGAACCATTGACTCATCCTGGCACTTGCGAGAGGTGAAAAATAAAGGTAGCCGCGTAGCGCTAGATTTTGAAACTAATACGTTATGCTGCAAATGCGCATATGAAGCACATAACAATTTAAAGCACTATGTTGGCCAATCAGTAAATATTAACCGGATTTCAAATCAGAAACATGTTAATGTGTTATTGTATTCATTTATTATATTTGAAATGTGCTCTGATATAAATGAAAATGACGTCAAATGACTTTTCGATGCTTCTATTTAACTTGATTTATATACGACTTTTGCGATTGAATCTTAAAATCAATTTTGTATTTACTTACTTCCCTCTATCAGCTGCAAAGTATATACTTTTAGAATCTGTAAGTACATCTGGGATGGCACTACACTTTAACGTTATTTTAGAGACATTTGAGTCAACCGTAGGACGTTTGCGAACGTCTGAGACAATATCCTAAATTTTGTCAAGTATCTTATGTTTTCTAGATACCATGTTTCTGCATAATTTTAATGTTCTAGCAAAATTTCTTCTCGATTAATAGCTTTTGAAGGAAAATTTTTTATCGGCATATAAAAAAAATCTTTTTTGGAATTTAATTCAGTTTGTCCCTCTTAAGGTAAAAATTCCGTCAAAGTCTCATATTTTAAATCACAAACTGTAATTTAAAAATTAAAATTGCATATTATAAAACCAAAATTGTAATTTTAAAATGAAAATTGTATATTTTATGATGAAAAGTGTAATTTTAATATGAAAATCGTATATTTTAAAACGAAAATATTAATTTTAAAATGAAAATTGCCAAAAAAATGTGCAACGCTTCACGATTTTGCGTGTCATCCTTGCGCAGGGGCCATGCTAATCTTCTCTGTATCGTTCCAATTTTAGTATATGTACTGCCGAAGCAAGTACGACCGCTGAGCTCCGAGCGCTCCTTATATATGAACCATTGACTCATCCTGGCACTTGCGAGAGGTGAAAAATAAAGGTAGCCGCGTAGCGCTAGATTTTGAAACTAATACGTTGTGCTGCAAATGCGCATATGAAGCACATAACAATTTAAAGCACTATGTTGGCCAATCAGTAAATATTAACCGGATTTCAAATCAGAAACATGTTAATGTGTTATTGTATTCATTTATTATATTTGAAATGTGCTCTGATATAAATGAAAATGACGTCAAATGACTTTTCGATGCTTCTATTTAACTTGATTTATATACGACTTTTGCGATTGAATCTTAAAATCAATTTTGTATTTACTTACTTCCCTCTATCAGCTGCAAAGTATATACTTTTAGAATCTGTAAGTACATCTGGGATGGCACTACACTTTAACGTTATTTTAGAGACATTTGAGTCAACCGTAGGACGTTTGCGAACGTCTGAGACAATATCCTAAATTTTGTCAAGTATCTTATGTTTTCTAGATACCATGTTTCTGCATAATTTTAATGTTCTAGCAAAATTTCTTCTCGATTAATAGCTTTTGAAGGAAAATTTTTTATCGGCATATAAAAAAAATCTTTTTTGGAATTTAATTCAGTTTGTCCCTCTTAAGGTAAAAATTCCGTCAAAGTCTCATATTTTAAATCACAAACTGTAATTTAAAAATTAAAATTGCATATTATAAAACCAAAATTGTAATTTTAAAATGAAAATTGTATATTTTATGATGAAAAGTGTAATTTTAATATGAAAATCGTATATTTTAAAACGAAAATATTAATTTTAAAATGAAAATTGCCAAAAAAATGTGCAACGCTTCACGATTTTGCGTGTCATCCTTGCGCAGGGGCCATGCTAATCTTCTCTGTATCGTTCCAATTTTAGTATATGTACTGCCGAAGCAAGTACGACCGCTGAGCTCCGAGCGCTCCTTATATATGAACCATTGACTCATCCTGGCACTTGCGAGAGGTGAAAAATAAAGGTAGCCGCGTAGCGCTAGATTTTGAAACTAATACGTTGTGCTGCAAATGCGCATATGAAGCACATAACAATTTAAAGCACTATGTTGGCCAATCAGTAAATATTAACCGGATTTCAAATCAGAAACATGTTAATGTGTTATTGTATTCATTTATTATATTTGAAATGTGCTCTGATATAAATGAAAATGACGTCAAATGACTTTTCGATGCTTCTATTTAACTTGATTTATATACGACTTTTGCGATTGAATCTTAAAATCAATTTTGTATTTACTTACTTCCCTCTATCAGCTACAAAGTATATACTTTTAGAATCTGTAAGTACATCTGGGATGGCACTACACTTTAACGTTATTTTAGAGACATTTGAGTCGACCGTAGGACGTTTGCGAACGTCTGAGACAATATCCTAAATTTTGTCAAGTATCTTATGTTTTCTAGATACCATGTTTCTGCATAATTTTAATGTTCTAGCAAAATTTCTTCTCGATTAATAGCTTTTGAAGGAAAATTTTTTATCGGCATATAAAAAAAATCTTTTTTGGAATTTAATTCAGTTTGTCCCTCTTAAGGTAAAAATTCCGTCAAAGTCTCATATTTTAAATCACAAACTGTAATTTAAAAATTTAAATTGCATATTATAAAACCAAAATTGTAGTTTTAAAATGAAAATTGTATATTTTATGACGAAAAGTGTAATTTTAATATGAAAATCGTATATTTTAAAACGAAAATATTAATTTTAAAATGAAAATTGCCAAAAAAATGTGGAACGCTTCACGATTTTGCGTGTCATCCTTGCGCAGGGGCCATGCTAATCTTCTCTGTATCGTTCCAATTTTAGTATATGTACTGCCGAAGCAAGTACGACCGCTGAGCTCCGAGCGCTCCTTATATATGAACCATTGACTCATCCTGGCACTTGCGAGAGGTGAAAAATAAAGGTAGCCGCGTAGCGCTAGATTTTGAAACTAATACGTTGTGCTGCAAATGCGCATATGAAGCACATAACAATTTAAAGCACTATGTTGGCCAATCAGTAAATATTAACCGGATCTCAAATCAGAAACATGGTAATGTGTTATTGTATTCATTTATTATATTTGAAATGTGCTCTGATATAAATGAAAATGACGTCAAATGACTTTTCGATGCTTCTATTTAACTTGATTTATATACGACTTTTGCGATTGAATCTTAAAATCAATTTTGTATTTACTTACTTCCCTCTATCAGCTACAAAGTATATACTTTTAGAATCTGTAAGTACATCTGGGGTGGCACTACACTTTAACGTTATTTTAGAGACATTTGAGTCAACCGTAGGACGTTTGCGAACGTCTGAGACAATATCCTAAATTTTGTCAAGTATCTTATGTTTTCTAGATATCATGTTTCTGCATAATTTTAATGTTCTAGCAAAATTTCTTCTCGATTAATAGCTTTTGAAGGAAAATTTTTTATCGGCATATATAAAAAATCTTTTTTGGAATTTAATTCAGTTTGTCCCTCTTAAGGTAAAAATTCCGTCAAAGTCTCATATTTTAAATCACAAACTGTAATTTAAAAATTAAAATTGCATATTATAAAACCAAAATTGTAATTTTAAAATGAAAATTGTATATTTTATGACGAAAAGTGTAATTTTAATATGAAAATCGTATATTTTAATATGAAAATAGTATATTTAAAACGAAAATATTAATTTTAAAATGAAAATTGCCAAAAAAATGTGGAACGCTTCACGATTTTGCGTGTCATCCTTGCGCAGGGGCCATGCTAATCTTCTCTGTATCGTTCCAATTTTAGTATATGTACTGCCGAAGCAAGTACGACCGCTGAGCTCCGAGCGCTCCTTATATATGAACCATTGACTCATCCTGGCACTTGCGAGAGGTGAAAAATAAAGGTAGCCGCGTAGCGCTAGATTTTGAAACTAATACGTTATGCTGCAAATGCGCATATGAAGCACATAACAATTTAAAGCACTATGTTGGCCAATCAGTAAATATTAACCGGATTTCAAATCAGAAACATGTTAATGTGTTATTGTATTCATTTATTATATTTGAAATGTGCTCTGATATAAATGAAAATGACGTCAAATGACTTTTCGATGCTTCTATTTAACTTGATTTATATACGACTTTTGCGATTGAATCTTAAAATCAATTTTGTATTTACTTACTTCCCTCTATCAGCTGCAAAGTATATACTTTTAGAATCTGTAAGTACATCTGGGATGGCACTACACTTTAACGTTATTTTAGAGACATTTGAGTCAACCGTAGGACGTTTGCGAACGTCTGAGACAATATCCTAAATTTTGTCAAGTATCTTATGTTTTCTAGATACCATGTTTCTGCATAATTTTAATGTTCTAGCAAAATTTCTTCTCGATTAATAGCTTTTGAAGGAAAATTTTTTATCGGCATATAAAAAAAATCTTTTTTGGAATTTAATTCAGTTTGTCCCTCTTAAGGTAAAAATTCCGTCAAAGTCTCATATTTTAAATCACAAACTGTAATTTAAAAATTAAAATTGCATATTATAAAACCAAAATTGTAATTTTAAAATGAAAATTGTATATTTTATGATGAAAAGTGTAATTTTAATATGAAAATCGTATATTTTAAAACGAAAATATTAATTTTAAAATGAAAATTGCCAAAAAAATGTGCAACGCTTCACGATTTTGCGTGTCATCCTTGCGCAGGGGCCATGCTAATCTTCTCTGTATCGTTCCAATTTTAGTATATGTACTGCCGAAGCAAGTACGACCGCTGAGCTCCGAGCGCTCCTTATATATGAACCATTGACTCATCCTGGCACTTGCGAGAGGTGAAAAATAAAGGTAGCCGCGTAGCGCTAGATTTTGAAACTAATACGTTGTGCTGCAAATGCGCATATGAAGCACATAACAATTTAAAGCACTATGTTGGCCAATCAGTAAATATTAACCGGATTTCAAATCAGAAACATGTTAATGTGTTATTGTATTCATTTATTATATTTGAAATGTGCTCTGATATAAATGAAAATGACGTCAAATGACTTTTCGATGCTTCTATTTAACTTGATTTATATACGACTTTTGCGATTGAATCTTAAAATCAATTTTGTATTTACTTACTTCCCTCTATCAGCTGCAAAGTATATACTTTTAGAATCTGTAAGTACATCTGGGATGGCACTACACTTTAACGTTATTTTAGAGACATTTGAGTCAACCGTAGGACGTTTGCGAACGTCTGAGACAATATCCTAAATTTTGTCAAGTATCTTATGTTTTCTAGATACCATGTTTCTGCATAATTTTAATGTTCTAGCAAAATTTCTTCTCGATTAATAGCTTTTGAAGGAAAATTTTTTATCGGCATATAAAAAAAATCTTTTTTGGAATTTAATTCAGTTTGTCCCTCTTAAGGTAAAAATTCCGTCAAAGTCTCATATTTTAAATCACAAACTGTAATTTAAAAATTAAAATTGCATATTATAAAACCAAAATTGTAATTTTAAAATGAAAATTGTATATTTTATGATGAAAAGTGTAATTTTAATATGAAAATCGTATATTTTAAAACGAAAATATTAATTTTAAAATGAAAATTGCCAAAAAAATGTGCAACGCTTCACGATTTTGCGTGTCATCCTTGCGCAGGGGCCATGCTAATCTTCTCTGTATCGTTCCAATTTTAGTATATGTACTGCCGAAGCAAGTACGACCGCTGAGCTCCGAGCGCTCCTTATATATGAACCATTGACTCATCCTGGCACTTGCGAGAGGTGAAAAATAAAGGTAGCCGCGTAGCGCTAGATTTTGAAACTAATACGTTGTGCTGCAAATGCGCATATGAAGCACATAACAATTTAAAGCACTATGTTGGCCAATCAGTAAATATTAACCGGATTTCAAATCAGAAACATGTTAATGTGTTATTGTATTCATTTATTATATTTGAAATGTGCTCTGATATAAATGAAAATGACGTCAAATGACTTTTCGATGCTTCTATTTAACTTGATTTATATACGACTTTTGCGATTGAATCTTAAAATCAATTTTGTATTTACTTACTTCCCTCTATCAGCTGCAAAGTATATACTTTTAGAATCTGTAAGTACATCTGGGATGGCACTACACTTTAACGTTATTTTAGAGACATTTGAGTCAACCGTAGGACGTTTGCGAACGTCTGAGACAATATCCTAAATTTTGTCAAGTATCTTATGTTTTCTAGATACCATGTTTCTGCATAATTTTAATGTTCTAGCAAAATTTCTTCTCGATTAATAGCTTTTGAAGGAAAATTTTTTATCGGCATATAAAAAAAATCTTTTTTGGAATTTAATTCAGTTTGTCCCTCTTAAGGTAAAAATTCCGTCAAAGTCTCATATTTTAAATCACAAACTGTAATTTAAAAATTAAAATTGCATATTATAAAACCAAAATTGTAATTTTAAAATGAAAATTGTATATTTTATGATGAAAAGTGTAATTTTAATATGAAAATCGTATATTTTAAAACGAAAATATTAATTTTAAAATGAAAATTGCCAAAAAAATGTGCAACGCTTCACGATTTTGCGTGTCATCCTTGCGCAGGGGCCATGCTAATCTTCTCTGTATCGTTCCAATTTTAGTATATGTACTGCCGAAGCAAGTACGACCGCTGAGCTCCGAGCGCTCCTTATATATGAACCATTGACTCATCCTGGCACTTGCGAGAGGTGAAAAATAAAGGTAGCCGCGTAGCGCTAGATTTTGAAACTAATACGTTGTGCTGCAAATGCGCATATGAAGCACATAACAATTTAAAGCACTATGTTGGCCAATCAGTAAATATTAACCGGATTTCAAATCAGAAACATGTTAATGTGTTATTGTATTCATTTATTATATTTGAAATGTGCTCTGATATAAATGAAAATGACGTCAAATGACTTTTCGATGCTTCTACGAGGGTAGTTCAATAAGTCTTTAGAATAAAGTATAAAAACAATTTTTTTTGGGTAAATTTTTTTTTTATTTTTCAACATAATCTCCTTGGAGCTCTACACACTTGGTCAATCGCTTTTTAAGTTTTTTTAATCCTTCAGAAAAGTGCGTTTTCGGAAGTTCCTCAAAATAAGCACTTACAGAGGCAATGACGTCTTCGTTGTCCGTAAATCTCTGTCCACCGAGCCACTTTTTCAAGTTTGGAAATAAGAAAAGTCACTGGGGGCTAAATCTGGTGAATACGGTGGGTGTTCGACCAATTCGAATTTTAGTTCTTCAATTTTAGCCATTGAAACGAAGCATGTGTGAACTCGGGCGTTGTCGTGATGAAAGAGAATTTTTTTTCTCGCCAAATGTGGTCGTTTTTTTTAATTTCTTCTTTCAGCTGCTCTAATAATGATGCATAATACTCACCAGTAATTGTTTTACCCTTTTCCAAGTAGTCAATAAGTATAATTCCACGTGCATCCCAAAAAACTGTAGCCATAACCTTACCAGCTGACTTTACGGTCTTTGCCTTCTTTGGAGCTGGTTCGCCTGTGGAAATCCACTGTTTGGATTGTTCCTTTGTCTCAGGAGTGTAGTGGTGTATCCATGTTTCATCCACAGTCACAAATCGACGAAAAAATTCCTCAGGATTCCGACTTATGCGCGCCAAAAGAGCCTCAGAGGCGACCACTCTATTGCGTTTATTCTCAGCTGAGAGCAAACGCGGCACCCATCTTGCCGATAGCTTTTTCATGCCTAATTTTTCATGTAGAATTGAAACAACTGCACCTATAGATATCCTTGTGGCCTCAGCTAACTCACGCACTTTTAATCTTCTATCCTTCAACACCATATCGTGGATTTTATTGATGATTTCGGGAGTAGTTGCTTCTACGGGCCTTCCTGAACGTGGTTCGTCACTTATTGATGTACGACCACGCTTAAATTCATTTACCCAGTTATAAACCGTTGCTAAGGCAGGGGCAGATGTGCCATGAACTGAGTCCAATTCATTTTTTATCTCATATGGAGTTAAACCCTTTAAATGAAAATGTTTAATTACCGCTCTGAACTCGTTTTTTTCCATTTTTCTTAACAAGCAATTTTTTTTTTCAATTGGTTATAAAAACACGTAAACTCAGAAGATGTGGACTGTGACTGCACCATATATCTAGTCGGGAGTGGTGCTGACTGAAAACAGATGATTTGGAGCGATTCGCGCGCCATCTGTTGGTCATTCTAAAGACTTATTGAACTACCCTCGTATTTAACTTGATTTATATACGACTTTTGCGATTGAATCTTAAAATCAATTTTGTATTTACTTACTTCCCTCTATCAGCTACAAAGTATATACTTTTAGAATCTGTAAGTACATCTGGGATGGCACTACACTTTAACGTTATTTTAGAGACATTTGAGTCAACCGTAGGACGTTTGCGAACGTCTGAGACAATATCCTAAATTTTGTCAAGTATCTTATGTTTTCTAGATACCATGTTTCTGCATAATTTTAATGTTCTAGCAAAATTTCTACTCGATTAATAGCTTTTGAAGGAAAATTTTTTATCGGCATATAAAAAAAATCTGTTTTGGAATTTAATTCAGTTTGTCCCTCTTAAGGTAAAAATTCCGTCAAAGTCTCATATTTTAAATCACAAACTGTAATTTAAAAATTAAAATTGCATATTATAAAACCAAAATTGTAATTTTAAAATGAAAATTGTATATTTTATGACGAAAAGTGTAATTTTAATTTGAAAATCGTATATTTTAAAACGAAAATATTAATTTTAAAATGAAAATTGCCAAAAAAATGTGGAACGCTTCACGATTTTGCGTGTCATCCTTGCGCAGGGGCCATGCTAATCTTCTCTGTATCGTTCCAATTTTAGTATATGTACTGCCGAAGCAAGTACGACCGCTGAGCTCCGAGCGCTCCTTATATATGAACCATTGACTCATCCTGGCACTTGCGAGAGGTGAAAAATAAAGGTAGCCGCGTAGCGCTAGATTTTGAAACTAATACGTTGTGCTGCAAATGCGCATATGAAGCACATAACAATTTAAAGCACTATGTTGGCCAATCAGTAAACATTAACCGGATTTCAAATCAGAAACATGTTAATGTGTTATTGTATTCATTTATTATATTTGAAATGTGCTCTGATATAAATGAAAATGACGTCAAATGACTTTTCGATGCTTCTATTTAACTTGATTTATATACGACTTTTGCGATTGAATCTTAAAATCAATTTTGTATTTACTTACTTCCCTCTATCAGCTACAAAGTATATACTTTTAGAATCTGTAAGTACATCTGGGATGGCACTACACTTTAACGTTATTTTAGAGACATTTGAGTCAACCGTAGGACGTTTGCGAACGTCTGAGACAATATCCTAAATTTTGTCAAGTATCTTATGCTTTCTAGATACCATGTTTCTGCATAATTTTAATGTTCTAGCAAAATTTCTTCTCGATTAATAGCTTTTGAAGGAAAATTTTTTATCGGCATATAAAAAAAATCTTTTTTGGAATTTAATTCAGTTTGTCCCTCTTAAGGTAAAAATTCCGTCAAAGTCTCATATTTTAAATCACAAACTGTAATTAAAAAATTAAAATTGCATATTATAAAACCAAAATTGTAATTTTAAAATGAAAATTGTATATTTTATGACGAAAAGTGTAATTTTAATATGAAAATCGTATATTTTAAAACGAAAATATTAATTTTAAAATGAAAATTGCCAAAAAAATGTGGAACGCTTCACGATTTTGCGTGTCATCCTTGCGCAGGGGCCATGCTAATCTTCTCTGTATCGATCCAATTTTAGTATATGTACTGCCGAAGCAAGTACGACCGCTGAGCTCCGAGCGCTCCTTATATATGAACCATTGACTCATCCTGGCACTTGCGAGAGGTGAAAAATAAAGGTAGCCGCGTAGCGCTAGATTTTGAAACTAATACGTTGTGCTGCAAATGCGCATATGAAGCACATAACAATTTAAAGCACTATGTTGGCCAATCAGTAAATATTAACCGGATTTCAAATCAGAAACATGTTAATGTGTTATTGTATTCATTTATTATATTTGAAATGTGCTCTGATATAAATGAAAATGACGTCAAATGACTTTTCGATGCTTCTATTTAACTTGATTTATATACGACTTTTGCGATTGAATCTTAAAATCAATTTTGTATTTACTTACTTCCCTCTATCAGCTACAAAGTATATACTTTTAGAATCTGTAAGTACATCTGGGATGGCACTACACTTTAACGTTATTTTAGAGACATTTGAGTCAACCGTAGGACGTTTCCGAACGTCTGAGACAATATCCTAAATTTTGTCAAGTATCTTATGCTTTCTAGATACCATGTTTCTGCATAATTTTAATGTTCTAGCAAAATTTCTTCTCGATTAATAGCTTTTGAAGGAAAATTTTTTATCGGCATATAAAAAAAATCTTTTTTGGAATTGAATTCAGTTTGTCCCTCTTAAGGTAAAAATTCCGTCAAAGTCTCATATTTTAAATCACAAACTGTAATTTAAAAATTAAAATTGCATATTATAAAACCAAAATTGTAATTTTAAAATGAAAATTGTATATTTTATAACGAAAAGTGTAATTTTAATATGAAAATCGTATATTTTAAAACGAAAATATTAATTTTAAAATGAAAATTGCCAAAAAAATGTGGAACGCTTCACGATTTTGCGTGTCATCCTTGCGCAGGGGCCATGCTAATCTTCTCTGTATCGTTCCAATTTTAGTATATGTACTGCCGAAGCAAGTACGACCGCTGAGCTCCGAGCGCTCCTTATATATGAACCATTGACTCATCCTGGCACTTGCGAGAGGTGAAAAATAAAGGTAGCCGCGTAGCGCTAGATTTTGAAACTAATACGTTGTGCTGCAAATGCGGATATGAAGCACATAACAATTTAAAGCACTATGTTGGCCAATCAGTAAATATTAACCGGATTTCAAATCAGAAACATGTTAATGTGTTATTGTATTCATTTATTATATTTGAAATGTGCTCTGATATAAATGAAAATGACGTCAAATGACTTTTCGATGCTTCTATTTAACTTGATTTATATACGACTTTTGCGATTGAATCTTAAAATCAATTTTGTATTTACTCACTTCCCTCTATCAGCTACAAAGTATATACTTTTAGAATCTGTAAGTACATCTGGGATGGCACTACACTTTAACGTTATTTTAGAGACATTTGAGTCAACCGTAGGACGTTTGCGAACGTCTGAGACAATATCCTAAATTTTGTCAAGTATCTTATGTTTTCTAGATACCATGTTTCTGCATAATTTTAATGTTCTAGCAAAATTTCTTCTCGATTAATAGCTTTTGAAGGAAAATTTTTTATCGGCATATAAAAAAAATCTTTTTTGGAATTTAATTAAGTTTGTCCCTTTTAAGGTAAAAATTCCGTCAAAGTCTCATATTTTAAATCACAAACTGTAATTTAAAAATTAAAATTGCATATTATAAAACCAAAATTGTAATTTTAAAATGAAAATTGTATATTTTATGACGAAAAGTGTAATTTTAATATGAAAATCGTATATTTTAAAACGAAAATATTAATTTTAAAATGAAAATTGCCAAAAAAATGTGGAACGCTTCACGATTTTGCGTGTCATCCTTGCGCAGGGGCCATGCTAATCTTCTCTGTATCGTTCCAATTTTAGTATATGTACTGCCGAAGCAAGTACGACCGCTGAGCTCCGAGCGCTCCTTATATATGAACCATTGACTCATCCTGGCACTTGCGAGAGGTGAAAAATAAAGGTAGCCGCGTAGCGCTAGATTTTGAAACTAATACGTTGTGCTGCAAATGCGGATATGAAGCACATAACAATTTAAAGCACTATGTTGGCCAATCAGTAAATATTAACCGGATTTCAAATCAGAAACATGTTAATGTGTTATTGTATTCATTTATTATATTTGAAATGTGCTCTGATATAAATGAAAATGACGTCAAATGACTTTTCGATGCTTCTATTTAACTTGATTTATATACGACTTTTGCGATTGAATCTTAAAATCAATTTTGTATTTACTCACTTCCCTCTATCAGCTACAAAGTATATACTTTTAGAATCTGTAAGTACATCTGGGATGGCACTACACTTTAACGTTATTTTAGAGACATTTGAGTCAACCGTAGGACGTTTGCGAACGTCTGAGACAATATCCTAAATTTTGTCAAGTATCTTATGTTTTCTAGATACCATGTTTCTGCATAATTTTAATGTTCTAGCAAAATTTCTTCTCAATTAATAGCTTTTGAAGGAAAATTTTTTATCGGCATATAAAAAAAATCTTTTTTGGAATTTAATTCAGTTTGTCCCTCTTAAGGTAAAAATTCCGTCAAAGTCTCATATTTTAAATCACAAACTGTAATTTAAAAATTAAAATTGCATATTATAAAACCAAAATTGTAATTTTAAAATGAAAATTGTATATTTTATGACGAAAAGTGTAATTTTAATATGAAAATCGTATATTTTAAAACGAAAATATTAATTTTAAAATGAAAATTGCCAAAAAAATGTGGAACGCTTCACGATTTTGCGTGTCATCCTTGCGCAGGGGCCATGCTAATCTTCTCTGTATCGTTCCAATTTTAGTATATGTACTGCCGAAGCAAGTACGACCGTTGAGCTCCGAGCGCTCCTTATATATGAACCATTGACTCATCCTGGCACTTGCGAGAGGTGAAAAATAAAGGTAGCCGCGTAGCGCTAGATTTTGAAACTAATACGTTGTGCTGCAAATGCGCATATGAAGCACACAACAATTTAAAGCACTATGTTGGCCAATCAGTAAATATTAACCGGATTTCAAATCAGAAACATGTTAATGTGTTATTGTATTCATTTATTATATTTGAAATGTGCTCTGATATAAATGAAAATGACGTCAAATGACTTTTCGATGCTTCTATTTAACTTGATTTATATACGACTTTTGCGATTGAATCTTAAAATCAATTTTGTATTTACTTACTTCCCCCTATCAGCTACAAAGTATATACTTTTAGAATCTGTAAGTACATCTGGGATGGCACTACACTTTAACGTTATTTTAGAGACATTTGAGTCAACCGTAGGACGTTTGCGAACGTCTGAGACAATATCCTAAATTTTGTCAAGTATCTTATGTTTTCTAGATACCATGTTTCTGCATAATTTTAATGTTCTAGCAAAATTTCTTCTCGATTAATAGCTTTTGAAGGAAAATTTTTTATCGGCATATAAAAAAAATCTTTTTTGGAATTTAATTCAGTTTGTCCCTCTTAAGGTAAAAATTCCGTCAAAGTCTCATATTTTAAATCACAAACTGTAATTAAAAATTAAAATTGCATATTATAAAACCAAAATTGTAATTTTAAAATGAACATTGTATATTTTATGACGAAAAGTGTAATTTTAATATGAAAATCGTATATTTTAAAACGAAAATATTAATTTTAAAATGAAAATTGCCAAAAAAATGTGGAACGCTTCACGATTTTGCGTGTCATCCTTGCGCAGGGGCCATGCTAATCTTCTCTGTATCGTTCCAATTTTAGTATATGTACTGCCGAAGCAAGTACGACCGCTGAGCTCCGAGCGCTCCTTATATATGAACCATTGACTCATCCTGGCACTTGCGAGAGGTGAAAAATAAAGGTAGCCACGTATCGCTAGATTTTGAAACTAATACGTTGTGCTGCAAATGCGCATATGAAGCACATAACAATTTAAAGCACTATGTTGGCCAATCAGTAAATATTAACCGGATTTCAAATCAGAAACATGTTAATGTGTTATTGTATTCATTTATTATATTTGAAATGTGCTCTGATATAAATGAAAGTGACGTCAAATGACTTTTCGATGCTTCTATTTAACTTGATTTATATACGACTTTTGCGATTGAATCTTAAAATCAATTTTGTATTTACTTACTTCCCTCTATCAGCTACAAAGTATATACTTTTAGAATCTGTAAGTACATCTGGGATGGCACTACGCTTTAACGTTATTTTAGAGACATTTGAGTCAACCGTAGGACGTTTGCGAACGTCTGAGACAATATCCTAAATTTTGTCAAGTATGTTATGTTTTCTAGATACCATGTTTCTGCATAATTTTAATGTTCTAGCAAAATTTCTTCTCGATTAATAGCTTTTGAAGGAAAATTTTTTATCGGCATATAAAAAAAATCTTTTTTGGAATTTAATTCAGTTTGTCCCTCTTAAGGTAAAAATTCCGTCAAAGTCTCATATTTTAAATCACAAACTGTAATTTAAAAATTAAAATTGCATATTATAAAACCAAAATTGTAATTTTAAAATGAACATTGTATATTTTATGACGAAAAGTGTAATTTTAATATGAAAATCGTATATTTTAAAACGAAAATATTAATTTTAAAATGAAAATTGCCAAAAAAATGTGGAACGCTTCACGATTTTGCGTGTCATCCTTGCGCAGGGGCCATGCTAATCTTCTCTGTATCGTTCCAATTTTAGTATATGTACTGCCGAATCAAGTACGACCGCTGAGCTCCGAGCGCTCCTTATATATGAACCATTGACTCATCCTGGCACTTGCGAGAGGTGAAAAATAAAGGTAGCCACGTATCGCTAGATTTTGAAACTAATACGTTGTGCTGCAAATGCGCATATGAAGCACATAACAATTTAAAGCACTATGTTGGCCAATCAGTAAATATTAACCGGATTTCAAATCAGAAACATGTTAATGTGTTATTGTATTCATTTATTATATTTGAAATGTGCTCTGATATAAATGAAAGTGACGTCAAATGACTTTTCGATGCTTCTATTTAACTTGATTTATATACGACTTTTGCGATTGAATCTTAAAATCAATTTTGTATTTACTTACTTCCCTCTATCAGCTACAAAGTATATACTTTTAGAATCTGTAAGTACATCTGGGATGGCACTACGCTTTAACGTTATTTTAGAGACATTTGAGTCAACCGTAGGACGTTTGCGAACGTCTGAGACAATATCCTAAATTTTGTCAAGTATCTTATGTTTTCTAGATACCATGTTTCTGCATAATTTTAATGTTCTAGCAAAATTTCTTCTCGATTAATAGCTTTTGAAGAAAAATTTTTTATCGGCATATAAAAAAAAACCTTTTTTGGAATTTAATTCAGTTTGTCGCTCTTAAGGTAAAAATTCCGTCAAAGTCTCATATTTTAAATCACAAACTGTAATTTAAAAATTAAAATTGCATATTATAAAACCAAAATTGTAATTTTAAAATGAAAATTGTATATTTTATGAAGAAAAGTGTAATTTTAATATGAAAATCGTATATTTTAAAACGAAAATATTAATTTTAAAATGAAAATTGCCAAAAAAATGTGGAACGCTTCACGATTTTGCGTGTCATCCTTGCGCAGGGGCCATGCTAATCTTCTCTGTATCGTTCCAATTTTAGTATATGTACTGCCGAAGCAAGTACGACCGCTGAGCTCCGAGCGCTCCTTATATATGAACCATTGACTCATCCTGGCACTTGCGAGAGGTGAAAAATAAAGGTAGCCGCGTAGCGCTAGATTTTGAAACTAATACGTTGTGCTGCAAATGCGCATATGAAGCACACAACAATTTAAAGCACTATGTTGGCCAATCAGTAAATATTAACCGGATTTCAAATCAGAAACATGTTAATGTGTTATTGTATTCATTTATTATATTTGAAATGTGCTCTGATATAAATGAAAATGACGTCAAATGACTTTTCGATGCTTCTATTTAACTTGATTTATATACGACTTTTGCGATTGAATCTTAAAATCAATTTTGTATTTACTTACTTCCCCCTATCAGCTACAAAGTATATACTTTTAGAATCTGTAAGTACATCTGGGATGGCACAACACTTTAACGTTATTTTAGAGACATTTGAGTCAACCGTAGGACGTTTGCGAACGTCTGAGACAATATCCTAAATTTTGTCAAGTATCTTATGTTTTCTAGATACCATGTTTCTGCATAATTTTAATGTTCTAGCAAAATTTCTTCTCGATTAATAGCTTTTGAAGGAAAATTTTTTATCGGCATATAAAAAAAATCTTTTTTGGAATTTAATTCAGTTTGTCCCTCTTAAGGTAAAAATTCCGTCAAAGTCTCATATTTTAAATCACAAACTGTAATTTAAAAATTAAAATTGCATATTATAAAACCAAAATTGTAATTTTAAAATGAACATTGTATATTTTATGACGAAAAGTGTAATTTTAATATGAAAATCGTATATTTTAAAACGAAAATATTAATTTTAAAATGAAAATTGCCAAAAAAATGTGGAACGCTTCACGATTTTGCGTGTCATCCTTGCGCAGGGGCCATGCTAATCTTCTCTGTATCGTTCCAATTTTAGTATATGTACTGCCGAAGCAAGTACGACCGCTGAGCTCCGAGCGCTCCTTATATATGAACCATTGACTCATCCTGGCACTTGCGAGAGGTGAAAAATAAAGGTAGCCGCGTACCGCTAGATTTTGAAACTAATACGTTTTGCTGCAAATGCGCATATGAAGTACATAACAATTTAAAACACTATGTTGGCCAATCAGTAAATATTAACCGGATTTCAAATTAGAAACATGTTAATGTGTTATTGTATTCATTTATTATATTTGAAATGTGCTCTGATATAAATGAAAATGACGTCAAATGACTTTTCGATGCTTCTATTTAACTTGATTTATATACGACTTTTGCGATTGAATCTTAAAATCAATTTTGTATTTACTTACTTCCCTCTATCAGCTACAAAGTATATACTTTTAGAATCCGTAAGTACATCAGGGTTGGCACTACACTTTAACGTTATTTTAGAGACATTTGAGTCAACCGTAAGACGTTTGCGAACGTCTGAGACAATACCCTAATTTTTGTCAAGTATCTTATGGTTTCTAGATACCATGTTTCTGCAAAGTGTAATGTTCTAGCAAAATTTCTTCTCGATTAATAGCTTTTAAAGGAGAATTTTTTATCGGCATATAAAAAATATCTTTTTTTGAATTTAATTCAGGCTGTCCCTCTTAAGGTAAAAATCCTGTCAAAGTCTCATATTTTAAATCACAAACCGTAATTTAAAAATTATAATTGTATATTTTAAAACCAAAATTGTAATTTTAAAATGATAATTGTATATTTTAAAACGGAAAGTGTAATTTTAATATGAAATTCGTATATTTTAAAACGAAAATTGTAATTTATAATGAAAATTGGCAAAAAAATGTGGAACGCTTCACGATTTTGCGTGTCACTGATGTTGAAGCTGATTGGTCTGCAACTAGTTGCTTGCGATTGATCTTTACCAGTTTTCTGAGATACTAGGAGAATAGCTTTTTTCATTAAATATAATTGAAAGTATTCTTAAGTATTCTACCGGTAGCTTTTTTAAGACGAAGTTAGTGATTTCATCCGGGCCGGGGGCCTTATTGTTTTTAGTACGTTTTAGATAATTTTTGATTTCGAATTGTTGCATTTCCGGTATTTCATCGTTACATTCTGACGCTAGGAATTGTGCAACTATTTCATCTGTTTCTCGGACAAATTGTGGGTCGCACGGTTCGTTGTGCGAGGTGAATGTTTTCGCAAAGTTTTGTACAAGGCAATTTGCTTTATCTTCGGGAGAGGAATATTTTAATTCATTATTTTCGTCTTTGAGTGGAGGAATTGATCCTGTTGTTTTATTAAGATTTTGGTCATTCTCCATATTGAGTTATCTTTAATGTTTAGTTTTTCGACTGTATTACTCCACGATTCACGTCTGAATTTGTTTATTTCACGGCTTATTTCGATTTTTAGTTGATTAATTCGATTTTTTATGGTGTTTTGATGTCAGTTTATGGCGCTCTTTAATGTTGTCTAAAACGTTTCGCGGAAGCGCAGGGTCTCGGTGTTTGTTTTTGCTTATAGGAGTTGAGATTTCTATTGATTTTTTAATCGTGTTTGTAATATTTTCGATTGTTTCATCTATTTTGTCTTCGGTGTTTAAATTTTGTGTATTTGGTGTGTTATTTAGTAGGCGTTATTTAAATGTATCCCAGTTAGTTTTTCTGAAGTTATATTTTGATTTTGGGAAGCTACAAGTGTAGTTTAAATCCGTAGTTATTTCGATAGGATAATGATTAGAATCCGTTTCTTTTATTGTTGTAATGTCTATAGCTTGGTCTATATTTTTGATTATAGCGAAGTCGATTATGTCTGGTTTTTTGGGTTTTCCGTTTTGGTTGTATAGGTAGCGTGTGAAATCATTTGGTGCACGGACAAATAGATTATTTCTGACGCAATATTTGTTTATTTTATTTCCGAGTGTGTTGTTAACTCTACTTCCCCACGATTTATGTTTCGCATTATAGTCGCCTGCAGCTATGATTTTAGGAGCCAGTTTGAAGATTTTACCGTAGTCGTTTTTATTAAACTTTTGTGAAGAGAGTTATATATAGATATTATTGCAAGTTCAGTATTTTGGTGTTTGATTTTAATTGCTGTGGCCTCTAGTGATTCTAGATTTTTTATAGGAAATTCATAATGATCTATTTCGGTTGTAATTAGTATTGAGGTTGCACGACTGTTATTATTTTTATATGTTTTAAAAGCATACATACTAAATTTATTATTTTCTTTTACGAGAGTTTCACTAAGAAGAGAAATATCAATTTCATGAGAATTTAACAAAGCTTCCAGTTCGCTTTTTCTGTTGATACAACCATTTTGTTCCAGGCGCATAGTTTTAGTTGTTTAGGCGTCGGATCCATTATTGAGGGCTAGATTTATGAGTGTTCGTGTTAATTTACCGGACATTATTTTTTGTACAAGGATGTTGGTTTCTTGTAGAAGTTTAATTACGTCTGCCATATCATTGTGGTTATTATTAGTTGGTTGCTTGTTGTGAGTTTCATGTGTCTGTGTGTATGTGGGAGATAGTGTTTCTTGTACTTTTGTGTTACTGCATCTTTGAAGAAAAATGCAGTTAGTTGTTATTTTTAGTGGATTGTGAGTTGTTAGTTTGATTTTTAGTTGGATTTTTTAGGGTTGGTAAGTCTTTAGCTTTATTTAAGTTTAGGTTTGAGTTTGCTTGTTTCTTAGGTGTCGAAGTTGTGTTTTTAGTGATGCGATTGTATGTTGCCCTTTCATGCTTGTATGCCGAGCAGCCTCTGTAGATGGCTGTGTGGTTACCGCCGCAGTTAGCGAAAAGAATAAAGAATACGCACTGAATAACTGCAATTTTTTTTAATAATGTATAAAAGAATAATAAACGTAATTATAACAAAAAAAAAGTGATTTTACAAGTTAAATTAAATTTTAGAAAATATGGATTGTTATAGGTCTAACAAAGTCAATTTTGAACGAACTTTGATCGACTAAAAAGATAGTTTTTCAAATATTTGAGCAACTTTTAATGGTTTCATTCAACTAATTGACTCTTTAACTTGCATACTTGTTTTATTTTACTTTCCTTTTATAATTAAATTAATATAGCGATTTAAAAAATATAGCTTGTGGGGCGGTATGGGCAAAATGACGGGGGTGCTATGGGCATGTGAGGCGAAGTAACAAGAGCAGACGGCAGGATCTTGTGATGTAGGTGTACAGCAATAAACTTTTTTTAGTATAAGTTAGATGTTGCAATGAAAAGTTATTTAATGTTCCTAATAAATAAGAAAACTACCTATGTGAAAAGACTCATAAATTTAAGTGTTCTGATAAATATCAAATATGTATGTTAAAAAAGCATTTTTAAATTTTATATTTTAAATAAATGTTGCAAAAGTATTTTCTATGCGTTTAATCAACCTTTCCATGAAATAAAATTAAAAATAAATTATCATCGTTAACCATATTTAATAATAATAGTATTTACCCACGTACCCTCGTGCAAAACCTATATCACCCCACGCGTGGGGCGGTATGGGTATTTTGAGGTACCTTCGTATAATCTATTTTTACAAAAAAAGTAGATTATTTTTTCTGACAAGACCTTAGCGCATTTTGTTCTTGGGTTAATGCTGAACAAAATGAGCTGATATAGAACTGTCAATGCATCATAAATAAAAAAATATATCTAGCTGAAAAATTTGATCCCCATACCACCGCACGTTCCCCTACATGCCGAGGACGCGTGATTTCCCGCGCACTTAACGCAACGCACTTGAATGTTGCACTGGCCAGATACGTGGTGGAATCTCTGACATTGGTAGCATTGCAAGGGTATCTTGCATTTAATGTAGTTTTCAATACTGATTTTACCGTAAAGGAGAGATTTTAAGTTTTTAATCTCTTTAGTTTTTTTGCAGTTTCTGTCTAGGGTGACAATGAAGAGAGGTAATGGTTGTCCGTTACGGCTTTCGTGTTTCCGCATTTGGGCGACACTAATCATAGTGAATTTTAGGCTGATGAGTGACTTTTTAACTGCCTCTGCGGGGGTAAAGGATGGTAGGTGGCGGGTCACTATTTTGGTTGCTGGGGTGGCTGTGGGGGGTCTATGAAGGAGGAGTAGTTGAATTTATTTTCTGCTAATCTGTTTTGTAGTGCTCTGTAATCCGTAAGTGTAACCTCACGCACAGACATCTCTTGTGTGCGTTGTTTGTTGATGATTACAGGTGCATACTTGCAGAATTCGTTTATGACCTTTCTTTATAGGTCATTAAACGTCTCTTTTGTGTCGTCAATTATAACGTTAAGGGGAGGTATTGGTGCCATGTGCTTTCTGGGTGGTATGGAGGGTGAGACTCGGGTGACTGACTGTGCCGGACTGTTTGGGATGTGTTGATTTCAGGGGCAATAGTGGAGAATCTATTTTGTATTTTAAGATTTGATTTAAACATCACCGTCGCTGTCACCGCTTCCCGAGAGATGGACTGTAGAGGGGTTCGAGCACATGCTCTCAGGACTTGAGGTCGAGTCCTCGCTTTCCTCTGTCGGTCTTTTTGTGCCCGATGTGTTGAGGTCGGATGCGATGGCTGTCTCCATCTTTCCGTTTGTCTACTCGACTTATCCCTCGACCGTTGCAATGTGAATTGCAAAGTCTCGGGGTCAGTCTGCAGAGATACTGGGGAGAGTTCAAGCTGATCAGCTTAACCCAACGTAGGTAGAATAGTTATTCTAACGTTTGAATAGCCATGAAAAGGGCCAGTGTTTTTATAAGTTATGTATTATGTTGGATATACTTTTCTTTAAACTTATCTTTATATGGCTCTGTCAAGGTTGACTCTTCAAGCAAATTTAAAGTTTCATTACAAACATTCTTTGCAATGTCGTATTTCAAAGCAACCAAACATTCGACTTTTCGATATAAAAGTTTAAATATCAATTGATCCAAAGTAGTTATTTTTATCGCTCAAATGAAATAACAGTGCTGATATATTGCCATACGCAAGAGATAATTCTTCAGAATTGTTTGGATCAAGAGCAATGCTTTGTTTATAGAGTTTCAAAGAATTGCAGTGTATTGTTACATTGTGCAATTCATTGACATACATTTTATTGTCCTGTTTTCTTATTTCAATGGATTTTTCTGTGCTCTTAGCGTTATAGTTTCCACGCTGAATACCATTTTTATCCATTCTGTCTATAGTAGTGCGCACAACTCCTTTTTCGAATAGCAAATTATCTTTTTTAGAAAGGTCATAATCATCTAAATTAGATATTGCATAGTTTTCAAGTACACCCATATTGTATCGATGTTTATCTTAATGTTTTGAAACATATTTCCTTATGATGGATCAATTAAATAATTACTAATAAAAAAATATTTTATTAATGTTCGTAAAACAAACTTTATACCTAAATCATATATGTATACATTTTCAATTATGTAAATTCTTTTTATACAGGTTCTCTTATAGTGTATTATAATTTAGTAGATCTACATGTAGTGAAATCAAACTGAAAACAAAATATCGTAGAGCGGGGTGACTTTACGCCGATGGGGCGACTTTGGGCCAAATGAAAAAAATATGATTTTATATCCAGTACTGCAAAAAGTAGGCATTTTCAAGCGATCAGAGGCATTTAGATTTGAAGGTCAGATCCTTTAGATACAAAATGAGCCAAAAAGAAAATTATTAAATACATCTAAAAATGATTTTTGTTCTCTTGAAAGTAAACAAAAATGTTACCAAATTTCCAACCTCGAAAACTTTCTTCTGTTAGAGCGCGGAAAGAGCTGCATGCTATTACGCCATTTTTGGTTTTCATATAAATTTTTGACCGATTATTTACTATCGGAGCATCTTGTTAAACATAAAATGACTTAACTAACTTGTAAGTACTCAAAAATAAAAATTTAGCTACGAGATATATAGTAATAAAAAAAGTGGCTCAAAGTCGCCCCTCTATGCGGGGTGACTTTGACCACCTTATTTTTCATACATTACTAAAAGGTACACTTTTGAAATTTTATTCCTAGGGTGTGAATATATACTATAGCTCAAGACTAAACTTCTAGCACCTGTTTTAGAACTTAATTCTTTTCAGAAAGCAAATCTGAGTAGTGTAAAGTTTCAAAATGGACCGAAGTCACCCCGCTTTACGGTGTTACGTCTAGATTATGGCCTAACATACACCTTCTCGTCGTCAAGCTATATGTATCTTACCATACTGAATCCTACTTATCGACCTACGCTATATAACGTGTATCCTACCTTGTCTACCTCATACTCCACGATGGCATACTCATCCACCCCAATATTTCCCGAATTACCTTCCGCGACTCTATACCTTTGTCGCCCCCTCCTCGAGTACGCATAATCAATTCCTAGTTTAGGCTAAGCATGCGACCCCGCGTGGTTATAACAGGCATAGCTCCCCATGGCTCCTGGCCATTTGCCCTCACACTTTTGCCTTCAGCATAAAGCCTTCTGCATTCGAACTTTGAGCCGTAAGCACGTACGCACCAGTTTGTTATTTGACTTCTCACTTGTAAAAGGGACACGCCCTTATATTTAACTTTGTACTTCTAATATAATAAATCTGCTCTTAAACTTATTTGCTCGCGCTTATTTATTCGCTGGACCTGCGCTCCTATTCATATCTCCCGCCACCATCTCGAGTACGACACCGCCCGCAGCGCAGCGCAGCTCAACCGGCCCGACTACGAGGAACCAAGGCCTACACACGCACACAACGTAAGCCCCAAAATACCTTGCTAAGCCTCTGTAATCCTATCGTAAACTCGCACTTCCTATTTCCACTACTATCATATTGAATATCATCTTCGCTATCCTGCTTTTGCTAAAGCCTCGAATCCCAGGTAAATTACGAAAGTATTGACCAAAACCAGAGGCAAATGCGATTTAATTTCATATTAACTTCGCGCCATTTATTGCTTACGCACGACGTAACAACGGTGGTACGTATGCGCTTTATTTCTGCTTGCTATGCAGTCTTTTCCGGCTAGTACTTATGAACTTTATACTACTTATTCAATGTTAGCGGCTTTTTCTCGTGTGACAGTATCAAACAAACTATATATATCATAGACGATGGTCGATGGTCGTACTTCCATAAATTCATAGTGGTGTGACGTAATGACACGTCACGATACTTGCGAATCGCGCATTCGCTAATTTCATACATCGAAACGCGCAAATATTCAAATTGGAAAATAACTCTAAAATACATAGCGTTCATAATTTAGTAGATAGACCTCTAGAAATTCGTCACTCAAATAATTCACTCGATAGCGCAAAGGCACGGACAGGAAATACAAAAATAACAGAACGAAATTCTAAGTGCCTCACACAAGTAAACAAGACTATAAATAATAAGCAAGAAAAATACTAACAGCACATTTCTCGCTCGATGCACACAAAAGGCCTCTCATAAATTTCCAAAGAAAAGCTCGGAAATCTGAGTGCATTTCATCGGTCGAAACAGCTACACGACAAGCACATGAGCAGAAACACGTGTGTTCATAAAAAAAAGGGTCGTGGGAAGCCGAAGAACGGAGAGCGAAAAGAGAGAGAAAGCAAGTACCTACAGGCAGTCCCAAATCAAGAGCGAAGAGAGGGAGAAGCCCGATTGCTACCCTTTGACCTTCGCTGATTGGCCACGACTAGAGAGCGAGGGTGGAGACAAGGAGAGCGGCACCAGAACGCGGAGTTTGGAAGCAGCATAGAGGAGAGGAGAGCGGCAGTCCTGCCCGACACGCGAAAGCATTCAGCTGTATTTTAAATATATATATACATCAATACCACCAGCTTCATGCACAGAAATGAGCATAAACCTAATGGAAGATGGGCATGCTTTTCGATCTTTTTCAATATCCCACATATATGGAAATACAGGACACTCGAACTGATGATATTTAATCCAAGCTTCTGATCTGCATTTCTCTGAACAATAAACATCATAAATACAGTGCTCACATGGTATTGAGGCCCATATTGGTTTTAAACAGTTAGAGCAGTGTAGATACATTCCTTCAGAATAAAGAAATGTAAAATAACTCTTTTCAACAACAATAATTTCCCCAAGCTCAATATCACGAATAGCTACGATATGTCTACCCCAGTTCTTTTCATACTTTATCATTACTGATTCAGAAGCACAAGGAGATTCTTTTCGATGCTCAAAAGTTGGAAGGCACTCTAAATTAGAAATAGCTTTTAAGGTACCTTTTAACTTTTCTATAAATCTATTTTTTAGTTCGTCATCTAATGATAATTGTTCAAAATAAATCAAAGTATTTTCACATTCCTCTCTGATGTTTTTTTTTTTTCAGAGCTATGAGACATTCAATTTTCCTTAATCTAAGTTTAGCTTGTAACAGCTCAGAAGAAGTTATATTTAATCCTCTATCACAATCCTTAATACAATCTTCATATTTACGTAAATGAAGCAATAGTGCTGATCTATTGCCATAAGCCATTGCTAGTTCTTCGGAATCATTGGAAGCCAGAGCAATACTTTGAGTGTACAGTTTCCATGCATTTTAGTGCATTAGTTTATCATGAGGCTTGCTAGAATAAAATTCGTTTCCTTTCTGTCTGTATCTTGCAGAATCTACTGCATTCTTTTTTCTACATGCTTCTGGATTAGAACCTAATTTTTCAAGCTGTCCCATAATATTTTTAATAATTGATTTTTCAAATGATAATCCATCTTTATCTTCTACAACATTCGCTACATACATTAATTTTAAAAGATCAAGAACGTTTAAAATATCATCTGACTCTTTTCTACTGGACATTTTGTATTATATTTTAAGACTTGATTTTTTTCTAAACTACCTAAAAATATATCACTTATAAATAATGCAATTATGTTTAATTAGAAAAGGATATCTTGGTTGTAAAAATATTTTACAATAAAATATTCTGTATACATATGAAACATGCAACAGATGATACCACGAAAATTACCAATCATAAAAATAATATACATTAACATTTATTATGAATCTATTTAAGTATTTACTTTGTAAAAGTAGATGACTCAGTATTTTTGATAGGACAAACGTTAAGATTTTATTATATAAATCGTATCACATCGTAATATAATTTTATTGATACTAGTTATTTTTGTAGGTTAGAAACGTTTCTTATATATGGACGATTTGACAACAGTATACTGTTTGGCAGATTTGGCCGCAAACGGCAAAACTGGCCCACAAAAGTGCTCCTCATAACGAAAGCAGCGTCATCTAGTCACTATACAAAACATTTTTATCATCATTCACTGTACCTGAAGATTTATGAATAAAGTGTTCTCACGTGCAATGACTATCAAATAATATTTTTAAAAAAGTTTCGTAAATTTTAGTGAATAAATATAGACGTGATGTCGGTGATGCGGAAAGAAAAGTATAACAGAATATTGCGGCAAAACTTTGCCGCAAAAACGTTCTGTAGTAACAAGATGGCGCTGAGCTCTCGCAAGGAGTATAGGGAGTAGCGACCATCACTGGAGGGTCCCTAGAATCCTATATTTACATATAATAGATATAGGTGAGGTAAAAGTACCTATTATGAAACACCCTCTTAACTGTGTCCCTTTTATGAAACAGTATCAAAAATGATAAAGTAAGAAATAATTATAACACGCATAAGCGAATATAAAAATTTTATTGATAATTATGAATGTTTTTGTCTGTAAATACACGAACATGAGTATTGTTATACAATAAGTAATAATATAAAAAATCATTCAATTTTGCGTGTCTCCAAACCCGTGCAGATCGGCGATTTTGGGAGCCAAAGCGGCTGATTTATACGACTTTGTTTTTTAACTATATTTATAAATATAAATGACTTGACACCATATGCAATAGCTTAAACTGTAGCTTTCGGTCCGTAGATTTGAATTATCTACGAACTGTTTAGATGTCGATGCGATTTTTATTAAATATGTAGCTGTTTCATAATAGGTGCGCGAGTTTGTGGAAGTCCGTATTTATGAAACACCTTTGCAAGGGCTTTTTTGAATAATTTTAGCTATTTGCATATTATTTTCTGTATTATAAAGCAATAAATACTACATTTTAATGATATAGTTACCGTACATATGAAAACTAAGTAAAATAAGCATGTTTATTGAATTGAGCAGCCTAACCTGTAACTTATAGATTACGAAGTCGATTCTATGAGACATAACCCTAAATATGATCATTTTGTTGTTATTAAAAACTTTCTAATAAAGGATGTCAATTATAATTATGTTGACGTTATTACTCGTGTATATTAAGCGCATTGTTTACGACAGATATAGCAATTGTAAGTAAAAGCAGTCAAATAAAGTAATATTTACCCCATTAACCAGGCTTGCCGCGGCAAAATCGTGGCAATAGTTGCTGTGCAATGTTTGTTAGCAATTTGCTTCCAATTTACGCTCAAGAAATGACGAATATCAAGGATTGAAGTCAATGTGCCGTAAAATTGACTGCACATGCTAGCCACCAAATTGCTGCCATATACGGACGCAGATTTACTTACATTTTATTATATTATTTTATTTTCAATATTATTCACGTAATATTCAATAAAATTACTCATATATGCGGCGGTGCAAGAGAGAAAGGGAAGAAATTAATAACAGCATATTGATGGAAATTTGTGTAACACAAAAATCGAGAAATGTGACGACAATATGATGTTAATGTATGCCTATGATACGCCTGCACATCATGAGCAATAGTTGCTGTAATTTTGCCTTCACTTTGCCTTCATAATTTACTTCAATACTTGATACAAAATTTCCAGCATATGCGGACACAGTTTTACGTCAAATTTAAGGAAATCGATAGCAAAACGTGTATGTCAAATTGCTAACAATTTGCAATACATCTGGCTAATGGGGTACATATTTATTACGTTTCATAATACGGACATAAATTATGAAACACCCGGACATCGTGCGATTGCACTGTTTCATAATACGTACAATGAATCACTTCAGTATTTTATTAATATAATTAATTATTAACGTTTAATTTGTATTTTAAAGTCATTATCTGATCAAGGAAAGTCTAGCCCTTCGAGTACTGTCAAAAGTTTTAACGTTATACGCTTATTCTATCTCGATTACAAAGGTATAAAATGCACCCCGAAAACCGTTTCATAATAGGAACTTTTACCTTATATGGCTTTTTAATGATATAGAATATCACGCAGTGTAAGTAATCAGTTTCTCACAGCACAAAAATGATCGGTCCACCATTAGTTGGCGTTTTATAGCAAATTACTACAATTACTATACGGAGAGGGTCCCTATTGTACTCTTTTGTGTAGAGTATATTGTTTATTAGTCTGGATATACTTTATTTTACTGATTAACAGTGCCGTCTTTAGGCATGGGCCGAGCGGGCCCTGGCCCAGGTCCCCAAGCGGTTGAGGGGCCCCATGGAATTTATGTAAATAACAAAAACTTTATAGTAACCTTTATCCTTTTAAATATATATTTCAAATTAACAAGTATCATCAAAGTTTAAATTTAAGTATTTAAGTTAAAATTAATAACATCATATTTTTCTTAAAACGAAAAAATAGTACAAAATTACAACTATTTTCTGAATCTTCTTAGCTGTGAAATCAAATATTAAATCTGTAAAATCATTTTTCTGTAAAATAACAACTTCTATGCTGGGTAAATCATCATCTGGGGCCCCCACTGTAAACCCTAAATACACGGGAGAAAGCAAATTCTATTTAATAAAAAATAAATATGCATCCTAAATACCTAGATAGAGCGAGTGCTAAGGGTATAAACCGGTCGTGATTTACGAAAATCGATGAAAGTGTAAACATGGTTTAATTAACAATTTTCTGGCTATAATTATTTAACATTACAAAAAATCTTTTGTAATATCTTTGAAAGTATCTTTTTAAGAGATTAATGTATCTATCAATCACTTTTTATAATCTAATTTGTTTAAACAAAATTATTTATAACTTTTTTGATTTTATTATTTATAAATTCAAAGTGCTTTTGGCGATGAATTTTGCAATAGATTCTCTCCAAACTTTCTTTGCTGATTGCTTAATATATAATTAATAAATGTGTAGTATAATTTTTATTTACAGCTACTATGAGGAGAGAATTTATTTTATTTTTACTTTAAAAACAGTAAAAATATAATTGAAATATCGACTTTTTAAAGAAAAAGTCCCGGGTAGAAACGTTGACGAGTTTGTCGCGAATGAATCGTCAAAATCGCCGCAGTTTCTAGCCAGTTTGTTAAAAATGGTTAAAAAGTGGTTTAAATACATTATTTCTTATCGTAAATGGCATAGTGCGTTTCTTACACACAGGAATTGTACACGTAATTATTGTGCACAATTAAGCATTGGTCAAATATATTGTAACGGTCCAGAGTTTTTGATTTTGAATTGTTATAAAAACGCGGTTCGCGTGCTAGACCCGACAGATGATAGTTTCATTATCCGGATTTTTTAGCTTTGGACCTTCAGAACTCAGGCGAATTATGGCACCCGATTTCGAGATCCGTTCCCTAAGTCCCCTTCTCGATTCTCCACGATTCTCATCCTGCGAATCGTGGGAAGAAAAAGGGAATATTTTTCGGCCGCGCTCGATCGTCTAGGT
This sequence comes from Gastracanthus pulcherrimus, assembly GCA_949152435.1. Classification (NCBI taxonomy): domain Eukaryota; kingdom Metazoa; phylum Arthropoda; class Insecta; order Hymenoptera; family Pteromalidae; genus Gastracanthus; species Gastracanthus pulcherrimus. The sequence continues at coordinate 23,550,513 of OX424573.1, read as the reverse complement.
GAATTAGGGCACCAAAGACTCTCATACGTCTGACCGGGATTAGTAAATACGCTCGACGCACGCATCGGCGTAATGCGATGAGTACGGAGCGTTGTTAGTAGATATTTCTTTGTTTATTGGCACTCTAATCGCTCTCCAGAGGAAAGCGATGAGGCCATGTGATTGCGTTAAGCAATTTCTTTTATTTTGAAAAGGAAAACAAAATCACATAATTAAATTTAATTTTATTTAAGTGTTAATAGCTCATTTTGTGCTGTACATATCAGAGTATCAGGTGTACCGACCATGAGAGAGATAGCTGAATCTTGTTTTCCCCTTTTTTAACTCACCGTGAAGCGGGAGCTTGGCTTGCTCAACTCGCGGTAGACAGAGCGGATTGTCCTGTCAGCCTTACAAGGAGCAGAGTCCCCTGAGCCTCAGTGCGCCCGACCTTTTATAGGCCGAGCGGTGCTATCTATCTCCCTCATGCTCTGCACTCAGTACATGCGCGTGCGCACACCGCCGCAGCGTTCGATCGCCGTTCGATCCACGCGCCACTGATCGCCCGCCTGCGCTCCGCGCTGATGATAATATGCCGCGCGTCGGTACATTACCATCGGTTGCGCGCTGATGCCCGCTTACCGATTGACTTTATTTATGGATCAATTGATAAGCGAAACGCGTCTATTCAAAATTTTAAATAGACGTACGTCTTGGGCGTTACAATATCTATATATAATTTAACCAATGTTAAATTGTGTACAATAATTACGTGTATAATTCTTATGTGTAAGAAACACGCTATACCCCGTAAATCAAATATTCGTATCAAGTACAACTATTTTGTAATATGAGTGATTAATAACTTTTCTTTTTAATATATTGTAATCACTTTAAGATTATTTAATAGATTTATTTATGCATACCGCATAATGTATCTATAGTTTCAACGCTTGTTTCAACCTTAATTTTTGTGCAACAAATACTGAACTAAAAATTAAACTACTAAAGTTAGATTCTGGACCGATCTATATCCTTAAACTATAAACTCAAGCTTAGCATTTTGAAATGATAGTATATGCCCCATGGGGGAAAGTAGGCTTTTTGCCCTCGTGTAATGCTTACAAACAGACAAAGGCAAAAAGGCCTCTCCCCCATGGTACACACCATATTTTCTGTAATACTTGTTTCGTTTACGCGCTTTTTATTCTTATGAAGAGGAACTAAATATGGCTGTTTTGTGACATGGTGCAAACATGTTTCTGTTAGATGGGAAATTAAAATATAACGGGATTAAATATGTATAAACCCCCCCCCCCCCCCCCCTAAACACTATGATAGCCTGATTTTCGTAAAATAGGCCCTAAAAATGTTTAAACCCCCCTACACATGTGGTATCATACCAGGGGCGGACTAATGGGTTAGAAGCAATCCGGTGATTTCTATATTCGACTGGCACAATTGAAAAATTAGGGGAGGGGTGAAAGGAGGAGTGCAAACATTTTCTATTTAACTTGAAGATAACATCAGTTTTAATTTAATTTTTATTTTTATTAAATCCTTTAAATGGGCAGCTTTAATGTAAGCATTTCAAAAATGCTTAAATATTTTAATTGTAAACCCCTATCCTAACTAACTCAAACTGAGAAATTCGCATCACTTAATGAACTTTAGATAATACATCTGTGAACAATATAGCGCTCTATATAGCGGGCGTAAAGTAAATTTTTCCCAAGAATCTCTTTATCGTCCGCTGGTCGGAAAATGGCCACTTTAATCCCGCTATATAGACCCAAAAATCGCATTCACATGCATGTATAATAAAAAATAGTTTAAACAATAAATCCGGTAACCTTAAACTTTAAATACTATCACCCAAGCTGAGCAATGTGTAACAAAAAGTTGAAATTATAAATAGTATATTATGTAACAAGGGCAAAAAGTCGAATATTTTTCCCGCGGGTGAGTTCACTGTTATAAATTTCCTCTCTCTCTCTCTCTCTCTCTCTCTCTCTCTCTCTCTCTCGCATATATGAGTAATTTTATTGAATATTATGTGACTAATGTTGAAAATAAAATAATATAATATATTAATAATATTGAAAACAAGTTGAAAGAAAATTGATGTACAAAACTTGCAGCAACAGTAACACATCAAATGTAAGTAAATCTGCGTCCGTATATGGCAGTAATTTGGTGGCAAGCATTTGCAGTCAATTTTACGGCACATTGACATCAATCCTTGATATTCGTCATTTCTTGATCGCAAGTTGGAAGCAAATTGCTAACAAACATTACACAGCAACTATTGCCGCGATTTTGCCACGGCAAGTCTGGTTAAGGGGGCGGTTCAGTATGTCTTGAGATAATCGCGGACAAACATACATATACATACGCATCAAACTGAGAACCTCGTATTCTGAAGTCGGTTACAAAAATGCTTAAAAAATTATTGCAAAACACTGTTTTTTACTGTCTAAGTATTAGGACCAGATCTGCAGCTATATATAGATATACTAGCCACGTAAAAATAACTGAAGTAGCCTTCTCTCGCAGCTTCAAATATTGGGCGTTTGGCGCTGGCTATCGCTATATATAGAAATACTCTATATAGAGAACGAGCATTCACTGACAGCTTACGAAGCTCACCGCTAGAGAGGAGTTTCGATCCCATCCCAATAGACTGATTGTGCAGACTTACGCGCTATCTAGTAGCCAATGTATGTACGAAAGTGGTGAGTTCAAACACGTGAAAATATCGCCGAAGCATAGGCTGGGTGCGTGTAGGAATAGTCGTAGGAAGTATACGAGAGAGCCCACACTCTCTTGTCTCAGAATCAGGAGAGGAACAGGAACAAAGAACAATGAGCCAAAAGCACGTGTTCTTGAAATGAGGTTTTATTTACTTGGCGGCGACGTGCTAAACACGTCCGTACAGCTCGAGAGTCGAGCAAGCTCTGCCGCGCGCAGGCGGCTATGCGCATCTCTTGCGTCTCCCCCCGCTTGGCAATATTCCCTGCCTTGCTACTACCTTTGGCCTGTAGCCCCTACATACTCCCCCCCCCCCCCCCCCCCCCGAGTGTTAACGAAATTTTCTACTCGGTTGATAAGTGGAGATAATACTGGCGGTTAGAGAACAACATTTTCACTTAACATTACTTACAACTGCCATTATAAAATTTTACGCTTACAATTATTTCTTAATATCGAACGCAAAGGTAAATTTCTTACGCGAGTATGTTCTTAAAGCTGGACGACTAGCTGGCTGATTGCCCTGAGTACTATTATCACTAGTGACTATATTGTCCAGATCATCTGGAACAAAATACGCGGGTTTTAGAAGTTCAGTCGTAACGGTGCGAGATTTGCCATCGATCTCAATAGCAAAATCGCGGTCCGAGATACGCTTTAGTATCTTGTAAGGGCCTTTGTAGGGCCTTTCGAGACCTTTTTTGGCCATGTCGAGCATAAATACGTGTGAACAGGTATATAAATCCTTAAAATAAAAGGCACGCTTTTTATGGTGATGTGCTACGGGCACTGGTCGAACCTGGCGCATAAACTCCCTGAATTCCTCAATAAAAATGTTTGGATCTGGAGTAAAATCTTCAGGTAAGAAAAATTCTCCTGGAAGACGAAAAGAGACCCTGGAATGTAAGGACGCAAACATTCACCAGTTAGGTTGCAATAAACAGTGGTGTGCGCAGGACCCCACTGAATACGCTTTAGGGTTAAAGGATAGCTTGGAGCTTCACAAACTTCCTTCAGCTGTTCATCAGCTTCTTGACTCGCTGCTAGATTCTCCAGATCTATCTCAAGAGGAAAACGAATTGAGTCTATACGAGACAGCGAATCAGCAACTACGTTTTCTGAACCCCGAATATGTTCGATATGGGTCGTGAACTGTGAGATGTAGTTGAGTTGGCGAGACTGACGTGGTGAAGCTTTCTCTGACCTCTGCAAGAACGCATACATAAGTGACTTATGATCGGTTAGTACTTTGAAAACGCGGCCATCAACTATATCCGAAAGATACTTTATAGCCTCATAAATGGCCGTTAGCTCTCGATCATAGGCACTGTAGCGTTGTTGCGAAGGTGAGAGCTTTTGCAAAAAGAACGCTAAGGGTTCCCAGACGCTATCGAAAGACAATTGTTCGAGTGCAGCCCCAATCGCCACATCTGAAGCATCAGAAATTATACGAATTTCGGCGCCGGTGCGGGGGTGCACTAGTAAGGCAGCATTAGCAAGGTCGTATTTGATCTTGTTAAAAGCCTCTTCGGCCTCGACAGTCTACTGAATGACACGCTTATCATTTTTGCGCGAGTCGCAGAAGTAAGCACTTAGAGGTGCCTGAGTTGTGGCTGCATGGGGAATGTTTCGGTGATAAAAATTTATCATGCCGAGAAAACGCCGAAGTTCAACCACCGTACGAGGCTTCGGGAAGTTGAGGATCGTTTCTTTCGATTATTAAATATCCGAGAAAAACTAGTTCTTCTACCGCGAAAACACACTTGTCCACGTTTAGACGTAAATGAAATTCTCTTAGACGCACAAAAACTATTTTCAAATGTTCATAATGCTGCTCTAGAGATTCTGAAGCGATCAAAATATCATCCATGTAAATATAAACATAATCTAGGGTTAGAGGGCGTGAGAGTGAATGGTCGTGTGCGCGGCAGCTCGGCCTAAGATTTTCTGTTTTTGCGATATTTTGTGTGTTTTGAGCGAAAAATATAGGAAATATTGATAGGGAAATAGGTAAGGATAATGTGTAGTAGATAGGTGAGAGAAAATTTTGAGTAGGGAAAACATAAACTTGTAAAGAAGGAGCGAGGTAAAAAATTGAGGTTAGGTGGGTGACGGTCGCGTGGTTGACAAAGGAAGAAGATCATGTCACCGACGGACAAGAAAGTCAATTCCACGAGGACTTTGAGGGAGACGAGAGCTGGTGGAGCACCGGCGGGGAATAAGGGACAAACTACGCTGGACGACAAACTGACGACGAGGAGGGTCACATTCACGGAAGCTGAAAAGGAATCGAGGAAAGAAAAGGAAAAGATGGAGAGACAAAGGGAAGAGGAGTTCAATGAAAGGATCCTGGAAGAGGTAAGAAAGATCAGACAGGAAAAGCTAGAAATAGAAAAGGTAAAATTAGATTTGAACGCAGCAAATAGAGAATTGGGGGAACGCATAGAGAGGTTAGAAAAGAAAATGCAGGAGTGGTAGGTGAGAGAAAGGGAATGGGATGAGCGGCAGTCGGTAATGTCAACGCAAAGCGGACTGAGTCTTGCGGAGGCGGCGAGAGGTGGCGACACAGGTTCGTTGTGGAGCCTAAAGAGCGGTAGGACGGGTATGAGCGGCAGAAGCGGCATGTCGCTGTCTGATAGAGAGGTTTTTAAAATGAAAAGGATGGTTTACGAACAGGATAGACTAGAAAGGAAAAATAATATTGTTATAAAAGGAGTAGAACCCGACGAAGGTAACTTAAAGGAATGGATAAAGAATTGGTTGGCAATAAAGCTAGGGGTTAGTGCGAATGTAGAATTTGCGAGGAGAAGTGGACCGGTGTTCATTGCTAGAGTAGGAGAACAGGATAAAAATGAGATTATGAAAATGAAAAGTAAATTGAAAGGATCGAGAATATTTATAGAAAATGATTTAAATGTAGACGACAGAAGGAAGCAAGAGGATATACATAGATGGGTCAAAGAAAAAAGGGCAGAAGGATGGTTAGTGAAGTCAGGGACGGGTAGAGTATTTTTTAAAAATACATGGAAACGGTGGGAAGAAAAAGAGGTTATAGAAGAGGAAATGAAAAAGGATACTGTATCAGGACGCATACCAGTTAGGAATGAAAATAAGAATGAAAGTCAGGGAAATGGAGCAGCACTAAATAGGAAGGATTTAGAATAAACCAGAAATGGAGCAGTAAAGAAATAGCAGAGGTCAATAATGAGGTTAAAGTAAAATTAAGGGAAGAGGGAAATAAGAAACTCATTTTTTGGAATATAGCAGGGGTATGGAATAAAGATAAAGAGGTGTGGGAATTTTTAGAAAAGGGCGACTTTATAAGTTTATCGGAAACGTGGGTGGAGGAAAAAGATAAAGGAAATCTGGAAAAAAGACTATCAAATAACTGGGTTTGGAAAATTATACCAGCTAGGAAGGACGCAAAAAAAGGCAGGGCTAAGGGTGGTTTTATAATAGGGATAAAAAAAGACTGGTTAATTGAAAATAGAGAGGAAACAACAGAAATTGAAGAAGGACTCATAAAAACAGTGATAGGTAATGATACTCAAGAAATGGTTATCTGGTCTGTATACAATTCTGGGAACATTGAAAAATACTATCAGATCTGGGAAAAACAAGAAGAGGGCCCAGAAAGCAATATGATTATAGGAGGAGATTTCAACATCAGAATAGGAGAAGAAGGAAGTCTTATAGGTACATTAGGAAACACATTCGAACAAGAAAAGAGGAAAAGTAAGGATAAAACGGCTAACAACGGTAGTAGTAAACTAATAAATTTTTGCGGGGGAGAAGGGTGGTCAATATTGAATGGAAACTTTATAGGAGATGAAGGGGGTGAATTTACATATATAGGATCAAGGGGCAGCACGGTGATAGATTATATTATAGTAAACGAAAATGTCAGGAAGAGAGTGGTAAAATTTCAAGTTGAGGAAAGGATAGAATCTGACCATGCATCGATCAGTGTAGTATTAGAAGAAACAGTGGAAACGGCAGTAAGGGAGAAGATAAATAAATTAGAGGAGAGGAAAAATAAAACGGTATATGTATGGAACGATGAAACAATAGAAATTTTTAGGAGTAAAACTCAGGAAATAAAGCTAGAAGAAAAAGAAGAGGATTCAACGGAAAAAAGATGAGAAGACACAAAAAAAGTAATAGACGAAGCAGTAACTAAAAAAGATATCAAAATAAAAAAATGGGTATTAGGAATTAAAAGGTGGTGGGACCGTAGCTGTTCCAATAAGAAAAGAAAAGTAAAAAAAGCATATCAAAAATGGAGAGAAGGAGAAGAACGTAAAGAAAAATACCTGGAAGAAAGAAAAGAATGGAGGGAACTTTGTAAAACTAAAGAAAAAGAGTGGAAAGATTATGAAGAGGAACAATTAAGATCAATTAAAAATGAAAATGAAGTATGGAGGTTTTTGAATAGGTCAAGGAAAAGAAGAGAGAAGGTTGATAATAACGTGGATGAGAAAAAGTAGAAGGAGCACTTCGTTTCACTGTTGGAAGGATCCGAAAATAGGAAAGTAGGGGAAAGAAGGCAAAAATGTGAGGAGGAGGAAGAAATAGCAAAAGAAAAAATAACGGTAAGGGAAATAAAAGAAGCTTGGAGTATACTGAAGAAAAACAAAGCACCGGGAGCAGACGGAATCACGAATGAAGTATGGAGTTACGCAGGACAAGATTTGGTGAATAAATTGATAGGTATTCTAGGTAAGGTATGGGATGGGCAAGGAATACCGGAAGAGTGGAAAATGGGGACGTTGATACCGTTGCACAAGAAAGGAAATCCGGACGAACCAAAAAACTATAGAGGAATAACACTTATGTCAACTGCTTACAAGTTATACACGGAAATAATTAGGAAACGGTTAGTCAAGGAAATAGAAGAAAAAAAGATTCTACCAGAAGGTCAGGCAGGTTTTAGGAAAGGAAGGTCAACAATGGACAATGTGTATATACTGGATCATCTGATACAAAGAACAAAGAGAAGAGGTAAAAGGCTTTACTCCATGTTTATTGATTTGAAGGCGGCCTTCGATCTGGTAGATAGGAACATACTATGGAAAATCATGGAAAGGTTGGGAATAAGTAAATATTTAATAGAAAGAGTAAAAGAAATTTATGAGGAAACAAAAGTCAGGATAAGAGTTGAGGAAAACATATCAGAGGAGTTTTGGACGATTAAAGGGTTGAAGCAAGGATGCGTGCTGAGCCCTATTTTGTTTTGTATTTATATAGCAGGATTAGAAGGATTTTTTAAAGAAAGGAACGTAGGAGGAGTTAAAATAGGAAATATAAGACTATGGTCGTTAGCTTATGCTGACGATATAGTCCTATTAGCAGAAAATAGAGAGGCATTGATAGATATGATGGGCACCTTAAGAAAATTCCTAAAAAATAGGAAAATGATACTAAGCGAGGAAAAAACAAAGATATTAGTTTTTAACAGGGGGAGAAATAGCAAGAAAGAAAGATGGATATGGGATGGGAAGGAGTTAGAAGAAATTAAAGCTTTTAAGTATTTAGGTTTTACTTTTAATAGGGAAGGAAACTATAAAGAACATATATCAGAGCTAGCAAAAAAAGGTATTATAGCATCAAAAAAGACATGGGGTTTAGGTGAACACAAATGTAGAAACGATTTTAAAAGAAGGAGAATGTTATTTAATTATTTAGTGAAAAGTGTCATGGCATATGGTTGTGAAATTTGGGGTTGGAAAGAAAGAAAGGAGTTAGAAAAAGTACAGACCGATTATTTTAGATGGGTCTTGAAACTAGAAATCTGCACACCGAGGTATATATTATATAGGGAGGCATGTATAAGTAAAATGAAAATAGAATGGGCTAGTAGAGCAGTTAAGTTTGAAGAAAAGATAAATAAGCTAGGGGATGATAGACTAGTGAAAATGTGTTGGAAAGAAAAAACAACTGAAAAGGCGACTGATAAGGCACAAAGTGTATATAATATAGAAAGGAAGCAGTATTATAATAGTTTAGGATTGAGCGAGCTAGAAATAGAAAACATGATAGAAAGGGAGCAAATTGTGCACGAGGAAACCAAGAAAAGAGATAGGGACATTGAGAGACAAAATATAGAAATGAAAATAAGAGAAGCAAAATATAATATAAATTATTATAAGGAATGTGAAGTTATCGGATTACCTAAATATTTAAAAATGAACAGAAAGAAAGGGGACATAGAAATAATCGCGAAGCTTAGATGCGGAAATTTTGAAAAGGGAAATAAATATTGGCTAAATGATGAGGATAAATTATGTAGAATGTGTAAGAAAGTCAGGGAAACATTAGAACATTTTGTGATAGATTGCGAGGAAACGAGAGGAATAATGAAAAAGCTGCTAGGTGATGATAAATTTGAATTTAAGGATTTATTTAATGAGGAAGGAAAAACCTTAGTGGTGGAAACTTTTAGAGAATTATGGAAAGAGTTACAAATCATAGACAGGAAGGAAAAGGAAATAAGTAGGATAGAAAATTAGGCAAGTAAGGAAAAGTGAAAGAAAGGGCTAGAAGTAAGATAAGATGCGATGAACCGAGCTGCCTACGATATGGATGGATGTTTGGGATTAAAATAAGAGATATTATACAAGTTAGATATTGTACGTTAAAATGTATAGGTAATAGTAGATATGGTAAAAATGTGTTAATGTATGGCAATCTATTGTAAAATACTGTAAACTACTGTAAGATACTGTAAAATGGTATAAAACTATAAGAAAATATATAAAGTTTGTAAAATATGTAAGGTTATAAATTATTATAATGTTTAATATGCAAGAAATAGTGAGAAAGGTCGAAAGTGAAAGAGTGTAATAGCCAAAACAGAAATAACAAATGTACAAAGAAAAGAGACTAGAAATATATTGTTTTGTGATACTAAATGTTATTAAATTAGTTAAACAAAGTATGGAAGAATGAGTTTGGATAAGATAAAGATGTAAACCAAGTCCATTTCTGGGCCAAAATTGGCTGAAATAAAGTTTATATATATTATATATAAACATAATCTAAATCACCTAGAGCACGATTTATGTACCTTTGAAACGTTTGACCAGCATTTCGGAGCCCAAAAGTCATAAATAAAAATTCGAACAGCCCGAATGGTGTAATAATCGCTGTTTTCTCTACGTCCCCAGGCGCCACCGGAATCTGGTTGAACGCCTTAAAGAGGTCGAGAGATGTGAAAACTTTCTTGCCATGAAGAACGTTCGAACAGTCGTGAATATGAGCAGTCGGGTATCTATCTGGGATCGTGACAGCGTTGAGCCGACGATAGTCGCCACAAGGTCTCCAGGAACCGTCTTTTTTTGTGTCATGTGCAGAGGACTTGCCCATGGACTAGAAGATGGGCGACAGATGCCCGCATCGACCCAGGCCTTAAACTCAGCTTTAGCAGCTTTGAGTTTGTCTGGAGGAAGGCGACGCGGCCGCTCCGCAACCGGGGGACCTGTGGTAATGATATGGTGATATACGTAAATTTTCTCCGGATGAATGGGTTTAGCAACACCCGTGATTTCTGGAAATTGGGCCAACAGCTGAGCTCATTTAGAATTGGTGCTATGATCTACCGAATTGACTGAGGGAAATGAACTCTCTTTCAGAACCCCGAGAGAATGAATGCTCGTGAGAGAATCGACAAGACGTCGCCTGCGCAGGTCGACCAATAACCCGTAGTGAAAGAGCAGGTCGGCTCCTATAATAGGGGTCGGTACGTCCGCTATACAAAAGTTCCACCGGATTGGACGATGTACCCCTAAATTCAATTCCCTAAGCGATTCGCCATAAGTGTCGATGCGTGAGTTATTCGCCGCGAACAATTTAACCTGGCTAGGTTTCCCGTGAATTTTTTTGTCTGCGGGAATAAGTGATATATCCGCGCCCGTGTCAATGAGAAACTGCTTGCCGGTAATACGGTCGCGTATTAAGAGACGTTTAGAAGTTTGCTGACCTTCTACGTCCGTCATCCCAACGGAAGGTCGCATTATTCCCCCGAATTTTTAAACTCGCTAAATTTGGGACACCAACTCTTGCATGAAGTTGGATTTTCCGGATATTTCGGATGAGCACGACAAAGACCGGAAGGGTTGCGACTGTGCGATCGGTTGCGTTCCTTACTACGTGAATCGGACAAGGCACGAGGTGATCTACCGGTACGGTTTGCAGAGCTGATACTATTGGAGTTTTTGCTCCAAATATTAAGAAGCGACTCCAGCTTTTGCTCAATGCGTTTGAACGTTTGGTCCGAGCTGGATGCGTTGTCCGACGGTTTGGAAGGCGCGTTAGAGGTTTTTGCCGTAACAGCATTTATCTGTAAAGACCCTAGGCTCGCGTTCTCGGCTAGTCTATCGGCAGCTTCCGCAAGCTTGTCGAGCTCCGTACCGCCCGAAGCAAGGAGGATCTCGCGATGAGTATTAGGAAGTTGCTCGAGAAAAATAGTCTTTATCACGTTGTCGTCGCACTGACCATTGTTAAGGCTACGGAGACGGCTTAAAATGCGCGAGGGTTTCCCATCCGTGAGAACTTGCCCTTTTAAAAATTTACGCAAATTGTGTTGCAGCCGACGAAGCAAACGTGGAGATTATTCTCGCTTTTACGCGTTGATATATATCATTCGGACGCGGATCTAATAAAATTATGTCCTTGAGCGACGACATAGCCTCTACATTGAACGCGAGACAGAGATAATCAACTTTAGTAGACTCTGCGGTGATATGGGTATTTCGAAATGATGCTTCTACCTGCACGAACCAAAGCTATGGATCCGAGTGAATTAGTGGCGGAATTTTCGGAACGCGAGCACTATCAACCCGGATTGACGTAGCTCCAGTCGCCAGAGGGGACTGATTTACCGAACTATCTGCCGGCTCTAACAGGGCGAAACGCTGCGACAGCTGAGTAAGCCGAGCTGTAAGGTCATCGATCTGGGCTGTTTTCGCCTCAAGCTTCGGCTTTAGCGGCATCAAGTTCGGCCTGCATGGTAAAAAAAATTATTTCTAACCTCACTAGCTATAGCCTTACGCTGCACGCGTATTACAGGTTACCCTACTCCACGCACGCAGGCGTGTTACAAATTAATAAGAGCTATGCTCTAAATCACCTACAGAGTTTTTTTTCTTTTATATATACAAAAATAAATTTTACCATGCCCTATGCAGAAGACAAAACCTTGTGATAAATACGCACAACTAAACTAAATAAGATCGAAAAATGACTATCGGCTTAATTATATCGGCATTTATATTAGTTAAACTAAATAAGTTATTGTAGTTTATTCGATTGCATAAGGTTTTTATTTATTATAACCTAACCTAAAATACCGAGTAATACTCGAACGATTCTTCGAAACAACCGTGATTTCAAACGAAACAACAAAAAAAAATTATTTTAACTTGAAGCTCGGTTCCGAGAAATGGACACAAATATTCGAAGCAACTGTGTGCGTAACGTATTTCCAAAATGGCCGACCGCTAAATACGAATGTCGAAAACACGCGCGCTAGGCGCAAGAGCGGTTGATTCGTGGAAGTTCCACGCGATTTGAACGCGATACGTGGAAACGCGCTAAGCCCGAGCGCGCGCTAAACTTATGAACTACGTACGCGAATATCTCGGAAATTTTTCGCAGCTGCAGGGCCCCAGGCTCCGGTGACGATGTCTGCTCGATGATCGGCGGTGCGGGAAATGAGACGGCAATGCTAGCGCAGAGCTGCTGCACGGCGAGCGCCTCAGAGGCTGCCCGCGTCGAAGATGTTGCGCTGCTAGAGGGGCGGTCGCCTAAAGAGGCTAACCGCGGCGATGACGCTGGGCTGCACTCTGAGACTAATAAATGAATTGTTTATTTAATTTACCGTAAAGCCGATATTCGCATGACATAGTGTCCGACTATGAACCTTAAGAGAAAAATTAAATATTTTGCGAATAAAACGTTAAAGTAATTAATTTATTGCCATGATTAACTTCCATAGAGGTTAAGAGAAGATGATAGGGCACATAAAAGAAATTTAGTTAATTATTTTGTCTAATTATAATTTCATGGGGCCTGCGGCGGCTCAGTCGGTAGAGTGTCGGATTCCCACGCCGGTGACCCGGGTTCGAATCCTAGTCTCTGCCGATTGATACAAGCACCTCTGTAAAAATTACATGTGCTTTGTTTACAAACACACCGCAGACCCCCGTCGTCGATTAGCACCACATGGGAGCACAAACATGGCGACGTTAATTAAAAAAAAAAAATATATATATAATTTCATAATTCTTAATAGGGTAGAGGTACTAGTAGTCGGCCACCCCCCCCCCCCCCCCAGTAGTCGGCCACTTTGGCTATTTTCTTTTAAAAAATAAACCAGTAAACAAAACATCACTAGATTACTTAATAATTTTTTAATGATCTATGCCATTTAAACATTTAATTCTGACGTTAAAACAGTTTAAGAACTATTAAATAATTTTTTTTACGATATATCTTTGTCGATATCGTGCTTATAGGTGGCCGACTACTAGAATTTTTTTAATTATTGACGAATTCTAGTTGTCGGCCGGGCTTGGTCGATAACCCATGCCTAAAACCACTTTTAATTGTAATGATCATTATACGATTAATTAATATTTATTCTTCTATAGCTAAACTTAAATCATAGAACTATTAAAAAGAATAAACAATGTTTTTAAAGCGAGATGTATTGCCTTAAATTGTCCTGGCCGACTACTTACTAGCGATCAAGCGGCCGAGTACTAGATTCCGGTGGCCGACTACTAGCGCTTTCGTCATATAAACAAAGATGTTTCTGAATTTTTTGCAATAGCTTGAATACAAGATTGTCTTTAGATGGCCGACTACTAGTGCCTCGACCCTAATATGTTAGTTGTTCATAAATTATATTAAAACAATTTATTGTGATTTTGTTTATTCGCTCGACCTAATTATGAATGTTATATACAATAGTACATAACTACTGCATTAATTTACAATAGTGTTTTCAATGTTTAATTAATTTTACTTCGCAAAATATTTCAGTTTTATCTTAAGGTTCATATTCGAACACTATGTCATGCGAATATCGCCCTTACGGTAAATTAGATAGTCATTCTTTTGGATATAAACACTTCATTTATTAGTCTTACAGTAAATAAAAGGCCTTTTTTGATGAGTAATGGCCTTTAGAAAAATTTGAGTATGTAGAACAGGATTCAAGTTGTAATTTTATTTATTATTTGAAGAAAATCACTGTCTGCCCATATAAAAGCGTTTCATTCTCTCACCATTGTATCGATTTTCACCAGTTTTTTTAACTTTAAAAAATGGTTTGTGTAAGAGGTTTTAATGAATGTTACTGAAACTTTTAAGAAATAAAGGAATACCTCTTATTATACAAATTGTTTCTAAATTTCAATTTTCTCTTCTGATCTCACTTTTATAGGTAATTATAAAAACCACGAATTATAAAAAATTTTATAAGTAAAAAAAAACTATTTTGTTTTAAGAAAGTATATTTTTTAAATCTCGAAATACCTTGCATAAATGATATATTTAAAATCGGCCATTTTCGTATAAAAATCGATTTTACTCATTAATTCTGAAAATAATCCATGTTTAAAGCCAAAAATCAGTTCAAAACCTTCTAACATCATCCTACATAGACTTTTAAAATGTTAGTTCGTAAGACTTAAAATAAAAGTTTTTAATTTCTTATAATTGTATATCTAATCAACTAAGACTATCCATCTAACATTGTTCTAAGAGCATGTGTGATAATCTATGTTCATTCATGTATCATATATAAAGATATATATGTACATAAACAAAAGGAAATTAAATAAAGTGATTATTGAAAAAAAATTTATCATTAAATTAAGTCTTCATTTTTTAGTGTCCTGCACAAACTTTAATAATAAACATTTATACTGTAGATACAATACATATAATTAATAATTATCAGTCAAATAAGTAAAATATTCAGTTCAGATGTCTAACTTTATAAAATTGAATGTTCAATGGAACAATAAATTAAATATTTATCCTACATTATAAAGAGCATTTTGACAGAACTTCAAAGAGCCAGCATCCAAAAAGATCTTGCAATAAATATGTTAAACATTCTATACTTCTTATATAAGCATCACAGTGTACAGTAACTTTTTCAGCCAACATTTCTAGGAAAAGTACAACATCTCTCATCAATTTTGGATCATACGTAATGTTCGACCCAATCCTCCGTTTCGTTATTAATCTCGTTATTCCGTGCATTTTTTCAAAGGCTCGCAATATTGTGATGCTCAAAGCAGGTGTCGTTTTCATCATTTCCTGTGTATGATCACAATATTGATATTATATAATATTACACAGTATACTATAAAGTTTTTAGCAAAATGATTAGTATACCTTAAGTGATGGTAGACAAACATTAGACCAATTTTCCGTGCAAGCTAAACAATGACAGGTGAAGTCATAGACATTTTGTAGACAATCTTGCCTATCTTCTCTTGATTCTATGAAAAAGCTACTTGTAGTATAACTGGTAAATACCTAAAAACAAACATAAATTATTTTTATCATTATGATTAAATTCACTTACATTAATAAAAAAAAAGCTTATATGCATACTTGAGACCCTTTTTTTATAGGGCACCTTGCATATACGATTGTCTTATTGTTGCTTCCAACGTGACAGTCGACATTTGGATCACAGCTATGATTAAGGAGAGATGTAAAGGATTTTATGTATGCTGCATATGTCACTATTTCAGATCCATATGCATATTGAAGCTATAAAAAAGTGATTTCATTATATTTTTAGTTTGTAAAATAAAATAAAATAAAATAAAATAAAATAAAATAAAATAAAATAGAATATAAATATTAAATAAATAGCTACCTTAGTACAATTGAAAGGAGTCATGTAATGAGTTCGTAACAGTAATGCAGCTATAAAGAGTATATCCTCATTTAAGAACATATTTGATGGTGATATTTTTAATTTCTTTCCAAAGAAATTAGTATGTGTAGCCAAGTAATATACATAAGTGCAAGTACATTCAATAAGTGCATACTTTACAAGAGGTTCAACAGTATCAGTTTTAGCTAGTAAACCATAAATACTTTTAGCTTTGTCACTTCGAAGAACTCCATTTGAGAAACCTTTTACTCGTGGATCTGAAATATATTTCAAATATAATGATAAATTGTATTCATACATGACTAAAATCAAAAATATAATTTTAAGATTTATCTTATTTAAGAGAAGTATGCTAAGGTATTAATATTGATTGAAGAATCTCAACAAATTATGAAATTTAAATATTTATTCTATATTGTTACCTTTGCAGTGTTCAATATCTGCTATCACTTTTCTCATTTGATCAATACTGCAAGCTTCATGGATAGCAATATGCAAAAGTCGTATCGCAAAATTGCCCACACTAGTGTCTTCATCAATATCCCATAAGTATGGATAAATAGGACATTCAAATTGATGATATTTCACCCAAGCCTCTGCACGACAAGACTCTGAACAGTACACATCATATATGCAGTGCTCGCATGGAATAGATGACCATGTGTACTGTGTGCAGTTTGAACAAAATAGATACATTCCATCTGGATAAATAAATGTGTAATAATTCTCTTCTATAGCAATTATTTCCCCAGGTTTAATATCTTTTGTAGCTACAATATGTCTCCCCCATTTTTTGTTATATTTTATAGCTACAGATTGAGAAGCACAGGGTGCTTCTTCTTGACGTGGGAAATTTGCAAGATCATTGTAATGATTCTTAGTTTTAGAATTCTTCTTACTCTTCGCCCTTTGAACACCAATTGAAATGTTGTTTAATTTTGTTTCAAACTCAATCTTTACTGCATGATTCAGTGATGAATTGTTGATCAACTGTAAAGCTTTCTCAATAACGTCTTCTGCCGAAGATTCGTTCAATAACGCTAAACACTCAGCTTTACGATATAACAGTTTTGCTTTCAGTGAATCCAAAGAAGTTATATTCACTGCTCTATCGCAATCTTTCATAGATTCTCTATACATCTCCAAATGAAACAGTAAGGCAGATCTATTTCCATATCCAAGTGCAAGTTCCTCTGAATTGTTAGGAGCTAATGCAATGCTCTGAGTGTACAGTTTCCATATTTTCTCATGCACTCGTTCGTCATGCGACCTGTTCTTGTAAAGCTCGTTTCCTCGTTTCCGATACTTTGCTGAATCGACTATATTCTTTTTTCTACAAACCTTTGGTAGCCAAGCAATATCACGTCTGCGTTGCATGTACATCAGTACAGACATCTTCTCCTCTTGTAAAATATCTCTTGTTTTATCCTGCATTTTTCCAGCAGATATTTTTCACACTTATCTATTTTTGAAAATAAATTAAAATTACAATGCTATAGTATATCTTTATTACTTAATGATATGAATAAACAAAATTTTAATGGAACAATTCATTCACCCTTTAGTTCCCACAGAGTTTATATGGACTCATAATTTTCCAGTGTGCTCTAAAATCATAGATCGATAAAATAGAAAATTTATCCGTTTACTATCATCAGGTGTCTAAAAGAAAAAACAATAATTGGTAGAATCTTATTTACTGTTTTATCTTGTTACAACAGGAATATTAAATTGGCATTTCTCGGAAAACTGATGAAAATAGTCCTGAGATAGTACGAGATATTATTGAACGTTTAGATAAATATTGTTCCAGTTGTTTTATAGACAAATACCTATTGCTAAATGAAAATTACCAAACAAGATAACATTAGCTACAAAATATTTATATCCTTCCCTGAATCAGCCTATTAGAAGGCTCATTACATTTTTATGCTCTGTTAAAAAAAACATCCTTTTGTTACAACCAAAACTATTCTATTAAGTAAGTTGATATTTATTTTTTTTCGAGGCCGTCAGGCACTAAAGGATTAAAAAAAGTTTAACTCGCGATGTTTAGTTAATAAGCAACACAGAAATTTCTTACCTGCAAAATTTCAGACACACAAGATACGATTTCTCGCATCAACAAGTTGCTAACGATTTTGACCTCAGCAAAGAATGAATCGTTACTTAAGGATACCTATTTTATTGTTCATGCAAGATATGATTTTTCGCAGCAACGCGCTCACGATTTTGACCTCATCGAAAAGTGAATCGTTATATTTTATTGTTCAATATCCGATTAATTGACTTGACTATTTGACAATTATCAACGCTCAAAAGGTGAAAAACAAAACAAGTTCACAAACACTCGACGCTACGATGTTTTGTGTGCGCGACTGCCAAACAACGAAAGTCGAAATCTACATGACGTTTGTGGTGTAGGTGTACTTAGGACGAAATACGAAATTCGGTTTCGGGTGATTTTCTTTGTTCGTTTCAAGAACTGACTATCCAGGCGTACCAACCATGGCTAAATGCATCGAGATAATTACTAGGCTATTCAAATCGTATTCAATCGTGTATTCGTGTATTTAATTATTGATTGAATTTCAACGTAATTTATTATAAACGATATTGAATATAATGTGAAACAAAAACAAAAATGTTGCAAGAGATGATATTTTATTAATCACCTAATGTTTATTAATTTATTCAAGTTATTAATTAAGCTAATATTATCCAAACAACAAACTGAATTGAAATTTTTCTTGACAAATGCATTAAATTATCGAATGATAAAATTATTAAGATTTCACAATAATTCAATTTTGAAAATCCTTTTTCTATCATACGGATTTTAAATGATTCTGCACTGTTGTGGGCACTGGCAAAGAAGATAGACCCCAATAGAAGCGCAAAGCTGGGAAACAAAGCAAAGAAGATAGACCCCAATAGAAGCGCAAAGCTGGGAAACAAAGCAAAGAAGATAGACCCCAATAGAAGTGCAAAGCCTTATGGGCGACTGAGGCACCCCAAGGACTAGTAAGCACCCCGACCACGCGCAGCGCGACAGTCGTTTTCCAAATGTTTCCAAGCGTTGTGTAGGTAACAGGATAACTCTCGGCCGATAACATATCGGCAATATCGATAAAAGTATGTATTTAAAAATCGGCAAAGCGTTATCCTGTTACCTACATTCTACATGACGTTTGGAAATATTTGGAAAACGACTGTCGCGCTGCGCGTAGTCGGGGTGCTTACTAGCCTTTGGGGTGCCTCACTTTGTTCAAAGAAGATAGACCCCAATTTGCACTTATATTGGGGTCTATCTTCTTTGGCACTGGTAGATACCGGCGCGCTTCACCAGACATAAAATCAGATGTTTCTTCTGTAATGTAATGTAATGTGATGACCCAACTGGGGTTAGGGTAGGTAGCGCGTGAACCAAGAGCGGTTTATTTAAATAAATTAGAAATAAACAAATGAAAAAGCATATAGGGGAAGGTGGGGCACGATGGGTTTGGCGGGTGGATTGGGCATTCAAATGTTCACTAAATAAATGAATATTCTATCATGATAGTATTTTTTATATGTTGTAAATAGCTTTTACTTTTTCCCTCTGCAAATCCTAAATGAAAAAAATTAATACAAATCGTATGAGAATTATTAGAAATTGAGGACTTCAAAACGTTGTTTTTTCCATAATTCTAATCCATTTCTCAAGAACAAATAAATCATATGAGCTTCGAAAGGGAATTATTTTTACAGTTTAAATCTTAAATTTTTAATAGAATTTTTGATTGATGATCTCCGAGGCTTAGGAAAAAAGTAATATTACATATAAAAATACTCTAAAATGGGGCACGACTGGCACCACTAGCGGGGCACGATTGGCATACGTGAGTCGTCAATTTATTTCCGCCGAGTTTAACAGCTGATTTTTTTAACCTTACTTTTGCGCCCTTAACATTTCGGAGTCGGAGTCTTAGATGTTGGTGAAAGAGTCAGTGTTAATGAAATGGTCTGGTTTTTAGTTTTGATCCTCAATCCTATAAAATGCAAATTTAATAGTAACGTCCAATATTTTTTTTTAAATAAATTTTTCATTAATTCACCGTGCCAATCGTGCCCCACCTCCATGCCAATCGTGCCCCACGGGTGGGGAAAATGGGCAGTTTTAGCGGTATTGTACTTTGCATTATAATAAACAATGCAATATATATTTTATAATAAAAAATAATGTATCTAAATCTTGAGATATTCTACTTTAAGAAGCACTTTTAATAATTTGTATTGGTACAAAATAGAAAGTACAGGATTCTTTTGAAGTTAGGTTGCCCGTACTGCCCCACCATCCCCTACGTGAGTCGTCAATTTATTTCCGCAGAGTTTAACAGCTGATTTTCTTAACCTTACTTTTGCGCCCTTAACATTTCGGAGTCGGAGTCTTAGATATTGGTGAAAGAGTCAGTGTTAATGAAATAGTCTGGTTTCTAGTTTTGATCCTCAATCCTATAAAATGCAAATTTAATAGTAACGTCCAATATTTTTTTTTAAATAAATTTTTCATTAATTCACCGTGCCAATCGTGCCCCACCTCCATGCCAATCGTGCCCCACGGGTGGGGAAAATGGGCAGTTTTAGCGGTATTGTACTTTGCATTATAAAAAACAATGCAATATATATTTTATAATAAAAAATAATGTATCTAAATCTTGAGATATTCTACTTTAAGAAGCACTTTTAATAATTTGTATTGGTACAAAATAGAAAGTACAGGATTCTTTTGAAGTGAGGGTGCCCGTACTGCCCCACCTTCCCCTAATAAACGCGGATTGAAATAAGGATGTTTTGATGCACAACGACACTTTCTCTCTGCGTCTAATCCGGGCTTGAGACCGGCTACGGCCGCATTAAAAGTGTTTGAAGCGAGAAATCACGAGGAGAATAAAATATATGAATATCGCGAGAAAAGCCGTGTGACCCGACTTTACTCGTGGTCTAGAAATTCGTTGTAGCCCGGTTGAGCTCCTCTCCCCCTCCGGTCCCTTTTTTTTATATGCAGTCTAGAAGCTGTTTCCAGCCACACAATTGTTGTGCGTGTTTTCTTTGCCTTTCAGACACAGTTTGTAAAATTGAATATTGTGTGTCTGATTCTGTTCGAGACTCGAATGCTTATAGGGTAGTGACCCCAGTAGCCGGCCATCTAAGGAAAAACTTGTATTCAAGTTATTACAACAAATTCAGAAACATCTTTGTTAATAAATTACCGGTTCTGTTACACTTTAAATATACTCTAGTTTTGGATAAAATGTTTATTTTTGCTTAAAATATTTACAGGATAATTATAATATGTGTTTTAATAAAATATGACGAAAGCGCTAGTAGTCGGTCACCGGAATCTAGTACTCGGCTGTTTGATCGCTAGTAGTTGACCAGAACAAGTTAAGACAATGCATCGCGCTTTAAAAACATTGTTTATTCTTTTTAATAGTACTACGATTTAAGTTTAGCTATAAAAGATTGGATAAATATTAAATGAATGAATTTAAATATTAATTAACCGTAATGATCATTACAATTAAAAGTGGCTTTGGACATGGGTTACCGACCAGACAACTAAAATTCGGCAAAAATTAAAAAAATGCTAATAGTCGACCATCTGTAATCACATATCGATAAAGACATCGAAAACCATTTATATTTTATAGTTCTCGAACTGTTTTAACGTCAGGATTAAATGTGAAATGGCATAGATCATTAAAAAATTATTAACCTAGCGATATTTTATCTACGGGTTTATTTTGTAAAAGAAAATAGTGAAAGTGGCCGACTACTGGGGTCACTACCCTATATTTTTGAATATTTTCTAAATATAATGCGTATTACTTTATTTGAATATTTGCGCGTATAAATGGCGAATAACACGTGATGTATTATTACATATACCTACACTTCAAAAAGAACCTGTCAGGAGCGGTTAGGTCCCGGGAATCCACGAGCGGCCGTGCGCGCGCGCGCGCTTTGACAGGCAAAACGCGGGAAAAAGGGGAGATCGCGTGTGGGTGCGCGCACACCCCCTGTGTACCAAAACACATTCGACTCGCGTTTATTTCGCGCTCGGACTTGGAGCACATTGTTTACCATTGTTTTCACCGCGCGTTTCCGATCGCACGCGTTCGTTCACGTGTTGAGTAATGCGATCGTGTGAGTACGATGTAAAGATACATATATATATAGGTTAGAATTGTATGTTTTTTTTTTTAAAGTTCTTTCGACGTTCCCGGGGCGATAACTTTTGAGTGCCAATGTGACTGTGCGGTATAATGTACTTTTAAATGTCACTTGAGTAATTGAACAGGAGAGTTTCTTTTTTCTTATTTAAACTATGGAGGGCGAGACCAATCTGACGACCTTCGACGTCAATGTGTATTTCGTTGTGCCCAGCAAGTATGAGAGTGACAGCGAGTGCGATGAAGACATGTGGGATGCATACAACGTAGGTTGAATTTGGCGAAATTGTGCAGTTTTGGAGGCGTATCCGAGGTCTGCATGTTTAATGGTAATACTGTTTTAGAAATGCCCCGACTGGGATATTAATCCGGAGTGGGTTACCGAAAAGAAGTGTCTCAAGTTGAAACCCGACAAAAAGGATGTCTTTGTTATGGAAATATTCGAAGGCGAGGCATTTGAGAGTCTGCAGAATTTCAAGTGCACGTAAGTCAAAATCATTTGAGTATCAATTTTTTCAAACGAATCGAAGAATAACCAGTTGGCAGAATTCTTGTTTTGAAGCATACATGTGTCATCATGTATGAATAAGTTTTTCTATCAATAGACACTTGTTTTAATCGTTGAGTAATTTTTTTTCAATGTTAATACTTAGGATTGTTGGACCACGTTGTTTGTTATCTTGTTTTTTAACTGGAGAACCAATTCCTGAAGGTTCTACCCCAGTGTTTAATACTGCCATGAGAGGCATTGTTGTTAGTGCTTCAGGATTTAGTGGAGGAACAAAAGTAATTCAATTCAAACTTTTATATTATTTTACAATGATCTAATTTCTTATATTATAGTGATTTCAATAATTTTATTTATATATTTTTAGAATGAAATACAAAGAAAGGTTGAATATATGGGCGGTATTTATACAAAACAGTTGAGAGCTAGTGTAACTCATTTAATTACAGATAATGTTAATTCTGCTAAATATGAGGTAAATAATATTTATATTGATGATTCTTGTATGTGGTGTTATTTTATTTACAAATAATACATTTTATCATTATCTGTTTTCAAAAAGCGTGCTGTTGAATTAGGTATAAAAATTGTAACAAGTGACTGGATCAAATCTGTGTGGGTTACTAATTTAAAAGATTCTGTACCAGCAAATGATTCAGTATTTGAGAAATACAAGTGCCCTGTATTCTTAAATTTAATTGTTACATCCACAAATCTTAATAGGCGGCAAAAAGACGATGTTAAAAGATTAATAAACGCCAATGGCGGAGTGAGTATTTTAATTTTTTCTTTTTAGATATTTACCAAACTTATTAACATTTGCATTTGTTGTAATAGGAATTTATGGGAGTATTGGATGGAGCAAAAGTAAAAATGGTTATTACATTAGAAACAAGTAATTTAAGTGAAAAATTAAAATATGCTATGCAAAACGATATTTTGTGCGTTAGAGTAGAATGGGTGTATGAAAGCATTGAGGTTGGCTACTCTTTACCCATTGCTAATTATCGGATCAAGTCTACTCAAGCATGTTCTACCCCAGAAAAATCTACAGGTACAGAGATGCATCAAATTTTCTCATGTTTAAAATACAAATGTTTTGTTTTTCACATAAAATTTCTATCTTATAGTTAATGAACCATTTAACTTCTCTACAATAAGCGTGATACCCGGTGAAAATCAAAATGCATACGTTGATGAGACATTAGCATCTGCTACCACTATGAGTTCTACCGTTATGAGCTCAACGTTCTCAACAGAAAATATATCTGTAGTTCCTAAAGTTTCTTATACCGCGGTCCTGGACAGATTGAACATTGCAGAAGCGAAAAAGGCTGGTCCTTTTTTGGATGGATGCAATGTAAGTTTAATACAGTTCAACTACAATTATTAATATTTGTATAAATAGTTTAATGTTCTATATTCATTAAAAATTTGTTCAGATTTATTTAGCAGGGTTCTCATCAAATTATAGAGATAAATTAAACAGGATATTAAATGTAGGCAGTGCAACGCGACTTGATGATATATCGGATGTCTTAACTCATGTCATTGTTGGTGACTCAATGAAAGCATCGCACGATTTACGACTAATTAAGTCAAAAGGATTATAGTACGTTTTCTTTGCAATGGATACTTACATTTTTATTTATGATTTCTTTTACCTTTTTAAATGACTTATTTTAGAGTTTTATATTGTTTTTTAAAAATTGTAATTTTTACAGTCCTTACATGCTGAAAGTTGAGTGGTTGGAAGAATCCATGAAGCTGCAAGCACCTGCACCTGAAGAAAATTTTCCTTACGATGGAAAAGATAATACTCAACAAGCTACTGCTGAACCTCCATCTCCTTTGAGTAAAAAAGTAAATTACAAAGTCTACAGTGATACTAACATATAATTATATACCTTGAAATATTTTTAAACTACTGTGACTTCGTTTTCAAAAAAAAGAAAAATTCAAAGCATTACTCATATCTGATATTTGGAATTTTATAGAATTTACAGTTATTACAAAGGCCAAAAATACCAGCTGCTCCATTGTTTGATGACAGTAAATATACAAGGAAACCTGAAAATGATGAAGCTTCCGAGATTGTTCAACAGTATCTTCAAAAAACAGTTTTAGGTTTGTACTCAATGAATAAAAACCTTAAATATTCAGTTATTAAATTGTATTCTTTTTCAATGTATAAAGTTTCAGAACAACGATTCTAATATGTATCATGATTATACGCGTTATTATTCAGTTCTATTCATATAATGTAATTCTTTCCTTTTTATTCATAATTCTTTTAACTTTAACAGGTTCAGTGCGGATAACGTATAAGCCGTTTTCTTTTTAATTCTCTACAAAACTAATTGAAATTTCGAAAATTCAATAGAACCTGGATGCTTGAGCTCCTGTCCAGGATCTTAGAAAATAAAGAAATCAGTAGCATCGACAGTATTTCTAATTTTAGTTTCTCAAGCATATGCAAAAGTATACAGCTAACGACTCGCAGAACCTGCTAACGGTTATATCGTACCCCCAGAACAAGACTACGACAACTCAAATTTTGATGTTTTCGTACAACCAAGCCAGTAAAGTAAATTCTTCACTGGATAACTTTTTGTTACTTCAATTCCATTACTCTACTATAGTTTCTCAACCTTATTCAACTAATACTCGAAGTGTATTTCGGATCTTTATTTTGGTACAAGTAACTTCGCGAACGAGTCTTGTTCTGGGGGGATGCACGACGTACTTTGATCTACAAATCCTGTGCACAATTCAAGTAAACAACCAAGCAACGAGCAATTACAAGCTTCTTGGTCCTTTCAGAGCCGGACAACAGCTTGCGCGAGATCCTAAAGCTGCCGAGCAACGAGAACCTGGAGAGCGACTGCAACGCGACGAGGAACCAGTCGATCGCCGAGCGCTGGAACGACACGACCCGCAAGGACAACCGCACGACAACGAGGCTCTCGGAGGCGCGGGGCGACGACAGCGCGATACCCATCAGCCAGGACTCCCTCGTCAGCCAGAAGCTCTTCCAAGGTGCGCGAGACTATTCGTCCGGAGCACGATGGAAATTCTACACAAAAATAGCGTCATCTAGCGGTCGAGTGACGCGATTGGGGTAGTACAAAATACACAGGCTCTAGTTATGGTAGTTCAATGAAAATAATTTTTTATAAGTTTCTGACAATCTGTGTGATCTCAATTTTTTTTCTTGAATTGACATATTTATGTGTTATTAAAATAAATTATAAGGATATTCGCTGATTCATTAGTAACTTAAGAATATTATTTTCATTGAAGGTCTATAAAAGCTTGTGTATTTTGTACTACCCCGATCTCGTCACTCGGCCGTAAGATGGCGCTATTCTTGAAAATAAGATAGATACTATACCACATGCTCCTAGCGAATAGCTCGAGAGAGAGACTGCGGTTTTTTTCATTTTTGATAAAAGGACGCGATACTTGTAAGAACAATCTGCACTGAATTTTCTGCAGCGCTTTGTAGACACTTTGCGGCTTTTTCTTAATACACGTTTTTCCGCAAAGTTCTTGCTTGCAGATTTCCCTGTTACATTTGCGTAGACAGGTTTGCGGGCAAGAACCTCGTGGAGAAACGCATAGAAAGACCTGCAAGGTCTAAGAGCTCTGCAGAATCGTGTAGAAAAACCTGCCAAGCTTAAGGGGACGTCGGAGCCAAAGTCACATTCCTACGTCGTATTTTTCGTTATTTCAACTCTACTTTTTGCTTTCATCGATGCTCTCGGTCATCCGGTGTTTGTAATACCTTGAGGAACACCGGGTGACCGAGATAATCAATGAAAATGAAAGAATTGAACAAGAATAATGGAAAATACTGGATATCTCTGCACGATTTTTTGTTCGTAAGGTCAAAATTTATTTTTACTCGATTCGTGCGCAAGGTTTGATCTTCATCGTCACGGGATTCGACGAGGAGGAGCTGTCGCAAGTCGTGATGCAAATACAGGGACTGGGCGGTCGAATCGTCGACAAGAAGTACTCGGGCATACCGGATTACGGGGTCGTGCCCACTTTCGGCGCTGAACTGAGACACACCGTTGGAGAAGTTGTCACGGATTTGTTTATCGTGAGTGCATCGAATTTAGTGTTTAATAAAATAGTTTTTTATTTGTTTACTTTTTAAATTATTTATTCACATGAAGCCCTTTGAAATAATTAATGTATGCCGCATAGAGCAGCATAAAGTAATAATCACAAAAAGAATTTAACGCTTAAACTTAATTATACTCGAGTAATTTCTTTCTAGCAAACCTTTTGAAAAAATAAATAGGATTACAAAATATCTAGCCAGTTTTTATTTCTTATCTGTGACAATATTCTATTTATTCAGGAGTGGTGGTCTGTCATCTCTTAGATGAATAACAATAAAATCAACGTTATTATTAACGTTATTAATTCTTAATAATCTTACGTTTATTTCCTAAATTTTAGTTTTTTTTTGTAGGAGGATTGTATAGATAATGAAAAATTACTCAATATCAAGTACTATCACAGTCCCATAGTGATCCCGAAAAATATAAAACCATTGGCGAATTGTGTAATAGGAATGAGCACTTATAGTGGAATTGAGCGGACGTTCTTGTCTAAATTATCAGAAGCTCTTGGCGGCAGGTAAACAAATAACCCATGTATATGGACAATTTCAAAGAACTTTCAACATTTAAAAAAACATCTGAAAAAGTTGCCATTCGGCTTTCTGATAATGCTTATCCTTGTATAAGGGCATAACAGTACTCTTTGATGCAGTGGTCATAAAATCGAATTTCACGAACACGGAATAAAAAATAATTAATGTTGGCCTGTGTGTCTAAATTTTTGTTATTTAGAGGATTTCCAAACAGGTACTAAAATTAAATCCTAAAAATGATGCAATAGTGTGGTATTTTAATTGTAGACCTACCGTTGCGTTTAGTGAATAAATAACGTTATTTCGATTTTTTTTCCAAAACTATACTGAAACCAACAATTTAACTCTTTAAGTTGTAAATTACTTCGTTAATTTTCGTAATTTTCTGTAACTAATTTATTTATAACTAATTCCTTATCAAATGCTAATATCTCCTCTAATATCTTCTCTAAATAAGTCAAAGAAATCCTCTAAATAAGTTTTGTCCTACTTTTACTAAAGTTCAAGAATTCACATTGGCAGATCAAAATAATTTATGTATTTAAAAAAAGAATAAAATAAAAACGGCACAGCTCATCAGAAAGCTGAACAGCAGTCTTATCAAGTATTTACCAAACGTTAAAAGTTCCGCAAATTGGTTCATATACATGCATATTATAAAATTAAAACAAAGACAATAAAGAATAAATGTACCGACAAACCAAAAGCAAGCAATGATATTACAGGTACCAGGACACGTTTGCACGCAAGACGAATCTCCAGAAGAACACGTACAGCAGCACGCACCTGATCTGCCCGAAGCCGCACGGGGAGAAGTACAGCGCGGCGGTCAAGTGGCGGCTGCCCGCGGTGACCGCCGAGTGGCTGATCCAGTGCGCCGCCGAGATGAAGCTCGTCGACGAGACGCCCTACCTCGTGGGCGAAACCATGGGTAAACTAACTATTGCTCGAATCCGAGATAACGGGACGCCGGATATCTCTGTCCTTGTCTAATTGAGTTTTCATTCATAATTTTAAGAGAAATCATTTTTTTGCAAAAATATTAGTTGTCCCCGCTTCGTTTTATAGTAATCTAAATATATGCCCAAGTTGGGTTCATATGATTGTTTTGTTTTTGAGAAAACTTTGACACACTATGAGGGCCCACTACGTGGAGATTAACCTTTACATACTAAGTTTGTCAAAGTCTTCTCGAAAACAAAACAATCATATGAACCCAGCTTGGAAATATATTTAGATGACTATAAAACGAAGAGGAGACAACTATTATTTTCTAAAAAAATGATTTCTCTTAAAATTATAAATGAAAACTCAATTCGACAAGAACAGAGAAATCCGGCGTCCTCTTTATTGGTAAAGAAGGATGTCGAAAAGCTGCATTTCTTTTTTGCATGTCATTATAATGTCGGAAACGTGATAATGTCAGCTTCCCTCTATATTTGTTTGCTTTTTAAAAGGTTATGCAATACCTGCTAACGATAACGATTCAAAAAACCACGTTATAAAATAAAAATGTAAGAACGTTTGGTTTTTTGGCAAGATTTCTCACTCTTTTAACATTGTTCTTCATTTCCGTTTGCGATTTATGGATGCGCTGTGTTTGATCGATGGTTTCTTGTCGATAACAGCGCCGGAAAGGACAGAAACGACGATTACGAATAACGATGCGGGAAACAACGATAGCAAGCTGATGAAACCGCCGGATGACCCTACTCCGAAACGACAAACTTTCGTGGTAAGAGTCAAACTACGTCTATTATATTGCCAATTCTAAATTGAATCTAACGAGAATTTTGACGACTCAAATATTTCGCAGATTCAGTTTTTAATCGAGCAAAAATTTCGTTGATTATAAAATGAATCGTGTGAGAATTTTACGATTTAAAAATTAATTGTGAAAGCATTGTTCCGTTTAAGAAATTAATCGGGTACTTACATATTAAATGTTTTTTATTTAAAGGTGAATCCTGATTCAAAGGGAAAAATCACAATTCATGTCTTACACTTACAGTTTATTTGAATTTAGATTTCGAATAGCGTTTTTTCAATCCGAATCATTGATAAATAGTGTTTTTGGTGTATCTGATTCAAATGAACGTAATTTATTTTAATTTTTGTAAATTCAAACGAATCAGAAATGAATCTCCGTTACCCAATTCGCACGTACATCTCCGACAGTAACGAATATTATATTTTAGAAACCCGACGGGTTCGCGGACGGAGGAAACGAGACGCCGGTCATCAACAAGCGGCTGACCAATCTCATGAGTGACAAGACGCCGCAGTCGCCGTTCCACATATCCACCCCCGAGACCCCTTACGGTCAGATGTTCAAGGAAAATCCGTCGCCGCGAACGCGAAAGGGCTGGGTCAAGTGGATTGATCACTTTCCGAATTTGCAGGTGGAGGAGCCACCGACGAAGAGAAGACGCAGCACGGTCGGCACATTTTTGTTTATATCAATCGATAGCTCGTGATAGCAAGATTTGCTGTTAATATTCAGAAAAACTTTCATACAGCTTTTTGCTAATGATAATGTTGGTACAATGTTTTAGAATTTAGAAAGAAGATTCTTTAGCAAGTTCTGTTAATTGAAAATTAATAATACCACATTAGCTTTACCCTAGGTAGCCACTGTTTTCCAGAAGACTGTGATATTTTGTAAAGAGAAATCTGATTTCTGTGAACAGCATTTTAAAGATGACGTTCAAAACTTTTTAATGGCCGATAAGAATTTGAGTTCTTTTTTTATTTACTGAATTTATTGATACTTGCTGTCCTTAAATCTTTTAATTTTTATCCACCCGTGAGCACCGTATGCGTTCCGGAAAATATAAATGTTATATTATAAATGTTAAATATTGTAATCTAAATATATGCATCATTTTGAAGTAGACCAGTCCCGATCATTTCATGAAGAAAAAGTTACTTTTAACCGTATAAAAGCCAAGAAAACTTTAAAAAACGTAAAATAAAATTTATTGGAAAGACCCTTTTAAAAAAGAGCTTAAGCACATTTGTAAATACATTTCCGAATTTTTTCTTAACTTTTTGAAGCTCTTGGTCTTAATGGGTTAAGATTCTTGAAAAACGTTGAAGTTTTTAAGGACTTGACATTAGACATTCTGAGCTTGAACAACTATACAAATTCGTCTTTTCTTTGCTTCAAATTTGAGACAGTCATTCGAGCCAAATTCATCTTTTCTTCCATTCTATAAGGCTTTTTATTAGTACTGATCGATCTGGATGAGACGCTCGAAAGAAACGACTCGAAATGTTACGAATTAATACATCTTTTTACCACAAACCAATCATCGAGATGAAAAACCGTACCATTTAATGCTTATGAAACGCAAAAATAATTATAATATATAAATATAATCTTATTTTTTGTATTTATATGTACAACAGTAATATAAAAGAAAATAGTTTTCAATCAATCAAAATTAAGTAGAATACAATATTATAAATAGAATAGTCAAATCTTTATTTTTTTTTTAAATCACCAGAAAGCTACTATATGTATATCTCGGTAGTTTTTATATTATTGACCATCAATTTATGTCTACTTTTAGCCTTTGTCGGACGTCAAACGCATGGCGTGGGATTTCGTGACGGGGCGATTAGACTCCCAAGAGGTACAGTTTTTATAAAAGAAATTAATGTATTGAGTAAATTTCAGTTGCAAGCGCATGCGTAGATTTGAATTTCATGGAATAATTCATATCGATGTTAAAAAATTATATTTGTTTTTAATACAGCAGGCCAATGGAGCTCATGCTGCACCGGAAAATGAAGATGATACAGTTGCCGATGGCAATGAAGCTGACGAACCTGCATCTAGTCATATTACAACGAATAGAAGATTGTCGTTTTCGGAAGAAAACAGTCCAAACAAAACTCCGAAAAATCCAGCCATAAATATGTAAGTGTATAAATTATAAAAGTATGATTTTCAGATTCCTTATGTTATCTTATATTTTTTATTTTTTACTTTATGTGACACAAGACAAATAGCACAATTAGATGAAATGCTTCTAAAAGCCTCAAATACTCCCGAAGCAAGGCAATCGCTAAGTGCAGAGCATGCAAATCCGTATCATTTAGAACCAAGTCAACTTACAGGAAGATGTGAGTAATAATGCAATCAAATATGTTTTATACATATTTTTTGAGTATCTTTATAATCATTAAAATTAAAAAATAATATTTGTTCAACACTAAAAAAGATTAAAATTATTGAAATTCATATCACAGGTTTAGCAAAAGAATCTCAACCAGATTCTGTAGGTTGGGAAGATCCTGTTAAAAGAGTTCCCCCGCAGAAGCGAGTAAGTATTAACTGAATAATGTATCTATTCTAACGCTTTTTCACTAAAACTACTATAGAATACTATTAATAGAAATAATTTTCTTTTCAGTCAGTAATAAATGAAGAATCTTATGAAGTAGAAAACGAGGATGATATTGAGGATATATCACTAGCAACTAGACAAGAACCGCAAAAGCTTAAATTTATGTTTTCAGGAATAAAAGTTTGCATATTTTTTACATTTCATTTACTTATACAGTAATCTTCTTTTACACTAGTTTTAATCAATGTATGTTCTGACAGGAAAAAGGTATTGCTGAAAAACTTATAAAGGAACTCGGAGGTGAAGTCTCAACAGAATCATCTTTTGATCCAACTG
This sequence comes from Gastracanthus pulcherrimus, assembly GCA_949152435.1. Taxonomy (NCBI): domain Eukaryota; kingdom Metazoa; phylum Arthropoda; class Insecta; order Hymenoptera; family Pteromalidae; genus Gastracanthus; species Gastracanthus pulcherrimus. The sequence continues at coordinate 23,518,778 of OX424573.1, read as the reverse complement.
CAACGCATTTGCTTTGTTTAAAACCAGCCAGAAATGAAAAAGTACTCAGTAGTATAGCTTCTGGAAAATGGGTTCTTCACTATCTTTACATTGAAGCATGTCATGATGAAAAGAAATTCGCGAATGTTAGTATTTAAATAATCAACTTAGTTTATTGGTAAACATATTCAATTTAATGATAAAAAGTGTACATAATTTGAAAAAAGATAATTGAGGTTGTTTGAATAACTTAAATAAAAAAGTGTATTGTGTTCTTTATAGTTACATAATTATCAATAGAGCATGTCAAGTCTTTAAATAAATTGCACATTTTTTTATAGGAAGAAGAATTCGAGTTGGGAAATCCTAAAAGCAAAGGAAAAATACCCGATCCTAATAGTGAAAATGAAAAAATGATAATGACTGCTGCATACAGGTGGCGTATGAAATTACTCAAAGACCCTGGTGGCGCTTTTCACAATATGGTGGCTCTACTCATTACTCCAAAAGAGAAAAGGGAACAGTTCGAGAGACTCATTCACGCGGGCGGTGGAATCGTCGTCGAAGCAAAGTTAGTGCTACTATTCGATATTGATCTATCATTACTACTGATGCTTTTATACTAAGACTTGATTTATGATTAAATTGTAGACCACCTTACGACAGCAGTCCAAAAGGTAAGAGAATAACTCACTGTTTCATCCAGCTGAAGCAAATCGATCAGCAAGTTGACTGGGCAATGATGGCGAGCAAAGGTATCATGTGCTTCCCACCGCAATATCTGAACGACTGCTTGATGGCGGAAAGTCCACCGAATCCACGAGATTGCGTTCTGCCGGAATTCCAAAAGTATTTGGCTCTTATGCCAAAACAATAGACGCACAACCAGAACAAACAAAAAACAGAACAATTTTTTACGCTCCTAACGATATAAATGATAGATTGTTTTATTTTGTACATTACGTTAGAGTTTAGTCGACAGTGAAACAAATTATCGTTGTGTTTTTGTGAAAATGTATGACATTAATTTATACAAATTTTTTTCGCCCATTAAGAAAAAAATAACTAGAAAAGAAATTATTTTAATCAAGCAACAGGAGCTTTTTTATGTACAAGCGTACTCCGTAGGCCGGTGTAGTGAATATCGCTCGTTTGCTTATCTCGTTCTTGTAATTCGTGTTTAACTTAATTTCGTATTCACTCAGAATTGTAATTAATCCCACCATAGTCTGTAGCGTACCAGTGCGCATACCTGAGAGAAGAGATCAAATAATCGTATCAATGACACGAAGAGTAATCGAACTTTCCAACTTAATTTTTTAAGAATATTTTCCAACTTATCGATGCACATTCGTGGTCCATCACCGAAGGGCATGTAAGTGCAGGCTTTAATGTCCTTTTTTCTTTCCTCGCTGAACCTGTCCGGATCGTATGTCAGTGTATCCGCATGATACTCGGGATCTTGGTGTACTCCTCTTAGGACGACGTAAATCACCGTTCCCTTCTCTACGTCGATGTCAGTTCCTGGAAACTGTATATCGACGACAAATTAAAATTTACGAGGTTTTTCTAATTTTATACATACAGCGTTAACTTCGGAAAATTATTTAATTATTATAGTTTTATAAATAGTGTAAGAATAAACAGTTTGTTAACAACTCATGTGTGTATTTTATTTAAAAAAAAATTTAATACTTAAGCAAAAGACAAATGTCCTAATAGGGGAGAGTACCCCAGTACGAACACCCATGGCTATTTTCGCTGTAACTTTTGAGTACCTAGGTGAAAATGAAAATGTCAAAATGTGGTTTGTAGTATGAATGGATCTTTTTGACACAGTAAATTAGTTTTGGTAAAATTTAATAGTCAGTTAAGTATTAATTTAAAACGGAAAATGAAGATTTGCAATCTTCAAGAAAGTGTGTCTCGGTATGGACACCTATAGATTACGAAGGACTATTCTTTGTCTAATTAAGAGAGTCTCAAAGGTTCGGAAACCGATATTTGCTGAAGCTTTGTTAGGTGCATTGTAACACCTAAAAATTAAGTGTTGCACCCTTAATTTTTTCCAATCTCCCTTTATTCTTGAGTGGGTCCCACTTTTCAAATGAATAAAATGGCCTGCACAGTTAAGTCGGAAATAAAGTTCTATAAACAACACGGGAATAAAGTCAACTATTATAATCTTCGACTTTATTCCCTTGTTGCATAATGTACTATTTTTGAAAATGATATCATTTTTTGCATAAAACGTTTAAATAACAGTTTTTGATTTTATAATATTAAATATCGTAAATTTGATGATATCGATATCGTAAGTTCTACGATATGTATATATATCGTAAAATTAAAAAATTATTAAACGTTTTATGCAAAGTTATATAATTTAAAAAAAGTGTATTATAGCTATTTTTTACGATATCAATATAGCAATTTTTTACAATATGGGTTTTCTCAGTGTAGTTCTGCAAGCTTTTATGCTAGAAAAAATGACATAAATAAAAATAGACAAAAAGGGCTTTAATTGCAGCTTTACTTCGTAGCACAATCTTCGTATAAAAATATTAATGTGGGACGAAGTTATTAACTTTCAAAGAAACCGATGAAAATCTCACGATAAATCATTATATCCTCAAATTTAAATGCGTTTTTGATCGCGTTTTTTGAAAGTTAATAACTTTATCCCAGATTAATATTTTTGTACAAAACAAAGCTAAAATTATAGTTCTTTTCGTCTTCTTTTATTTACGTTTGGGTAATTTTTTCTAGTATAAAGACTTGCAGAGCTACAATCAGAAGTAGAGGCACAAACTTTTACTAAAAGAACGTATCATTGAATAGAATAAGCTATTTAAGGTATCTGTTGCACGAATCTATAAGGTGATTTTCGAAATCAACGTTTGCTCAAAAGCTGTTTTTACATAAAAATCATATTATTTCTTTGTAAATTGGTACCCTAAGGTTTTTGGGGTCACTGATTTCGAATTTCATATCGAAATTAAGAAATTCAAAATTGCGTATAATAATTGCTAAAATTTGCTGATTTGTGTCGATCTTGCTGCTCTGAGGTTTTTGGGGTTGCTGATTTTGAATTTAATAATAAAATTAAGAAATTCTAAATGGCAGATAAAAAGTGCACATCAAAATTACTGAAAATTGCAGATTTGGGTAGAATTTTAAATTTTCAAGATATATTAGATTTACTCTTATGCGCTACGTTACTTTTATTTAAGTAATATTTATTAAATTATCACAATAAATAATTAATAACATGTACAATAATAAAACTATAGGTTTATCATATATTACAGCGTATATTTTATAAATAAATATATTTATAAGATAATTTATTCATGCCTAGTTTTGTGCACGTGTCTTCTTTACTCTTAGACGAACAAAATATGCAGCATAGTATCTTAGTTGCATTACATCTGCAGCTTTGTCGAGAACAAGATTTGCAATTACAACTTGGTATCAATTCACCACTAGGTGGATAAATATTACATACTTTTGCCGGTACAATTATATTGTCTGATTTAATAAATCCAAAACATAAAGGATCTATGTTGCTAACACATGGGTTAAAACAATAAATTTGTTGGTAAGTTATGTAAATGATCTTAAAATGTGCTGTCTTATGCTGAGACTAGTGGGTGGAAAATAATAAATAATAAAAGAAATAATAATAAACAATTTATTTACTAATATTAGCACATCAAAAAAAGAAGAGCACGTTTCTGGGTAAAAATTATGTTTCCTTTTTCGATATTATATATCACAGATGTTATTTTCTTAACTAATTTAATCAATGAAAATCCCGAAAACTTAAAGTTCCACAAAAATCAGCAATTTTTAGCGATTTTGATACGCTATTTTGGATCCACCGTTTTAAATTTCTTAATTCTGATATGAAATTCTAAATATGTTTTCATAAAGTACATCACGTAATTTACTTTAAATTGATATATCTAGCAATTGCCTTAAAGTTCATTTTTGTAAAAGAAGAAAAATATAAATTTTAATACAAAATTTGTAAAAATAAAAAAAAATATTTTTTTGTCTCATACGTCAAACATATTAAAAATATGTACGTTTTCTTAAAATAAACATAATTTTCTTCCAATTTATATATCTAGCAATTACCCGAACACTATATTAGTGGAAGAAACAAAATTGAATTTTGAATAAGTATTTTTCGAAAATCGATAATTTTAAATTTATATAGAAATCATTTTTTATTCTGATAGACCTCAACAATAAAGTATTCTGCTAAAGATCAGTAGTATATTATTTTTAAATGAACAATATTAAATAAACAATGACTGTAAGAAAGGATGAGGGCCTATACGGGCCGAAATCGTCCCTCATCAAAACTTTCGTAAAACTCAAAAGTTTGAAAAAAAGCCATGTTTTTTCAAATTTTTGAGTTTTCTTCAAACTTTTGAATTTTATTCAAAATTTTGAGGTCACATTTTGGAAAATATAAATTTTCGACATTATTTTCAGAGATTTTCAGTAGCGAAAATCATTCCCTCGAATCCGTAATCGGAGTTTCTGAATTCAAGATGGCGGACTCAATATGGCGGCTAAAAACCGAAAATTTTATACTATTTCTGATAATTTGGATTAAAACAATATTTTCAAATGAATTTTCAAACAAATGTGTATATAGGGGGTTTTCGGGTCCCTGATTGCGAATCCGTAATCGGATTTTCTAAATTCAAGATGGCGGATCCAATTCGGTTACCGAACGGAATGAAAAATTGTGTATTATAAATATGTGTATAAAGGTTCTTTCTGCAACTGATTTCGAATCTGTCATTAGTTAAAAATACACAAATTTTGGTACTCTCAACTTATGGTAGTCATTGGATTCGCCATCTTAAATTCGAAAATCCGATTACAGATTCGTAAGCAACGACCCGAGAAACCCATATACATGAATTTTTATGAAAATTGGAAAATTTTCATAATTTTTGATAGTTATCTTGGATACTCCATCTTGAATTTGGAAAATCCGATTGCGAATTCGTAATGAGCGACCCGAAAAACTCCTATATACAAATTTGTATGAAAATTCATTTAAAAATATTGTTTTAATCCAAATTATAAGAAATAGTATAAAATTTTCGGCTTTGAGCCGCCATATTGGATGTCGCCATCTTGTATTTCAAAAAACCTACCTATACAATTTGAAGTTAAGGGTCCATGGACGCAAAAATTTCACTATTTAGAGATATCTTTTTACGATTTCAATACAAAAATATTAAAAGAAAAATTTTTTCTATGAAAATTTCGTATTTATTGTTAAATAAATAAATATGACTTTTTAGTTTGCAGTATCTTGAAATTCTGATGGCATATTTAGAAATATCAGACAATTTTACGTTAGAAAATATTATTTTGGAATTTTTTTTACATCAGATCTTGTAACATATAGAGCCGCCTAAAAACGTCTTGAAAAACGTCCATTCAGGGCTTAATGAGTTAAATAAGGGGAGACTATACCTGACTGATACAAAGCACAGATTTTAATACTGAATAATACTATATTATGCACCTAGGGAATAAAGTGGGCCAGTAAATGCCTGCGTGTGGTTCGGCGCCCGAGCGGATCAAGGGCGTCATACACGCAATCGCTGGCTCACTTTATTCACGCGTGCAACATACAATCTTTTTGAAAATGGAAAATAGTGGGGGTAGAGAATTAATATAGCACTTTTTTCCCGGCTTGGCGGGGTAAAAGTACTCACTTTATGGTGGGGTGTGTTAAAGAGTAATTTTCTGTTTCCCCTTACAGATCGCAGAGTTTCTACCTTAAAATATATGTTTCTAAGAAATCTTTGACTTGATGAAATTTTATGTATATTTATTATTTTTTAAAGATTATATATTTCTCTGTATTATAAATTAAGAAAATGTTGCAATATGTTTAAGGGTGATTGTCAAAAAGTTGAACAATTCTTGTTCCTCCTATTTTATAAGGCATCAGAGCGTTATATGAATCTCAGAAACAAAAACTATGCAACATGTCTTGTTGTTCCAAACCTTAATTTCACACGAATATATCAAGAAATTTAATTCTTTCTTGGATTAAGGTGATGCTAAAGCCACCTGTCACCGACAAATACGAGGATCCACTTTTCTCGTTTAATTTTTAATTTTGAGTAAATACCTCTATGAAAAGTTGTTGTTCCAATCAAAAAGAACAACTTTCCATAGAGATATTTTCTTAAAATTGAAAAATGAATGAAAAAAGTGGTTCCCCGTATTTACCAGTAACACGGGGTTTAACATCATCTTAATGTAAGACTTAATGATTCCAAAAACGATGCGCAACCTTTTAATTTATGCTTTCTGTTTGTGTATGGTTGTTTCGAGATGTGTCCCCCGATTTTAAAGTCTTGTCAGTCCCAAGGGCTTTATTCAGAGAAAATTGTATTAAAAATTCCAAAATTACAGTGCAGCTGATTCTTACTTGTAACTCTTATATACATTTTGTAAAAAGAGTTCTCATATACTTATTTATTAATGTGTTGTTTTCTAAAAATAATTAATTAATGTTATACTTCTACTACTTTTATTATCTCGTTTATTACACACACACCTTTATTACATGGAGTCTTGTCTATCCGGCGAAAAATTCTTAAAAGGAGCAATCAGTTTGATAAATCAGAAAAATTAATATCAGCATCAAATCTGTCGTTAAAAAATACAGAGGAATTTCTTTTTTTTCTTAATTTTCCATGTATTATGGTTATATGTAAATACTATTACATCCTATTCATTATTTTCGGTTTCAATGACTTTATTTTTTTGAAAATCATACTCTTGAAAAGAACCAACTTTTTGACAATCGTCCCTTAGTGAAATTATTTTAAGATTTAAATCAAACTTGGAGTAAATCAATAAATGCTTTTTATAACTAATGTGAGGTAATATAATTTTAACTTAAGAATAATCAGTGCCATCTTTTTAGAATTTTTAAATATATTATATGCAGAATATTTTAATGAGGATAATAAATGCATAAAGAAATCCAAAATTGCAGGAGTTTTTATCTATTCCATGTATTCAAAACTAGTGTATAATAGTTAAACAAGTACAAATATCAATAATAAAAAATTGTACGACGTACATTCGTAATTTTTATAAAAGTCGAACCACCTGCAATCTTGAGGGCCTATCCATAATTGATTCGTATTCCTATATTTCCAACATCTTAGCATTTAGCGTAATAAAATCAATAAGAAGCTTTTTCATTCAAGGTTTCATAAAAACATTTTCTTTTTTGCAACGGTGTAGGATTTAGAAATATAATAAAAGAAATATGACAATTACAATTTAGAAATATGACAAAAGTATGTGATATTACTATGTGATAATTGTAAAATATGAATGTATAATCTATTTTATACTTATAATTCTTTACACTTAAAATTATTTTTTGTATTGCACAAATAAAAACTATATTCTATTCTAGTATATTCTATTCTATTCTATTCTATTATATTATATTATATTCCATTCTATTCTATTCTATTCTATTTCATTCTATTCTATTCTATTATATTCCATTCTATTCTATTATATTATATTCTATTTAGAAGACAGTGCACTACGAACTCAGAAGGTGCAAAAAAGAAAATAACGAAATTTGCTACACATTTTTACTAAAAAATATTGTGGTAATTGTGGTAATTATAAAAAGTAATAAAGCGTAAAAAAACGTAAAAGGTGGAAGAGAAAGTAAAAAAAGCGTATAAGTAACAGTGTAAAGAAGCGTAACAAAGTATAAAAAACTGTTGGATTTCGGACGTTTTATATAACATTTTCATACATTTTCTTATGTTTTTTTAAGTTCCCTCACGTTTTCTTACGTTTCATCACTTTAGATAATATTTTCACACTGAAAATTCCGCTCACTAAAAAGACTTCAATAGTGTCAAATATTCCAAAGAAATATTTTCTAAGTGTCAAAAGACAAGTCTGTTGCTTCTTAAGTAAATTAATGTTTCTATTTTGTACACGTGAGTTGGTTTGTATATGCTTCGTCACCTATCGGTCATAATTTCATGCAATATTTTTTCACAAAATTGCGAAACGTAAAAATAAAACATAATAATACGTATAAAAATGTAAAATATGTCCAAAATCTAATAGTTTCTTACGGTTTGTGACGCTAGTTTACATTTTCTTACGTTTTCTTTCGATTTCTTTCGTCTCTTTCGTTGTGAACTTGTTTGAAGAGGTCAACGAAGACGGAAAAAGGTGCAACCACATCGCGGGATCCGGTGACTGCAAAGTCTTCAGGGAAGCTTTGGAGGCTGCAAAGAAGAAGGTGAGACCTCCAAGGGGTACGCAGTCGTAAGAACGACCAAGGATGATAGATGTTCCTGAACCCCTGATCACCGAAAGGTGGATGGGGGGCGTATGGAAAAGGCGGATGGAAGAAGAGGGCTGAAGACAGCCAAGGCAACCGGGCATAACCCGAAGCAATGCGAAAGCAGTACCGGACTGGATCCCGCCTGGGTTTCGTAGGACCACTAAGAGGCAGCGTGCTGTTGTCGTTGTTTTTGCTGCTGTTATTGTATTTTCTATTCAAAAGTAATATTTCTACAATTCTAATATTGTTTGTAATCTATCCTTAAGCAAAGTTAAGTTTGAAAATATTATAAGACATAAGTAATTCATAAAAGTCTTGCTGACAAACTAATAAAGGGACTTAGAGAAAAAATCTCAACACAATCACCTATTGATTCAACTACATTGCTGCATTGACTTTGAAGTTTGTCGGGATGAAAAGAAATTCTTGAATTGAATGTGTGTATTGTAAAAGTTACTTGAAAGTTTAAGAAATTCACAAAGTATGCTTAAAATAAAAAGGAAAATGTGGTTTGAAATAAATAAATCAACGGTTATTGATAAAATATAAAATCCTTTTATTGTATTTAGTTAAATAATTAACTTAATTTATTTATATTCCTATTAGATTTCAATACAAAATAGTATACATAATTTGTAAAAAAAACATTACTGTTGCTTGATCAACATTAAAATTAGGGATTTTCTACTGTTTTTAGGGCGAGATCAAATGGCTGAGATGTTCTATTTTAATTGCAGGTCATAGATAAGGACATATGTCATAATTCTTTCTAAAAGGTTCAAGATTATGCACGCACGACCTGCGTTTTCTTGTGCAAGGGCCCATTTTAATCACAACATTAAAAATAGATAAAATAATGAAATAAGCTAAAATAACAAGAACAAAGAAATAAGATAGAAATTTGCACTTGATCATATAAACTTACGAATAGCTAAAAAACATGTTAATATCTGTAATGGAAAGAAAATGAAGTGGCTATATGTTTTTAGTTATACGGATACAAATCTTGTTTGTCAGTGAAGGTTTTTGCTAATTTTTTATACATTTTTTGCCCATTAAAAGAAACAAGAGAACGAACTATTTCAATCAAACCAAAGGAGCTTTTCTTATGTACAAGTGTACTCCGTCGGCCGGTGAAGTGAATATCGCTCGTTTGCTTATCTCGTTCTTGTAATTCGTGTTTAACTTAACTTCGTATTCACTCAGCATAGTGATCAATCCCACCATAGTCTGTAGCGTACCAGTGCGCATACCTAAGAGAAGAGGCCAAATTATTGTATTAATTACGCAAAGAGTAATCGAACATTCTAATTAAATTTTTTAAAAATATTTTCCAATTTACCTATGCATATTCGCGGTCCATCGCCAAAAGGCATGTAAGTGCAGGCTTTGATATCCTTCTTTCTTTCCTCGCTAAACCTGTCCGGATCGAACGTCAATGGATCTACATAATAATCTGGATCTTCGTGTACACCCCCCAGAGCAACGTAAATCACCGTTCCTTTCTCGATGACGATGTTAGTTCCTGGAATCTGTATATCAATGATAAATTAAAAATTACGAGGTTTTTCGAATTTTATATATACAGCGTTAACCTCGGAAAATTATTTAATTATTATACAGTATACAGTTTTATAAATGGTGTAAGAGTAAACATCTTCCACGGGAATCGATTTTATATATACAAATTTATACAATAATATATTAAATAATTTACAATATCAGAAACGTTATAATATCGCACCCTCAGAACAAGACTATGGCAATTCAAAATTATTTCTACTTGTTTTGTGTACACTCGTCGTGGATATATTCTGATCGAACGTTTTTAAACTGCTCCAATGAGATTGCCCGATACAAAGGAATTAACCAATAAGGTGGCACTATTTCAAAACATTCGATCAAAATGTATCCATGTCGAGTGTACAAATACTACAAATAAGAGCTATTTGCGAAAATAATAGCAGTGATTAGCTGTAGTCATGTTTGCATCATCTCCATAGCCACCATAATTAGTTATTGGGACTATAGTTGTCCGGCGCTTTATAGTCCATGGCCTTGTTCACACAGTCACGCAATCTCTTTCGATTAGTTGCAAGTTACATCAAATTCTCCACATAGCATCCTATTTCTCGTAGGTCCATTTTAATATTGCCCTCTCACCTTCATTCCCTCCATACGTACCCATCCCATCCTAGTCATGGAGATTTAATCACTCTAGTAATGTTTAGTTTTTCATATAAATCATGTATTTCCGGATTATATGAAATTCTCCATTCTCTATATACATAGTACGAACATTATTATCACACTAATTTCTAACAGTACCAAAGCATCCCTCATAACACATAACGTTTTTCGAACGGTTTAAAACCGTTAGAGTTCAGACCTTCAAACATTGAAAAGCAAATTTTTAAATACGTCTGAAAAATGTTGGTAAAACGTTTGAAACAGATTTTAAAATGGGTTGAAAAAATACTAGCATAGAATATATAGAAAAAAATCGTTTAAATAGAATTTGATGCTACAAATATTACCAATTTTGGAAGTACCATCTGGATGATACTTCCAAATTTGTTCATATTTGCAGTATCAAATTCTATTTAAACAATTTTTTTCGATATGTTCTATGCTACTTTTTTTCAAACCACTTTTAAACCATTTTCAAACCTGTTTCGAACGTTTTAATCCAAACGTTTAAAAAACGTTTTTAAACCGTTTAAGTTTTTATCATTCAACACACCTTGGAGAGTTTTTCAAAAGTTTTAAAAACGGTTTTACAGCGTCTTATGTGGAACGAATATCTGGACATTGAGGCGTTTTACCAACGTTTTTTAGACGTATTTATAACTTTTCTTTTTAACGTTTGAAGGTTTTAATTCTAACATTTTAAAAACGTTCGAAAAACGTTACTTATTATCAAGGATCGGACAATATTTAATCGCCAGATATCAATCGGGCATTAGAATATTATTCCAAGGGGTTCTAGGTGGGATTCTAATCATCAGATTCACACTATGAAGCACTTAACAAATTTTCTTACGAAAAAGTCAGAGGTACCGGCCAGGATGCGAACTCGAACTTTCTGCGTAGAGTGCCGTAAGTTTGAGTACTCTCTAAATCTGGAAGAGCGATTTTTTCACTGTTTTAAAGAGTGACAAGCTAAATCATTCAGCTTCGAGTGACTTTCTGTATACTTCACTCGAATGGAGTGATACTTTTCACTCAAATAAAGCGAGTGGTGCTAATCACTCGTTTATCTCAAGTGATCTAGTAGCTGCTACTGACATCACTCTTCAAAGAGTGAAAGTTGTTGTAGGAGGTTTTGAAGTTAGGAATGTGCAGTATCCCGTTAATTTTAATTAATATGATTTTTTTCAAGTATTAAAAAGTTAATAAACTATATTAATTCACTTAGTTTAAAGTAATATCCTTAATTCTCTAAACTTATATAGAAAACTTTGTTCTTATACTCCAAGGTCTAATTTGTCTAGTGGATAGGAGCTGGTACAGTAACCTGAGGAATGTAGATCAATTCCCACCATAGTTGAATTTTTCTTTTTTTCATTTTTTTCCCATTTTTATTAAACTTATTTAATGTTTTTAAAGTATTTAGAAAGAGATAGTAATAAAAAAGACAATCAGTTACACCATTTATGTTTTATAAAGATATTTTCTTTTACTCCAACACAAGTGATAAATCACTCTTAGCGAAGAGTGAAAATATCACTCTTTTGAAAAGTGGTGAATGACTCGAAGCCGACTGGCTCACTTATCACTTTGCCAAAGAGTGAGAAATCACTCGATTCGAGTGAAAAATCACTCTTCCAGTTTTAGAGAGTGTGAATGCAAGTCTGAGTCTGAGTTGCGAATATAAATTCGTATGTTTCAGCACGCGAAGCAATGGCGCTGACTCAATTTTACCTTGTAATCTTGGATGGCGAGCCGATCGAGCAGCGGTGCCGGCGGATACAGACGCAGCGTCTCCGACATGACCTGCTGCAGGTAGTTCATCTCGGCGACGCGCTCGTAGCTGAGCGACTGTTCCCCGCCGTCGCCCAGCTTCTCGCGTATCTCGTCGCGCACCTTCTTCTGGATCTCTGGGTGCTTGGCGAGCTCCAGCAGGACGAAGGACATGGTCACGGCGCTCGTCTCCAGGCCCGCGACGAACATGATTGCCGACTGGGCCAGCAGAGAGTCGCCCTCGAATTCTACGTAAACGCCAAATGGAATATCAGAAAGATCGCGATATTCGTCGGGAATCTGCTTTGGGCATGGTTTAAACGATTTTAAAACTAGGTCATTTTTGCGCGTTTATATTCTGCCATGCCAGCTCTAAACTCTTCGACATTTCCACAAAAAGAAATGGGGATGTATATAATCGAAGTAAGTGTTTATACACACATATAAGTTGAAACCTCACAAATAACATTTTTCATTGATATAATACTTTCTCGGAGAGAAAGAAGAAAATGATTTTCACAACTAGGCCATCATTCAACAATTAATTACGATTATTGCAAAATCTTGTTCGTTATTTTTTAAAAATATTTTTACGTTTACGTCAACACTTACTAAATTCTTTGCTTTGCGCTTCGTTTTTGAGTTCCAAGAGCAAATCGATAATGTCGCCCCTCTTCACTCCCGTCTTCTCTCTCTCGTTCATCGATTCCCAGAATATTTTTCGGAAGAATTCGGTATGCTCACCGAATAATTCGCTACCGAGAATATCGTTCAGCTTGGGAAAGAAGAAATTGTAGAACATCTTTAAGGTATTCGAGAGGTTCTGAGCAAACAGCTTGCGACCTGCAGTAATTAATCATTTTTTTAATATATTTATAATTATTATATTTATATATAATCTTTATTTCAGACTTGAGGGGGAGGACATTACACTTTCTCGGGTCGGAAAAATCGACTTTTCAGAAAGTATCCTATTGGAAAGTATTTCAATACTATTCTCTGAAAATTTCAGAGGGAAATCTCAAATACCTTCAAAGTTATAGACGATTATAGCGCCAAGTGTCAGGTAGATCAAATCGACCGCGCGGCGCGCTAAACGCGGTTTTCTCAAAACAACGTTTTGTAATCGGCGTGCACGATAACTCAAAGACTATTTAACCGATCGGTCTGAAATTTGAATACGTTATTCTACACGACGTTATTCTAGCCCCAGTATAAACTAAAATAAAAAAGATTGGTTAATTCTGTCCTCAATTTTTAACGTATTTTTTACGAAAGAAAATGCTATTTTTGAGCCTACCAACTTTGTAGATCCGCCATTTCGTGAATTTTCGCTGAATCAATTTAATTGTAGTCTATACTGGGTCCATAGTCATACTTTATCTAAGGATATTCTTTCTCCAGACGTTGCAGTGAGCTGCAATCGTGCACGCCAGCAAATTCAAATTTTAAAAGACTTTCATGAGGTTGCAAAGACCCGAACAAAAAATCATTAAAAAAATTATGTAAATTTCATTTATTGTATTTGAAGACATAAAATATATGTCAGAAAAATTTATTTTCCCTATAGTTTTCCCGTAATCTACATGCAATAAACTTTACGTTAAAAAAAGTTTCATTCAAAATGATGTTTCCTACGTAGAGATGTTTTATTTTGACAAAAAAGCAGTATCCCACATAGTTCGGCATCTCTGTTTCGCACTATCCTATGTAGACCAAAGATATTTTGGCAACCCGATTCCTATAATTTCTTTATACCTCGGATCATATCTTGAATCTCTAATTTTACCTAAAATAACCTGTTCCTTTATATCTATACTTCTTTTCCGTACCTCTCTTTTTATATCATTGCCTACAGTTTTTCTATTCTCTATAAACTGTGTACTTAAACCTAAACTATTATAATACCTTTCCCTTTATTGATATACGTTTCCTCTATTTTTCATTATCTTTTCCTTCCAGCATACCTAGTCAGTCTATATCCTCTTCTTGCTTAGCAATGTTTTCCTAAACCTCATGCCATTTTTGCAATACGGTCCCCATAGTTCCATTCGATTCATTATTAAAATTAAATCCTATATATTTGAACTCTTTTACTTCCTCCAACTCCTCGCCTTCCCATTTCCATTCTTTCTCTACTAAGAATCAATTTTCTTTCTTTAAGGGGTAACACCACTCTAGCGGCCCGAAAAAATGCCTAATTTGTACGATTTTTTACAAGAGTAGGAAAGAAGGGATCAAATTTATTTTTTGAGGGTTTACTATTTTATTTTATATTGAGATACAAAAATATATTTTTTTTACATTTAAATACAAAATGGCGGCTATACAGCGAATCTCGTGAGAAGCCTTTTTCAAACTGGGAGAACAGATTACTCGTAAACTATTGCATGGATTGGATTGAAATTTTTTTTATAACCAATTTACATCGTTTTTTTTTTCAGAAAAATCGACGTTTTTTTCAGAAGTATGCCATTTCTACAAAAAATTAAATAAAAAAAACCCTACGTACTTCTAAAGTTAACGTTATATAGATTAAGAATTTCTTTGGTTTTTTGTTCCAGGTCTCATACTTTCCGAGAAAAGTGTTCTCCCGTTTGGAGGTTTGAGAAAAAGGCTTCTCACGAGATTTGCTGTAAAGCCGCCATTTTGTATTTAAATGTAAAAAAAATATATATTTTTGTACCTCAATATATGTATAGTAAACCCTCAAAAAAGAAATTTGATCCCTTCTTTCCTACTCTTGTAAAAAATCGTACAAATTAGGTATTTTTTCGGGCCGCTAGAGTGGTGTTACCCCTTAAGTAATCTCATTAATGTATCTATCATGCCAACTAACGCTTCCTTGTTTTTAGCTAATAGAACGATGTCGTCTACATATGCAAGCGATCATAACCTACCATTATCTAACTTTACGCCCTCTACTTTCCTTTCCTTAAATTCCTCTTTCAAACCCGCTATATATATACCGAACAAAATAGGATTTAGTATGCATCCCTGTCGTAATCCTTTTGTTGTTCAAAACTCTTTCATTATACTACTTCTCTACATCCTCTCTATTAAATATGTACTAATAATACTAATAAAGTTGTGTTAAAAAATAATACCCATGTTTTTCATTATTTCCTACAATACTTCCCTGTCCACTGTGTCCAAAACTGCCTTTAAATCAACGAACATTGTATATATTTTTTCTTTTCTATTCTTTGCCCTCTGTAAGTATGCCACATGATTTAACACGAAAACATTATATGTTGAAGGGCCGGATGCAATAAGGGGATTAGCGCTCGAAAACGCGTAAAAGTATGGTCCAAGGAGAGAATTTTGAAAATTGATCAAATTGAAATGTTGACAATTGATACACATAGGAAATTTTATTCAGCATCTTTTTTTATTAAAACAAAATTTTGATCTTTAGTTTTATAATTATTTAAGAAAAACGCAATTTTTAGCTTATTGAGAAAAATTCAATACATTTTTCTCTTCAAATCATTGTAACTTCGCGTTGTTTTAATATTTTTTATTCAAACTTTAACATAATAATTTTCAACATATTTTACGTGTGTTAGAACATTTTAAAAAAATTTTAGAGACTTATAGTAAATTATTTTAACTATTACTTTAAAAATCTGCCATTGATACAATGAATCACAAAAGTTGTGTAACAAAATTTCGAATCATAAAAATTGTCAGGGCGAAAAATGTTCATTATATATCGAGAAAGTTTATTGGAAAGTTTTAAACCTTGATTGATAATGGTGAAAAAGTATGAACGATTTACAAATTGCATGCGACTTCGGCAATTATTCTCTCAATTATGCTTATTTCAACATTTTTACTGTACAAACAAGCGTTTTATCCTTCCTAACCCTTCTTGTGTAGTCTCCTTTTTCTCCTAACCCTATGAATTTCCTTTTATCCCCAATTCTTATAATAAAATTCCCTTCTGTAATTAACCTGCCTCCCTGTATAAAGACATTTTCAGAAGGTAGGATTCTCCCATACTTTATCTATGTTTCCTGTGTTATAAACTGACCATATTGTTGTTACTTCCGTTCCCTCATTGATTACAGATTTTATCAGGCCTTCCTCTATTTCTAAACCAATTCTACTGCCCTTCATATGCCAATCTTTCTTTATACCAATTATAAACCCTCCCTTCTCCCTACCCTTTACATGAACACGTTTGGCTTCTATTATTTTCCAAATAAATTCATTTGAAAGATAATTCCCAATGCGAATCTTATCTTTTTCTTCCACCTATGTTTCTGACAAGCTAACAAAACCACCTTGTTCTACATAGCCCAGAAATCCCTATCTTCATTCCATATTTCCGCTATATTACAAAATATTAGCAAAATTTTTCTGTTCGCTTCTTTCTGTTTCTGTCTCAATAATTTTGATTTTTCTTAGTTTACAATTATTATATAATTATACTGCTATCAATAGAATTTTTTTAATAAACCGCTGGAATAATCTAAGGTATTCTCTTAACCAGTACTATAACACAAATTGTATTTTGAATAATAATAATAATAATAACCATAATAATATTAATAATAACAATAATAATAATTACAACGTATGAATGGCATTATTTTATTTTATTATTGTTTTTTCCTACCTATATACCCTATTCGGATTTTTACAGAATACCCCCTCCACCTGTGTGTGGAGGTATTTGATCCTAACAAACCCCTATCATAAATCCCCACACCGTTCTCGCATACGTCCAAGTTACCGACAATGACAGGTTTCTATCTATGTCGGCAACCTGCAATGGAGGAAAACTCGTAGGAAAAACCTCCGCCAGGACGCAGTATTATAAGGAAATAAACTTGCTAGTCAAGTATCATTCCTTACCAACTGGAAGAAACACTATTGTTGATGCCCTTGGCTGTGCGAGCGGTCATCCATCCAAGTACAACCGCGCCGCAACGCTGCTGAGCTTTCGTGAGCGATCCGCCACGCAACCACTGACCCCACCAATGGTGGCTGGCGTATGAATCGCATTATATTACTATTATTATTATTAGTATTGGTATTTATTGCTACTTTATGAGTATCACTATTTACTAAATTATAAAAATCATGTCTGTTTGGCTGTTTCCCTAAAAAGCTTGAATTAGGATGCTACGGTTGAAGGCTAGGTCTAAATATAGCATAGATGGCTCAATATGTACAGATGTTGTAATAAGCATCGGTTTATTGCCAATTAGCGGTTGTGTATATATGTCATATGGAGATATAGGAAAGACTAATACTTAACAAAGACGTATACAGTGCCTATATAGATGCATCTTTGCACTCATTGACGTTATCTTACATTTCGATGACTTGCAGAATACAATGACTCGCACTAATATATCAATACTTAATTACCGTTGCTGCTTGCTGCTATCTTTGATAAATATATATTTACATATGAGAGAACAAATGATAGTAAACAAAACAAATAAGGTAAGTGTAGAGGATTAAATTATTACTTATTTAATAATAAATCGGACTTAAGAAAAAGTATTTAAGTACGAAAGTATAGAGTATAAAATCTAATTATAATCACTATTGTCTCAAATTGTTTCTTTCTTATGACCAAGTTAGAACATTTTGATTAATAAGAACTGTTAAATTTTTTTTAAAACTTTCTTATAGTTACTGTCATTAGATCAAATTAACCAAGTCACCAGAGGCGCCAGACACTAAATACCAATATACCATCTACCAGAGACTAAAGTCAAAATAAAATAAAATAAATAAGTCAAATAAAAATAAAGCTAAGATTTCTTTTAACAATTTAGATCTTTTTCGAACTTTGAGATTTTTCTATCATTTATTTAAGATTTCATTGCAACTATTATATAAATTATTTTTAAACTTGTTTGAACATAAACAACATTTTTACAAATTGATTTTGTACACAAAAAGCGCATAAGAAAATAAAATCCCATCATATTCTACGATAATTTGCGTGCCGAGATTTAGAGGTTTCACAACGGTTAAATTACAGATATTACCACTCCATTAGCCAGATGTATTTCAAATTGTTAGCAATTTGACATACACGTTTTGCTATCGATTTCCTTAAGTTTGACGTAAAACTGCATCCGTATGTGCTGGAAATTTTGTATCAACTATTGAAGTAAATTATGAGGGCAAAGTGAAGGCAAAATTACAGCAACTATTGCTCATGATGTGCAGGCGTATCATAGGCATAAATTACCATCATATTGTCGTCACATTTCTCGATTTTTATGTAACACAAATTTTCATCAATATGCTGTTATTAATTCCCTCCCTCTCTCTCTCGCACTGTCGCATATATAAGTAATTTTATTAAATATTATGTGAATAATATTGAAAATAAAATAATATAATATTTTAAAAATATTGAAAACACGTTGAAAGCCAATTGATGTACAAAACTTGCAGCAACAGTTTACATCAAATGTAAGTAAATCTGCGTCCATATATGGCAGCAATTTGATGGCAAGCTTTTGCAGTCAATTTCAATTTCTCGAGTGCAAGTTGGAAGCAGATTGCTAACAAACATTGCACAGCAACTATTGCTGCGAGTTTGCCACGGCAAGCCTGGCTAATGGGTCAGGTATTTATTGTAAAATTTTTTTTGGAATGATTACTTTTAACTCAGACTGTTCCCCTTAAAAATATGTAAAAAAAAACTTTAATTTAAAAACTTATTTTAAAATTTGTATGGGGCATTTAAGAAAGATATTGAAAAAGGAACGATTCGAGACAGTAGAAAGCTCTTTTTAATTTTTGCGCAAAAATTGCACTCACTGCGCACGTAGAACTCGGGCAAGGGCTCCACGAACGAGTCCGTCTTGATGCCGAAGGTCAGCGACGAGATGATGTCCGTGGTGAACTTGGTAGCGACCGATTTCATCTCCATGGTGACGTTCTCGCCGTCCTCGGGCACATTGGCCTCCAGATAAGATCTTATGTTCCGCGAGCACTCCACCATCAGCTGGAAGAGCTTGCGCTGCTTGCCCGAGGTGAAACCCGGCGACAGCTTCGTCCTGAGGTACTTCCACTCAGGATTATCGATGCTGAACAGGTTCTGACTGCCCACCACGTCGGTCTTCCTCTTCGAGGCGAAGTACCTGAGAAACAGAGAGAGAGAGAGAGAGAAGAGAGAGAGAGAGACTGTTTTTATTTCGTTCGCACGTTTCAGTAAGAAGCTTGGAATTTGTAAGCTTCCCTGGTAGAAAATTAACCATCATTTATGACCTGTTCGCTATCTATTGAGCAACTTCCGTGGTTAATTTGTAGCCAACAATGTTTTTTGGTTTAATCGAGCTTAGAATATAAAATTTAGTTTACTAATGCGAGATATAAGTATAAGCGAAGTTGCAGTATCGCATGCATTCTAAGTTTTAACTCCGATTCTACATAAAATATATGCCAATGATGCCCAGTATAGGTATTGCATAAGTGCATGCGCACGTGCACTGCGTCGAACGCTTAGATGATTCGCACGCTAAAAGCATAAGAACATAAGAAATATATGTACACAAGAAATAAGAGAAATAAGTTTTTTATCAGATTTTTTGCTTAAAAAGTTGAAAAGGATTGCTGAATAAAAGTTGCTCAATGGAATCAAATAAATTTAACCACTAAAGCAATTTTTACTTAAGTCATTGAGCTAGAGTAGTTGTACAAGTTCAACGCAAATAAATAAACAGTATTTGTTCCAATTTATGTACTTATTTGTTAATTAATATATATTTATTAATGCAGACGATTAAATTAAATCAATATTTATCGTACGTATCTTACAAGAAATACAAGAGATAATATTTGTAGGTTAGGTTTGAATATTTTCAGCATGTAGGCTCGGTGCGCCACATGCTAATATAATTTTTTAATTACTTGTTCTCTTTTAAGTATCTAATTCGTATTCAATTATTTCAGGTTCATTAAATTTTATTTATAAATAATTCTATAAATTGTACCACCTTTTGGCCATAAGTTGGGTTGTTGACCGTAATATGGGCCATAAATTGACCACACACCATAAAATTATGCATTATAAGGCGAATAGTTGGTCAACGTTTCTACCAGGGTAACTTAAGTCGACTCTCTTAGTTACTGACTGGGTCAATTTAGTCAAAGGGTCAAAGTGAATAGCAACGAAAAATTAAATCTAATATATTGGTGGCCCTTATACGAAGAATTAGCATGCAAGAATTCTTCGGGCTACTTGATTTATTTGGGTAGTCTGAATTCTCGTGTAACCCGATCATTTTGTGTGTTCCAAAACCGTTGAGTACCTACCACCCTACCATCATTGTTTATCGGCATAACACCAATCTATATATATAATAGAGTCTGTCTTCGTGTGAAAATTATGAAAAGCCGTGGTCTTTTTAAGAAAAACGCTAATGAAAAGTGCCAGTCGATCTTTGTGGGAAAGCATGAAAAGTGTCATATAATTCTTCGCGAGGGCCGCTATATTGCCTCGTGTGTCATATACCTGTCCGGGAAAACGTTGAAGTCCTTGACGAGGCAGTGCTTGATGGCCTCGGCGTTGCGCAGCAGCAGGAATGGCTTCTGCATTATGTAGACGCCGACCGCGGGCTGATCCGGCGGGCTGGACTTGTGCATCTCGCCCAGGACCGCGGGCGGCGCCGAGCGCATGAGGATCGCGTCGCGAAAGTGGCCGTAGAACCAGTGGGCAGGGGGCGAGTAGACGCCCCGACGCTGCCAGTAGGTCTGCTTGTACCTGGCCCAGAGGTAGAAGCCGACGAAGAGCGTGGCGAGGATCGTGCCAAGGTTGAGGAGGGTGGTTAGCTCCGCCATCGCGACGCACGGCGGTCCCGTCTGTTGTACTTTTTATGCTTGTTTGTAGCCTGAAGAAACCCTAAGCCAATTTTCAAATTAGTTTGAATTTCTCAAAAAAGATAGTCTAAATAAGATGTACTTTTTTATTCCAAATGTTCAAAATGTCTTTCTAACATGTTTTTTCGATTTTTCTTTACTATATTGATAAAAACGATTTTTTTTTCAAAAACATACGATAACACAAAAAGAAAATGGTATTCACATAAACTTTTGTATTTATAAACAAAGATCGATTTTTCACCTTATAGTCCAGTTGCGTCTACGTTGAAATCGCGCGCGCTACTGAACTCGGACTTACTATTTCATGGTCATTATATGTCGTACCTATCTCATGCGTTAAAAGATAAAATCTTCCGCTTATACTTTTTTAGCCGCGCGCTGCGCATGCTTTATTCAGTTTTTTCCTCCGTGCTATAACTGAACGATGATTAATGCTTTATTAGCTGGACTGCAGGCGTCAGTACCATCAATATTATACAATTTATGTGTATTGACTTAGTTCTGACTCTGTTGCCATCGGAAGAATACAAACGAGATTATCTAACGCAATATTTTTCTTTGCAGAACGTTTCTTGACTCGAATAAAATTCTTTTAAATAACAAATTAGATTCTTTAGTAACCTTTTGCAAATCATTTATTGGCGCTCTCAGATTTAACGCATCATCAAAATTTTTATGATTTTTTTCACCAAATTGCAAACAAGTGGATTTTTATGCTAATATTTATTTTTCGATCAAAAGCAGGCATTTCAATAGTTATTTTTCATCCATCCTTCGTGTTATAAGTATGGGTCTAAATGCGTTAACAAGTTGGTTTAAGGGAGCCAACTTGAGTCAAATCCTGTGAAGAATTATCAGACATAATATAGACTGCAAAAATCTTTTAATTTAAATTTAACTAAGAGAGTGTCACATGTTAAAACATAATTTGTTAAAGTTTTGAGAGATGTTTGCTGGTAATATTTAAAAATGAAGTGTAACACCATTAATTTATTCCAATGTGCCCTTATTTTTTAAATATACGCCAATTGACCTGAATTGTGGGCTATTTTAGTGAAAAATGGTACCTCTACTTCTGATCACGGCTCTTCAAATTTTTACACTTGAAAGTCGGTACAGTAGAAAATAAAAGTAAGCGAAAAAAACAAATCTTAAATCAAAACTCTTTCCTCCTAACGAGTTATGTCTAGACACACAACTAGACACAATTCGATGTGTCAATATCTCGATACCGCGCGTCAAGTTGTATCTAGGCACAATTCGAAGAGATGCCGGAGGTTCGTATTGACTGGATACGGTGTCCTGGAGCTTATGGTGGCAGACGATGATATCTAGGTAGTGCGATCCATAGGTTTCGGTATCTAGCTATAAATACTGGTCGGAGAAAATGTTCAGGCGGTTATAGTGGCCAATAACGAGGTCAAGGTAGTGCGCTCAGTAGTTTTTAGTGTCTAGATATACTGGTCGAAGACGGTGTCAAGTAAAATAAATAAAAATAAATATTTTTACTTGAGAGTACAAGCTCGTATTAGTACTTTAAAAGTATGAATATGTAGCCTTATAAAGGCATAAAGTGGTATTTTTTCGAAATTTGTATTTATTACAGAGACAAAATTATAAAAGTGAAAAGCTGGTAAGGAAGGAATCTGGCAGGTATTTCACATGTCCTTAAAACTACGTACCGATGATAACTACAGTTGACAGACTGACAGTGTGAAGTGAAGGGGAGATTATATTTTAAAAATAAGTGCGGTATGAATTGAAGTAGATCTTCAGCAGCTTCGCTGTTCCATTTTCGTGATAATCAAGGCAGACAAAACGATCAATGTAACCATATAGATTTGACAATAAATAACTGATCTCATCGATCATCAAATATACACATATAATAGCGAAAACGCGATATGATCTCTAACAATCTTGGATAATATATATACGCTGCATTTCTTACAAGTGCCTTACTCATTTTGATCGAACAAAAAAAGGTATACCTTTTATTGTTACAGTAATAGAGTACCTTGTGCCTTTATTAAAAACACAAATGTAATAAAATCAGTTACAGAAAACTCACATAATTACAAAACTTATAAGCAATTTATGCCACAAATCATTTTATCCCGCGGTCACGATCCTTCTCAAGTCGTCCGCTATTTGCTCTCGAAATATCAGCGTCCTTCTAGCATAATTCGTAGCATAAGTCGACGTGCATGGATTTGCGCACAGTACCCATCAGTTCAGCTGAGGCTGGTAGACACTGATGTCGTCGCCCAGCCGCACGACGCCGCGTCTGTACAGACCGCAGTAGATGCCGATCGCGGGCGCGTGGTTCTCCAGTGCGTCCAGCTCCGCGTTCTTCAGCTTTCGATAGCTGCACATGGAAAATAAAGAGCAGAATCATGTGTAGCTATATGATAGCGCGATACGAGGAGCATGACGAGGCACGCCAGTGTCTTTCGCTGTGTCACGGTGAGGAGCGGATTTTTGTAGGCTGCGCATCGACATAATTAAACTAAGTTTGCAGATAAATAAACGATTGGCCATAGCTTAACCAAATATTACCGAACATAAAATTAAATGTATTCTAGATTACCAATTTTTTAGTAAATTTCACAATTTTATTGTTGTATATGAAAAATTAAATGGGTTTAGTAATTACAATTATTTATTAGGCATTTTCACGTGTGAAGTTGCCGCCGAAATGACCGATCGCTGGAGGAAAACATTGCCTTTTTTAAAATGTAAACAAACTTAAAATAAATGTATTCAAGACGTGTAAAGTGCTTTTCGCTGGAGATAGAGTGGATAATTAAGTAGGGGAGACCGCGGGGCAAAGTGAGCCTAAAAAAGTTTGAGCACGAATATATAAATATATTTCAACTATCAATAATTCTAAATATATTAAATATACACTGTAAATAAATGATTGTGGAATTTTACTACTCGTTTCGTAATTTTGCGACTGTAAGTGACGTAAAAACACCATTAGAATTGTGTTATTACCATAATTGGTAAATTTACCACTTTGGAAATGGGTCGCTTTGTTACTTACTTTGGATATGGTGATTTTACCAACGGTAACAGTGTAATAATTCCACAACAGTAGTAGTAAAATTCACACAAGCATTGTAAAAGTACCACTCGTAAAGCCATCTTAGATTATCTTAGAGACACCGGAAAAAAGTGCCAGTCAGCTGCCGAATGTATGTGCGAAGCTGATTTTCGACGTTTCATCGATTTTTTCCTTCTTTTCTTCCATTAAACATCAAAAAGGTATGTCGTTATTTATATATTATACTAGTTTCTCATTCAGAGTGTACATTCATTTATATTCCGTAAAGATTTTGCCGTGCCGATCACTCCAATACAACGATATATATATATGTATTTGCTCCGAAGCTGATTTTCGACGTTTCATCGACTTTTCTTGCACCTCTCTTCCTTTATATTATAAAATATTCTATTCGTACTACTAGAAAATAAAATTTCTTCAAAGAATATAATCATCATTAATTTATTGGCGTATCATCAAAATTTCTATTCATAACCTAAATTTCACCACACTCATTGAAATTTTACTATTGGGGTGGTAAAATTACTACTGTGTTTATGAATTTCAACTCCTAATCCATCAACTCGTGAAATTACTACCCTCCGTATCCTAATTTTATTTCCATATGGTAATTTTACTACCCTATGGTATTTTACAATTTTTTAGGAAAATTTACTACTTTGGAAATGGGTCGGTTTGTTACCAACTTCCGATGTAGTAATTTTACTACACATTTTTTTTACAGTTTAGACTTTATTTAATATAAATTTCAAGCACCAAAACTGCAAAGTAATTGAAAGCATTTTAAAATTCACAAGAAAAAAATGAGAATGCATACTTTGTCACGAGCTTGGGGTAAAGTGAGCCTTTGCGCGGGGCAAAGTGAGCTTCAATAAATATGCAGATAAAAGTTTAAATTACGATAAATTAATAAGTTTTATTTAACTTTTAATCGTAACTTAATCAATTTGTTAACAGACATATAAGTTTAAAGCTTTACAAAATATATTTATCAGACATAACCATAGAGACAATTTGATATATAAGCTCGCTTTACCCCACTCAGTTTGCCCCGAATGCAGGTGCGACGTAGGAATGTTTTTAAGAGATTTACGTATTGTCTTATTGTATTAAAAAAATAGTTTTTGAAATGTTAGAGTACTTAACTATAAAACAAGAAATTTTTGTAATAAAATAGCATACATAACACTTCTTTATCTAACAACCAAAACATGCTAAATTATCATATCGAGTGGTTTAAAAATTCATTGTTAATTTTTTTACTGAATAATCGATTATATGTACCACGAAGCGTTTAAAAATCATTGATTACATGGATTATTTTTATATATAAGTGAAATTAATATAAATGTTTTATTTATGTAGAAATATAGAGAAAGCTCACTTTACTCCGGTCTCCCCTAATTACATGTGTAGAATGTTAACAAAAATATGAGAGCGCCACCTATAATGTATTTATCACAGAATATAACAAAAATACCAGACTCTGGTATTTCCGTTTTCCGTTAGTTTATATATGAAAAACACAACTTAAGAATTTGAATAAATTAGTAAACATAAGGAAAGTGTTAATTTATCGATATTAACGCTTCAAATTAGTTAAAAGTTGGTATTTTTAAACAAAATGGAATTAGTATTCATGCTTATTTCGAAGTTAGTATGGGCGTGGAAATACAATATTTGAATACTCTAATTACATGTAATGATAGAGGATTCATTAAAATTAAAATTTTTGCAAATTATCAAGATACTTTTAAGAATAAATATGAATATTTTGATATGAAAATGTTTTTTAAAGTCAAACATTTTGCTTCAGTTTTCATAAGCAAGATGCAACAAGTTTACATAATTTTAAGCATAAATATGAATCTTTTCGTGTGCTCTAAAAAAATGCGTTACAATATCGCTGATCTTATATCGGGTCCGTCGGTTTTTTTGAAAAACTTGTTATATTTCTATCGAGTTCTATTATTTTTATTATTATGCTGTAACAGCTATATTCTGTTATATTACAGTTAATAGATAAGAGGCAAAAACGTGTCTTATATAGCTTAAAAGTATTTGCGAATTTCAGTAAATTTACGCGCATTTATAACAAGCAATTTACCTTAAAGTAATAAACAATAAACAATAAATCAACAATTTATATTGAACCATATTTTTAACAATAACAAATATAATATATTTAAATTTTATTGCATAATATAAATAATAGAACTATAATAGTTTTGTTACAAAAACCAGCTGATAATAAAACTATGGTTCAATATAAATTATTCAAGATAAACTGTTTGTTACAAATAAGTGTAAATTTACTACACTTTATAGATATTTATAAGCTATAAGATGCGTATGTAAACTTTTTGCCTCGTTTAAAGAATCCGGGTGAAGAAAAAACTATATGAAATTTGACGTCGTGTTTATAGAAACTTAAAAATAATGTTTGCACATTATAAAGCATTTTCACGCCAAAATATTAATCTTTATGCTTAAAAGTATCTTGATAATTTGTAAAAATTTTAATTTTAATGAATTCTCCATCACTACATGGCATGGAGTATTCGAACATTGGAATTCCACGATCATACTAACTTCGAAATAAGCATGAAAACAAACTCAATTTTCTGTAAACATACCGACTATTAAGTAATTTGAAGCGTTAATATCGATAAATTAATACTCTCCTTATGTTTACTAATTTATTCAAATTTTTAAGTTTTGATTTTCATATATAAACTAATAGAAAACGGAAATAACCGAGTCTGGTATTTTTGTTATATTCTGTGATAAATACATTATCGGTGGCGCTCTCACATTTTTTTAACATTCTTCACATGTAATTACTTAAATATCCACTGTTTCTTTGGCGAAAAGTACTGTACACGTCTTGAATACATTTATTTTAAGTTTATTTACATTTTAAAAAGGCAATGTTTTCCTCCAGCGATCAGCCATTTCGGCGTCAACTTCACACGTGAAAATGCCGAATTATAGCAATTTTGATATGGTAAATCAAAATAGATTTTCAAATAAATTTAACTCATCATAATTTTAATTCTTTCGTATAATACATAGGTAGTACAGGATATAGTAAACATATTTTTTAGTGTATGTTACTTAAATTTTCTTAATTACAGCCATTAGCAATGTTTATTTGACAGGATTTTCCATTCGAAACTTCAGTACACTTTTAGAAACCAATACTATAAACTATTCTCAGTGTAGAAGGAAAATATGTTGCTAGTTTACTTTTTTCTTACCACAATGGTGGTGTAATAAGTTCACGCGTGAAGTTAGCAAAAATACAGGGAGGTGTCAAGAATTTTGTGAGTGTCATATTTTTCAATAATTCTGTTTGACTCGTTCATCGTTATTTACGTGATGATCAAATATTAAAAGCAATTTTTGATTTACTGTTAGCTACAAAATTAGAACGTACAGCGTACACTGACACAAGTTTATAGTAAAATATACTTTAATGCTATTTTTTTGAAAATTGGAACAACAATAGGACAAGTAAGAGAACAATGGCACAATTTGGGTCCATAATCTATAAATTCCGTCAATTATGTTATGTTTTCTTGATATCGACTTTCGTCGCAAGTGAGCGGGTGTGTGCATGAGTGTTGTATGTATGTGCATTGTATGCAGTGTTGGGTAGTAACTAGTTAGAAGTAACGAAGTTACCAAGTTAAGTTACTTTACTTGTAACTTTCTAGTAACTTCATTACTTTTTTTAATAAATAACTTGAAACTTAACAAGTTACATTTTGACTGCTAATTTGTAGCTGTTTATTAAAAAAATTTAAGTTCTTTAGTATAACTGAACTAATAATCCGCACCTTACCGGCATCACATTTACATATTTATTCTCTGTAATGAATGAATATTTCTAAAAGAACATCATACTATTCCCTCCGTATTCTTACCAGGAACCTTCAGTTAAATTTTCAAAAACTTTCATTATTAACTCCCGCAGAAAAATGCGTTTGAGAATATACAACTATAGTTAAATTTTCAAACATATTAACTGAAGGTTCCTGGTAAGAATTAGAAATATTTATTTATTGCAGAGAAAAAAATATAAACGTAATGCCGGTAACGTAGGAAATAATAATAATAATAATAATAATTCACTTTCACATCTCCTTAACATTTTTTTATCTTTTAGAAGAAAATGATTTTGCTTGGATTAATTAAACTTTTCTTAAAAATTTTATTTTGGAAAATTTATTATGTTTATGAATATTATACAATATATTATAACGATTTTATAAAATTTTTCATTACAAAAATGTAGGGGTATAAGGATTTTGATTCCATTAAAGAGGCTCCTGCGTCTATCATACTAGTCAAATTGAATCGAAAATTTGATGATAACTTTTATGCATATATTTATACTTAAAAATCTTAAATGTATTTATACCTTTAATAATATAAACATTAACAATTCAATAAATATTAATACAGATACTATTTTGGATTCGGCAGTGAATAACATATGCGAGAAGGACAGGTTCGTCTTCCGCGCATGCGCGCCGATGGGTGGTATATAGCTATATATATAGCTATATATATATATATATATATATATATATATATATTACTATAGCGTCGTGTCGTGCGTCGTGCGTGCTGCATGTAAAAAGTTCTAGTTGATAAGTATTATTCTAGTTGATATTATTTTGTGTATTATGTGAAAATGACGCAACCTAAAAAAGTTTGGGATGCTAGTTTTACGTGGGCCCATAGTTAAATTTTTATTGTTAATTTATATTTAAAATAATTGAAAAACTAAAAACTATAATTTCCAGAGTATTTTATTTACCCATAGACTTAATTAATTAAAATAAAAAATACAATTATGACGATTTATTCTTTATTGAATGTTTTTGTTTGAAATTGGAATCTAAAATTGCGCGCGCTTCTCCCGAACGCCGTAGCCAAGATGGCCGCTCAGCTGACTTCCCTACAGCTGCCGGATATAACCCGAATTTATTCAAGCTTTCGCTAATATCTCTTTTTTTAGTTCGATAACCGATATTTTAAATAATGTCATTTGAAAGAGGAGATTTTTTCCTACAAAACTGATATAATAACATTACTGGACAAATCAGATTTCATTCGTAATTAACTGATTCAACTTCGTCTGCTATAAGAGTCCATGTTAAAACTGCCAACTTTGAGCTCAAATTTCTTGAGTTTTGGCCGATAAGCGGTATAAATAAGGGCACCGTTAGATTGAGCGTATTCTAAACTTTAAAAAATGATATGTCCGAGTTCGAAACATTACGCGCAGGAGCCTCCTTAAGCAAAGAAGATAGCCCCAAGGGTTAGTAAGCACCTCGACCACGCGCAGCGCGATAGTCAATTTCCAAATATTTCCAAACGTCATGTAGGTAACAGGATAACGCTTGGCCGATAACATACCGGCAATATCGATAAAAGTATGTATTTAAAAACAGTACATTGGAAACATGTCAGTTATCTTTTACAATATGTTTTTAGATTCTCTACATATTTCTCAAGTATTGCAAAAGATAACTGACATGTTTCCAATGTACTGTTTTTAAATACATACTCTTATCGATATTGCCGGTATGTTATCGGCCGAGCGTTATCCTGTTACCTACATGACGTTTGAAAATATTTGGAAATTGACTGTCGCGCTGCGCGTGGTCGGGGTGCTTACTAGCCCTTGGGGCGCCTCACTTTGTTTCACAGCTTTGCGCTTCTATCAAGGTCTATCTTCTTTGCATTAAGTAGTTAATTGTAAATATTAAATGGTGATATTATATGCATAAGCAAACTGAAAACAGGTTATAGAGTCAAAAGCTTTCATCAAACCCTCTGTCATCGATTAATTGCAAAATATGGCCATGTGCATACATTGATGCAAAGGGTTTCCAATACTTTTACTGTAAGAATAGAGTAATAAGCGCCAGGTTACATATTACAAAAATTTATCAATATCAGCTATTTTAATCGCAGTAAAAAACTAACTCTCTTAAGCAACAATTATCGCTTATCGCTATGTTATTATAAAATATATTTGTTATATTTTGCAACTAAAGAATTTACTAATCAATGTGTTACACCGTATTTTTTATAAAAAATTTCGTAAATTCAGGTACGCTATAACACCAAAATTATCCTTAACACAAGTCTTACAGATATTTTAAAAGAATTTCTCTGATTTCGTGAGCGTAGATGCCGATTGCCATGTCAAGTTTATAAAATAAATTTGTCATATTTTAAACAAGCGTTTTTGGAGTTTGTACTGCTCAAATTTAAAACAATATATTTAAGATATTAAAAAACTATTATGCTAAAATTTATATCAACTCTATTATTTAAGTAAGTAGCTACGTTTTTTCGAATAATAAAACCATGTAAAATAACAATGCTTTATTATACGGAAAAAATTTGGTGAATAGAAACAACTTTTACGATAACTTTGAATTGCTTTTCAAGTAATGATAGCAAAACTCGTTACATTTTTGTATGCAGTAAGTATAACTTTAACTAGTTACTTTTAAAGAAGTAACTTACCAAACACTGATTGAATGTGTGTGTACAGGTGTGTGTTGTGTGTATGTGTATGTGTGTGTTTTAAAAAGATTAAAACAATATTAAAAGATCGCATTAAATCAAATAGCATAATTAACACATTTTTCAGGTGAATTTAAATGTATACTAAATTGTAGAATTGCAAGGTGAAGTTGTTGACGAGTGCCCACTATTTTAGTTCTAGTCATATTGAAAGGGAAATTTTATTTTTGGAAATTCGAACGGACACCTATTTCATATTAGACTACTGTATTTTATTTCAATATTATTCAAGTAGTCTTGCCACTACCGAATTCAGGTATGTTCAATAATTTTGTACAAACGGATTTTATAAGATAACCACGGATAAATATTATTAAAAATACATAATTATGAAAGTGGAACTTACGTTCTTAGAGTTTTTAGCGGTTCCGAAGGATCAGGTATGCCGGTATCCGGATCAATTCTCACCATTGAACATCTAAGAAACATATTAAATTTATTTAAAAAAATTTTGTGGCATAATATTTATATATTCTGTAAAAATCCAACAATAAAGTGAAACATGACACTTTTTCACATAAACTGACTGATTAAGCTATATAGAATAAGAATATTATACTTTAGAGAGTCAATAGTGATTAGTAGAAAAAGCCGGATATGCCATAGACATAATACGTTATCGCAATATAACTTATATCTCGATTAATCATGTATAGCCCCTTACTAATAAAATTAGCCTTTACAAAGCCCTGATAAGGCGAGTAATGTCGTGCCTTATACCTGTTTAATCGGGCAGTATATTCAAAATGTATCGACCTTTGCTCAATGCCCCTTCAAATTAACATAAAAGCTCAGTAGGTGATCAATAGTGTTTTCCATTTTCATCACAATGGATATTAAATATAAAACTAAAAGTTCGTTTGAAACTGAGATTCTCCTGACAAGTGTATTTTACAATCGTCAATACCTGGTGCAAAGCTTAACGTTGCGAACAATCGCGTCGCCTCCTATTTTGATCCACTCCCACTCATCCTCGGCGTAGGGATCGCAGCCCTCCACCACTACGTTGGGTCTCAACTGCAGCGTTGGAATCGGTTTCTCCAAGCGCTGATTCAGATCGTTCACCGACGACTCGGACATAACCATGTAGCTAGCTAAATCCGAGAACATGCCCTGCGAACAATGGTAATTAATGTACAGTCCGTTATAATAATTCTATACGAACATTTTTTGGGAATAGGATATTCGAACCCAGTCAGATAATACGTTTCTACACTAAAAAGTCGCAAAATATTTTTTATTGAAATAATGCATCCACTTTGAAAGAGCAACATGAAGACAAACCAGATTTCGGTATAAAATGAACATTTTGAAATGATAAAAATATGTAAGAAAATACTACACCATCACGGACTCTATTGTGGATCAGTGTCTCTATCTTGAATCATTTGGATTTAAATCATTATTATGAAAGTTTAGTGTTATTTCTTTTTTATTTTGAAAGATCAGAAGAAGTACTTTGAAAATAAAGAAAAGAATAATGTAAAACTTTCATAATAATGATTAAATACTGAATGATTCACAATAAAGGCACTGATCCACAGTAGGGTCGGACGTGACGATAAGTACATTTAAGCTGCAAAGCTATAAACTTATATTTATATAAGCATAAATGCAGATTTTAACATTTAAATGTGTTACATATGGAATTCGTTAGTAATAGTTTGAAATTAGTAAATGTAGTTGTAAGGTAAGTGTATCTAACATGGCTCACCTAAGCTTTGAGCATTTATCATAGTTTATGTATAGAAATAATTTTATTTGGGCAGGTTGGATATCAAAATATAGTATAGAAACTAACATAAATAATTTTTTTTTATTTGAAAATATGCATATACAGCAATTCTATAGGGATTTGAAAATAAACAGCTAATCGAACATATTGGGTTTCACGTGTACCCAATATGGTTCGTCATTATTTTTCATTCTTCAATTACTAATAAAATAGTATATTGTGCAACTAGTGCGCGAAGTAGGTGATTTTCGAATCAGTGGGAAGTTTGTCGCCCGAGCGCAGCGAGCGCGACAATCACACGAGTTCGAAAATTACCTGAGCTCACGTGTTGCACATACTATTTTTCGAAACGAGTGTGAGAAGGTTGATCACACGAGGTGTATAAATTGAAGTAGAATTCTCGCGACAAAATTGTTATAATCTTAGTTTTAATTATATATCTAACCTAATGTATGGTAAAGAGTATGTGTGTGTGAACGAATGGGCGAGAAGGCTGAATGTAGTTGAGTATATAAGAGTCGATTTGGCAACACTGGCGAATAACGCGCAAGGGCGCGGAGAGCGCGTGAAAGGATAGAGTTCGAGAGACCGCGAGAACGAGCGGACGCGGACAAGCGTGTGAGAATATTCGTAAGAATACTCGAGCGTACTTAAGGAGTCGAGGCTTGTCCAGGATTGGAGGGCCGAGACGAGTTTTCTTGAAAAGGGAGGACGATCATCGTCGGCTCGTGCGGGCCGATAAGCGTATTTTGCGAGGATAATCGCGAGCGGGCAAAAGTGCCGAATAATTGTTTTCCGGTCAAGGAGGGCAACGTATGCGACGTACCGCTAGCTGAGCGTGATTGCGCGTAAGACGCCAGGTTGCTATATATTAATCGCAGTGTACGAATATTTATACTTTTCTTAAATAAATCTCCTTAATTGAATACTTTTATACTATTAACTATCGGAGAGTTTTATTGTTTCCTCCGCTCGAATACCTTCCTGACTAAAACATAAAATAAACATATAATTTTATTACAAAATGTTTGTTTTTACACAGCATGCGCGAAGCAAAGTACTTTGCTTCGCGCACGCTCCGGTGAAAATGTGTGAATAGGGCGCTTCGCGCACGCTATCCACGCATGAGAAACCGAGTTTCACACACAGAGTTTCAAAAAGCAAATATATGTATCGGAAGGAGTTAAAAATAATAAAATAATATAGATAAATGTTAAAAGTATATACATTTCATTAATTTAAGTCATGTTTAGGCATTCTAGACAGATATAATCATCTTTTTTGTCATAGTAAAATCTAAGCGTATTTTTGAGGACATAAATAACGTATAGAACGCAAAATTTACTTAAATACATATTATTAGTTATATATTTTCCACAAATTAATCAATAGTGTAAGTATCTTATATAACAAATATATATTTCTTATCCTTACAAAGCTTAAAAAAATTCTAAGGGTGGTTATTAGATACAAATCTTGAATGCTTTTGGATACGTGGGCCGAATTAGATAGAATAAGTGTGCAGACACATATCCTCTCATACTGAAAAGGTACATAGCCGCATGATAATATAAACTATGCTAATGAAAAGCTGACGATACATAGTAATATCCTGGGCAGTGCAAAATACACTGCAAGTAGGTCCCCTTTTGCTACCGTAAAAAAATTGTCCGATGAAATAGCTTCTACTAACATCGTATACATAATGCATCAGTTATTTAGCGGCTAAATCGCGTAATAGGTAGGATAGCCATTGTGGGCCAATATATGAGGTTCATGGACCATATTAGGTACAGTCACGTTATAATAAGTCTTTGAGCAAATGGTTTACAAAAGGCTATTTATAGTTCGATGCGCGTTTCGGATGTCGTCGGCGGCGACTTTCGGCGGCGTGAACAGCGGCTCGATCTAGTTCGAAAAAGAATAACACAGACGACAGATAAACTTTGGTCTTTGTACAGATTGGTACAAGTGTACAAGCTTCTAAGCGCATTATAATAGCAAGGCTAATATGTATTTAATAAATAATCAAATGTTCCATACATTGTTTATACATTGTTTTAACGATATCCTTAGATTAATTACGTTCCTAACAAAACGTTTTCGAATTAATTGTAAAATAAAAAGTAAAAAGTTATTATTATGGGTTTGATAGTGATAAATGCTATTAAAATCAATTAAAAAAATTAAATTTCAGAAAAAAATTAACATTTTGTTTTGAAAAATTTAAAGGTACATACTGTGTCCAATACTGATCGAGCAATCGGTTTGAAATCGACAATAGTCGTAAATACTAAAAATAATTTAATCAAATCGGGAATTTGTGTTTTGAGCGAGATTTTGAGTAAATATCCCTTCTAAAATCGATTTTTCAAATTGAATTTGATCATAGAATAAATTTTTTAGACTCATAAAATCTCAGGTGTCTTGTATTTCTATGTTTCGCCTGTCTCGTAGTTGTCTCGTATTCATAAAATATTAGTATACCTACCGCATCTTCGTCCCTTAGGGTCGTATACAATTTGGCACTCGGTCCCCAAGGGCCTGTTGTGAGGATTCTTTGTGAGTCGGTAATCCATGCTCCTAATCTTAAACCTGACTCTGATCCAACTAAATATCTGAAAATTGTTTTTCATTTTTGGGAATGCGATCACTTCTATTTTGATGTTCTAACTTATTAAACGATGAGAAGATAATTCAAAATATTCTAAATGAAGCAGTATAATTTCTTTTAATAAGAAAATGTCATAACGCAATAAACTTTTTCTTATATAGGTATGATTAAAAAACGAATCGAAATATTTCGACCTCTGTGACTGACATGGAAGAAATTTCAAAATTCTGATTAGCACTATAAAGACTGGTATTAAATTATAATCTAGTAACTAGATTGAGCAATTGAATTGGAATAGAATATAAAGTTCAATTCAGTGATACTTCTGAGTTTTCTGAACACGTACTTCAACTCACCTAACAAAAGATTCGGAAATAGTACAACTAAAAATTATGTGACTCTTTTACATAATTTTACCCAGTTGAAAATAACCAACTGGATTTCCAGATGGACATCCAGGTAGGTCTCCTTTTGGTATGTTTTTGAGCTTATCCAGGTAAACATATTTAACTTAAGAATATGTATCTTTTGCATTGTTAAGATAAGATAATATACGATAATATAAGATAATATATGATAATATAAGATAATATATGATAATATAAGATAATATATGATAATATAAGATAATATATGATAATATAAGATAATATATGATAATATAAGATAATATATGATAATATAAGATAATATATGATAATATAAGATAATATATGATTAGTCCAAAATATGACTGCTCAAAATAATTATCACCACCTAGATCTCCATCTGCAAAGTTAGCTAGGCTGTCAGCTGGCTATTTTCAACCAGGTATTGTGTAATCTTGTTCAATAAGTTACATCAATTTCGACGATTTTAATCACTATAGCACAATGAAAAATACCCTACTTCGAAAGCCAGGCGCTCGCCACCGGTCCGCAATCCAGACACTTGACGACCTCGTCGTACCACATCGAGCACTGGAAGACTTTGACGCCCTCGTCCGTGGTCTTCGGGACGTCGAAGACCAGCGGCGGCATGTCGTCGACCTCAAGCTTAACTCGGCCCTCGCCCGCCGCGGACACGCTGACCAGCAGCAGCTTCGAGTACTGGCGACCGGTCACGAACTTTCCCGTTTTCTCGGTGTACACGACGAACATTCTGTAAAGAAAAAGAAATACGAAAGTTGACAATGCGTTCTGCTTGAAATATAATAAGGTGTCATCAATTTTAGGTACATCTCGACATTAAGGGGACTGATACTTCAAATTAATTGTTAATACATTTTAAGGTAAAAATATGTCACTCGTCATATATTAATATCTATATTTTTGAATATTTTATCAATGTATAACGAACACAACATTTTTTTTTAAGGTTAGGTCCCTTCGTTTGGCCATAATAAAAACCTGCATATTTCTTCATCTATACCGCAAGATTTTGAGAATCGATAAGATTGAATTATGGATATTATTATGTTCATAATACATAATAAGTAGTTATGCAGCCATGTGGAGATTTAAAAATAAAAATTATTAACAAAAGTTATAGTCTATATTTAAGCCATATTTTATAATAAATTTTAAAAAACCGAAGAATTTTGGCTTATATAGTTAATAGACTATAACTTTGATCAACAATTTTTATTTTCAAATCCGCAGGTAATGTGGCCACCATAAGGAACTTTCAATAGCCAGTAGATATATATCGGGTTTTGGGGCTTAGGAAATTATTGAGACATGTTATTTAAACCTTTAACTCTGATACCTCATGAGTTTTTTTGCAAAATAATTTACTCTCTGAATTTTAATTAATGATGTTCTACGTAGTTAAAAAGTTACCACTTTGCCAACAGTGTTGGTAAAGTGGCCATGTATCAGTTATTATGGTAAAGTCGTATAGTAAGTGCTCCAAAAAGTCAAGACTAACCTCGCAGAGACTTCGTTTATGTGTTATTTAACTACACGGTGCCGTAGCGTACGCCTTGGTGCCGATATTTTGGGATTAGTTGGCCTAGGAATTTTTAAGAAGCAACCGCCGTTTTTTTGGCGTCGATAGCCTTTTGCCTTGTAATGCATTCATATGGCATAGTTCCTATAGCCTATCAACATCTATTATCACAATACATATACTGTAGGAGTTATGGCGCCCTAGAATATCGCATACAACGAGATCTCGTGTAGGTGGCTACATTATCTGCTTGACCACATTACCTGCACCCACCTTATTATAAACACAATAAAACTTTAAAAACCCCAATTCGATGATATTGGCTCTCAAAATCTTGCGGTAGATGAAGAAATATACAGGTTAACAAAATTACAAAATAGCGTGGTAAATTAATTTTGGTGAATAAATCAGGCTCCTGCACTTTATGATAATATGCGTACCATCAGGCTGTAATAGAAATAAATGAGTTTTGTAAGCCTTAAATTAACGTATAAAAAAGTGTTTTGCATAATTATTTATTTTATGTTTTTTTCCCAGGCTTTAACCGTGGCCCGTTCCCTCAATGGAATAGAAAAATCAATCTATCAGCCAAAAATGCAAATATTACTCTTGTTTTAATTGATTGTTAAATTTTACCTATCTTTCATAGTGAACATTCCTTGCTCATCCACGCTGATTCCATATCCATCGAAATTGCACTCTTTGACGTGCTTACCCTTTCCAGATTTCAATGGGTAATACAGTATGTCCTTAATGGCTCCAACTTTTTTCCACGACGAATCCGGACTGGACAAAATCTTCTCGCGAAGCTTTCGTTCTTCAGCCAGCAAAGCTTTTAAAATAAAATTGAATGTATTTAAGAAATCAAATATATGTTATTGTCTATAGGGGAGAGTAGTGCACGTTGAATCAGTGTACATGATGGAAATTCTGATTTATTTTTAGTTTGAAAAATTGTAAGTGTAAAAATCATTGAGTTTCGGTAATCACATTGCGAATAACAACACTCCATGTCCGAATTTCGGTGATCTAAACTTAAGGTATTTGGTCATTTTTATTTGACCATTAGAAATAAAGATAATATATAAATAGCTTGTAAGGATTATATAATTTAAATAATATAGCATATTAAAGAAGAGTACTTAATAAAACGGAAAAAAAATTATTTCAACAAAATCGTGACGTGAGAAGCGTACTTAAATATTGTCAATTTAAAAAATAATCTACTTATGCAATAGAATTTTCTTTATTTTTCAATTAATTTTAATATTTCGGTGCTTATTTTCTTCTATAAACATTTGTCTATAAATTCCCCGTTTAAAAATTATAATTTTTTTTATCCTTAAGTAGAAAAGAGTATTTATATTAGGTAAGATTATCTAAAAGACGTTTATATATAAACACGTTTTCTATATAATAACTTATAAACACTTAGTCTTTTTTCGTGAAAATTAAATTAATATATAATTTTTTTTAACGGTGAATTTATAGGCAAAGGTTTAAAGAAGAAAATAAGCACTGAAATATTAAAATTGATTGAAAAATAAAGAAAATTCTATTGTAATTAAGTAGATTTTTTTAAATTGACAATATTCATGCTTCTGACGTCACTAATTGTTTAAATAATTTATTTACATTTCCTTAAGTATTCTTCTATAATATGCTATATTATTCAAATTATAGAATCTTTACAAGTTTATTATATAATTTTTTTTTCTAATGGTCAATTAAAAATGACCCAACTACCTTAATATTAACACGTGAGAATGTATAAAAATGTGTTTAATTTTAATTTGACGAATGTTTTACTTGATAGATAATAATCCTTGTGAATCGTTCTTTAATACTTTGTTAAATAACGTACTGCTATTAGCATTTATAAATTATTATAAGACCATGAAATCTCTGTTAACTGTGGTCATAAATACAAAGTATACAATGTATAATATTAAAAGAACGTGAGTTAAGTTGGTAGCGCTGAAAATTTTGAAAAAGCGTTTGTTGAATACTTATTAACTAATTTCTAAGCTCTTAGATTGCCGTATATTCATAGGTACGATTTCTCATTGATATTTTTCAACGTCAAAGAGCTAAATGCGTTATTTTCAACTCAATCTGCCTTTTAACGATAAATTTTCAATAATTGTTCCAGGAAATCAATTTTAATCAATACCTTATGCTATTTTCTTAAATATCAACCGAGAAAACCTATTATAAAAGTATAATTTTTAGTAGTTGGAGACAATGATTTATTCATTGTGTAGATGAGAAGTGCAAAAAGTTCATAGTGTACCATTTTTTATTAATGTTAATTGTTCTAATTCGTGAAGTCTTTCACAGCTTAAATGAATTATATAATGTTCTATAGGAAATTAGCTACCTAGATATATTTTAATTGTATGGATTTTTTATTAAATACTGAATTGCGGACCTTTTGAATTTTACTATATCCAACGTGTACTACTCATTCCTAAGTTAAAATTCTTATGAGAGCTGGTTAAGGAAATCAAGCTTAAAAACATCTTTTTTAAACGTAGATCTGCTTCTACTATTTAATTACAAATATGTTAATTACCTGCCTTCTTCCTCTTATTTTGACCCCATACAATTGTACAGCTTACAAGTGTCACCGCACCAGCACTTATTAAGAACGTACTTAGTCCATTCTAAACCATAGATAATTGTAAATTATTGTACAAATTATACTATAATAGAAAAAAATAAATTTATTCAGTACTTACCGATATAATGTTGTTTGACATAGTGACTGTTCTCTCTTCCTAAAATAGTCATCGATAGTAATTAATTGAAACGATTAAGTATAAAGAATCATTAGAAATTATTGTTGTATTATTTATTAAAAAAGTCGTAAAGTTCATTTGTCTAAAATGCTTAATATAGAACAAATAAAGTGTATATTACTTCATCAAAATTGTCTAAAATTTTTATATTGTTATCAATATTTTTATATTTTATAAATAGTTTCGAAAAACACATTTCATTAATCACCTTAAGTATCAATAAAATTTAACACTATTCGGTTCACGAACAATTTAGTTTAACTCATTAAATAGTCTTCATTGGGTTCAAAACATACTTTTATACCAATCTCCCATAAGTTATAATCGAAACGAATGAGTTAATTAAGTTACACCTTTACGCACTCCCATATAATCACACACACGATTGCTTCACTCAGTTAATTCTAAACAAATTTTTTCTCTTTAAATTTTGAATACGCACGCGCACATTTATAATCCAGTTTGCATAAATGCAGAACACGTGTCGAAACAAACTACGAAGTTAGCTCTGTTATTATCGAAGCTTCTTCGTGTTTCTGCACTTTCTCGAGAAGCATACAAACCGTGCGATTTATCTCTGTATAAATAACGATTCTTTATTCAAGCCGAATTATGAGTGATAAGGTATAAGGTTAAGTAAACGAACCGTAGACTGAAAATTAGCGACTTCTTTAGCAATGGTGCATGTTATTCGATTTATTTTCGACTGATTAATACTTCGTGGAAATTGTGAATAAAATACCTGAACCTACTCGAGTGAATTCATACTGATTGTGATGGTAAGTTTCGGTGCGTTCTATTTCCTAAAGTAAAGTATGAAAGATCAACGATAAATATTTGGCTATTTGATAATGAAATATCTTTTGTTGATATATATATTTGGATAAGAAATTCTCGTTCGTGCGTTTGAAATAAACCCATGTATAAGCAGACATATTTCTGGTATAGGTAGGTATCATTATCAAGACAGATCGCGCGTCTGTCAACAAACTAGCTATCTTTGCGCAATGTGTGTATAATACAGTGTATAGGTACTAAGGTGATTCAAAATTTTCTCGATTTTTAAATTTTCTGAATGTAGTAATTTAAAATCGTGGAAAGTATAGAACCAACAAAAATCCCGTTGTCGTTTTCTTCTTAGACAATTTTAGCAGGTGTTTATTCAGATTAAAAACTGCTAAAACTCATTTTTTCAGATTGAGGTAGCGAAAGATACCGCGAAAATCGTTCATGTGTTACAAAATAGTACATTATGCAACAAGGGAATAAAGTCGCAGATTATTCCCGCGGGTGGCTTTACTGCCTGAGCGAAGCGAGGAAATTTTAAAGACTAATTCTGATTAGTTACTGGTATAAACAAACAATTTGATTGGCGTCTTGAAACTTGAAATCTTGAAATCCAAAAAGGAAAAGTTGTAAATCTCAACGGAGAATAAATTTACAATGCCATATTTTCAGAAATTTAATGAATCTTGCGAAACTATTGTGGTACAGAAATACAATAAAAAGATGTTATATTATATTATATTGCACAAATAGATACCAGTTAAAATACTAAAAAATTGAACCACATTTTAATAGAATTAATTCGTCCTGAAATTTTTGTAGGTATGTGTAGGTTGGAATCGAACATTTCAGCAGAT
Source organism: Gastracanthus pulcherrimus (assembly GCA_949152435.1). Classification (NCBI taxonomy): domain Eukaryota; kingdom Metazoa; phylum Arthropoda; class Insecta; order Hymenoptera; family Pteromalidae; genus Gastracanthus; species Gastracanthus pulcherrimus. Next base: position 23,477,184 of record OX424573.1, on the reverse strand, counting down.
ATACGCACGGTGTGCCTACCGTCGACATACTTTGCCCTCGGCGCACCACGCATCTTGATTTTTTATGATAACGTCATTTGTACCAAATTTATTCTGAATAACAAAAAATAAAGAGCAAAAAAAGGTATAAAAATCGATTTTTTAACCACAATTTAAATTTAGCAGCTTATACGCAAAAATTTTCCACGATAAAGTTATAGATCTCGAAAAAACTCATATTTTTTTACTAAACTTTTAGAATATGAATTGTTATCATAACAACTAAAGTCTATAACTATGATATACTACCGTTACGGACCCAGTTCCTGATCAGGACCCAATTCCTGATCATTTTCTTACATAAAATATTACTTTAAACTTGTTGCTGCAAAAACTTTTTTGAAGATTGCAGATATAACTATATACTATTTAGATGTTCCTGTTCAAAGTCTAAAAAGTTTAATTGTAATTGGCTTTTATGGAAATCAGAGTTGATCAGGAATTGCCCTTAGCTGATCAGGAACTGGGTCCGTGTCGGTATAACTATTTTTTTTTTACTTTTTAATATGATAAATCAAAACAACTGGGATCAATAAATATAAAAGACGAGCGCGAAGCGCGAGCGTTGGCGGTCGTGTCTTACATGCAAGTATCATAGATGTCTGCATGCCTTGCATCGTTCAATTGTGATGCCAGGCACGGAAGCGTTTTAGAGCGAGCTTGCTTATTATATTTTTTGTATATATTTTTATAAGAAAAAAATATTTTTGTTACTGATTCATTTTATGCAATCTCTGAAATAATGGTATAACTCGACTCTTATATCGTTTTCCTACCGCGCATTCCCTCAATTAATAATCTCGTTTTAATATCCCATAATTCTTCAATCGAGAAATATGAAAATTTCATCACTATTCTTTATGCACTTAAGCGATTATAGAAGAAACTTTTTATGAATTTGTAATTCGTGAATTTGTGATGTACGGATTTGAAGCTAAGAAATTAAGGTCGAGAGAAAAAGAGAAATAAGAGAGATCGGCATAGTTGAGACAGTCGATATCTGACTTCCAAGGGCAGTTAAAGTATTTAAATTTACATATTTAAATAAAAAGTAACGAAGGCATTGTGTGCTTTATTGCGTGAAAACATACTTTATTGTTAAGGACGTTCACCGGTTGACAGTAAGATTAAAAAGTTAATTTTCGAAAGAATCATTATTAAATGGCCATATTTACAATGAAAATCCTTCAGTTTATAATATAAAGTATTAATCTATTAAATAATATAAAAGTAAATAATATAAAATTTATGAATAAGCACTAAAAACCGAAGTACGGCATTCATTTTTGCATATGCTGTACAACGATATATATATATACTGATAACATTGGAGCACAACTTTAGATAGTTATATCTTTAAAAAAAGTACCGCTTGCTATGCTCAGCTTTTTGTGTATTACTTCTATACTTATTTTACATTTCTATGCTATTTTTTTACATTATATACTAGTTTTTCAAAACGACGTAAAGAAAACCTGGTTTACAATAAATAAAAATGTCCGTTTTGTGAGAGCTCAAGATAGGGCTCCCATGTTAAAAACTGAAACTTTGAAGCTTAATTTCTCGATTTTGGATACCGCATGAGGAGTTGAATTTTTAATCACACATAAAACACACCTAATTTAATATATGATAAAAGTTTCAAGAGATTTTAAAGAAATTCAATTATCCGGTGAACGTTCTTAATACACTGCAACTTAATCACCATTGACTAGACTCAATAATTAACAAAGACATTTTACACAATGAAGATGAGAATAAGGTAAGATATTTTTACATTATTGAAAGCGTGATTTGTGATATTTGACGTGTATACAAATTTATACGTACTATGTATATATTTATTTTAATATTTTATTACTAGTTGTAAATAAATTCACGCTTGCGAGCGTTAAGATCGAAATATTAAGTACGAGATATAAACATAATATTATCTGGATTTATCTATATATAGATATATATAACAATAATCAAGATACATATCTGTATTCTGTATCACTTGTAATCTTGATGTACTTTTGATGATTCTTGAGTTTAAGAGGGAATGCTCGTATATAGCTGACTAAAAACAGAGGTGATTTTTTTTACAAAAAAAGTATTTATTAAAATTATTTGAAAGTTTTTGTACATACGTAATGCACTGATTTTGAAGATGAAAATAGTATATTGTGTGCCAACGATGAAAAGTACTAAAGTAGACTTTTTTACCCGCGCATGTGGTTAGCAGTACACATCGAGGCGAGCACGCACGCGCCGAAGGCGAGTTCTTTAAATTTAAAATTTGAAAAAAGTCGTTTCCAGAAAATTGTATTTAAAATTTTCGGCCCCTTAGATCTGTTCCGCAGGCTCTGCTCTATCACCTAACCAACGCGCACACTGTAAAATGCATGCAGCTTCATTTAGACTTCGATATTTAGGTTGTAACTTTGGGGCTATATTCTTCAGATGCATAGGTATGCATGGAAGCATAAAAAGAGAATTGATTTTAGTGAAGGTCTATACGAGAAGAGGGGATGTAAAAGGGTACTTTTCAAACCCGATTTCTGAATCCAGATAATAACAGAATATCTTGAAAATTCAGATAGATGACGTTTATATACAAATACGAAGGGCAATGTAAGCCGTGTTTTTAAAAATCGAAATTCTCTTACAGAGAACTTTATTATTGACCTCTCTATTTTAAGCAATTATTTGAGATTAAACAAGCTTTTTTCTTTAAAGTAACGGCTCTTACTATGCTCTCCGAATTTGTGAAAGCATTGTTTGGTTAATATATCAAAAGTTTCAGTTCTTATTTACAATCTCAAAACAGTTTTAAATATTTTCCGTGGTAAGCAACGTGTATGGGATCCTTTCATATCCCCTTAATGGGGCAGGCCTGGGTTAAACCCAAAAATGAATTCTTTTTTACTAGTCCAGGAAACTTTTTATGTTTAAGGAGACGTCGGATACCGACAGTAGATTCCTACTATCCTACACACGTATTTCGTTATTTATTTACAAAGTTAATTGTTTAATGACAAAATAATAGCTGTCCCCAATTTGTTTTACAGTAACCTAATTATATGTCCAAGCTGGTTTCATATGATTGTTTTGTTTTCGAGAAAACGTTGACAAACTTAGTATGTAAAGGTTAATCTCCACGTAGTTGGCCCTTTTAGTGTGTCAAAGTTTTCTCGAAAACAAAACAATCATATGAACCCAGCTTGGACATATATGTAGATTACTATAAAACGAAGCGGGGACAACTATTATTTAAAGAAAAATATGATTTCTCTTAAAATTATGAATAAAAACTCAATTAGACAAGGACAGAGATATCCGGCGTCCCCTTAAAAGCAATCATTCTGAACATTTGTATGCTATAAATACGTAGTAATATCTTAAATTTTAAGTCATATTTATTAAAGTTGCGGTGTTCTTCACACGATTGTAGGTGACATGATGAACGAAAATATTCTTTTCGACGGTTATTCGACTCATTTTTACATGTATTACAAAAAGAGCAAAGCACTTTTTCGTTAAAATATTTTTTATTATTTCTTTTAGAAGACCCAACCGATTTAAAAAAAATACAAATTTTTCAAAACGGTTAGGTCTCCAAAAAAAGAAATTTTTGTTCATCATGTCACCTGCAATCGAGTGAGGAACATATTAACTTTAATAAATATTGTATTGAAAATAGCGATTTATTGTGTCGTGTAGGATCAAGATTTTGAGGCTTTACAATGGTAAAATTTAAGATATTACTAAGTATAGGTATATAGCACAAATATTTTCAGAATGATTGCTTTTAAACATAAAAAGTTTTCTGAACTAGTAAAAAAGAATTCTTTTTTGAGTTTAACCCAGGTCTTCCCCCCTTAAATCGAGTAAAGGAAATAAATGATGAATGATAGCATAACATTTTATACTGCTTACTATCAATTTTTATTCCAATTAAGGGGAAACCCTATCATTTTTCGACGAAAAAATCGATTTTTTTTCGATTCTTCAAACCTTTTTAACACAGAAACGCATCACATTATTGATATTCTTCAAATTTTTAATTTGAAAATTATATTTTAAAGTACGATTATTCATTAAGGTACATGTGCTTTTTTTAACTAAAACAGCTTTTTCTACAGTTTATTAAAAATTTTTCTTTACTTAATACATTCCATTAGCTTTATTTAATACATTCCATTAGCTTTCGTCGAAACTTTTTGAAATTAATTGGACATATTCCTTTTAATATTATGAAGAAATTCGTGCATCGTCAAGATGTGTGTGTTGATCTAGATGAAATGAAAAATAATTGTTTATAAAAATAGGCTATAAATTATGCAGAAATACTGTTTTATATTTAAATAAATTGATCTCATTTTTAATTATGGTTACGCGTATTCAATATTGATGATAATGCACAAATATTCTCAAAATGGTATAAAAAGTAAGCAGGAATTTTTCTAGACTGTATATAAAAAATGCTATATGCGACAGGAACGTTGGAAAACTACTTCATTTTTACTACAAAAATCATTAGCTTTTCGTTGTACATCAATATCTATGGTAAAATAGGCAGCAATTTTTCAAAGAACTTTCATTTTTGGTTATATAAATATACTTTAAAATTTAAAAGTATTTGAAAATAAGGGACAATTTTAAGAATATGAAAGGTATCCCCCTTAAGTCAAGAACATTTGAGTGTAACCAAAACAAACAATTAATGGTAAAAAAATTAATTATTAATAATATATATATATATATATATATATATATATATATATATATATATATATATATATATATATATATATATATATATATATATATATTAGTTATTTACAAACTACCTACCTTAATATAATTTTGGCATTTATACATTTACATTTGTATTTTTATCATATCAAAAAATTATTTTCTAATCATAAAATTTAATTTCCTTTTGCGAAATGTACATTATTATAGACAAAAGCAAGAAAACGGTAGAAAATAATTTGCATAATCTCTTATGCTATAATATATTACAGACGGCAAATAGACGGTCTGTAAGAGAGCGTAACAGCCCATAAATGATTATTTGTACTAAGATAAACTCCTGTGGTGAACGAATCATTTGTTCTGATCAACTATTTTGATAAGAAAAAATGAATGAGATGTAAATGTAAAACATATACTTATGACATCATTAACTGCAACGATGTAGTAGGTACAAGGAAGTTCGCTGTCTCACTGCAGAGGAACTTTTTATAAATCTCTTCACTGAGAAAAATAAGAAGTATACTCGATTTTCTAGAGCAACATCGGTACAGCTAAATTTTTCCAATAAGAGAAGGGTGATTTTTAAATAACTGTGATTTTTTATATTCTCTGCTTTAAATTATGTAAAAATATACACAATCAGGTTTTTTTCTGTGTGAATCCGAAAAATATGTTTAGTTTTACTTGGTACATATAAGTGCATTTCATAGTTTTAGAGAGTGAAATGTACGAAAAATGTCAGTTCCATGGCCTATCCAAGTTCACAGCACTGATATTTTGTAAACATTTCACTTTCAAAAACTATGAATTCGTCTTGTATCCACATAACTATGATATGCATGAAGTCAAACTAAACATGTTCTTTTGATTTGCACAGAAAAAGAATTGGATTAAGTACACTTTTAATATATAATTATGATAATTGATGTCGAATATCTTTAAATTGTGTAAAAATGTACTGAATCAGACTTCCTTTTTGTGAAAATCATAGGAATATGATCAGCGTTACTTAGTACATGATATATTTAGAGAAGAATGAAACGATTTCATATAGTTTTAGACAGTAAAATGTCTACAAAATGTCAGTTCGGTGGACTTGGCTAGATCACGAAACTAATATTGTTCGTACATTTCACTCTCTAAAACTATTAAATCGTTTCATTCTTCTACTACTATAGCATGTACTATATTAGATAAAACTAACCATTTTCTTCTGATTCGCGCCGAAAAAATCAGATTGAGTATATTTTTACACAAATTAGACTATGAAGATTATACTATGAACAAAATCGAGTATTATGCTCACAATTTGTTGAAAATGTCGACAACACATTATTTTTTAGCGTTATTTGATATGTTCTATTTTTTCATACCTAAACATAGGTTCTATTATAAAAATTCACTTTCTATAAGAGATTATGCAATGAAAAATGTAATGTACCTATCTATTATTCTTAAATCCAGATAAGTTTCTATACGAATTTTACGAATTTCGGTGATTTTTTTCTCAAGTTTAAAATCGGCAACCTACCATATTGTAGTACTGTATTATATTTGAAGCTAACAACAAGTTAGTAGTAGTTATAAGTAAAATTTCTGAAGAATACGTAAAAATACCAATATGCAAAAAAACTTATTTTTCTCTTAGAAAAAGCTGTTTGAAAAAGGGGTTGTGTCTCGCAGGTATCTCTCGCGTGCTCGTGGGTTGAGAAATCACATTTTATTGATACTGTTTTTTTTAACGGGCGCCGTCTTGCTATTTCGCTTCTACCTATATAGAGGAAGCTTTGTAATAGTAAAAAAAGTTTTTTAAAAAACATGATAGAAACATGTTTTGGGCCATTTGGAATTAAAATACAATATTTAAAAAATGTCCGTGTGTGTGTGTGTGTGTGTGTGCGAATGTGTACGTGTGTGTGTATGTGTGTGCGTGCGTGCGAGCGTGCGTGCGTGCGTGTGTGTGTGTGAGTGTTTGTTGCACATGAAAACGTCATATTTTGTAAACAGTTATATTTCCAAAATATATATTATGGAAATTTGTTGAAAAAATTTTCGGTTATTAGTAACATTATGCAGCTTGAAATCAAAAATAGTTTTTAAGATTTATCGATACGTTTGTGTTTTATATCGATTTTTCATATTTATGATTTTTTCTTTAACAAATTTTGATCGCTTATTTTTTAGATATTACGCTGAAATTGTTGACTAACCAAAATTATTTTTTTTGTTTTTTTGATGAAGATTTTAAATCAAAAAGAATTTTTAGGAATTAACGATTCGATTTAGTTTTATTCCAAAAATTTTTCATCGATTTTTCTGGGCGTGGCCATTTTTGGCCAATAAAGATCATATTTTTTATGAATGTTTTATAGCGTTTTTTCATTTCTTTGATAATTTTGTATTAAGTAAATAAATTCGTTATTCATAAACTCAAATAAAATTACAAAATTACAAAAGAAAATTATTTATAAAAGTAGTATGTTTTTTTTATATGCATAAAAAGAATTTTAATGAACATTTTATAGTGTTGCAAAATTTATTGTCAGTTGAAAAAATGTTATTTGCTATGCAAAAAAATGTAAAATTTTTATACAATTTAAATATTTTTTCAATATCTATGCTATTCTTTTGCTTAGGTTTAAATGGCAATTTAATAATTTAAATCTATGTATCTCGACATTTAGAAAAAAATGGCCTTTTTGTTTTAACTTTTTAACACAAAATAAAATAGAAAAAAAGAATTTTCTATTGGAACATTTAATAAGGTTGGAGGAAGCTAAGTGCCAATTAATTGGCAGCGGCTTTTTTATTTATGAGGATAATTTTGGTTCAAAAAAGAATGACACTCATGCTAATTAAGAAAATTGGATTTTTGGTTTCGGACCACTGTACCATTCAGAATCACCTGCAACTGTGAATATCGCTTGTTATATTTCGTAAATAATTGTTAAATTTAAAATAATAAAATACTATTATATAGCTTGAGATTTATTTATTAAACAGTAAATTCAATTAACAATTTCAATTAAATCAAATAATTCCTTCCACAAAAAAAAAATGAAAATTCGTCTATTTTTTGTTAAATAACTATTAGGTTGGTGTAATAAATAGTTGTTTCTGTTAACAATTTATTTAACATTATATAACGATAGAAACGTAACTTTTACTAAAAATCCCTCATATACATAAATTATGTTTTACCAGTGTGTCTATTAACTTCTTTTTCGTTGTATGGGTGATTGTCAAAAAGTTTAACAATTCTTGTCCCTTCTATTTTATAAGGGATCAGGGCGTTATATGAATCTCAAAAATATGTCGTGCAACCGGACTAAGGTAAAAGTACCTATTACGGAACGGATTTCGGGGTGCATCTTATACTTTTGTAAAATTGGGATTGAATAAGCGTATAGCGTTAAAACTTTTGATAGTACTCGAAGGGCAAGACTTTCCTTGAACAGATAATGCCTTTAAAATACAAATTAACCGATAATAATTAATTATATTAATAAAATACTGAAGTGATTCATTGTACGTATTATGAGACAGTGCAATCACTCGATGTCCGGGTGTTTCATAATCTATGTTCCTATTATGAAACGTAATAAATATGTAAATATTACTTCATTTTACTGCTTTTACTTAGAACTGCTATATCCCTGGTAGAAATCTAAGCTGGTTTCTAACTAAATATTAGCTATATTTTCTAAACCTGCTTTAATTCTGGTTAAGAAATTAGCTAGAAATCAGTTAAAATCTAGCTAGATTCTACTTAATATTCTAGTTAATATACAATTGATAAACTAAGTAATTTATGTATTAATTAATAATGGAAATAATAACAGTTTTATAATAATCAAAGTAATACGCACTTCTAATCATACTACATTAAGTATTTTACTAAATTAAAGTTAAAAATATACCTTTAAATGTCTAGTAGTAACGGTGGTTAGGTTATTTGTTTACATAACGACGCGTGCATTTAAAAAGTATTATTTACACAAGATGTACCATGCGAGTAAAATTTAATGCCTTTAAGTATTAAAGAAATGTATGTTATAAATAATAGAATGCATGTAGTCATATAATTATTGTTATTTTAAAAATAACAATAAAATCAGAATAATGTAAGTTATGACGAAATTTTGAGAATAGGTAAACAAATATTTGTAGTTTTACAATGAAGTTTTATTAAAAAATTTTATTTTCGACATCAATCACAAAATTTTTGTTGACTAAGTTATGATTGACTAATTTTCGAAAAGGAAATTATTAGTTATCAAATACTTTTAGTATTGCTATATCTATAATCTCGTAAGTTGTTATCTGTTGATAAAACTATTTATTTTGGCGGCATACTATATTGAACATTCAATAAAGTATAATACTGTATATTTTTAAAAACTAATAACTTTTCTAAACAAAATATAAATAGGTTATATTTGCAAAATACGTTCTTGCTTAAAGCATAGTCTTAAGCAGATTCTAGCCAGATATTGGCTATAATTTGACTTATTAATAGCTTATTAATTTGGCTAATAATTAATAAGCTAACCAGCCATTCTAGCTAACTTTCTACCAGGGATCTGTTGTAAATAATACGCGTAATACACACGAGGAATAACGTCAACAAAAGATTGACATCCTTTTTTAAAAAGTTTTTAATAACAACAATATGATCATATTTAGAGTTATGCCTCATAGAATCAACTTCGTAATCTACAAGTTACAGGTTCGGCTGCTAAATTCAATAAACATGCTTAGTTTACTTAGTTTTCCTATATACGGGGGCTATATCATTAAAATGTAGTATTTATTGCATCACAATACAGAAAATAATATGCAATTAGTTAAAATTATTCTAAACGAGCCCTTGCAAAGGTGTTTCATAAATACGGACTTCCACTAACTCGCGCAGCTATTATGAAACAGCTACATATTTAATAAAAACCGCATCAACATTAAAACATTTTCTAAATAATTCAAATCTACGGACCGAAAGCTACAATTTAAGTTATTGCAGCTGGTGTCAAGTCATTTATATTTATAAATATAGTTCAAAAACAAAGTCGTATAAATCAGATGCTTCGGCTTCCAAAACCGCCGATCTGCACGGATTTGGAGACACGCAAAATGAAATGATTTTATATAATACTACTTATTGTATAATAATACTCATGTTCGTGTATTTACAGATGAAAACATTCATAATTATCAATATAATTTTATATTCGCTTATGCATGTTATAATTGTTTCTTATTTTATCATTTCTGATACTGTTTCATAAAAGGGACACAGTTAAGCGGGTGTTTCATAATAGGTACTTTAACCTTATTATAAGCAACAATCTGCCAAATTTACAGAATATCAAGTATTTTCTATTCTGAGTAAAAAATCAAAAACTATGCAAAATGTCTTGTCCGTCCCGTATCCCAAACCTCAATTTTACACCCATATACCAAGAAATTTAGTATACATTAAATTTTAACCAACGAAAATATACAGGGGATTAATGTAAGACTTAATTAATCCAAAAATGATGTGCGACCTTTTAATTTATGCGTTCTGTTTGTGTATGGTTGTTTCGAAATGTGTCCCCCGATTTTGATGTATTTTCCGTCCAAAGGGCTTTATTCAAAGAAAGTTGTATTAAAAAGTTCCCAAATTAAAGTGTAACTTCTATCTCTTATATATTTTGTAAACACAAGTTCGCATATACTTATTTATTAGTATTGTATTCTAAAAATAATTAATTAATGTTGCACTTCTATTACCGAACCTTTATTACATGTCTTGTCCGTCCGGCGAAAAATTCTTAAACGGAGCATTCAGTTTGAAAAATAAAGATCAGAATCGAATTTGTCGTTTAAAAATATAAAGGAATTACTTATTTTTTTAATTTTTCATGCATCTGGTGCATTTAAAATAACAAACTACTAAAAAAATACGTACAGTACAAATGTTTTGTTCGTTCAACGATTACGATACAGTAGAAAACAATCGAAGGCGCTAGCATCGAATACGACAATAGATAGATAAACAACATTTTAACCTATTTAAGCGTAGCATATTATCGCTAATATTCTATAATAAGCGATACAATTTTTAATTTGTGCTAGAGACAAGAAACTACATGTAAGGTAAGACGTTTTAGATAGAATTGAATAAAAGTTACGCCATATTATTTCGTAATTTAAAAGAATTGGTTATAAGAAACTTTGTAACATTCTAATATTTTTTTAACTACATAAAACTGTTTTTTGATAGCGCCCTATTACATAATCCTTTTTCGGTTTCAAAGACTATATTTTGAAAATCATACTCTTGAAAAGAGTCAACATTGGCATAAATATTACTTTATTAGTTTGAACTAAAAAAAATAATTAACTTCAGTTTCAACAATAACGGTTATATATCTATAATAAAGCTTCAGCTAGCTACTAGTACGTAAAATCATTCGCATTTGTCCCATCACATGCACATCACTCGAGTCCCTCAAACGAAAAGAAATCCACATCACCTGCCCTCCAATCCCCTGCTCCTTCATCAACGAATCAAGATAAAAATTATTCAACCAGTTCTATGTTCTATCTCAGCCCCATACCCGCGCATCACAATCACATAAACACACCCGCATGTTTCTCTATTTCCTCAATTCGTCAATTGCAATCAACAACGAAATCGTCCAAGCCTGAATAGCCACCGCGTTTAATACCCCCTTGAAAGACTTTTTATTAGACGTTCGAGAGCGACTGCTGCGTGTACGTATTATATACTTACTTACACCGCTCGCGGAGAAAGTCGAGGATGGACGGCGAGACACGAGATAAGAGGCGCGCGCCGAGTCGACACCGACGAGCTCGCAAACACTGCGCGAGTGCAGTGCCTCGTCGCCGGCTGTGGACAGTGGACGAGGCGTGGCGCGTACAGCACGCACGCAACCAACGAGGATGACCAGCGGGACCGGATGCTGGACCGCGTGTGTCTGCGCCGTCGCGGTTGCGCTTCTGCAGGCTGCGCCGCTGGGATCGGAGATCGCGAGCGGAGACGACGGTGAGGATTGGAGAAGTCCGCGAGCTCGTTTGGCGGATTTGTGTGCGGTTCGGTGTTGGAAGGCAATTTGAGAGGAGAGTTTTAATGGTTGGGATGCGAGTCCTTGGAATGTGGAATGGAATTTTACCTGGTAGGAGGTTATCTAGTTTTATCGAGGTTCTCGATTATTCTCATGGTAAACTAGATAGATCTACGGATTTCTATTGGATTAATTTTTCACCGGGGTTGGGATGTACTTTATTATCAGATCGTAGTAGACACGTGTTTTAAGATTTTTGTTTATAATTTGTGGTGGATTTTCTTTTGTGAAAAAGCGTAGGGGATGGTGGGGCAGTACGGGCACCCTAACTTCAAAAGAATCCTGTACTTTCTATTTTGTACCAATACAAATTATTAAAAGTGCTTCTTAAAGTAGAATATCTCAAGATTTAGATACATTATTTTTTATTATAAAATATATATTGCATTGTTTTTTATAATTCAAAGTACAATACCGCTAAAACTGCCCATTTTCCCCACCCGTGGGGCACGATTGGCATGGAGGTGGGGCACGATTGGCACGGTGAATTAATGAAAAATTTATTTTAAAAAAATATTGGACGTTACTATTAAATTTGCATTTTATAGGATTGAGGATCAAAACTAAAAACCAGACCATTTCATTAACACTGACTCTTTCACCAACATCTAAGACTCCGACGTCTCCGACTCCGAAATGTTAAGGGCGCAAAAGTAAGGTTAAGAAAATCAGCTGTTAAACTCGGCGGAAATAAATTGACGACTCACGTATGCCAATCGTGCCCCGCTAGTGGTGCCAGTCGTGCCCCATTTTAGAGTATTTTTATATGAAATATTACTTTTTTCCTAAGCATCGGAGATCATCAATCAAAAATGCTATTAAAAATTTAAGATTTAAACTGTAAAAATAATTCCCTTTCGAAGCTCATATGATTTATTTGTTCTTGAGAAATAGATTAGAATTATGGAAAAAACAACGTTTTGAAGTCCTCAATTTCTAATAATTCTCATACGATTTGTATTAATTTTTTTCATTTAGGATTTGCAGAGGGAAAAAGTAAAAGCTATTTACAACATATAAAAAATACTATCATGTTAGAATATTCATTTATTTAGTGAACATTTGAATGCCCAATCCACCCGCCAAACCCATCGTGCCCCACCGTCCCCTACCTATAGTTCTGATTATAACTTATATGCATAGGGGAGAGTACTCCAGTATTACCAGCCATGGCTATTTTAGCTGTAACTTTTGTGTGCCAAGGTGAAATTGAAAATTTAAAAATGGAATTAGTTGTATAAATGGACCTTTTTAACATAGTAAATTAGTTTTGGTCAAAGTTAATAATTTGAATTATGTATTAATTAATAACGAAAAATGAGAGTTTTGAGTTATTGAAAAAGTGTATCCCAGTACGATCACTTAACGTTTATAGAAGAGTACTTTTGCATGCTTAAAAATTGTGCTTCAAAGATAGGTAAAAGTTATAAAATAGTACGTTATCTAAATCTATTTTAATTTGAATTATATTATATATGAAATAATTAGTATTTAATTAGTTTATATACTATACTGGGCTTGTATTTAACCCTCCGGAAATAACTTTTGACACGGAATTTAATGACTTTTTCGTTATTCTCGTGGAAATCTTCGGAGTTGTGATTTAAAAACCAGAACCTCCGACAATACTTAATAGAACTATAAGGTAAATGTCCCAATTTCTGCTCACGTCCCTATTTCTAATCACTCGAAATTTTTCTTCTAGTAAAGATATGAAGATTGTTTTAATATGTATTATATCCAACCTATATGTACGTTTTTAGAGTTACAACTAAAAATGGTAGTGCTGAATTAAATTATTGTAAATTCTGATAAAAAATCTTGATAATAGTGATAGATTGAGGTTAGACGCAGGTGCATTCTGTATGTCCCTATTTCTAATCACGAAAAAATAACGTTTTAGTTTATTTATACAATATGTACACTGTTATTTACTTATGTATCGTAAAGTAATTACGCGTATTAACATACTAATACAATAAAAAGATACAAATAATATGAATGAAGTCTATAGAGTCGAAGCTGATCAGAAATAGGTATACATCGAAATCACTGCTTTTTGCTGTGAGCTGAAATAGATGCATTTTGCGTACGCTTTTTATTGACTGTTATGAATATTTAAGTTTTTAAAATGGGTTTTACGCATTTACATTGTATTGTTCGATTCATGATTAAGATAATAATCACAGCTGCTTCATAAATTAATGCTAGAATAACTTTGTAAACCTTTTTGTTTGACGCAAAATGGTTATATGAGCAGAAATCGGGGCATTCACCTTATTATGCATTTAATCCAGCATATAAAGCTCTGACATCTAGCGGTATGAGCCCAATAGCCATGGGTGATTATACTGGGAGGGAGGTCATACTATGGGACTCTCCTCTACGCTTTTATGCTAAAAAGAAATTCAAAAGAAGATTAAAGAAGACAGACAGAATTTCAATATCGATTTTGTTTTGTATAAAATGTACATTTATTCCAATATTATGAATATTAACTTTATCACTAATTCAGTGGCGGTGAAAAATATTCTACTGTTTAGTTTTTAATATTTTTCTTGTCAGTGTACCTTTCTTGTTAAAGTAATTAAGTGTTATTCATGTTATTAAAGCATAAATTTTAATTGAAAATAAACACTTTAAGAGCACATGGAATAATGATAGAATAGTCTCGAAAACCAAACCCCACAGGGAATTTCTCTAATCAGAATTAGTAGATACTCGAATAAAATACATTTCAAAATTTCAAAAGGTTCCAGAATCCGCAACAGTCTCCTTGTCAGCTAGATTTTCAGTTAGAAACTTAGCTGAACTTACATCGATTTGTTCGATCTTGAAAGTTGAATTTTTGGAATGAAAAAGTATGGCTTTTTACCTCTACCTATACCTATATATACATAAACCCGATAACACAAAAAAACTTTGCCTTCAATTTTTCGATTTAAAAAAGTAAAATTCAAAAATCAAATCATAAATTTATCCGAGTATCTAACTTGAAATCTAGCTAGAACTGTAGCTTGAAATATAACTAAAACTCTAGCTGGAAAATTTCAAAGTAAATCTAGACAAGTTCAATTGTATTTCTAGTTGAACATACAGTTTTCTTTACAGAAACTATTGAATCATAATGAAATTGAAGAAAGACCACCCTTATTAACTGAGAAAACGATTCTCTTGACCAAAGAGGATGTCCTTTCAAAATAGGATATCTTAGCAGAATTCCATTTATGGGGACCAAAATCCTTTTGTGGTAGATGCAGTAATTTTCAAGCAATTTTGTAATGACTTCTCTTTCGCAGGAGTATTATTGAGTCCCCACAAATAGAATCCCGTAAATAATATGTTTTGAGAGGACATATTTTGGAACAAGAGGATAGTTATAGGTTATTTAAGTGTTATAAAATTTACGAGTAATTTCAGAAATTTGGTAAAATTTTAAAATCGAAATTGGGCTCCACTTTAATAATATTTTTTCTTAAGGAAAAATAAAATTGCTAAGGAAAATTAGAATTAATAGAAAAATATACAGAAGTATCGTTAACTATATATATATATATATATATATATATATATATATATATATATATATATATATATATATATATATATATATATATATATATATATATATATATATATATATATTATTTTTTTGCATCCTAGGTTTCCAAAATACATTGGGTCATTTGCACCCCCAGACACCTGCTGATGTTCAGACTTCTGCAGCTGAAAATTTGGTCGTAAGAGTATTGGGGAAAAATGCGGCTTTCTTCGACGTAGATGTTGATCCAAGCCTAGGACCTAAAGGAAAAGATACTTTTAAGGTACTTTTCACTATTAGTGTTTTAACAGATTGGCGCCGGCTAATTTATAAGTCGCTCCTCGCAATCTTCTCCAAAATGAATTGAAATTTCGAACATTTAATAATGTTAACAAATTTGCGATAATCTATGATCCGTTTCTGAATAGTGCCGGCTCGAATGTGTTAACGACTTAATGTTTTAGGTTTGAATAAAGCATTGAATGATAAAGTAATTCGTTTTAAAGAATATTAATTCTATATCATTTATCATATATAACAATTATTATTATTATTACTTCTCTCTAATTTCTCTGAATTTATACCAATATCATGCCAATGAAAAATGTAATAAGAAATCTTTACTTTTACATTTCACAGTTAAAAAAAGTCGATGCAAAAAAAATTAAAATTACCGGCACATCCGGCGTGGCGGTGGCTTGGGGTTTGCATTACTATTTGAAGACTTACTGCAACTGTCACGTGTCTTGGGAAGGCTCGCAGCTCAACCTTCCCCAAGTTCTGCCGGATGTGGATGAAGTTGTCACGTCCAATGATCGGTAAGTATTATTTATTCATTCTATTTTTCATCGAGATTAATTTGAAAGTAATATTTTGCTGTACTATAAAATCCTGCACTCTTTTTAAACATAAAATCTCCTACTTCGCGATTTCGGCGAAAATCAGCTTTAGATACTATCAGAACGTGTGCACGGCCGGCTACAGTTCGGCCTGGTGGAAGTGGCCCCAGTGGGAGAAGAACATCGACTGGATGGCCCTGAACGGCATCAACCTGGCCCTCGCCTTTCACGCCCAGGAGGCCATCTGGGAGAAGGTCTACCTCAGGATGAACCTTGACAAGGCAGAAATCGATCAGCACTTTTCTGGGCCCGCTTTTTTGCCTTGGTAACGGATATAACACGTCTATTACATAGTCCTTAGATTTTATTAATAATCATTAACATTTGCGAAATTTTAAAAATGCACTGACTTCTACTATACATCTGAAAAGCCCATTTATAGGTTTGAAGTGTGCAATATGGAAGCTATTATCAGGATGATAGCACCAATGCACTAAGCCTTAAAGTAATGAAAATTATTTATGAAGAATTGTCATCTAAAAATGTCTTTTTAATGAAAATCTCAAGTGATATCTTAGCTGGTATTCACCAGAGAAATCCTCTGGATTTTTTCAACAGATACAAATTAACTGCTGGCTTTTGACTATGTTTTTATGAGTTTTCGCAGGACTGAATTATGCAAAAATCCGAATAGTTTCGTAGATTAAGATCAGAGATAACTTTTATCATTGCGATTTGCAATCTGATCGAAACAGAATCTGTTTATTCTTTGATAGGGGAGACAATTTTTGTTATAAAATCTTTGTTGATAAAATTTAATTTTACAAGTCTCTTTTCGTAGCTATTGATACTAGGAAATAGTACAATAAAGTTTAATTAAGATTGGGTAATTTATTGCACTTTTAAGTAAAAATAATACCTGAAACAAGATCGCCGCATCTGCTACTAAGATACAAAAAAAATTATCCCAAGAATGTGATATTCTCTAGTACAGGATCGTCCTTTATTAATAAACAACAAAATTATCAAAATTTCATGAATTCGTTATATCATATTCAGACATATTATAGCATACTTCCTTTGTAAACTTTTCGAATTTGTGCAATACAATCAAAATTATAGATTATACAGCGCTTCGAAAATCCTCGTGGCATCATGATTCGTACGCGGCATTTTGCAAAATTAAAACGGATTAGTGAATCGGTTTAAGTTCTCTAACAAATTCACCGATACCTCAAAAGACAAAAAATTAAACAACCCAATTCCTAAGTAATTGATGTAATAACGCAGATAAATTGTGGACAAAAACATGGTTTCTTTGCTTGGACTATGATGCTGCAGGGTGAACCTCATTTGACTGCAAAATGAATATGTAGATGAAAAGAAGTATTGGATCAAATGTAGAACCACCTTCTTGTTTAAGTCAGTTAAAAATACAATCCATCGCCACATTCTCTTACTGAAAAGTCCATTGTCGTACGATGAATTATTTTCTTTCTAAACCGCAGGGCGAGGATGGGTAACTTCCGTGGCTGGGGCGGTCCTCTCTCCGAGTCCTGGCACAACCACACGATTCAGCTGCAGCACTCGATCCTACGTCGCATGCGGGAGCTCGGTGTCATCCCGGTGTTGCCTGCCTTCGCCGGACACGTGCCCCGGGACTTTATCAGGGTCTTTCCCAACGCCAACGTGACGAAGGTCGTCTCGTGGAACGATTTCGAGGACGAGTATTGCTGGTAACGATTCACGGTTGATCCGTTTGATTTTTATTTTTATTTGTTCTGCGTCGTTTGCATTCAGAAAAAAATTGTTTTGCTACAAGTGGAAACTTTGGTTTGGAAGAGGAATTTATTATCGTTGTAGATACCTAAAGAGAGTCCATTTCGATGGTTGGGAAGAATATGCAATCTTAGAAAACGCCTGAAGACAGAGCTATCTCATTTAACGTGCGGAGAACAGGATATCTAGCAAAATGCACGAACAAGAACTATTTTAGCTAATAATAGGAAAATAGATTTCTAAGATTTTTCTTTTTTCCTATTTTTTGGTGATGCCAGTACGAAATTCGATGCAAAATGTGAAATATTATTGTCTGAAAATAGCCCATTCTGATAGCCCCTTCTTCAAGCGTTTTCTAAAATTTCGATGTCTCTATTACGCCCCAGCTGTTGATTTGATATAATAAGAATATTATTTTACGTACAAAGTCTTATTGGAAATTTGGAAGAAAAGAAAATTCCTTTTCTGCTACAGGATTATTCATTTGGTTGCCTCATCGACACTGGCCAATATTAACAAGAAACTATAGAAACGTGTTCTTTGTGACGTACACCCTCTGCACAATTAGACTTACGGAATGCGCTTCAAAATATTTGAAATGATACCGCGTTAATGGTTATATATGTTCTTTTGTTTCTTTTCGAGGACTCACATTGGACGATATTTAGAAATTTGAAACGCGTTCCGGAAGTCGAATGTGCGGAGGGTGTACATTATTACAAAAGCACTTTGACTTTTTATAGAATCTGTAGCCAGTATATTATATTTTTCAGTCCATATTCTTTGGACCCAACTGATCCTCTTTTCCAAACAGTCGGAAATCAATTTTTAAAAACGGTGAGATATATAATCCCACAAATTTAATACTCGTACGCAGCCTTCAAACAATCATCATTACTAATTATAATTTTTGTGGTATTCAGTACATTGACGAATTCGGCACGAACCACATTTACAACTGCGACTCTTTCAACGAAAACGATCCCCACACAGGCGATCTCGATTATCTGAGCAACACTGGTAAAGCGATTTTCTCGGCTATGAGCATCGCTGATCCGGATGCAATTTGGTAACTCGTATTTCGTTATACCGTAATTATACTTTTTACAATTTTTCAAAGTGAAAGAGTTACTATTTTGAAGCAATAATATAGTATGCTATATGATAGATTGATCAATATATTAATGTTAAATAATAATATACTATTAGGATGATGCAAGGCTGGCTGTTCGTCCACAATCCCTTCTTCTGGACTACCGAGCGTGTCAAGGCGTTTGTCACTTCAGTTCCGATCGTAAATATACGAGTAGTTTTATAAAAAGGAAGGAATGAAAGTTTTCTTTCTTGAACGATGAGTATTAATCCACGTATTATCGTTTTCAGGGCAAGATGATAATTCTAGATCTGCAGTCGGAGCAGTTCCCGCAGTACAAGCATTTTCACTCCTATTTCGGCCAGCCCTTCATCTGGTGCATGCTTCACGACTTCGGCGGCACTCTTGGAATGTTTGGATCTGCCGACATCATAAACCAAGTACTTTCGATTCTATAAAAATATTACTCTTTTTACTTTAGGGTATTGGTTTCGATACTTTCAAAGTATGAACATCGGCAGCGGTTTACCACAACCAATTAAATAAATTGGAACTAAATTTGTATAATAACAATATAAACAATATAATATTATTCTAAAAAGATACTTATTTGTAATAAGTTTACATAAACTATCAATAAAATATGTGGTTGGCAGTGTTTTAAAAAAACGTTAACCTACTACTCTGCTATTGTAAAGAGACTTGTAATGATCGAAAATCCTTAAGTGTCACAAAATGGGTCACTTCTCTAACTATTTTTTTCTTTATTTTATGGTTTTAGAGAGTATTTGAAGCAAGGCACATGAACGACAGCACGATGATCGGTACAGGACTCACTCCGGAAGGAATCAATCAAAATTACGTTATGTACGAATTCATGAATGAAATGTCATATCGAAAGAAACCGGTCGATCTCGATGATTGGTATAAATACATTAATTAATTTTTAGTAGTTATTTTTTCTGAATTATAGTGTTTATTACCATAAATTTCTCAGGTTTGAAAATTACGCGATCAGAAGGTATGGACATGCCGAAAAATCTATTCGACAGGCATGGCAAGAGTTGGGAAGATCAATTTACAATTACACCCGTGTACTCAATATAAGAGGACATTATGTTATAACCAAACGTCCGAGTCTTAATATTCAACCATGGGTGATTATTTACAAATAATATAATAGTGAAATTGTTTCGAAATTGAAACTTTAAGATAACTTCAATATTATCTGCTGAGCTATTCTGTCATACTAATATGTTTTCACATTTTTTAGTATTGGTACGACTTAAAATCGCTTCTGTTTGTTTGGGGCACTTTTGTAAATGCAAGCAACGAAACGGCGAAAAATGATTTGTTCAAACACGACCTCGTTGACATCACGAGACAAGCCTTGCAGGTCACAGCAGATTTCATATACGCAGATATTAAATCAGCATTTTCACAGAAAAATATTACAAATTTACAGTAAGTATGACTTTGTGTATTCTATTATATAATTAAAGGTCTATATGGTTAAACAGAAGATTATTTTCTTCTATATTATTGGTGTTGCAAAATTCATATTTTTAGAGTATACAAACAACGGTTCCTTTTTAGTAGAACATGTTTTCGAACAAGATATCTACTCTATTTTGAAAAAAAAGCACAATTCAAACAATCTACATTTTAACCAGCAGTTTTTAAAAGAATGTGTCCGGTTACTTTACCCACCGATACATACGGGGTGTCTCAAAAATATGGACAAGGATTCATGCTTTTCCATACTTTTCCGTTTCCATACATCTGAGACCCCCTGTATATAAAAAATTTCAGTTTCTTTTAAATTACGCATTAGAATAACATGTAGAGCAACACACTTGAAATGTTATGAGAAACGAAAATTAGTAAATTACGTGATAATGTTAAATTTTATTTTAAATAAAACTATCCTTAAAGAAAACATTATTCTGATGCGTGAATACGCAAATAAAATTCTTATTAATTAATCGTAGCATCGATGATTGATGTGTTTAAAAATTTAATTGTAAATTGTAAAATCGGAGTAATTATTAATTAATAAGAATTTTGTTGTAAATCGTAGTGGTAATTAACCCTTTAGTGCCCAATGAGTTCTTTATTTAATATAACCATTAAACCAATATAATGTTGTCATTTGAAAACGTCACTAAAAATAGTGTTCTATGTGCTATTCATTTTTGGGCATAATTTTTGTTTACCATTGAACGACTTCTCAAAAGTTATGGAATCTCCTCATTAGCTATCTCAAATTAAAGAATACATCAAAAAAACATCTTCGCAGATCAGCCTCGTCTCAATTGCTGGACCTGTTCGACGATCTCGAGGAGATCCTCGCCTCGTCCAAGGACTTCCTGCTGGGCCGCTGGCTCGAGGAGGCGAAAGCTGCAGCGCCCGATGGCGCGATCCGCGAGCGCGAGAACTACGAGTTCAACGCGCGCAACCAGATAACATTGTGGGGACCGCGCGGCGAGATAGTCGACTACGCGAACAAGCAGTGGTCGGGTGTGGTGCGCGACTACTTCAGGCCCAGGTGGGCGCTGTATCTACAAGAGCTGCAGGACTCACTGAAAAAACGCACGCCCGTCAACTCGGCGAAGGTGAAGAACCGGATTTTCAACGAGGTTGAGCTGCCGTTCAGCTACGCCAAGAAGGTCTATCCCACGGAGGGTACAGGTGAGTTATTTCGTTATTGAGAGGATCGTTGAGGATGCGCGTTTATTGGATAAAAGGTTGCGAGAAGTCGTGATACCAAACTCGGATGAATGGCACTGATGCTAGGTTGGTAGAGATGAAAATGACATTTCTGGGGTATTAATTCGAGGTATAAAGAGGGCAAGCCACTTTTCTTAACAGCAAATTGATAAAATATGTATGTTATACCGTGTAAAACCTCGAAATCTTAAGCTTACGCAGTTCGATCTATAGCCGTTGTCAGAAGACCTTATTTATTGAAGAAACTTTGCGTCGTGTACTACTCTTCGTGACTAGATGAACGAAATTTTTAGACCATAGCCCTCTTCAGGAGAAAATGACTTCCGCCGTATTTATAGCAGCTATATCCAGGAATAACTCATTCATTCAGCATTTGCATCTCATTATGAGTAACATAAAATGTGAGCAAGAGTCTCTGGCCCCTCCTTATACAGATGACACATACGGTTTAGTTCGATACCCATTTTATGTCTAATATTTGTGCTTCCCTTCTTGTATATACCCAAGTGTCCTAATATTCATGCCAGCGTAACTTGATTGCCTATCTCCACAATCGTATTGAGAGCCTGGTAGCATTATAATAGCAACCGTGATTTTATAGTACAACTATCAAGGGCTTCCCTGTAGGTGTCCACCCCTGATCCGACTGAGTTCTGAACCATGGAAAAACTAGCGATCCCCATTGGTGGATAGTTGAGTTTGTCTAGTTAGCCAGCTTTTCTGGGAGGATAGGATAATCCTGTTTTTTTTTGTCAAAGAGATATCTGGATAGTCTACTATCTCTTGTCATAATCAAGTCTATGTTCTGCAGAGATTTTGAAAAGAATTTGGATCGTCTTCTATGCGTCTCTCCAGCTCGAAATGTTTCTGATTGTTAGGGCAGATTTACTTGTCGTGGCTTTTAGTCTGATCCGAAACAGCTTTATTCTTGTTAAAGCACCTAACACCATTATCAGGGTTATGCACATTCTTCACCTACTTCTTCCTAACCATGATATTTCGCTTTATCTGTGACCTCCAACTGCCTCCCTAAGTAAGTTTGGTTCTCTATTCGTATTTCCCGGAGAAAATCACCGTGATTAGGTCCCCCGTGCACAGATCATACATTGACATTGTGTCGATCCAGTTCCGTGAACTATGCGATTAACATTAATATATCGCTATAAAAAATAGCAATCCTTCTCATTACGACGTTTGTTCTTGGCTTACTAGCCTTGAGGCCCCTGTAATAAATATCAACCACCCCGCTCTCACCCTTAGCCTTTCGGCTATCCTTCATTTCTACATTAACAAGATGCTTGTGTGTATCCTAGCCATGCTCCTCTGTAGAATAGCATTAACTTTGGCTCGTAATTGTAAAAGATACAGGCATTTTCAAGAGAATAGGTCGGGTTCGTCATAAAATAAATTGCCTAAGAGTACCCATTTAATTTTCACCTACTACGGATACAATGATCAACATATTATACTTGGAAAGTTTGGTAAAATAAATTATTTAAAAACACTAAAAAACAACATAATATGCATATGTAAGCCAATCAATTTTAATCTAGTAATTTAGCAAGATGTATTAGTTGATAGAAACTTATTTTATTGTTTCAGGTGATAGTATTCAAATTGCAGCTAAATTGTACGACAAGTGGCATGAACTGTGGCCTTAAGATATCATAAGGATCGACTGATATTTAAAAGTATTGTTAACTCTAAAGATCAAATAAAATTTATATTTTTCGCACGTTTTACTCCTTTGTCTATCAACTTAAATAATTCCAACTAATTTGAAAAAGTTCAGTTAATTTCTTTTAGTATTTTTATTATTAATAAAAAAATAAAGATAACCTTTACTCTGTAACATCTTATGTAAAAAAATACTGAAATATTTAAGGTATATATGTACTAAATACTTCACATTGTTTTAAACAACACTAAACGCTCATCTACAAATGTATTTTATATAAACACAGTGGTTGCCAGTTTTAGGAAATTTTGTGAATTTGGAAAATTAGTTATAGATACTCAGCTACTTGTGACATTAGAAGTAAGTTTTAAGTAAGTATAATAATTCTTCCTATTCTCTCTCTCTCTCAATGTAATAGAAAATACGTGACGCTGAATTGAACACGTATGAACTTGCAACATAGTGCTTATGAGCAGTGGATCCAAATGAGTGGAAATTTGTTGTGTTACAGTGAGACAAGAGAGCGATGAACAGAAAGAAAGAGAAAATGAATGTGAATGCTCGCCAGATTGAAAGATAATATTTAATTATCATTAACTCTTATGTTATGCACATCGATCGTACTACCCAACACCCCACTCTCCATTCACCTCACTATTCACGTACCTGATTATTCGCTCACTTGACCACTCACATGTATATTCCGCACAACATATTTTGTCATCTGCGCACTATCATACAATCATTTTTATGTAAATATCATATATTAGTATAATAGTCTCTTTAAACTTTATGAAAACATCGAAAATAATTTTGTTTACATCGTCTATCCTCTATTATGTTAATTTTTAAAGCATGTGTGTGCATGGGTACACAGAGAGAATTTTCTGATAAAAATTACCGTGAAAATCATTGTAAACGTGGGATATTCTGTATTCAGGGGGGAAATTACCCTACTGAACGATAAAAATTAACGTTATTCATTATAAACTTTACCATTCAGCACGGTAAATTTTACCGTTCAGTAGGGTATTTTTTCACATGAAGTCAGAATATCTCACGTTTACAATGATTTTTACGGTAATTTTTATCAGAAAATTCTCTCTGTGTAGGTTGATGTTTGAGTGGATTGATGAAGGCGCGGATGGATTGGTGTGCGAATGGATAGATGGGTGCTTGGGTGGGTAGATGTGTGGATGGATGGGAGCGTCAGTGTGTCTGTGTGTCGGTGCGTGGATGGTTAACTGGATGTGCGGGTGGATCGATGCGTAGTTGCATGGATGGATGCGAGCGTATATGGATGGTTTAGTGTGTAGGTGGGTTGGTGTGTGGGATGAGTTGGAGTATGGGTGCATGAGTGCATAGATGAGTTGGTGTGCGGGGGGATGGATGGGTGTGTGAGTGGGTTATTATACGGGTAGATGAATGGGTGAGTGGGCGTGTTGGTATGTGGGTGTGAGTATACCTGATTGGGTGGTGTGTTGATGGATGAATGTATACGAGGATGGGTCTGTGTAGGAGGATTGATGTGTGGATATATGGATGAATCTATAAGCGGATCAGTGTGTGGATGGAGGGATAGGTACGTGGGTGGGTTGATGTCTGAGTTGATGGAAGGGTGCGCGAGTGGATTTTGTGGGCGAGTAGATTGATGAGTGCGTGAAGTTTGAGAATATACATGTGTAGATGAGTCGCAATTAATGTCTTCGACGTCATCACCATTGCCGTCTTCGTGTGGATGTATGTATATACATGTGAGTGTGTGTATGGATGCATGTGTGTGTATAAGTAAACAGATTATCTTAAAAATTGAAGTACGTGATATTTATAAAATACGAAGGGCAAAATAAGCCGTTTTATTAAAAGAAATCGAAGTTTTGTACAGGGATCTATATTATTGATCTCTCTATTTTAAACAATTATTTGAGATTCAGTAAAGTTCTTTTTTAAAGATACGGCTTACTATGCACTTCGAATTTGTTAAAGCATTGTGTAGTTAATATATCGAAAGATTCCATTATTATTTGCAACCAGAAAATAGTTTAAATATTTTATGTGGTGAGCAATGCGTATGAGACCCTTTCATATTCCACTAAAATTGAGTAAAGCTTTATTTTTTGTTCCTATTTGGGCTAGAGAGGGAGACTCCTCTATATTACATACTATCATTTGATGATGTGCGTATCCTTCATATTCATCTGCGTTTCTTCAGAATCTTGTTTCATCTTGGGTATTTCGTTGATATCCAAGAGCGAGGCTCTTACTTGATTCTCCAGGAAATGATCCCGGATGAGTTAAGTCTGTGCCATTATCTTCTACTTTCTCCCAAGGTTGAATCATAGAATGATAAATTGCATGCGAAAATAAGAGAATACTGTGTATAATATATGTTTATAGCACTATGTGGCCTAAATCCGCACTTAAGTCATACCTATCCGTGACTTAAGTAGTCCATTATTGCACCGTCCATATCGGCTAACCTCACGGAGCAATACTGGACTGCTTAATGCACGGCTAGGTTTGACAGCGGATTTAGACAAGTAGTGCTATAAAATATAGTATACAATACTTGTGTCAAAAGTCGTCCTTCATAGCACGGTGTTTAGCGCCCTCGCTACGCTCGGGGGCTAATACACGCCGTGCTGTAAAGGACTACTTAGGTTACACGTATCGTAATGTACTAGTACATATAGGTTGTGTCTCCGTGCATGTGTGGCTTTGTGTCGCAGAGAGTTCACGCCATCTGGTGTTATTTTCTCTAAGTTTTAAAATGAAATTTGCGCGGACTCGCAATATTCAAAATTGTTCGCACTAATCCCTCGTAACGGTTCAAGTTGTTTATGTTTATGTATCATGGGCCGATCTCGGAGCATTTCAAATGTCAATAGAGGCTTAGCAACACAAACCCGTTACCAAAGTCGACATGTATATATAGATATATTACACTAATACACTTACAGGATACTTCCAAATTTACGATGAAGTAAAATAAAACAAGGGTAATTGTCTTTTTTATCAAGTCACTACAAAAAATCCAGAAAATACTTTCAGGCGATATTTTGTCATATATTGCTTGAAGAGCAAGAGAGTTTATTCACACGATTTTATAGCACGACTTTAACATTTTTTCCAAAGGACCACATGTGATGTTGAGTATGCGTAGAAAAATCAAAGAGATGAACACAAGAAGTCTTTTTTTTAACTTCTAAAGGAAAAAAAGATGATTGATAGGAAACAGTTGAGAGTAAGAAGTGAGTTAAGTTTATAAAACGTGATTCTACTCGCTGATCCCCAAGTATAACTTGTGCGGCGCGCGCACTCCATGCGTCCGAACGCATCGAGCTCATGCAGCGATCGGAATCATTGAGTAAAGTTATATATTATTGTACATCAACACGATGGTCCGATTTACAATGGAAATATTATATAGGCATCCTGAAGACATGATAAGAAGTCCAAACCTTATTGCAACAAACCTTTCGTTATTCTGAGAATTTGTAAAATATGGCAATGTGTATACATAGAAGAAAAGGGTTCCCAATCTCTTTACTGAAAATATAATGTAAACGTCAACATTTTTTGCAGTTTAATTTTCTTTATGAGCAAGCTAATTACAATACATCTAGGGCATAGCATGGAGATAATATGACCTTTGAAAGAAAAAAATTGCAATAAGCACCAATTTTTTTAATACAGAAATTTTTAAGTAAAGTCAAAAATAAAATTAAATTTAACAATTAAAAGTCCATGGATATTTTATTAAAGAGATTTTGCTTTCTCGACGAGAAAGCTTTGTAACGATGATTTTTTCAAAAACCAAGATTTTGATGAATTTCGATGTTTTTTATTTATTACTAATATTTTTTAAACACATCAAAATAAATTAGACTACGATTAACACAAATTACTTGACTAAGTATGAATATATTTCTATTTAATTGAGGGAGACCACAAGCTTGAAAACGATTTTCGTGGGAAACTATTCTGTGGGAAATGATTTTCGATGAGGCTTTTAGAGATCCCTTGTAGTACCCAAAAATGAAGCTCTGTAGCCGTAGTTTGTTCCAATGGGCCCTGATTCTTGAGATAAGAGCTATTCTACTCCGAATATGCGTTATTTTAATGAAAATTGTTACCTCTATACATTATATTACTACTATGTAAGTTTTGATGCTGGAAAAAGTGTTAAAAAGGTAAATAAAAGTAGACCAATAGAGCTTTCTTTTAAGCTTTGTTACATGCAAAAATTTGTATCCAGTCCAAAATTATTAACAATTGAAAATGGTGATTGAAATTCCATGAAAAATCAACGAATTTATAAAAAATAAATTTCCTCGAATATTCATGCATTTTCAGTCACCTTGTTTAACTATTAATAAATTTGGACCAGATTGATATGTTTATATGAAACAAAGCTTAAATTAAAGCTTTTTTCGCTTACTTTTATTTACTTTTCGAACAATTTTTCCATCACCAAGACTTACACAAGTGCATTTGCTCACTCAGTTCGCAAAGTGGTTACTCGATTACTGTACTTCGAGTACTGCGGGTTTACAGTACTTTGCATATTTTAGAATTACTTTGCAATTACGTTGCACACTTCTTTGAAAAAATAGTATAAGCAACTCGAAATATACTATTTATATATCTAATTTGTTAATGAGCGCCATCTTCTCAATTTTTCATTTATGAGGATAATTCTGATTGGTGAGAAAAATGCGCTCATACTAATCAATAAAATATTTGTTTTGTTGGTTTCAAGTCGTAGAGTCCCCCGGAATCACTTGCGCCAGCGAAACATCTACTTTTTGAGGAAGAAAGTAATTAATTGTTAAAGTAAAAATAGAAAAAATACTATGTATAGACTTATTGAATACAGATTGAGCATTTCAATTGATTCGTCCAATTCCTTTCTATCGAAAAATACTTCTTAAAATTCATCAATTTTCGGCGTATCGCAGTAGGGGTTACACAATTCTCCTGACGATAAACGCGCATTGATGTTTCAAGTTTTATAAAATAAATAATTGTTTTGATAGATGTAACGACGATATATATACACATATTGATAAGGTTGATTTCGATGATAAATAATTATAATTCTTAAATACGAGCGATATATATGATAATAAAACAATTTTATTACGACTTTATTAATGCATCGCGGTTCTTAATAAATAATAATAGCAGTATATAGAAAATAGTTGAACACAAACATTACAGTGTCAAAGACAGTGATTTAATATTATTATGCTTCATTACTCACCCTATCCCTTACCATTTTCCCTCCCCACTGTCCTCTGCATTCTATTCTCCCTATCTGCCCTCTGCCCTATGACTTTATGCCCTATGCCCTCTATCCTTACGCTCTGCACTCTGACTTCTCTCGCCCTGCCCTATGTCATTTCTCTCCGTCCTCTATGACCTCTCCCTACCCTCTGTCCTATCTGTCCCATTACATTTTGCCCCTCTCTATAATGGTTAATAGGTTATCTCAATTAAGTTTCATTAACCCTTTCAAATTATCTTATAATAAGCGGATTGAAAGTAAAGGAATTGCGCGTAGTAAACATTTGACCGAGAGAGCGAGGGATTCTTTGCTTGTGTACATATAATTTTGACATCATTAACTACATCAACGTTGTACTAGAGCGAAATTCGCTGACTCACTGCAGAGAAACCTTTTTTTAAATCTCTTCACTCAGAAAAATAAAAAGTACCTACTCGATTTTCTAGTGCAAAATCGGTACAACTAAATTTTTCCAATAATAATTAAGTAATTCTCGACTGAACCAAAATTATGCACACAAGAAAAAAGATATTGAAGAAAAGACATGTTTTAGATACTTAATTTTTTAACGGCCGCCTTTTTTAAAGGAAGCTTTGTAATAGTAAAAGAAAAGTTTTCTAAAAAACAAGTTAAAAACATTTTTTGGGCTATTTGGAAACAATGTACACGATTTTTAGAAAATATCGGTATGGATTGTGTGTGTGTGTGTGTGTGTGTGTGTGTGTGTGTGTGTGTGTGTGTGTGTGTTTGTGTATATGTGTATGTGTGTGCATGCGTGTGTGTGTGGGTGTGTTTGTGTATGTGTGTGTGTGTGTGTGTGCGTGAGTGTGCGTGGGTAGGTACGTACTGAATTTTTTAACGGGTACCGTCTTCTTTTTTTTTGTTTTTATAATTATTACAAAGCTAAACGCAGATAACATTTTCTTAAGAAACAAAGCATTCGTCTAATCTAGCAATAATTAATAACTGAGTAGTTGGTAAATAATTTAAGCCTTTTGAAATTGTTCGAAAAAATCTGATAATACAAGTAACTCGAATTCGAAATGATTCGAGCTGCTCGAAAAATTTGAGTAACTCAAAATCTCTCGAGTAGCTCAGTAAATTCAAGTAACTCGTTATCATTCGAGTAACTTGAAAACTTCGAGTACCTCGAAAAATTTGAATATGCTCGAAAACTTCAAGTAACTCGAAAAATTCGAAATTATATATCATTAAAATAACTCCAAATCACTTGAGTAGCTTAAACTCACTCGAGTACAACGGATTAGATCGAGTAACCCAACCCAAAAAGTTCGACTTCAAACTCGACTAGACTTGAACTCGTTGAGTCGAGTAATTTGATCGAGTTCTGTTCTCCTGTTCGCACTCTGAAATAAGGTTCTTCACCTCCTCGGTTGGTGGTTCCACTTACGTATGGAAATTAGGCAGCTCCTACCACGATCTCCATTTTGGTACCATTCTTCCACATCACTTTCATTACAACCGTGGTGAGGTTCTTTCCGCAGAACGTCAGTCAGGTCGGTCTCCAATTTCATACCTTTTACTAAGATGCAAGTTCTGGGGTGACCTTCGCTTTCATGGAAGAGCAACCCGCTGCCCCCAGCCCTGCGATTCCTCCCTTACTAATCCATGGTTCTTGGATTAATGGTATATCTGTATGCACCTCAGCCATGCATACACTTAGCCAAAACCACTATCGTCTTTGCAGTGAGGCAAGTTAATCTGCGTGAAAGAGATAGTGGATCGTGCCAAAATGGCCGAACCTGTGTCTTTACCACGCCTCACGCCCCTTCAGCCCTCCTTAGTTATTGGAAGCAGAAGGTTCCCCCTTATTCAATTTGTTTTTTAACTTCTTAACTGCCCACACAGAATAATGTGCTGGGGCCGCACCACAGAAAGGTCTCTGGTCGAGTTTCCTCAGAGCCGCGACCTCGGACTTCTCTAGGAGGACATTTACCGCCGTCGCAATCTTTTTCTTCTTAGCATTCTTGACTACTTTGCACCCGAGCCCCTTTAAGACCGGGATTTGGTTTATTCAGGCATCTCATTATGACCTCGGGATCTTGTTTCAAACGGCAAAAATCATAGCCTTGGACAGCCTAAGTTTTTGGTATTTGGATGTACGTGCTGGTAGCAAAAGTTACCTAGGTAGTTATGGTATCCAATGACGACGTCCAGTCGGTACGCTCCTTATAGTTTTGAGTATCCAGATGTACGTGCTGGTCGCATAAGGTATCTAGGTGGTTTTGGTGGCTGATAACGACGTCCCAGTGGTGCGCTGCGTAGTTTTTGTGTCTGGATTTACGTGCTGATCACAGAAGGTGTCTGGGTGGATATGTTGACCAATGGCGTGGTCCAGGTAGTGCACTCCGTAGTTCTTGGTGTTTACATGGAGTCGACCCTAGCTAGAGGCTAAAAACTACTCAGCGAACTAGCGACACCTCGTCATCGGTCTAAATAACCACATAGATACCTTATGCGACCAGAACGTACCTCTAGAAATCAAAAACGGAGTCCACCACCTGGACCCCGTCATCGACCACCATGTCGGTCACCTTTTGTCTTAAACCAAGTGCAATTTGTACTTTGCACAGTTTAAGAACTATTCCCATCTCGCCCCGGTCTCCCAACGCACACAACGAAACCCAACGCTTTATTCTGGAAAGGCTCTGAAACGTTCAAGAGCGATGCTGTATACGTAAACCACTCGGGGACCGTACATAAATTACGTAAGGGCGATTTTGGCATTTCTTAACCCCCTCCTACCCCCAGTATAAGAATACGTAAGATTTTCTAGTTCATCCTCCCACCCTTACCTCATCTTACGTAATATTTTTTCACATATTTTTTAGTTATTGCAGTATTTATAAAGTATTACAAATATTTTTCGTAGACAAATTATACAATGTTTATAAATACTTAAAATATAATTTTGTTTCTCAATTTCTAAACTTACCCTGGTAGATAATTATATAGTTTTGTATAGATTTCCTCCTTATAATCGAGGCTCCCTACATAATAAATCAGGAACTTTGATAAAACTAGATAATTTTCTACAAGGGTAAATATAAAGTTTTTAAAATGTATTTTTTAAATTAAAAAGAGCATCAACGACATTATCACGAAACTTTTAAGAAATATTAATTATTTTATTTAGTACATTTGTTCTTAGATTATAGTGGAAATGACCGTTGTGCAAAAATGCAAAAAACTATGAAAAAAATTGTAAGAAAGTGTGAAAAAGAATATAAATTTTATTTGGTATATCTGTAAATCTGTTACAAAAATATATGAACATTTATTTCTATCTTTTACACATTTGTTATAGTTTTCCACAATTTTGCACACTTACAACAAGTGTGTTTTCTAATAAAAGTTGCACAATTTTTCACGTTTTTTAACATCATTGAAATTGTGATAGAACGTATGCGAGAAAGTGTAAGAAACTTTGAAAAGACGTTAGAATTATCCTCATATTTAATCCGGTTAGAAACACAAGTTTTTCAGTTAATTACGCAATTAATTTCTTATATGCTTTTTGTTACACAGTTGCTCAGATTATTCACATTTTTTTACATTTTGAAATTGCCACCAGGACAGTCCTCAATAAATTGTATAATAACAGGCAGCATGTTATTTTTAGGATTGTTAAAGAGTCAAGAATCGATTCTGCATTTCTCTCACTCAGTTTTAATTTTGCAAAATAGACTAAAATTTAAACTTTTGCCGAGACTATATTTCTGTATTTTTCTTTTGATCGGAAACTACTCGATGGTTCAAAAGTTGCATACGTGAGGATGCTGCTTTCTTAGATGCGACCTATTGACTGCATATTATAGCGCATAATCTCCCTTAAATCTGTGATTATACTATCAGACAAAAATCACAGTTTAGATTACAGAGAGCATAATAAGTTATTAAAAAGTAACCTTTGGAAAAGGAGCAAATCCGTAACTATTACGCTAATCTCATTAGGAGTCGAAACTACCAATGCCCCTGTGACTTTATAATAAGCACTGCTACGAAACCTCAAAATCGAAAAAAATCTTACGTAAGAAATTCGGTGCATCCCTCTACCCCGTCAGATAAGAAAGCGTAAGAGAAAATCGTGACCCTCTCCCACCCCAAGAAGTCTTACGTAATTTAATGGACGGGTCCTCGCGAAGAGAGCCGAGGTGGGCGCGAGACACGAGATAAGACGCGCACAGCGAGTTGTCCGGCACGCTCGTAACAATACAGTGTAGTGCATCGTCACCGGCTGTGCACAGTGGACGAGCCGCATCGCACGCGACAATAAGAATGACTAGGACCGGATGCTGGGCCGCGTGTGTCTGCGCCGCTGCGGTTGCGCTTCTGCAGGCTGCAGCGCTGGGATCGGAGATCGTGAGCGGAGATGACGGTGAGGATTGGAGGTTGTTGTCGGGTTGTGTCCAGTTCGGTGTTAGAAAAAAATTTAGAAGGAGAGTTTTAATAGCTGGGAAATAGGTCCTGGGGTAAGACTGGAATTTTGGGATGTATTTTATTATCACACAGATTTCTATTATCATTCAGTAGTAGACACGTGTATTGAGATTCTTTTATAATAGGTCGATACTACTTGCTTTATTTGTGATGGATTTTTTGTAAAAAAGTGTATCTCTAGTTCTGATCATAACTCTATATACGAGTTTTTATGATAAGAAATAATTCAAAAGAAGATTAAAGAAGATGGAAAGAACTTTAATATCGATTTTATTTAGTATAAAAATGTACATTTATTCCAAAATTATGAATATTAAGTTTTTCACTAACTCGGTGTCGATCTTTCCACTGTTTAATTTTTTATATTCTCCTCGTTAGTTTCTTGTTAAAGTAATCATGCTTTATTCATGTTATTAAAGCATAAATTTTAATTGAAAATAGACACTTAGAGAGTACCTGGAAAATCGATAGAAGTCTAGAAAAGCCAAAAATTACAGGCATATTCCCTAATAAGAATTAGTAGATACTCGGTTAAAATACATTTCAAAATGTCACTAGATTCCAGGATCCGCAACATTCTCCTTGTCAGCTACATTTTCAACGATAAACTTAGCGGAATTGACCTCGATTTGTTCAGTCTTGAAAGTCGAATTTTTTGAAAGATATAATATGAATTTTGACCTGTACCTATATAAGTCCGTTAACACAAACAGCTCTGACTTCAATTAAAAAAAATGAATTTAAAAAGTCAAACTATAAATTTATCTATACTATCTAACTCTAAATCTAGCTAGAAATCTAGCTTGAAGCATAGCTAAAACTCTAACTGGAAAAAGTTCAGAAACGTAAAGAAAATCTACATAAATCTAATCGTATTTCTAGCTGAACATATAGTTTCTTTTACAGCGCCTATTGAATCGTAATGAATTTGTGGAAGGACCACCCTTATTATCTGAGAGTACGATTCTCTCGACCTAAAGATGTGCATTCAAAATAGGTACATCCAACGTTAAAATAACTTTGAATATGGCGAGGCATTTTACTTCGTGTTTACTGGCACTTCGAAAGGTTAAGTATTAGTAAGTATATAAATTTTGCGTAATCGCAGGTATCACGAATTGAAGTACCACCGGAAAATTCAAAGTTATTTTAACCATTGGGTGTACCTTAGCGGAATTCCAATTGTGGGAACCAAAATCCCTTTATAGTAGAGGAAGTAATTTTGAAGCAATTTTGTAATGATTTCCTTTTTCACAAGAACAGTATTGAGTCCTCACAAATAGAATCCCGTAAGTAATATGTTTCGGTAGAACATATTTTGGGACAAACGGATGGTTATTGGTTATTCAAGTGTTAAAAAAATTAATGAGTGTAATTTCAGAAATTTGGTATCTTTATTACAGTTTCATAAAATTTTAAATTCCGAATTGAGCTCGATTTTGATAATATATTTTCTGTAATATAAAATAAAACGGGTAAGGAAAATTAGAAATAATACAAAAATGTGCAGAAGTATCGTTAACTATATATTAATTTTTTTTGCATTCTAGGTTTTCAAAATACATTGGGTCATTTGCACCCCCAGACACCTGCTGATGTTCAGACTTCTGCAGTTGAAAATTTGGTCGTAAGAGTATTAGGGAAAGACGCAGCTTTCTTTGACGTAGATGTTGATCCAAGCTTAGGACCTAAAGGAAAAGATACTTTTAAGGTACTTTTACATAATTAGTGTTTTAATAGATTCACGCCGGCTGAATTATAAGCCGCTTCTCGCAATCTTTTCCAAAATTAAATGAAATTTCGAACATTTAATAAAAACTCGATATTTTTACATCATTTCTATATGTAAAAAATAACAAAATTGGTTATCTAAATAATTATACTTTTACAATGACATGAAATGTAAATAAATTTCCGATAATTTATAATTTATTTCTGAATAATGCCGGTCCGAATGTGTAAAGTATCTCGTTTTCAAAAATATTAATTCTATATTATTTATTCATAACAAACAATTATTATTATTATTACGTCTCGTTAATTTCTCTGAATTTATACCAATAGCATGCCAATGAAAAATATAATAAGGAATCTTTACTTTTTCATTTCACAGTTAAAGAAAGTCAATGACAAAAAAATTAAAATTACCGGCACATCCGGCGTGGCGGTGGCTTGGGGTTTGCATTACTATTTGAAGACTTACTGCAACTGTCACGTGTCTTGGGAGGGTTCGCAGCTCAACCTACCCCAAGTTCTGCCAGATGTGGATGAAGTCGTCACGTCCAATGATCGGTAAGTATTATTTATTAATTCTGTTTCTTATCGAGATTAATTTCAAAGTAAAATTTTGCGCTACTATAAAAGTCTGTACTCTTCTTAAACATAAAATCTCCTGCTTCGCGATTTCGGCGAAAATCAGCTTTAGATACTATCAGAACGTGTGCACGGCCGGCTACAGTTCGGCCTGGTGGAAGTGGCCCCAGTGGGAGAAGAACATCGACTGGATGGCCCTGAACGGCATCAACCTGGCCCTCGCCTTTCACGCCCAGGAGGCCATCTGGGAGAAGGTCTACCTCAGGATGAACCTCGACAAGGCGGAAATCGATCAGCACTTTGCTGGACCCGCCTTTTTGCCTTGGTAACGTATATAACACATATGTAAGACATATATAACGTATATAACAAAAATTTAGTTGAAAAATCCGATGAGAAAGTGGTTTTAATACGTAATCATGCAGATTTGCAAAATTTTCAAAATGAACTGACTTCTACTATAAACCGGAATAGCCCGTTTGGTCTGACGTGTGTAATATGGAAGGTATTATCGGGATGGTATATAATATTATAAGCACCAATGCAGTAAACTTAAACTAATAAAATATATTTTTAAAGGATTGTTATCTAAAAAGCGTCTTCATAATAAACTTGTAAGATGTTCTTTTCTTAAAACACTTTAGATAAAAATTATGTCAAAATATCAAGTAATTTGTCAGCTGATTATTCACCAGAGAAATCCCGTGGTTTTTTTTAGCTGTTTTTCTGGGTTATCGCAGGACTGTATTGTGCAAAAATTTTAATAATTTCGTAGATCAAGATCAGAGATAGCGTTTATTATTGCGATTTGCGATCTGATCGAAACATAATCGATGCATCTTCGATGCTAGGAATTTTCCACTAATTATATAATGCCACTTATTTAAATAAGTGTGTGAGTGATTGAGTTAGTAGGAGAGGAGAACATTTTTACGGATAAGAATTTTGTTTCGTTGATCAAATTTAACTTTAGAAGTCTCTGTTTACATCTTTTAATACTAGGAAATAGTATAACAAATCTTAATTAAGATTAAGTAATTTATTACAATAGGGAAGTATACCGATATTCCATGTATTTTATAGATCATGGTATAGTTTTTTTGTAATTATTCAGAAAATTTACTATATCTTCAAATTTGATGAAAACATAAGCAAAACTTTAAAAATGATGTAAGGGGCCATTCACATATTACACAACGCTAATTTTTAGTATTTTTGACCCCCCCCCCCCCCCCCCCCCACGTCCTTGTAACATCCTATCACGTCGCTCGTGACCGACCTATAAACTTACGTAACGTTTACCACAAAACCCTTTCCCAAATAAAAAAATGTTAATCTATAATTTGCTTTTATCCTAATATTCAACAGTACTCTAGATTCAGTAATAGATTTAATATCTTGAGTAAATAATAAAAGAAATTTTATCTGTGTAATTACAAAATCATACCCATAAAATGTTTCGCTTTTTATTTTCTTTATTGACTTAAGGGAGTTCTATACCAAATAAAAATAACGCTGAGACATAATCATAAAATATTGTAGACAGCCCTAGTGGAAATGACAACTGTGAAAAAATGTTATAATACACATACTTTTGCAACATCTGTTGTTTTTTCATAGTTTTTCACAGTTTCTCACACTTATAAAAAAGACGTATTTTATATAATAAAACTTGCACAATTTTCTCACAGTTTCTCACAGTTTTTCACAGTTTTTCACATTTTCTCACTTTTTTTTCGTTCCATTCTCTTATATAAAGGAAAATACAATTGTGAGAAATTGTGATAAAATGTAAGAAACTATGAAAAACTGTGAAAAAGTATGAGAAACTGTGACAAAATTTACGAAATAGTCTATAATTATTTTTTAAAATCCAATTCCCAATGTATGCACAATTTCACAGTTTTTCACGAAATTCTCATGGTTCTCCTGCGGAAATAAAAAAAGTAATAAAACGTAAGAACATGTAAGAAAAATTCAGAAAGTGTAAGAAAACGTAAGAAAACGTAACATTCAGTTGGATTTCGGACATTCTTGCGTTTCTTTATGGTTTCCTACGGATTGTTATACTCTATTACGGTTTCGTACGCTTTATTACGTTTCGCAATTACATGAAAAGAAAAATAGCTAGAATTTTTCACCGATAGGTGGCGAGGCATATAACAACCAATTCACGTGTACAAAATAAAAACTTTAAGTTACTTAAGAAGCATTGGCACTTGGACACTATGGAAGTCCGTTTAATGGGCGGAATTTTCAATGGGAAATGAAATCTAAAGTAATAAAACGTAAATAAATGTAGGGCAACGTTAAAAAATATGAGTCAAATCAACATCTTAATGGAACTTTTGATAGATAATTTGGATGAAAATAATTGTTTAATTTAAATTTATAATTGTTATTTCTTTTTTATTGTTATTGTTATTTACGAGGTTATTTGTTATAAGTTTATCTATGCAATCTTTGTAATCAAATATACCTTATGAATAAACAAGAAATAAAAAGGGCAATCATTTTGACTAGTGTAGTTGGTATAGAATTCCCCGATCTCATAAAAAAATCAGGCTAGTACTGGGATTTCAGATGAGAGGTTGAAATCCCACTCAATTTGAGTGTTTCGGAATGTATGATTCTGGCGCCAAACTTCAATATTGTAATTTATAAATAAAATTAATAAATATTCTTAATCTAATTAATAAAAATAAAGATTATATTTACATTTTCGAGTGTTATATTTTAGTGTCGATTGTATTCATAATATTTTTTCAATATTTATAGTGAGACGTAACAATATATTAGACCTCACCTCCCCCGCCGTCACATTTTGTCAAGGTATGTGTAATTCTTCCGCCCCTAGAAGCGTTACGTAATATCTGAATTACCCCTCGGTTGGCATCCTTTAATTGATCTTTTAACCCTTTATGGCCCACTTTTTTCTGTATAATATTTTAAGCTGAAAATTGTTACTCGGGGGTTTTTGGGGTCGCTGATTACGAATTTGAATTTTTGTTAATTAGTATTATAGAGAAAACTCTTAGCTAATAGAAGAATGTAAAATCATTTATATACACCTATAAATAAAATTTTTATACATAAAAATCTTAGACGAAAGAGGTCGCTAATATAATAGCCACTAAGTCACAAAGGGTTAACGATGTGACGTCAATAAAAGAACCTTTAATTAGCTATAACTTTAGTAAATTTAATTTATTTCTTCAAAATAAAAATTGAAATACACGTCGGATCAGTCTGTGTATCATATACACGAATGCTGGTCAAAAAATACTATTTATATTCTTCCCTATTTAAAATAAGAAGAATACCTACAACACGGTTATCGCCGTATCTGCTGATGAGTGATGCAACCAAAATATCCCAAAAATATGATCTACGTCTATACTGGTTTATACAGGCCCAATACCGGTACAAGCATTTAAATGACAACAGCATGACAAAAATATATTTTTTTTACTTCCTACTACAATATGACCCTTCCACGATTCCACTGTGGGTGAATCTGATTTGAGTGCAAAAATCGATCCAGTTATTCTCAATGAACCGGTGAACATAGATAAAAATATGTATTCGATCAAATGTAGAGCTACTTTCGTTTTGAAGATTATTATATTCTCTTAACATAAAATCCGTCGTACTACGATGAATTATTTTCTTTTGAAACGACAGGGCGAGGATGGGCAACTTCCGTGCCTGGGGCGGTCCGCTCTCCGAGTCCTGGCACAACAACACGATCCAGCTGCAGCACTTGATCCTGCGTCGCATGCGCGAGCTCGGCGTCATCCCGGTGCTGCCTGCCTTCGCCGGACACGTGCCCCGGGACTTCGTCAGGGTCTTTCCCAACGCCAGTGTAAGGAAGGTCGCGTCGTGGATGAATTTCGAGGACAAGTATTGCTGGTATGATTCATGATTTATCCGTTTGATTTTACTTTTCAGTTTCCTCCACGCTATTTGCACTTAGAAAAAAAAACATTTTGCTACAAGTGGAAACTTTGGGTCGTAAGAGGAATTTAATCTTGTCGTAGATACCTAAAGATAGTCTATTTCGACGGTTGAGAAGAAGAATAGATGTTCTTAGAAATCGCCTGAAGACAGAGACTATCTCACTTAATGCGCGAAGAACAGGATATCTAGAAAAATGCATGAACAGAACTATTTTAGCTAATAATAGGAAAATGAATGTTTTCGCGAAAACTGCATTTTCTTATTTTTTGGTGATGCCAGTACGAAATTCGATGCAAAATGTGAAATATTATTGGCTGAAATAGCCCTTCATAACGCAATTTCTGAAATAACCCATTCTTCACGCGTTAACTGTGGATAGCCCTTTCATCAGACATTATTTGAAATTTCATAGTCCTATTGGAAATTTAAGTTAAAAGGAAATCCCTTTTCTGCAACAGGATTTCCTGTCAGTTGCCTCATCGACACTGGTCAATATTGACAAGACATAATAACAAAAATTAATCTTTTTTGTCTGTATGCTACTATATAATCAATATCATATTTTCTATATCTATCCATGATACGTCAGTTGCAAAGGATTGTTAAAAACCATTAAATCTTACATGCTACCGAAAAACTTCCCATGGGATTTGGCACAGGACTTGATTGGGAACCCATAAGTAAGACATCGTGCGAGATTCCATGTGGAGTTTTTCGTCTACGTATAAGATAATCGTACAGAAACCTCATAATATATTAGACAATGCACTTGATTTTACGTGTTTTCTTTGTAACGTACATTATTACAAAAATACTTTGACCTTTTGTAGAAGCTGTAGTAATATTATATTCTTCAACTTTTAAGTCCATACTCTTTAGATCCAACTGATCCTCTTTTCCAAATAGTCGGACGTGAATTTTTGAAAGCGGTAAGATTTATTGCACCCACAAATTTAATTCTCAAATTCAGCCGGTACAAAATCACTACTAATTACAATTTTTGTGGCTTTAGTACATCGATGAATTCGGCACGAACCACATTTACAACTGCGACACCTTTAACGAAAACGATCCCCACACAGGCGATCTCGATTATCTGAGCAACACTGGAAAAGCGATTTTCTCGGCTATGAGCATCGCTGATCCGGATGCAATTTGGTAACTTGTATTTCTCTATATCGTAAATATGCTTTACACATTTTTGTATGCTGTATGATAGATTGATCAATGTATTAATGTTAAAGAATATTACAATTTAAGGATGATGCAAGGCTGGTTGTTCGTCAACAGTCGCTTCTTCTGGACCCCCGAGCGCGTCAAGGCATTTGTTACTTCCGTTCCGATCGTAAATATACGAGTAGTTTTATAAAAAGGAAAAAATTCTTTCCACGAACGATACATTTTATTCCACGTATAATCATTTTCAGGGCAAGATGATAATTCTTGATCTGCAGTCAGAGCAGTCCCCGCAGTACGAGCATCTCCACTCCTACTTCGGCCAGCCCTTCATCTGGTGCATGCTTCACAACTTCGGTGGCACCCTTGGAATGTTTGGATCTGCCGACATCATAAACCAAGTACAAAATATCACCTTATTTCCTTT
The DNA here is from genome assembly GCA_949152435.1 of Gastracanthus pulcherrimus. Taxonomy (NCBI): domain Eukaryota; kingdom Metazoa; phylum Arthropoda; class Insecta; order Hymenoptera; family Pteromalidae; genus Gastracanthus; species Gastracanthus pulcherrimus. The sequence goes on along the minus strand of OX424573.1, from coordinate 23,435,985 downwards.
GGTTTACTATTGGTTTTGATACTTTCCAGGTATTGACAGTGATAGCAGTATCGGTGCTTGAACTTTATTATGAAAGAATCCATTTTATACATTTTCAGACTCAGGTGGATAAGACAACAAATTAAACAAATTGGCACTAATTTTGATACATTCGTTTAGGGCTGCCGCCAATATAAAGACTTTCTTGGTCTCGCCTTGGTCTCGTCTTGAAAACTCAAGATGAGACCAAGACAAGACCTTACTCAATAGATTCGAGACGAGACAAAGACCATACCTATGTCTTGACAAGAAGTTTAGAAGTCTTGTTGATTCTTTTTACTTTTTAAAGATTTTACAGAAGTAAGATAAATACAAATTTGTAAAAAAGAATTTGGTGCAGACTGCGAATCGCTTTGCTTTGTATAAATTTGATTTATCCATAGGATAAAGTAAACAATGGGTATTAATTAAGTTAGTAATAGTAATTACTAATTACACCCAAACATCATACATGAAAAATTACAGAAAAAAATTTATTTACATTTAAAACAGTATATAAGGTCGTCAAGACAATATATTTTAGATGATAAGGATAATGAAATACAATTAAAAGCATTTAGATATGTATAAAGAACCATTCGTAGTTTCTTTATTAAATCCATTTATTATGTTAAATCCATTTTTATAAGGGCGATGGATGACTACTGCTAGCCAACTATCGCTCTTTTGGAAAACGGACTTGGCAGGTATTGCATCGACCCCAACGCTTCAAATAAGAGCAAACGAACCTAATGTTTATCCTATTATAAATATATTATTGCTTTCTCAGAGAGACAGCATTGTTTTGATAAAAATTTTGTATAATTTTGTATCTCCTTAGTGGAAATGGGTTCTCTGTCTAACCCTGATTAACTCTGCCAAACCCTGCACGAGTCTGCTTATCTTTGGTTAATTCATGGATTTCGGACATTTTGCAGAGTTTGTCTGAGTTTAGAAGAGTTTGACAGACTTACGTAGAGTTCAGTAGAGTTAGTTAGAGTGCTACAGACAATTATTTTAAAAAATTCAATATCCATCAAAATATTCTCTGCATAAATCTGCGAAGTCTGTCAAACTCTGCATAAGTCTGCCAAATTCTGCGTAAGTTTGCCAAACTCTGCGTAAATCTGTCAAGCTCTACAGAAATCTGTTAAACTCTGCATAAATCTGTCAAACTCTGCGTAAGTCTGTCAAACTTTGTGTAAGTTTGTCAAACTGTGATAAACTCTGCCAAAGTCTGCCAAACTCTGCCTAACTCCAAATAAGTTCGCTAAACTCTGCGAATAAATTATTTCTGCCTAACTCTGCCTAACTCTGCTAAACTCTACCAAATGTTCGAAATGAATGAATTATCTAGAGTTTGGCAGACCTGTACAGACTTTAGTAAAGTTAGGCAGATATAGACAGAGTTTGGCAGACTTAAGCAGACTTAGGTAGAGTTAGGCAGATAAATTATTTCCACTGGGGATGATAAAAAATCAAGACAAGACCAAAACGAGACCAAGACGAGACCAAGACGAGACTCAAAATTTTGGAGTCTTTCGAGACCAAGACGAGACCAAGACGAGACTCAAAATTTTGGAGTCTTTCGAGACCAAGACGAGACCAAGACGAGACTCAAAATTTTGGAGTCTTTCGAGACCAAGACGAGACTTTCAAATGTCTCGTCTTGTCTCGTCTTGGTGGCAGCCCTACACTCGTGTAATAATAATATAAGCAATAAATTCGTCTCTATCAGTGCGCATGTTATACCCCTAATAAATATTATAATAATATTATAAAAAGATACTTATTTTTTTATAACTTTACAAAAACTAACATTTAAATGAACAAAATAATAAAAAATGGATTAAGCAAAAATAATTTTTATAAACATATTATTGACTTTTTAATTAATTATTTAATGATATTAATTAATTTTACCATATATATGTATGTAAAGATTTTTCTACGTAGTAAAAATTAATTTCCTGTATTCATACCATAACTAGTATATTGAAAATTACGTGGGCAGTGGATTAGGAGCTCAATAAATATGGTGATTTTATATGACCTGTTGGATCAAGATTTTAAGCTTTTTTACGGTGAAATTAAAGATATTACCAAGTATTAATAGTAACAGTAGTAATAGTAGTAGTAGTCTATTTTGACAATGATTGCTTTTGAAAGGAAGAATTTTCATGGACTCATACAAATAAGTTTCGTTTTTGAGTTTAAAGGTGGTGGTCCCCCTTAATTCGGCACCCTAAATACGCAGAGACTTGTCAAGTTATAAAATCCTTAAGTGTTCCAAAGTGGATTCTTTTCTCTATTTCTTCCTTCTTTATTTTATGGTTTTAGAGAGTGTTTGAAGCAAGGCAGATGAACGACAGCACGATGATCGGTACAGGGCTCACTCCGGAAGGGATCAATCAGAATTACGTTATATATGAATTCATGAATGAAATGTCGTATCGGAAGAAGCCGGTCGATCTCGATGATTGGTATAAATACATTAATTAATTTTATTGTAGTTATTTGTTCTGAGTTATAGTTGTTGTTTATTACCATAAATTTCTCAGGTTTGAAAATTATGCGATCAGAAGATACGGACATGCCGAAAAATCGATTCGACAGTCATGGCAAGAATTAGGAAGATCAATTTACAATTACACTCGGGAACTCACTATAAGAGGGCATTATGTTATAACCGACCGCCCGAGTCTTAATATGAAACCATGGGTGATTATTTTAAAATAATATAATAGTGAGATTGTTTAAAAATTGAAACTTTAAGATAACTTTAATATTTTCTGCTGAGCTATTCTCTGTTATACTAATCTGTCACTACGTTTTTTTAGTATTGGTACGATCTAAGTTCACTTCTGTTTGTTTGGGGCAATTTTGTAAACGCAAGCAATGAAACGGTGAAAAATGACTTGTTCAAACACGACCTCGTCGATATTACGAGACAAGCCTTGCAGGTCACAGCAGATTTCATATATGCGGATATTAAAATAGCATTTTCACAGAAAAATATTACTAAATTACAGTAAGTATTACTTTGTGAATTCTATATAATTAAACATTAATAAGATCTACATAAATGAAACAAAAGTTCGAAACAATAAGAGTAGAAAATTATCCAGTTGTTTAAAACGATTGTCTGTTTTTAAATTATTGGTGCGGCGAAATTCATATTTGTAGAATATGTACCTTTCTCATATGGGTGATTCTCTACGAATGTGCATATTTATGTCCCGGCTAAATAACTTTTTTATTTTGCAGAATCATACATTCATTTTACGTTCATCAGAATAATAATACTTTGTTTACCATAACGCAATTGTAAAAGACTCAAAAAATACATACCGGAATTAGCTGAGTACAGATTATAACTTGAAATGTAATCTCCGAGGCTATCTCTGAATATTCAAGCTTTTTAGTCGTTTCTTAATAATGTGCGTCAAAATTATGAAGTGCTGTATGTAGGTCATTATTTTGTTTACTTAAACAAGTACTTTTCCATAGATAAAGAGTTTTTTTTCTAGAAGGCACATTGTGCAATTATATCAAATTTTGTCCCTCAATTTTTAAGAAATTAAATAAGTAAATAAATATGTCCATTTTCCATCGGTTTTATAAATGACCGAAGGTTTTGCGACTGCGTTTATGATTAGTAAACACTTCATTAATAATATATACAACTGCGCCGAAAGTTAACATTTTGCACAAGTAGCTGACACCTAGAATAGATCTGTGCCGCGAATCGCGTCCATTTACAATCTATAATCTCCGTGGAGCATTTGCCTTTTAATCGTGCAATGTTAGTATTTGCTAGGAGGGCTTAAATTATGAGTTTAGGCTCTATCTATTCGTATGTAAGTGCATAGGGGAGAACGGGGTAATGCCGGTCACTGGCTAATTCCGGTCACCCTTATTTTCAATAATCTAAACATTTTTAGGTAATAATTCGAATAGTATATTAAACGCAACATAAAACGCAATTAATCTAATGTCCAAACAACCTTCTATTCAGTTTTATTATGGAATTATACACAATCAAAGTGTAAACCTACATTTCTTATAAGAAATTTGGTCTATAAAATAAGCTTTTATGCATATTACTTGTTGCTTTATGCAGTTATTTTTTGCATCTTTATTAATTTGAACAATTTAAGAATACGAAGTAGTAAAGAAAAAAGAGTATAAACCTATTACTTTTTTGTCATTTCAATTTAAATTACTAAGCAGAATGAGGGTAATCCCGGTCACAATGTTATTTATATCACGCTCCCGAAAGTGAGGCTAAGAAAACGTTTCGCTGCGCTCTCAGGTAGGGTGATTTTGCTTAAGTGTTTTTGATTGAACAGTGGTTATGTTATTATATGTTTCACTATGTAAGTGCGAATAATAATGCGACGGATCATATGAAAGTTCATATAATTGATTTAAAGAAATTTTTCACCTATAAAAGTAACTTTCTAATAGTGATCGGAATTGTACCAAGGCTGACCGGTATTACCCTTTGATGTGGAGTAAATTCGGTCAAAATGCTTTTTTTTATTTCGACTTATAGCTTCGATATCTTACATTTTTATATTAAACTTATAAGAAATATTTATAGTCAATGGTTTGAACTAACATAATAATTATTTAAAGTTAAAAGAAACAATTTGAAAGTGGAAATAACAAGCACGTTTGCTTAGGTGACCAGCAATACCCCATCCTCCCCTATAACGATTAAATATAAAATGGATATTATGTTATTGTTTTCATGGTATAATCTTCCTCGATAACATAAAATCAAATAAGCATAAAGGATTAAATATATCAGGCATACGTCAGATTCAAATAATGGTTCTTATTCAGAAGAACATGTTTTCGAAAAAGATATCTATTTTATTCTTTAAAAAAGCAACAAATTAAAATGCAAGCACTCTACGTCTTTAATCAGCAGTTTGTGTCGGACGTACTTTACCCACCGATACATACATGGGTGTCCCAAAAGTATGTAAACGGTTACCATGCTGTTCCATAATTTTCCGTTTCCATATCTTTTGGATACGTTGTATATCAAAAAATTTGTAACATTGGTCCTACACATATATTATCATTGAGAATGAGTCTTAAGTAATTATTATAGTTATTAAGTACTTCATTGAAAATCGTAATTAATCCGTTAGTACCAAGTGCTCGACCAAATGAGCCCTTTATTTAACTATTAATCTCTTGATTGTCAGACAGAAAAAGCGCTTAAGTACCAAGAATGCTCTTGGAAAAAGAAGCTTGATAGTTAAGTATCTATTGATAATTGGATTGCTGAACCCTCTAAGATCGCAACAAGTTACCAAATTGAAAAACATATCTTTTTCAATTTAGTTATCTTAAGAATAAATTTAAATTCAATACAATCAAACATCTAATGCGGCAATATGGTAGCTCAGGAGCTGATATTCATATTCCCGTTGATTATTAGATAACTAAAAGAATATTAGTTCGATTTTTAAAGCAAAAACTGTAGCACCATATGCATTGCTTTGGCAACTGTTGTCGTTTTTTTCAAATATTTCTTCATTATTCTGATACCTACATCAGTTTTATACATCTTTTTGTATATCTAAGAATGCCAACGACTATTTCTAGGTCCAATTGTATTAATTATACTAGCTTTAGATTATTTTTTCACTCAAAAACACCAAGAACATATACTTTTATGTTTCCAAGATCGCTGAAAACGAATATACCATCAGATTTTCAAATTTCGAAATGGCGGATTCCATATGGCGGTCATATATGCCAATTTCCAATAAGATAATGACTATTTTGATTATATTCTCACTCAAAAGGACTATGAACATGTACTCCTATGTTTCTGAGGTCACTGAAAACGAATTTGCAGTCAGTATTTCACAATTAAGAATTGTGGATCCAATATGGCGGTCATAATGGCTAATATTTGTTAGGATAATAATTATTTTGATCATATCTTCACTTAGAAGTTTATGTTTTTATGGTCACTGAAAACGAATCAGCAGTCTAAAATTCAAAATTTAAAATGGTGCTTCTACTTCTGATCATAGCTCTTCAAGTTTTTATTCTAGAAAAAATTACCCAAACATAACTAAAAGTAAACAAAAAAAGCTTTAATTTAATCTTTGTTTCGTAAAAAAATATTAATTTGGGCCAAAATTATTATGAAAATTACACTAAAAATCACTGTATTTAAAAGAGTTAAAATCTTTGAATTTAGCTGCATTTTTCATCACGTATATTTAAAATGTTAATAACTTTGTTTTAGATTAATATTTTTTTACGAAACAAAGATGAAATTTTCTAGCATAAAAACTTGAAGAGTTATGATCAGAAGTAGAGGCACCACTTTTACTAAAATAGCACACAATTGAGATCAATTGGTTGATATCTCAAGAATAAGGGCCCATTGGAAAAAACTAGAGGTGCTGAACTTCACTTTTTGGTGTCAGAAAACACCTCTCAAACTTTCAGCAAATATCGTTTTCCAAACCTCCGATACTCTCCTAGTCAGATGATATTGATGAGCGGATACGAAGAGGAGAAACAGTGTGAAGTGACAAATGTTCCTTTTTTAATCATACAGGTTCTTCAATAATAAGGAGAGAAACAATAACAGCACCGGTATTCAAGGAGGAAGGTTCTGAAAAATCGATGATAATATATGAAACCAGAAGAAACGAGTGTCAGGGACATGGAATATTTATTGTCGCATTCGTTGTAAGATAACGCAGCATCCTGGTGGGACATAATTGAAAAATCGATTAATTCATTTGAAGATTTTGAGAAAAAATGTATGGAAAGATTCTGGAATGATAATATAACTGATAATATTATCAGAGAAATAGATACAGATAAGTATTATACAACCGGGAAACTATCTAGACTGGAGTACACAGCAGTACTCATAAGTTTGGCACAAGATGTTGGAGAATACTCGGATAAAGAATTAATCAGGAAGCTAGCAAATCATCATGATATAGACATTAGATTTGCTGAAAGTGTACAAAAAATCGAAAATAGATCAACATTTTTAGATTTACTGGCATGTAAAGATACTGAGAATCAGAAAGAGATAAAAAGATCAAATCAAAATTTTAACTATGAGAGACAGAATCGCAGAAATTTTCAGAACAAACCCAGCAGTACTCAATACCAACAGCACTACCGATAGAAATAGAATGTTAAAAGAAATTTCCAAACAAATCAAGGGACTACTCAGAATAAGCAGAGCAATTCCAAAAGATAAATATTTTTCTAACGGAGATACACGCAGGACTACAAACAAATCAGGATATAAGAGAAATCAACGTAAGGAGATAAATGCATCAAGCTTAGAGAATAATGAGCAAGACGGAGGGGCGTATAGTTTGTCATCAGGAAATGGATGCTAGTTGCATCATGCGCCCTGGATAAATCTCTGGAATAAGAGCGTCATGATGCAACATGCAACGGAATGTCAATACTTAAAGATCTAACGGGTGCATTACTGGAAAATTCTAATGAAGAAACAGAAAGAAACATAAGTAAAATATCTGAATGAATAGAAATAATCACTAAAGTACAAAGAAATCGAAGAACTCTGATTGATACGGGGTATTGCAAGCTACCTCATAAACCTCATATAACTATATATTCTTAGTACTTTTGAGTGAAGAAATAATCAAAATAATTATTATTTTAGTGGAAATTAGCGTATATGCCCGTCATATTGGATCCACCATTTTCAATTTTGAAATTCTGACTGCAGATTTGTTTATTCTTTGAACTCTCCAATTTCTATAAACTACGTAGGTATAGATCTTGTTTAGATACAAGTACGCCTACTTATTCATTATAGTTAAATTAATCCTGAAACGTCTGATTTCGCCTTATAACATCAGAAACCAAAGTGCATTAATTTGCAATGAAGGTATACTTATTATTCAATAAAATGCAATCGACAACCAAGTTGAGGCTAAGTAAAAGTCTATTAGGATTAGATCTCTGTATTATTAATACATTACATATAAGTGACCCGAATTAAGAAAAAAGTTTATGCTTTAGCATTTTGTCTGATTAATTTAATATTTTATTTTAGATGTTTCATTTTGATTTTCTAAGTTATCTAAGTATAGCAATATACATTTTAATTAAAATTAAAGTGCAATAATTTTACATAATTTTAAGATGAATTCAGTTTTTTAGTAAAGTTATAGTATAATAACATAGCCAAGTAAAATTAAAGTTAAGATTATATTATTTAATAGCTGTAAATTTAATTTTATAATAACCACGGACCACTGTCAATAAAAGTAAATTTTTAATACATACAATGTTAAAGCTAGCATTGTTAACAACTCTCCTGTTCATCCGTGCCAGTGTCCGTTCCATCGTTTGTTGACGTAAGTTTAGCGGCTTATCGCACAAACACGGCAAGTATCTGTAGCGGCGAGTGATATGAATCTACGAATGTTCGACTTGTTCATAGCGTTACGGCATAACCATGCGAATACATATTATCATTTTTTCCGAACTTTTCATTTCACTCATTGTTTCGTCACCCGCTGAAACATGCCTAGAAGAATTATGAAACATCAAACACATCTCCACAGATCCAGCTCGTCTCAACTGCTGAACCTGTTCGACGATCTCGAGAGGATCCTCGCCTCGTCCAAGGACTTCCTGCTGGGCCGCTGGCTCGAGGAGGCAAAGGCTGCAGCGCCCGACGGCGCGAGCCGCGAACGCGAGAACTACGAATTCAACGCGCGCAACCAGATAACATTGTGGGGACCGCGCGGCGAGATAGCCGACTACGCGATCAAGCAGTGGTCGGGCGTGGTACGCGATTACTTGAAGCCCAGGTGGGCGCTGTATCTGCAAGAGCTGCAGGACTCGGCGAGGAAAAACACGCCCGTCAACTCGGTCAGGACGACGAACCGGATTTTCAACGAGGTCGAGCTGCCGTTCAGCTACGCCAAGGAAATCTATCCCACTGAGGGTACAGGTGGGTTATTTTGTTTTTAATCATGGATACTAAATTCGTAGAGATGAAAAAAACATAGTTGGGGTATTAATTCAAGGTTTTAAGGGGACAAGTCACTTTTAAATCCTAAAGAAATTTTTCTTAATCAGTTTATACAAATTTTTCTTTAACACCAGTTATTTCTTTAAACTTTTTAAAACTATAAATTTATAGAAACTTTGCATCATGCACGATTCTACCTGACTCAATGGACGAAATTTGTAGACTATATACCTCTATATAAGAAGAGGACCTTATGAGTAACATAATATGTGAGCAAGGGTCTGTAGTCCCCCTTATACAGATGACACCAGGTTTGGTTCGATTTTCATCATCTTGTGTCTGGTATTTGTGATTCCTTTCAGCTTAACCCCAGGATGCTTATGGCCCATTTCTTGTTCAGTATGGTGCCTAAGAGAACTTAAGGGGGCACAGCACCTTTAAAATGTGAAACAAAAAAATTGATTAGGAATTTTTATTTTGATATTTATTTTAATAAGGGTTTTTTTTCCTAAAAGTATACATAAAAACCTACCAATTTGTACATTTTTTACCTTCGTTGAACTTTCTATGCCTCCATGGCAAACCAGACTGTTTTCGAAGACTTTAAGCACTGTCCGTAAGATTCCAAGTCTACGCATGGATGGATTAGGCTATAAATTTATGGAGATACTCATTACAGTAGTACTTTTAGTATGAACGTAGGGATTTTGATTTGAGCAAGTAGAAGTATTTTTTTATATGAACATTGTCAATATAACACTTATTTTTTAATAATTTTATCACTTTTATAGAAGTAAAAAATGTTCTACTCGTTCAAATCAAAATCCCTACGTTCATACTAAAAGTACTACTGTAATGAGTATCTCCATAAATTTATAGCCCAATCCATCCATGCGTAGACTTGGAATCTTACGGACAGTGCTTAAAGTCTTCGAAAACAGTCTGGTTTGCCATGGAGGCATAGAAGGTCCAACGAAGGTAAAAAATATACAAATTGGTAGGTTTTTATGTATACTTTCAGGGAAAAAACCCTTATTAAAATAAATATCAAAATAAAAATTCCTAATCAATTTTTTTGTTTCACATTTTAAAGGTGGTGTGCCTCCTTAAGAGAACTTTAGCTTGTCTGGCTCCCAGAGCCCTTTTCATTTATATAGTCTTTGGTCCTGTGAAGTTTTCTTTTCCTGCTAGCTTAGTTGGCGTGTCAGAGATTTTATTATCTATGATATTCTGTACCCGAGTGTCTTAATATTTATGCCAGCATAATTTGATTGCCTATTTCCACAAAGTGGAATAGCGATTCCCATTGGTGGATAGTTCAGTTTGTCCGGTTAGCCAGCTTCTCTGGGAGGATAGGATCATCCTCTTCTTTTTGTCAGAGATACTTGGATAGTCCATCTATCTCTTGTCATAATCAAGTCTATGGTCTGCAGAGATTTTTAAAGGAATCTGGATCGTCTTCCATACTCTCTCCAGCTCAAAATATTTCTGATATTTAGGACAGATTTATTTTCCTTGGCTTTTAATCTGAGATGAAAGAGCTTTATTCTTATTAGAGCGCCTAAGGCCATTCTCGGAGTTATCCGCATAGTCCCAGTGGTGCTTCTCAGCACTAGTGGTGGTCCTCACGTTCTTTAGCTATTTCTTCGCAGTTTCTTGAAAAGCTTGGACATCATCGTATCTAGTTTTAGTTCTTAATTTCTCCTCACTGCCCTGCTGCATTACCAGAGTGCACTGGTGAATTCGATGTATTGTCGACTTAGGTGTTCATTCCATTCAGCTTATTGTCTAGCAATACGCTCAGTTATTTTGCTTTATCAGTAATTTCTATAACTGTTGTCTTTCTGAGGTAAGTTTGGTTGTGTATTCGTATATCCTGGGGAAAATCACCGTTTCCATGCTTCTCTGCAGCATAGAATGAACTTTGGCTGGTAATTGTAAAAGATACCAACATTTTCAAGAGGATACGTCAGATTTACCATAAAATTAATAGTCTATCAGTACGCATTTAATTTCCATCTATTACTATACAATGATCAACATATGATACCTGGATAATGTGGTAAAAAATAGTATTTAACAACATTAAAAAACATCACTAATATGAAAATTTAAACTAATCAATTTTAATTCAGTAATTTAGCAAGATGCTTTAATTGATAGAAACTTCTTTTATTGTTTCAGGTGATAGTATTCAAATTTCAGCTGAATTGTTTGACAAGTGGCACAAACTGTGGCCTTAAGATATCATAAGGATCGACTGATATTTAAAAGTACTAGGAATCGCAGACGCGTTACGCGCATCACAATTTCGTTTGCTGCAATATTAATATCAATATGAATTGCAGAAAATAAATATAATATCCATTATCTATATAAAATAATTTATAAGCATTTTTTATAATGTAAAGAAAGTAATTCTTAATGTTATTAGATAGTTTTAACTTAAGGTAAGATTACAGTGATTTATAATATTATAATTTAAAAGTAAAGTATTTCACCAAATTTCAGATAATTATATTCATTATTATTCAAGTTATGACAATAATTGCATTAATTATCAGCGAAAATAGGTACTTTATCAAAATGTTCCTGCGTCAATTGCCTCAGCGGATCAGCTACAAAGAATTTGAGAGTACTTTGCAAGCCAAATACAAAGAAAGTTAGCTTTAGAATTTATCTAAACATTACTTATTTCAATACAAAAAAATAACATTCAAAAAGTTAAAAAAAGTCAGATGAATTGTCTATTTTCTTAGTAAGCGAATTAGATACATTATATAATCAAACTTTTGATCCAAATACTTCTAAGAATGTCTCCTGCAAGTTTCATCCAGATTCGTAAAAAAACTTTATCGCAAAAAAAATTTTGTAGTCAAAATAACACTGAATATTATTATAAAAATGTATAAAAATTTATTAAAATTTTTTAAACCAATATCACTGTAACTTTATCTTAAGTATTAAACATATATTTACGTAAAAATAATTAGATACTGATGTTATGGCAAAATATGTGGATAAAGGAAAGAGTCCCTTTTGAAAACCGTCAGATGATTTTCTTATCCACCTCATCCACTTAACATACCCCGTATTTAGTGTCCTACATCTAAAATCCTTTCATTCCATTTTTTCTTTCATTCGAAACATATACAGTCGAACCTCGCAGCACTGATACTCCCGGCACTGTTTCTCTCCCGGCACTGATACTGTCTCAATCTCCCGGCACTGAAACTCGTCCAGAACCAAATTCTGCGTACATTAATTTATTATAGAAACATAAGTAATTGTAATAAACTCAAATAACATTATTAATTTAAATTGTTTTGTATTTATAAATACGAAATATTTGCATCGTGCCAAAAAATTTAGAAACATATTTAAAAATACGAAAGTTCATAAATTTCTTATATTTACAAATAATATATTAGGGTTCTAGAATCGGCATCATTGCAGGGGTTCGGGGATACGCGAACGATCGATCATCAAAGTTAAGCGGCGCAGGACGCTGGTTGTACTTGGATTGGTGATCGCTCGGGAACTCCGTCCCAACAATGATATTTCCCCAGATGAGAAACGAAAATTTTAGGTGCTTTTCGAGGAAGTAAAAGATGCCTAAGTTTGACTTTCCTATCGGCTGGTTCCTGGCGTGGGTTTTCTTGGTCGGCCAAGTTTTCCCCACATATAGGTTGGGTTTAGGAGCAAATACCCCCACACAGGTGGTGGGAGTGTCCCGTAAAAGGACAATAGTGTCTATACGGGTCGCACAAGAAGAATACAAAAATATAAGGGTTTTACAAATGAATAAAGTTTATTAAAACATTCTATGTTAAATCGTTATTTAATTATTATGCAATGTAGTTAAATGTAAAAAAGTGTGTATAAGAGGTTAACAACAAAAAATATTATATAAAGAGGTTAAAACCGAAAAATGTTACATAAAGTATTGCAAAGAAAAGGTTTCATAATTGTATAAAGAATTTTATAAAACTTTAATTAATAAAACTTTATTAAAATGAATTTTTGTTATATTTCGTCACAGAGAAGCTACAGGGAGAAAGTGCATTAGGTACAGTATATACGTCCTGGCGCTTGACGATTATTTGACGGCGCACCGAACCTACCTGAGTATCAGTTCCGGGGGAGCGCTTGCTCCAAGGGTATCAGTGCCGGGATGTTCATCTGTATAGATATATCATACGTGTATTTAACAATAATTTGTATTCCCTAGCTCCTCTACTTTTCCCATTACAGTTAACCCAGCTATATTTTCTTCATTCTCTTACGCTGCCGGTTCTTCCTGGTCCTTTTGCTACATTCCTCAATCTTACTTTTAGCGATTACAATCATTCTTTTATTAAGGGATAAGTAGGTTTAATTACTTTGGACTAATCAAAATTGGTCTATTTTAGATTCGTAAAGGTCTTTAAATCACTTTTATAATGTAGGCAAGGACTTAAGCTTATAACAACGCATTCATTTTTCGCGTTAATTGTCACAATATTAATTTGAACTAGTAATCACGTGGCCATGCTGACCAATGACCTTGTGATTATTGGCTAAGTGCACATCACTAGCGGCACCACGAATTTGTACCAAGCTTGAGAACTTTTCGATTACTAAAATACATTGGATTATGTGGAAAGTTAGACACAACATTTTTCATAAATTACTATCATTTCAAATGCCTTTAAACTTTTTTGTAAGGTAAATATAACTTTATATTATATTATACAAAATTTTGTCAACGTTTTAAACGTCTGATGATTAGAAAAAGAATGTATCTAATTCTCCCATTAAGCTAATACATTTTAGCAAGCGAATAGTTCTGCCGTTTACCACCAAAGCAGGTAATATAGGTGGGGTGCTAGACGTCATGCACGTAGCGAATTACGTGCATCTTTCCTTTAAGGAGCTCCACTAGATCTAGTAGTTTACTCGTCGATAAATCACTGTTGCGTTTAGGAAATGAGTCGGAGGTTTTCTACTGTAGAATGTACAAAATCTGTAGAAAACGTTGCAAATGTCGTAAACCTGTAGAAAACGTAAAAAAAACTACACTGTGGCCATATAGGAGAGTGTAGTAGGGTGAATATACCGTTTGTGGCCAGTGCTCCTGTTTTTGCCATCTAACATAATTTTAATCATTATAAAATTTTAACTGTCGAATTTCATACAACTTCGGGATTAACATGATTCTTAAGTACTTTAAAATATTGTATAATACTGAAGGTACAGTTAGCTCGGTATATTTTGACAGAAGAAATACTTTTAGTTTGAGGTGTACCGAAAATGGCATTTTCTTACGCAAATAGATAAGAGAAACAGATGACAAAAATATCCATACTATTTAGTAATATAATATAATATAATATAATAATATAATATTATATAGTATATAATTTCCGTCAAAAATAACTGCATAGGCACAGTTAATTAGATTAAAATATTAACAATAAATTTAAAAATTACAAAGAAAAATGTAATTTTATACAAACTAAAGGGGTGGCCAGAGGTGGTACAACAAAAACGTTAATATCTCTGCTGAAAATCATCATGTGCTAAAACACGTATAGAGGCACGTGCAATATCACGTGCAAAATCACGTGCATATTCATGTATAAAAGCATGTGTCAAATCGTGTATCGTAGCACATATAAAAGGACGGGCCAAATCATGTGTAGGAGCGTGTAAACAAGCACGTGATGAAATGAACCCATTTAATCACCTGTTTCCTAAAAGCGAACAGTATTAAGTCTTACACACCAAAAAGCCTAACATTTAAAAACTTAATTCTTAATGGTATATTCATGGTGATTTTGATGTTAAAGATATGGAAAATGAAATTTCTGAACTTAATTTATCTGAAGTTAAAATTCATAAAGTTTCAAAAATATGTTTTAATAAAAATAAACCCGATGTTTCGCAGTATTTAGTCGAATTAAAATGTGATAATAGTAATGTTCAAGCTTTAACAAAAGTAAAGACTTTAGCTTACCAAAGAGTAAAATGGGAACCACTTAAAAGAAAAGATATTTTTCAATGCACAAACTACCAACGAATAGGGCACTCTAGTACAAATTGTTATTTAGGATACAGATGCGTGAAGTGTAAAGAGTTGCACGTACCGGCAGATTGTGCCATTCCAAAAAATACTATAGATAAGAATGCATTGTATTGTATTAACTGCGAAGAAACCGGCCACCCAGTCTCATATCGAGGCTGCCCGTTCTTTAAATTCGCCAAAGACATCAAAGAAGTGTGTAGTATCAATAAGAAACAGCAGCGCGACTCTAGAATCTCCCGTATCAATAATTTTGTAAGCAGGCAAGCCGATCAGCCGGATACATCCTTTGTGCTGCGCCGTCCCGCGCGCGAGCTAGCTCGCGCAGCTTACAGCCAACACGAAAAGCCGAATCATATTACTCGTAACAAGTCGAGCGCTTGGGATACCGACTTTTCGACCGCGGACTATGCCTTTTCTAATAACGAAACAATTCCAAATATCGATATACGCAGTATTATAAATGATATGAAAAAAACAGATTTTAGAATTAATTAATGCTCAAAGAGTAACTTTTATAACATTATTAGCTCAAATACAAAAAAAATCGATAGAATATATGAATCCCTGGGTATCGACGATGAATAGTCAAGACCCTGCTACCTCACAATTAACCCAAGTAAACACTAACCCTATTGATACTCTAAAATTAGCGTCAATTAACGTTAATTCACTTATTTCACTAAACAAAAGGTATGATTTGCTCAACTTTATCAACAGCAATAATTTAGATATAGCTCTTATATGCGAAACAAAACTCAGCCCCAGATACAAACCCCAATTTGAAGAGTATGAATTAATTAGATAAGACAGAGCCAATGGCATAAACGGAGGTGGTACAGCATTATTAATAAAAAGAAATATTCCATTTGATATCGTATATACTCCGTCCTCAAAAAATAATACCATTGTTGAATATACCATAATTAACATCAAAAGCCCAAATCAAAATCTTTTTATAATATCAGTATATACTAACAATAGTAGTAAAAAAGCTTCTAATGATGAGTTAAATCACCTATTTATATTTAGTAAACTACAACTGGATGACTCTAATAATTATTATATAATCGCAGATGATCTAAATGCGCGACATACAGACTGGGGTGATATAACCTGCAGTAACAAGGGAAAATTGTTAATGAAATGGATAAATAATGAAGGACTCATATTCAGAACTAAAGTGTACCCACCCATCTCTTCCACCTTTCCCAGTACAGGGTCATTTATTGACCTTTGTATTGCTGACAATAGACTAATAATAATATCTGATACTGATATAACAATAAAATAAAAGTTACTGACATTGATATTTACTATTAAACTAGAAATGTGTAACAGCATTTCTCCCTCCTTAAAATATAGATACATGTTTAAAAAAACAAAATGGAGCAAATTTAAAAAAGAGCTCAAGAATTCATTAGTTGATAATGTACCCTATAATAGAAACCTATACAATCAAGAAATCGATTCTTACCTTAAAAAAATTAGTTCCACAATTCATAGTGTCATAGATATGTTACAGTATATTACAGTCCCTAAATACAAACCTACCGATAATGTTCTTAATTACGCTAATTATAAGCCTAAGCAACTTCATAAGCATAAATCTTTTTTAATCACTAATCTTAATGATCACTATATAAATATACATAAAACGCCAAATAGTATAACTCAAATAAAACGCTTTAAAGCTCTCATTGACAAAATAAATTACCTACTAAAAAAAGAGTATAGATTGACTTATAATAAATACTGGGACTCTCAGATAAGAAACATTGATCACCATGATCCTGAATCTTTCTTTCCCAAAATTAATAGATTCTTTAGATCTAAAGAGCAGCTAAAAATCGACGCTCTTTATAGACCTCTTATAGAGGATCACGAAACTGATTTAATCCAACGTAGCAAATGTGATATAAATAATCTAACAAAAGTTAATGACAAATATCTAGTTGAAACACCGTCTGATATTTTAAATATGATAGGATCATACTATGAAAAAGTTAATTCTCCCAGATATACAAAGACCGATTCTATTTTAAAAATTTAAGTTGAAAGTAAAGTGAATGAATTAATAGAAATTTTTTGAAAATAATATCAATAATCATAACACCATCACTATCTTCTCCGACAATAACCCAGCATATAACCCACAACAAGTCGATAACAGTATTATTTTTTAAAGAACTTATGTGATATTTATTTAATATTCAGCCAACTGCCCAATAAAAGTTTGTCCGGGCTAGACAATATACCGCCCATTGTATTCAAACATTAAACGATTGATACTATTCGCTGCTACACCATACTTTTCAATAATTGTTTAAATAACCATTATTTTCCTGCAGACTGGAATAGATAAAAAATTCTTCCAATATTAAAAAAAGGTAAACCATCAGAGAAAGTATGCAGTTACCGACCAATAAGCCTCACTCCAGCAATAAGTAAGGTATATGAAGTCGCGATCAACTATTCCCTTAAAAAATACACAGACAAAAATAACGTAATTACCGATAACCAATTTAGTTTCAAACATAAACATTCTACCTCATACGCAGTACACAAAGTTTTAAACGATATCAACTCTCACCTACATAAAAGCGAAGTAGTCGGCGCCGGACTCATCGACCTCGAAAAAGCTTTTGACTCTGTCTGGATCTTTGGACTACTATACTGTATACATTCTGTACATTCTTAAATATCCCATAGATTTTATACAATTAATATGGAATATGACAATAGATCGCTAATTTATTATATGGAACGATGAACAACTATCCACTGAATTATTTAATATTATTGAAGGGTTAATAAACTACATTAACTGCAAGGCACGGTCAATTCTCCAGATATGTTTAATATTTTTTCATAGAACGTTCCTAAATTATTTAGTTTAAACAATAATAACGATACCTATTCCGTAGCATTTGCTGGCGATTTTATTGTTTTAGTCGCTGATAAAGATCCATGTATAGTACAAAAAAAATAGCAAGACTTAATAAATAAAATTAATAATCATTATAAACTCTGGAACCTCCGCATTAATCCTTCAAAATGCAAAACAATTCTCTTCTATCGGCCACTTAGATTTTTAAGTAAAAAAGTAAAACTAGGAATAAAAATTTTTACTGTTAATATTATTGTAAATAATAGACTATTTCCAATCGATCATAAAAAAAGTCGTGAGATACCTAGGGGTTCACTTAGATTACTCATTGCGTTTAAATGAACACATAAATATAGAGCTACAAAAAACTAAGAATGCATTCAGAGCACACAGTAGACTATTTTACAGCAAAACATTATCGTCTAGAGCGAAAATAATCTGTTACTTACTACTGATCAGACCGATAATAACGTATGCTGCTCCCATATGGTGGAAAGCTAGTGCTTAAACAATTGAAAAATTGTGTAAAATCGAACGTACGTACCTGCGCGCTGCATTACATATCTACAGAAAAAGTGACAGTAAACATTTTATTAATAATAGCATATTGTACAATAAAGCCGGTATCCCACGAATCGATAACTTCATAATTAAATTATCCAGAGATTATTATGCTAATCTTAAAAATGTCGAAAACGAATATCTCCAAAAATATACTATAAATAATCATAATTAATGCGAAAATATGGCGACAACTGGGTACCTTACTCCACATACGTTTATGTACTTCGACAGAAAAGGCCTGATCCAAAACTATGAGAACGTTCCCCTAATATATCATACAGCCCGCAATCAATCTGACAAAAAGCTCAATTTTAATTCAACAACTAATAAACCAATCATTAAATATTCTACGACTATTCTATATGTAGATACAGTTGACTTTCATAGACTAAATGACAAATATTGGTAGCTGACGGATGATTCCAAGCTGCGCGATGAATTCAGACGTCGAAAAGTACATAAACGTAGACAGAATGTTAACTAATAACGTATAATAATTATAAAATAAGATATTGATAATATAAAACCTGAAAAAACATTATCTTATGTATTTCATTTACCTACCATACCTAATAATGTAAACTTATAGTTTTATTTATTTCTTTTTCTCTTTTGTACTTTATGATAACGAAACACAGATTTTTTTATATATGTAAAATTTTTCCTTATAGCAAACTATTATACTGAAGGCAACAAAGGACGTATTAGTCTTAACCCTTCATTTTCTACTATATGTTGTAATATTATAATTTAATATAGTCTAAATGCGAGTTGTCCCAAAACGGACCATGTATTTGTAACACCTGTTAATTATAGGCTTTTTTTAGTGGCTTAATTTGCGCCTTTTGTAAAATTTGTATCTAATGTATATTACCTGCAAATAAAAATTATTTAAAAAAAAAACTCTTGAATTTCCTCGAGTAGAAATTCAGTTCAGGCAGTAATTAGGCTCTTATGAGGTGCTTGATAGGGCAGCTAAGGTCCTGATCAGGTGCCTGTACAGGACCTTATAAGGTACGAGCCTATAAGACCTTATAAGGTATGTAATGGCGCGCAAATCAGGACCTTCGCAGGCTGTGCTAATTGTCAGGGAATGGTCAGGCACTTATCAGACCGCCTGAACATTAACGAAATTAGGCAGCAAACAGACACGACAGCTGTTGATGCACAATAAACGATATATAAAATAAGATTATTGGGGTTTGATTGTTTGAACTTTATTTAGAAATGATAATCTAGAACTAAATAAAATTAAAAAATGTCCATTAAGTGTAATTATTCAAGTTCTTAAAATTGGCGTTAGATAGTTGTGACCAAAATTCAAACTCATCTTAATTATCAACCTTGATTTTGAATCTATTTACTTTTGTTTCGCACAAATACTATTTGGAAACAAACATAAAAGATAAATAGATCAAACTAAAAAGTGCTTACTGTCTTCTTTTATTTTGAAATTATTTATTATTAATAAAGCAAGTTAATTGAATCTACTTCCTTTGTTACATTATTCTTTGAAATTAAACATTATAAAACTCTAATAAAGTTTATATATCAATAATGCAGTGCCAAGTGCTTTGAAAGAACTCAAATTGTTGAACTTGCCTTGTAAAGTTGAGTGCTCTCTTACAAAATGTTATGTTAATATTTTAGAATCTCACTGTTGACTAACACGTTACATATTGAATAACACACTGAAAAATATTAAATTACACTAGTTTAATTCAAAGAATACTTACAAATATGTTATCAATAAAACTCTAGCTAAGCTATTTTAAGTAACTCTAAAAAAATAAATATAAATTCTAAAAAAAATTTCTTTTGATCATAGAAGTAAGTTTGCTAGAGTTAAAGAAAGATGTATATTCTCTTTTTACCATACGAGTACAACTTATTTACCCATTTTCAGTTACTATCATTGTATAATTTATAAGATACGTTAGATGTTCGATCTGGGGACCGACTAATAACTTTTTGAATAACTTCAGTAAAACTCTTATAAGAAAAATTACAAAGTGTGAATTCTCTGTTAAATTAAATTCAACTATAAGTTCCATAGTGAATTGAATTATTATAGAAATTGAAATTCATCTCAAATGTGAACCTTAATATTGATTCTATTTACTTTAATTTCTTTAAATTCGTTTTTTATTAAGAACATAAACGAACATACAGTTCATCTAAAAAATGCCTTAATACCTTATACTTAGTCTTCTTTAATTTTTAAGCTAGTTATTATATTAATAATAACTAGCTTATATATTATATAATAAAACAATTTATTTTAATCTACTTTTTTATATATCAAACTTTGTAACTGAACATTTTGAAGCGCTAATAAAGTATATGTATCAGAAATGCGGTACCGAGTGCTTCGAAATAACTAAAATTATATGTTACATGTAACAAACTGAAAATTAGTAAATTACTCTATTTTAATAGGAAGAATACTTAAAAATATTTTATTAGTAAGTCTAGCTAAATTATTTTAATAGTGAGAAATAAGTATGCTAGAGTTAACAAATATATATATTCTCTTTCTGCTATATGAGTATAACTTACTCACTCATTTTTAGCTTCTATCTTGGTATAGTTTAGAAGATGAGTAGTTATGTTGCATTTGTTTACTGTTCAAAAATAATATTCTCATAAGTGACTCTTTCGAAGATAAAGAACTCAAGCACTATAATTGAATTAAATAAGTAAACAGGTAGCTGGTTATTTAATCTTAATAGAGAATCTGCACTTCGTACTATTTATTATAGGAGCTTTAATGCAGAGATTCAAAAAATTAGTAGTCAATGCCCAGATGTAACATATGTTAGATAATTATCTCTACGAACTTTAAGTTCCTCGTTATAAACAACCGTATTTGATATCTGAACTGTAAAGCTCGTAGCGATGAAATAAATGGAATTGCTTGAAAAAATTTCGGTTATACTTCATTGATAAAGAAAAATTCGGATGTATCGTCTTTTCTATAAATTTTTTTAAAAAATATTTAAAAAAATTAAAAATTAAGTTGATAACATAGATATTTCCTCTTGCCTTTCATATCCCCCTAAAAAATGCACTGAAAAATCTTAAGCGCACCTAAGCCACCGAAAATTTAAAAACCAATGGTTATAATATATTTTTAGGTAAAAATTAATTCTACATCATATGTTACTTGGTTCTCTTGTTTTTTTTAATAAATTTAAATATATTTTATGAAACAGTCAGTGAAGTGAATTTTGATCGAGACACTTCTCTCGTTCGGGTTTTTCATCAAAGTTGTCAAAAGGCCGGTACTGCAAACATTTTCAATACTGTAAGTCTATAATATAGCTTTTCAAGAGTAATCGAATGATAAATCTTGGATAGTATTCAAAACAATAAAATTTATAAACACGCTAAACTCGTCAGAGAGAAATTTCACTCATTCGGAGTGAACTCCCACTCGAAGAATGAGCGAATTGTAGAGTGAATATTTTCCCGGTGGATATCGACGAAAAACTAACCTATTTTTTCCTTTTTAAGTTTATAATATTGCAAGCGTGATAGTAGATAAACTTTTCCAGTAATAATAGGTTTACCAAAATAAACAAAATAAAGTCGCAGTAGTTTATATACACAAAATTAATTTTTCTGCATGTTTCATTATATATATATTTTAAAGTATTTTTACGTTCAACAGGAACTTTCAAAACATTCTAAACTATAATAATAGAAACTTAAAGTATCTTCTAATTAAATAATACAATTAAAACTAACTTTCAGAGCATTATTATTTTTTTTAAATTTTCGTTTTTTGCTATTTCTATATAGTTTTTTCAGTATGTGACTAAGAATAGTGGTTAAACACTTAGTAGGATTAAAGTTTTAGGAGGAGAATTTGACTAGGTGAGTACTAATCGTAATAGTATCAACCTAACCTCAAAATATCGTAAAAACACAGTTTTCTTTGCAAATTTCGTGGTTACAGTATATATTTTCTCATATTCTGTGTTGTAATGATGGTTTTTGCATTATAGAATGTTACTAGATAACTGCTTATTGTAAAAATATTGCTAAACACTTCTTTGGAAATTTCGGGGACAAAATATGATTTTTTGGTATTTTCTGTTTTATAATTTTTATATTTACATCAGAGAATGTTACTAAATAAATATTAAATGTAGTAATGTCAACCTAACCTCAAAATATTCAGAACCATATCTTCTTGGAAAATTACGTAGTCAAAATATGTAGGTACTTTTGATATTTTCTGGGTTTATAATTAATATTTCTACATCAAAGAATGTTATTAGAAGATAATCAACCGTAATAGTATCAACCTAACTTCAAAATATCGCTAAAACACTTATTTTGTATCAAATTTCGTGATCAAAATATTATTTCTTTTGGTATTTTTCGTTTTGTAACTATTGTTTCTGGATGAATGAATGTTACGAGATGAGTAATGGTAATAGTATGCATATAATCTCAAAATATCAAAAAAACACGATTTTTGTTACTAATTTCGTAGTAACAATATTTATTTAACACACACACACGCTCACACAGGCATGCAGGCACGCACGCACGTACACACATATTTCACACACAAAAAATTTGAAGAATAATTATATTGCGATATTTTGAGGTTAGGTTGAAAGTATTATGATTAGTTCTCATCTAATATCATTCTTTAATGATTAAATAATAACAACAATACGAAAAAAAAATCATGTTTTGATCTAGAATTTTGAAACAAAATACAGTACTTCGGCAATATTTAGAGGTTACACTCAGACTATTACAGTTGGTTCTCATCTAGTAATATTCTTTGATGCAGAAACAATATTTATAACACACAAAATACCAAAACTACATATTTTACTTAAAAAACATGATTATCTCATTGCATGCTCTAAATATTAAAAAAGATTTTGCTGCATTTTTATACTTGCTGTATTTTAAAATCACATTCTATCCTGATTCTATCCTGATGCTATCCAATATTATAAATAACTAACATTAAAAATATTTATAAATTATTCAATAGGTTCTGTTGAAGATATAAATAACAATGTTTCATTATAAATAAATTGCAAAGATAAGGATTCTGAGTATTAATACGAAGTTTAATATTGTAACTTAAAATTATCCGATTTTTTCCATTCAAATTTCATTTTTACTTTTAATAAATACCGTTTTATTGCATGGTTAAAAAATACAATGATTGTTTATTTTTAAAAAGTTAGTTTTGTCATAGCGTAAAAGTTGACCGTAATAAAACTGTAATACAACGGATAAGCTCGGAGTCCAGATACCTGACCGAGCGCTCAGTGTACAATAAAGTACAGCGGCCGCCTCGGAAGAGCTAAAGGAAGGAAAAGCCACTCCAAATACGAATTTTAAACGCTTGTCCCGTTTTCTTAAAAACTATTTACCTGCGGTCTAAAGAGGCTCTAATACTGATCCTTTTTCCAGAAGCCGCCATATAGTACGCCAAAGTTTGTGAGGACACTGCGAATGCTTCAAAACGCGTCGCGCCGAAATCCCCTCCGTTGCCCATCTCTCTTATACTGATCTCTCGTTATACATCCTTGTTTTTATTATGAGTATGGATTTCTAATGTTTTACGAAGAGAAATCAATTATGACATGATACTTCTCAAGCAGAGAATGTAGAATGAAAATCGCAGTATCGCAGTTGAAATTACTCTTCTTAGAATGCGCTGAAAATGTCAACATTTATATTGGAAAATTGTATTGTACTAGTAAAATTGCGATACAAAAAAAAATATGCACAATTCAGTCCGAAACCAAGCGTACATACAAATAAGCAAGCCGGGGGACCGCAGCGCCGCGCCGCCCGCAGCCCGTGCACAACTCCGCGACCGGCCCGGCGCGACAATTAGGTAAGACGCGGGGAATTCGCGGCACAGTAAATTGCCTACTCCTCCTACAGTTTCTCATGTTTCGGGCTGAAAATTTGTTTGCTAGTTCCTTGGATGATTTCAAACAACTTAGCACATGGATTAGGCTGAGCGTGCTATAGGTCAGAAATTAAAATCGAAAACCAACAATAGATTTTGAAAATAGTGGAAAACAATTTTTTGAATTTCTTTTAATGTGCTATCACATTTCTCATCCAAATTTGAGTCTAAAAAAATTTTTTTTCTTTCCGATTTTTTAAATATTACTATGGCTGAAATTTCACCGGACTCTCCCCTTAGGGCGAGTTTACAAAATTGTATTTTTCTCATAATTAGAAAATTAAATATAAAAAATCTTAACTATACTTATTTAAAACTCTATATGTAAATCGCGTGTAGATCGTTGATTTAAAATGGTTCTTTTTTACACCAGGGTCATTCGAAATATCAATAAAATGGTAAGCATTCCCAGATTTAATCCAGACGCCACATAGAGGTCTCCGTATATTTTTTTACTTCCTCGCGATTGTTTAACGTTAATTTGTTCATTTCAGTCTCCTCATTAAGAATATTTCGGCGTTCAACTCCAAATTTTGGCCATTCACTTATTATTAACAATAAATTGTGCAAAATTTTGGTTATTTGGCAATATCTCGAAAAATACTGCACACAGAGCAACATTTATTTTAACAAATTTTTTCACTATTATAAAGCGCACATGTTTTCATTCTTATGCTTTTTTTATAAAACCAATATTTTCACCATAAATGATAAAATAAACTATTTCCCTGCGTATTTTATTGCTTTCAAGCTTTGTGTATTAAATATTTATGTTTATTTTTCAGTTTCCTCGGGATTTTTTAATACAATTTTATTCTTTTTCGGTATGAATATACAAATAGCCAAGCGTTATGAAAATATCACCAGTAGATTTATTGTTATAAGCAATAAACAATTAAAATTATTGATTTTATTAAATATCTCGACAAATATTGTACTTAGAGCAACATTTATTTTAACAAGTTTTTTCATTCTTATAAAACGCACATATTTTAATTCTTATGCTTTTAATATAAAACCAATATTTTAACTATAAATAATGAAACAAATTATTTCCCTACGTAACACACAAAGCCTGTAGATTGTAAATGCAGGGTAATAGTTTGTTTCAT
The DNA here is from genome assembly GCA_949152435.1 of Gastracanthus pulcherrimus. Classification (NCBI taxonomy): domain Eukaryota; kingdom Metazoa; phylum Arthropoda; class Insecta; order Hymenoptera; family Pteromalidae; genus Gastracanthus; species Gastracanthus pulcherrimus. The sequence goes on along the minus strand of OX424573.1, from coordinate 23,410,359 downwards.
CATTTATAGTTAAAGTATTGGTTTTACAAAAAAAGCATAAGAATGAAAATATGTTCGACTGAATTTGTTCATATGAATGTTGCTCTATGTGCAATATTTGTCGCGATATTTAATAAAATCAATAATTTTAATTGTTTATTACTAATAACAATAAATCTACTGGTGATATTTTCATAACGCTTGGATATTTGTATAATAATACTATAAGAGAATAAAATTTCATTAAAAAAAAACGAAGAAACTGAAAAGTAAACATAAATATTTAATACACAAAGCCTGTAAGCGAAAAATACGCAGGGAAATAGTTTGTTTCATCATTTATGGTTAAAATATTGGATTTACGAAAAAAGCTTAAGAATGAAAATATGTGCGCTTTATAAGAGAGAAAAAATTTGTTAAATGAATGTTTATGTATCTGCAATATTTGTCGAGATATATAATAAAGTTAATAATTTTAATTGTTCATTGCTAATAACAATCAATCTACCGGTGATATTTTCGTAACGATTGGATATTTGTATATTAATACTGTAAGACAATGAAATTGCATTAAAAAAATATGAGGAAACTGAAAAATAAACATAATTTTTTAACACGCAAAGCCTGTAAGCGTTAAAATATGCAGGGGAATAGATTGTTTCATCAAATATGGTTAAAATATTGGATTTACGAAAAAAGTATGAGAATAAAAATATGTGCGCTTTACAAGAGAAAAATTTGTTAAATGAATGTTTATGTATGTGCAATATTTGTCGAGATATATAATAAAGTTAATAATTTTAATTGTTCATTGCTAATAACAATCAATCTACCGGTGATATTTTCGTAACGATTGGATATTTGTATAATAATACTGTAAGAGAATGAAATTGCATAAAAAAAACACGAGGAAACTGAAAAATAAACATAATTTTTTAATACACAAAGCCTGTAAGCGGTGATACATGTAGGGGAATAGGTTGTTTCATCAATTATGGTTAAAATATTGGATTTATGAAAAAAACATAAGAATGAAAATATGCGCGCTTTATAAGAGTGCAAAACTTTGTTAAATGAATGTTTATGTAAGTGCAATATTTGTCAAGATATTTAATAGAATGAATAATTTTAATTGTTTATTGCTAATAACAATAAATCTACCGGTGATATTTTCGTAAGGCTAGGATATTTGTATAATAATACTGTAAAAGAATAAAATTTCATTAAAAAACCATGAAGAAACTGAAAAATAAACATAATTTTTTAACACACAAAGCCTGTAAGCGGTGAAACATGCACGGAAATAGGTTGTTTCATCAATGATGGTGAAAATATTGGTTTTATAAAAAGAGCATAAGAATGAAAATATGTACGCTTTAGAAGAGTGAAACGATTTGTCGAGATATATAATAAAGTTAATAATTTTAATTGTTTATTGCTAATAACAATAAATTTACCGGTGATATTTTCGTAACGCTTTGATATTTGCATAATAATACTGTAAAAAATAAAATTGCATAAAATAAACACGAGGAAACTGAAAAATAAACATAAATATTTAACACACAAAGCCTGTAAGCGGTAAAATACGCAGGGAAATAGTTTGTTTCACTATTCATGGTTAAAATATCGGTTTTACAAACAAAGCATAATAATGAAAATATGTGGGCTATAATGGATGAAAAAATTTGTTAAAATGAATGTCTCTCTATGTGCAATATTTGTCAAGATATTTAATAGAATGAATAATTTTAATTGTTTATTGCTAATAACAATAAATCTACCGGTGATATTCTCGTAACGCTTGGATATTTGTATAATAATACTGTAAAAAAATAAAATTTCATTAAAAAACCATGAAGAAACTGAAAAATAAACATAATTTTTTAACACACAAAGCCTGTAAGCGGTGAAACATGCAGGGAAATAGGTTGTTTCATCAATTATGGTTAAAATAGTCGTTTTACGAAAAAAGCATAAGAATGAAAATATGTGCGCTTTAGAAGAGTGAAACGATTTGTCGAGATATATAATAAAGTTAATAATCTTAATTGTTTATTGCTAATAACAATAAATCTACCGGTAATATTTTCGTAACGATTGGATATTTGTATAATAATACTGTAAGAGAATAAAATTTCATTAAAAAACCATGAAGAAACTGAAAAATAAACATAATTTTTTAACACACAAAGCCTGTAAGCGGTGAAACATGCACGGAAATAGGTTGTTTCATCAATGATGGTGAAAATATTGGTTTTATAAAAAGAGCATAAGAATGAAAATATGTACGCTTTAGAAGAGTGAAACGATTTGTCGAGATATATAATAAAGTTAATAATTTTAATTGTTTATTGCTAATAACAATAAATTTACCGGTGATATTTTCGTAACGCTTTGATATTTGCATAATAATACTGTAAAAAAATAAAATTGCATAAAATAAACACGAGGAAACTGAAAAATAAACATAAATATTTAACACACAAAGCCTGTAAGCGGTAAAATACGCAGGGAAATAGTTTGTTTCACTATTCATGGTTAAAATATCGGTTTTACAAACAAAGCATAATAATGAAAATATGTGGGCTATAATGGATGAAAAAATTTGTTAAAATGAATGTCTCTCTATGTGCAATATTTGTCAAGATATTTAATAGAATGAATAATTTTAATTGTTTATTGCTAATAACAATAAATCTACCGGTGATATTTTCGTAACGCTTGGATATTTGTATAATAATACTGTAAAAAAATAAAATTTCATTAAAAAACCATGAAGAAACTGAAAAATAAACATAATTTTTTAACACACAAAGCCTGTAAGCGGTGAAACATGCAGGGAAATAGGTTGTTTCATCAATTATGGTTAAAATAGTCGTTTTACGAAAAAAGCATAAGAATGAAAATATGTGCGCTTTAGAAGAGTGAAACGATTTGTCGAGATATATAATAAAGTTAATAATCTTAATTGTTTATTGCTAATAACAATAAATCTACCGGTAATATTTTCGTAACGATTGGATATTTGTATAATAATACTGTAAGAGAATAAAATTTCATTAAAAAACCATGAAGAAACTGAAAAATAAACATAATTTTTTAACACACAAAGCCTGTAAGCGGTGAAACATGCACGGAAATAGGTTGTTTCATCAATGATGGTGAAAATATTGGTTTTATAAAAAGAGCATAAGAATGAAAATATGTACGCTTTAGAAGAGTGAAACGATTTGTCGAGATATATAATAAAGTTAATAATTTTAATTGTTTATTGCTAATAACAATAAATTTACCGGTGATATTTTCGTAACGCTTTGATATTTGCATAATAATACTGTAAAAAATAAAATTGCATAAAATAAACACGAGGAAACTGAAAAATAAACATAAATATTTAACACACAAAGCCTGTAAGCGGTAAAATACGCAGGGAAATAGTTTGTTTCACTATTCATGGTTAAAATATCGGTTTTACAAACAAAGCATAATAATGAAAATATGTGGGCTATAATGGATGAAAAAATTTGTTAAAATGAATGTCTCTCTATGTGCAATATTTGTCAAGATATTTAATAGAATGAATAATTTTAATTGTTTATTGCTAATAACAATAAATCTACCGGTGATATTCTCGTAACGCTTGGATATTTGTATAATAATACTGTAAAAAAATAAAATTTCATTAAAAAACCATGAAGAAACTGAAAAATAAACATAATTTTTTAACACACAAAGCCTGTAAGCGGTGAAACATGCAGGGAAATAGGTTGTTTCATCAATTATGGTTAAAATAGTCGTTTTAGGAAAAAAGCATAAGAATGAAAATATGTGCGCTTTAGAAGAGTGAAACGATTTGTCGAGATATATAATAAAGTTAATAATCTTAATTGTTTATTGCTAATAACAATAAATCTACCGGTGATATTCTCGTAACGCTTGGATATTTGTATAATAATACTGTAAAAAAATAAAATTTCATTAAAAAACCATGAAGAAACTGAAAAATAAACATAATTTTTTAACACACAAAGCCTGTAAGCGGTGAAACATGCAGGGAAATAGGTTGTTTCATCAATTATGGTTAAAATAGTCGTTTTACGAAAAAAGCATAAGAATGAAAATATGTGCGCTTTATTTGAATGAAAATTTTACGAAGATAAATGTTGCTCTATGTGCAGTATTTTTCGAGACATTACCAAAAAACCACAATTTTGCACTAATTATTGTTAATAACAACTGAATGACCAAAATTTTGAGTTGAACACCGATATATTCTTAATGAGAAGAGTGAAATGAACAAATTGACGTTATAAAATCGCGAGGAAGTAAAAAGAAATACGGAGACCTCTATGTGGCGTGTGTACTGATTTTATCGGTTAACAGATGTTATCGGGGTGTCTCTAATATTCCGACGTATACCTTGAAAAGGGGCATGAGTCCCTTTTAGTTCTCCCGGCTTTGCACTCCGCTGTTTCGGACTACGACCAGGTGCTACCTCCTCTCTAATCCTCCCTCTACCTGGCCTTTGAGTATCCAGTACGATTCGCACAGAACTATAAATCAATCCGTACTTCTTCGCGTCGTGACGATATTCGCTCGACACCGTTTGGCTATTCAAAAATGCAACCGTGATTATACACGCCAGTCTCAAGCCCGGAAATGCAGAGACGTGTTTGCCGTGTTTATAGGTGTTTTAATTATTAACTATATAATTAATATTCACATGGAGCGGAATGAGAAGGAATAAGCAAGGGCGAACGATATCAAAATATGATTAAATACATTGTTAGTCTAGGAACTAATTAGGAAATAGTAAATATTATTACTGTAATGCTTATTTACTATTTAGTCGATTTCAACTATTACAATGGTGAGAATTTGAGAAAATTGTTAAACAAGTTTATCCCGCTTATACGTTAATTCCGCTCCATGTGAACATAACAGTCGAAAGACGCGAAGCGGGAGGAGCCCAAATGCTCTGATTGGCCAGCGCTCGTTAAGCGCACAGATTACGCGCGCCTCGTTCCGCTCCATGTGATTTCACCCTCAATGAACATTAACACTACGCGAGACTCTACAATGAATTTTGGAGTTTCATTTAACAAAACAAACCTCAAAAAATTCATCAAGTAATTCGAAAAACGTATAGTACACCCAACGATTAAAATATCTTTGCATATGGTGGGGCATTTTTAGTTTCGTGTTAACTGAGATTTTGAAAGATTAGATATTAGTAGGTATAAGACCGTGCGTTTGTGACCAAACTGCGGATATATTCTGGAGTGTATTGAAAAGATTTTGCTGTTAGACGCACAAGAGCGTCTCTCTCACTTTTACAACTCAAGCTGACCCGGAGATAATCCCCCACCCTCCCAATAGAGGGGCAGGCCTATGTCTACCTGCTATTTTCTCAATACACTCCACAAGTCATAAAAACAGATTTGCCGAAATTTATTGATAAATGAATATGTTTACACAAAAATGTCCGATGCCAACGAATTTCAAATGATAAAAATTGCATAACATTTGCCTCATCAAAAAAGTGATCCACGTAATATCTGATTATTTTAGTATTGTAAAGAAGCATTGAGTAAATCTTATCCGATTTTAATCATTCAAATTTGATTTTACTCGGCATTTTTTGTACATTAAAATGGTTTCTACCATTTCTGTATTTACTTGTTTTTACAAAATTTTAGTAAATTGTTTTCTTCATCGATGGAAAGGTTTGTCCCCTGACCTGGGAGGTAGCTTCAGCCCCAACCTTTCCTCCGCGGATTATCCTCCCCTCATTTTGGGTTGTAAATTCCGTATATTCGGTGACAGTCAGCCGACACCATTGGTGGGGTCAGTGGTTCTGTGGGGGGTCACTTGGATGGGTGACCGCTCACACAACCAAGGGCAACAACAAAGGTGGCCTTTTCCGGTAGGTAAGAGAGGATACTTGACCAGTAAGCTGACTTTCTTACCGCCTCGCGTTCTGGCGGAGGTTTTTTCCTACGAGTTTTCCCTCTACACTGAGAGAAAGAATTCCTTGTAGCAAATGAATCATTCATTTGTCGCAGCGCGAGTTGATAGTATTTGTGGCAAATGACAATGTCTTAACTAGCGCGCCACACGCGGCCTTCGGCTGCGTGTGACTTGCCTGCTCCGGAGCTTCAGAGCTCGCGCTTCGCTCGCTCTTAAAACTCCTCCGCGCCTTGAATCGCTTCGCAATGCAAGGCATGCAAAACGCTTCGCTTCGCGTTTTGCATTAGAGGCACGACCGTACTCAGCTCGCGCTTCGCGCTCGCCTTGCTCACGCTGCGCGTTTGCTTGATTGTATAATATGGTAAAAAAACTACATTTTTCGATGTCAAAAATCGTTTTTGGATTATTAACTTGATTTAAAAGCATTTTCGCGTCTTGGTGTCAAGAAAAAAGTTGTATTTTTCAAAGATCTACAACTTTTCCATTTAACTTTTTCATGTAAAATGCATAGCTGTAAAGTTATATGGTAAAAAGTTGCTTTTTCGATGTTAAAATTCGTTTTTGGCCTGTTAACTCGAGTTAAAAGTATTTTCATAAATAGATGTCAATAGAAAAAAGTTGTATTTTTCAAACATCTACAAAACTTTTCCATTTAACTTTTTCATGTAAAATGCATAGCTGTAAAGTTATATGGTAAAAAGCTGTTTTTTCGATGTTAAAATTCGTTTTTGGCCTGTTAACTCGAGTTAAAAGTATTTTCATAAATAGATGTTAATGGAAAAAAGTTGTATTTTTCAAAGATCTACAACTTTTCTATGTAACTTTTTTTCTTAGAATGCTTAGTTTTCAAGTTATAGCCAAAAAACGGTTTATAGCGATTTTTTATAGTCGCCGCATTCAGCGTATATTTGCAATCTCAAAATAGGACCATCAAGTTGTTATACTTAGGAGAGTTCCCAAAAAAATTTTAAGCCTGATCCGCTAAGATTTCGCGGAGATAATCGTGTAACATTAATTTTTATGAAAATAAACCGTTACTATGACTATACGGCATCTCGCGGCCGGCGCGTGTTTTTCCCGGATTCAAATCTCGCGCCCAAAAAAAAATAGAAAATACTCGGTTGCCAGCCAAATATAAAAAATAATTAATGAAAAGCTAAAATGAGTGTATTTTTGTATACATATATATGCATATTCTTGTTATTTTTATGTATCATAACATATATTTTTGTCAATAACTATGATAATTAATGCTAAATCATTTTTATGAAAATTGCGTGGGTTATTAGAAAAAATATATATGTGCGCCCACGGGGCCCCCGTAGATACGTCTTAATTAATAAGTTATTTTTGTAAATTTTTATTACACTTTACATTGTATATCATGAAAGTAAAAATAATTATCGGCAAGTTTATACCATCAATTGCAATCTCCATATGTACGCAAAAAATACAAAAAGTATATCTTATAATATAGTGTATTTATTTATAGTTCTATTAATAAGGAATAAAAACATCAATTCCTCATTACAATCAAAATTAAATATTATTCATTGATATCTTAAATGTTAGTGATTGAATTCTTAACTATTAAAAACTAACGCGTTCAACGTCTAATACAAAATTCAAGTCATCGAAAACTTAACTGTTAAGAAATATTCACTTGCCCGTATTCAAATCCATAATTCTTAACAGTTAAAAAATATGTTTTGCCGCAAATATTTCTTTCTCTCAGTGAGTCACAGGTCGCCGACATGGGTAGAAGCCTGTTATTGTCGGTAACTTGGGCGAATGCGAAAACAGTGCGGGGAAGGGGGATGGGTATCCAGGTAGAAAGGAAAAACAAAATTTACTACATCGCGGATGTAAAGTACATTGTATGACCGTGTTATAAATCGTGCGACAGCCCAGGTATCACGTATTTAAGTATCCCAGCAAAATTCAAAGTAATTTTAAACGTTGGGTTTACAGCCGAGGGCAGCTAATCTGCTTACACCATAAACTGTGCACGTCTTGACAGTCATTCGGAACATTTGGAAAAATAGTTTGACCCTCGGGTGTACGCATCTGCGCAATGGGAAAATAAATTTATTTTGAGTTTTGCAACTTTAATACAATAAAATAATCTGGTAAAGCATTGAGTATATCGTAGTTGCAGTTATACTATATCACAAACTGACTTCAGAATGAAATATTATTCTGGTGGAAAATACATGGAAAATCAACGAATTTAAAAGAGTTAAATTCTTTTGAATATTCATGCAATTTCGGTCACCATTTTCAATTGTAAATAACCTTTGATCAGATTAAGAGTTTTATACGTAACAGAGCTTAAATTATAGGTCTTTCTGACTACTTTTTATTATATTTTGAGTCATTTATCCATAAAAATTTGTAGAGTTATGGTTAGAAGATGAGGTATCGTCTTTCATTAAAATAGTGAATATTTCGAGTAAATTACCTCATATCTCGAGAACAAGGGCCCATCACCTTCCAAAGTCATTTTCTAATGTAGAGTTAGGGATGTTCCTAATATTTATGCATTGAAATGAATAAGTTCGGTTAAATAAACGTAAAAATAAGCATAAATACTAAAACACACATGTTTGATCAATTGAAAAAATTTTTTTTTATATTTATATGTTTTCAAGATATAACCGTTTAAATAGAAAATTACGATTTCGTGAATATCAAAACAAGGGAAATAAGTTATTCAAATTTCGGGTCGGAAAAGATAGGTGATTTTATGCTCTTTCAAATGCATTATCACTCAATTGATGATATTATTTCTAAGGTATCGAAAAACCCAAAAAACAAACTCAAAAATCGAAAAACGCTAAAAACAAAAACGCATTGAAAAACAAAAAAATATGTTTTTGAGCCGCCTTCCTTAAAAAAAGTAAGAAAAGTGAGCCCCGAAACATTAATTTTAACCGCGTATATTCAGAGTAATGAGATGTGTTGACGCGTGACACTCATACTCACAAAACATGTTCCTAATATGTTTTTAACACTTTTTTTTACCATTACAAAGCTTCCTTTATGAGGCAGCAAAACTAATGAACTTTTCTCAAAAACACTTAAATTGCATTTTTGTAAAATACATCACTTTTCTTGACCGATATAATTTTAGTAATAGAGCACTACATGTAATACTGCAGTACCTCACATGTATGTGAGCGTTTTGCGATTTCTCGTTTATGTAAGAAAAAGACGGGCTGAAAAAAATTTATACAATTTCTAAAATTTCTGAGTGTGTCTAATTAGTTACATAGTAATTATACAATTTAGTAAATTAAGATTTTTTGATTTTTATGAATTTTATTTAAAATATAATATAACATATATGAACGTGTTTATATATTATATAATATTATATTGTATTGTATAATATTATATTGTATTGTATTGTATTGTATTGTATTGTATTGTATTGTATTGTATTGTATTGTATTGTATTATATTATATTATATTATATTATATTATATTATATTATATTATATTATATTATATTATATTATATTATATTATATTATATTATATTATATTATATTATATTATATTATATTATATTATATTATATTATATTATATTATATTATATTATATTATATTATATTATATTATATTATATTATATTATATTATATTATATTATATTATATAATATTATATATGTGATTCTCTGGAAAATCGAGATCGAAATTCTTTTTATCTGGAATTCCGGTAAAAGGTTCTATTTGGTACGTAGAATGCTCGTGATTTTTTTCTGTTTTTTTTAACCCCTTAGATATAAAGTTGTTCAAGGCTAAATATGAGCATGTAGTCACTTCTAGCATTTTTTAGCAAATTTCAACCTCTATTTATTAAACAAAATTAAATTTTTTAAAAAATCAAAAAAGCTTTTTTTTTGCTAATTTTCTGAATTTTTCATAAAATATGTTTTCAAAACCATTTAATACCCCATTCGATTAATGACACTCATTTTAAAACTTAAAACCCATAAAAAGTGGGTGCGGTTACTCGAACCATCACACCAAAACTCTGAACCATTCAACCATTTGAACGTCAAGTTCTCTTATCGATAACATGTTACGTATCGATATCAATCATTCATTTCTATGTTTTATGGCCTTATCATTTGTGTATTATCTGTGTGTAGAAAACCGCGTAGTAAAGCGTAGAAAATCAAACCGCAAAACTTTTCGACGGTATACTACATAATTTTCTACATGTAAAAACCAGAATGTATACATGTGGTATATACCTAACTTTGCGATAAATATATTGAAAATTTCGTATTACTAAAAAAATATGCATTAGAACCAAATTTCCTTTACAGAATAGCTTTATTTGTTGAAAATAAAGAGCGAAGCGAATTGTTATCGGAATAAAAAATTAATATAATCACGTAATTTTGCTAATTTTCTATTCTAATACCAATTCAAGTGTTCCTCTTGTCATGTTGTTTAATATAAAAATCTTAAAGCTGTTCTTGACACATGTCTTGTCAATATAATGTTTCTAGACTAATTCATAATTATAATTATAATAAAATTCATAAATGGATACTACGAAGAAAAATAAAGAGTCTAAAAAACAGTTTTTTTTATCTAAAAAATCATACTGATTGAAATTTAAAAGAGTATAAGCTACAAGTTTCTTGTTTCTGTTTTAGAAATAAGAAAAAAAAATGTTTTAGATGTCTACTAATAACTGGTTGCACATGGAACAACAATTTGGTGAAAAAATGAACGTTTTGATACAGCAAATTTTACTCTATACGCAATCAGTTTTTTGTAGACTTTTAAAAAGTTTTATTTTTCTTGTTTCCAAGACAAAAACAAGAAACTTGGAGCTTTTACTTTTTTGAATTTTAATCAATATGTTTTTTTTTTTAATCGACTATCAACCCACATAATTTGATACATTGTAGGAGGTTTCTTTCGGCAATATGTTCTTAAAAACATGAAAGGTACCTACGAAAGTTTCACAAACGAAAAACACACGAAAAATATACACACTCGCTATACATTCTAAATGATCAATATTTACCGAGTAAAGCTTAAAAAAATGTCTAAATGTCTACCCTTATTTATGGAACTCAATCTAGAAAACGTTTTACATATTGCAAAATCGATCTTCAAAATATCTTGCCGGTCTTGTATGCTATACATACGGTTTCATAGATAATAAACGATGAAATCAATTTTATAGTACATTCACATTATGGAATTATGCAGAAGTTTTGAAGTCAAATTAAAATAAAAACTGTTACAGGTATTGATTAACAATTTTTGACTTTACATATAACATTATGACTCGGAGCCGGGGTTAAAAAATCAGAGAGACCGGATAAAATCTAATGAGTACGTAATTTTTGAATGATTAGAAACATTATCCGGAACAATAAGGTTTAATACAAAAAATCAAAAGCACTATTTGATGCGTTTATAACACAATTTGTGCAATATAACCATTAAACTTAAAAAATTAAAGAATAAAATAAAATATTAACGTTCTGCTGTTTTTGTCCAATTTTATCCGATCTTATCCGAACAACATTTTTTTATTAGAAACATTATCTATAACAATACGGTTTAATATAGGAAATAAAAGTACTGTATTTGAAGCATTTATAGTAAGATTTAAATTATAAAACCGATTCACATTGATGCTGTTTGGTTTTTATTCGGATTCATCCCGTCTTATCCGGTCACCGTTTGTATAATGATTATAAAAAACATTGTCCGGTATAATCCAAGTTGATAAGAAAATGAAATAACGCTTTATTATGATACATTTAATGTATGTATAAAATTGTAGTAAATTAAAATATCAAGAGGGTCCGAAAGTCAATTAGGAGGGAATCGCATATAAATGACAAAAATATAGGTGATTTTCGAGAATTTTTTTTACATAGAAAGGATTTATTTAGACTATTGAAATTTTCAATATGTATTAATGTATATCTGAAGAACAAATTTTTTTAATGAATTTTGTAATGATACATATAGGTATACAGCGCTTTTGCACAGGAGCTTCAGCCCTTAATCGACGGAAAACCTATAAGCATCCGTTAAGGTGGTCTGAAACCAAAAGTCAGATAAATTTACGTTTAGTATGAATGTACACGCCGGATAAACCATAATCCGCTATTAAAAAGCATCATATAAATTTTCTTTGAATTTTTGCGGAATAATTCGGCAATTCGCGTCAAATAAAGTCTAAAAAAGCAGTTGTTAATAGAAATATTGATATTCTTAAAGCTAATATTTTCATTCATTGTAAATTTGGTAAATAAACATTAGTTTTTAAATTATCAAGTCTAAAAAAGCAGTTATTAATAGAAATATTAATATTCTTAAAACTAATATTTTCATTCATTGTAAATTTGGTAAATAAACTTGCTTATTGTAGATCTGATTGATAAATATTAATGTTACAGTTAAGTATAGATTCGCTTATTAATGTTACTTTTACTTAATTAATATACTTGATTAATAGCCTCAATCTTGTATCTCTTTTCGCTACGCGTTCTATCCCATATTCTATCCGTGCGCCAAGAATGCTAACTGAATTAAGTAACTTATCGAACTATTGGTTTTTCTCATCTCTAGCTAGATTGCGACGTTTATGGAAGCAGATTCCGGCCAATTTAAGAGATATTAATCACGTTGGTGACTTTAAACTGCGTATTAGGAGTTGCATTGAAAGGTTGCCTAGTCAATACATTCCTTAATCCAGCATCGTTACATCTTACACCATACTGATATAATCTGTATAATTATCAAATAACCAACTTCGAAAATACTGCATACTCAAGGTTAAATACCGATGTATAGAATTTAAAATAGCCAGTGCACTATAATAATATGAATACGAGCCAAAATCGCTCGCTCGCGCATTATGTATTTGATTAACACGATATTGTTTCAGAATATTTCAAATAATAAGCAAAATCTTTAAAAATAGATTATATATAACCATTTGTAAGATGTCACAGGATAATTATGTTTTACATAAGTAGATATGCTATGGTCTACATAACTATGTTCTATGTACTTTGTTCTTGCTAACGCTCGTTCATGCGTTATAATTTGGTTGACAAACTAATTTCCAACTAATTTATCATAATTTTCAATAATAATTAATATAATGTAAACAAATTTAATATAAAAATCATTCAAATATCATGATACTATATAGTTTATTACAATAATGCCAGATATTGCAAAAAGAAATTATTATCATTTTACATCAATAAATATTTCCAGCATGCCATTTACCTGGATCACATCATTCACTTATTATCTCGATTATATATCCGTATATGTATATATGTATATATTTATATCATGTATATCATGATTGACAATCGAAAAAAGAAGTTATTATCATTATGTATGAATAAACATTTCCAGTATCCCATTCATCTGGACCACATCTTGCAGTTATTATCTCTCATATTTATGTGATAAACATATGCTAATTTGTTATGTATAATTTATAGAATTTTATATATTTTTTTTCATATTTTTTTTCATATTTTTTTTCATATGCATGCTCGTACGTACGGACGGACGGGCGGATGTACGCTGGCAAAATTTCGTTTTTTACATAAAAATGAGATTAAAACATAAATGGACCATTTTAAATAATTTCACATAAAGCATCGACATGTATAGAACATATATACTATTAACAGTAAAAATTATGTGGAATATATTTACGTAAATAAAGGTATATTTACAGGACTTATTTCGGATGTAATGTTTTAATATAATGATGATAATGATGATGATGATGATTAGATGATGAGATGATGATGATATCCTCTCTTTTATAGTAAAAGGGCTCTGAGCCCGTTTAAGTGAAATAAATACATAAATAAATAAATAAAAAGTCAGGTGATTCCGGATAAGACCACATTTTTGCACTGCAATTAATCTCTGATTGATTAGTACATGAACTGATAAAACCATATAAGTAAATATAATTCAGGATATAACAGTATTATTATTTCACCCGCTGAATGTCAGGATTGATTTGTATAAAATCGGATTTAAAATCCGGATAAAACCGTAGGGGAGCGTACCCCAGTATGACCCCCCTCCCAGTATGACCACCTATTGCTATTATGCTCATAGATGCATGTTATAGTTCTATTATATGATCGGAGGTTCTTGTTTTTAAATCACAACTCCGAAGATTCACACGAAAATAATGAAAAAGTCGTTAATTTCGGTGTCAAAAGTTATTCCACGAGGGTTCAATACATGCCCGATATATAAGCTAATTAAATACTAATTATTTCATATATGATATGATTTAAACTAAAATAGATTAAAACAACATACTATTTTACAACTTTTACCTGTCTTTGAAGCATAATTTTTAAGCATTTAGAGCAAAAATACTTTTCTATAAACGTTAGGTGGTCGTACTGGGAGACACATTTTCAAAAACTTAAAACCCTCATTTTTCGTTATTAATTAATACCTAACTCAGACTATTAACTTTGACCAAAACTAATTTACTACGTCAGAAAGGTCCATTCATATTACTAATTCCATTTTGAAATTTTCGTTTTCACCTTGGTACACAAAATTTACAGGTAAAGTAGCTATGGGTGGTCATACTGACCCTAAGAGCGCGAAACATTTTAAAAATGTTTCAAAAACGCTCTTTTAAAAACTAACATTTTATAAAAAAGTTATAAAAACGTTTTAAAAACATAAATTTAAATTTTCATTAACATTTTAACATTTAAATCTTTTGCGCGTGGATATATATATATATATATATATATATATATATATATATATATATATATATTCCACGTGCAAAAAATTTAAATACCCTTCCCATGTTATCGACGGGGCACAGATAGTCAAGTCGGCTGATGGCGCGCGTGCATCGCTCGAGTATCCGACCTTGCGCGGCACCGCGCGCGCAGCATTCCGATCTCTTTGCCCCCCCCCCTATAGCCAATAGTGCATGTGCATGTGCACGCGCACACAGACACGCGTCACTCTCTACAATATAACTTCCATGCGTCTCTGTCTGTCTAGCCCCCCCTGTCCCTCCAAAAGTACACGCGTCGCCCGCGCGCACAACAACGTCGCGCCCGTCGTGTATAATTACTGTATTATGCCCTGTCTCCACCGAGTGCGCGCTTTAGTAGCGGCGGACGCGCTTACTTTCAGCAGTGAATGCAAAACACTCGCACGACAATTTATTACAATTGCTTATTTGGATAATTTACGCGGATAAGCGTGGAGTACAGTTTTTGCCTCTTTAATTGATGTTGTAAGAAATTGATTGGAAAATGTGTAATAAAGCAGCGCAGATTTTTAGGTTTTACTACTATATACTCGAGTATCGTTTTTTAAGAAAACTTTAACCATTTGTATACATTTTTTTTAAAACTAAGCTTCAGATACCCGGTTATAATTTTTCCTAAAAGATAATGTAAATCTCGTGAGTCGTATATAAGGTGTAGGCAAAGTAAGGCTTATAATTTTAAGCCTAGTTTAGTTTTATAACAACCGCTTGTGACAAAATTATGTAACAATATTATAATTTCTGAATAAAACAAACGTTAACGTAACAAATGTTAATTAAAATAGTATATCCACAGTTTTTCTTCACTTATCAGTGGTGGTTAAATTTTGCTTACTCACGGCAAACAGAATATTAGTAAAACGTTATTCGAACCAGAAAAAAAATCTAAGCAAGGATGCGCTATTAATAATACATTTAATAGTTATAAATGTTCAAATTAAGTTTCCGAATTTGCAATATATATACACGATTTAATTATTAGTTAAGTGATGACTTCGCGATTAATATCGTGGCGTATACTATTACGTAGTCACGCGAACTTCAAGCTGCTGTATCGTTAATTTAATTTCTATTCAAATAAAAAAATACGATCTATTAATTAGTCTATTACCTATTTTTTTCCCGTAATCAGTACTTTAAAAAATATGAAAAAATAAAAGAAATCAAGCAACACGCGCGATTATAATAAAATATGCGGACCCTAGCGTAGATACAGCCTACACGGCACGTAATGTTACCGAAAGGTATGCGCTCATTGGTAATGTTTCAGTAATGTTTCAGGTATCGTTCAATCGAATTGTTTCAACTGATATCTTTCAGAAACCTTTCAAAAAGATTTCATATGAATTTATTCCATAGAAGCATTCCAGTAACGTTACAGAAATATACTAATTGTTATGTATCAATCATGTTGCATGCAAAATGTTTCCGCAACATTTCCGATGTAATGTTGGAGGTGTTATATGTCAGAAATGTTTCAGAAAAGTTTCACGAGTAATAGAAAAATGAGCTTTCATCCCTAACATTTCTGTAATATCTCACATGAGATCTTACGCTTGCAAGGTTTCATAAATGCTTCCCTGACGTATATGTTATAACGTTTCCATCCTGTTGTACGTGAAACGTTTCTGAAAAATTACCAATAAAATATTGCATGTGCTAGATATCAGAAATATTTCAGAAAGGTTTCATGAATAATAGAAAAATGAGCATTCACCACTGACATTTCTGCGATATACCACATGGGAGGTTACGATAGCAAGGTTTCAGAAATATTTCCCTCACGTACCAGTTATAACGTTTCAATTCCATTGCACGTAAAATGTTTTCGCAACATTCCTTACGTAATGTTGCAAGTGTTATACGTCAGAAATATTGCAAAAAGGTTTCCTAAATAATAGAAAAATGAGCTTTTATCCCTAACATTTCTGTAATATCTCACATGAGATCATACGTTTGCAACGTTTCAGAAATATTTTCCTGACGTATCAGTTATAATGTTTTACTCCTGTTGCACGTGAAAAGTTTCTGAAATATTACCAACATAATGTTACAAGTGTTATATGTCAGAAATATTTCAGAAAGGTTTCATAAATAATAGAAAAATGAGCTTTCTCCCCTAACATTTCTGTGAGATCCCACATGGGATTTTACGATAGCAAAGTTTCAGAAATATTTCCCTGACGTACCAGTATGTTATAACATTTCAATTCCATTGCACGTAAAATGTTCCGCAACATTCCGTACGTAATGTTGCAAGTGTTATATGTCAGAAATATTTCAGACAGGTTTCATAAATAATAGAAAAATGAGTTTTCACCCCTAACATTGCTGCGATATCCCACATGGGATGTTACGATAGTAAGGTTTCAGAAATATTTCCCTGACGTACCAGTTATAACAGTTTCCGCAACATTCCCTACGTAATGTTGCAAGTGTTATATGTCAGAAATGTCCAGAAAGGTTTCACGAGTAATAGAAAAATGATCAGCTAAATATAGTAAAGAACTCTGTTTTACCAGCACTGTACTTTGAATTCTAATGTAAAAATATGTTATCGATTTTAGGATAATGTAATTTTCAGCCATCTTTGTGGGTGTTAATTTTACGAAATATAAAAGTATTTTCATGACCAATAATTGTAGATTATAAGTCAGATTTTGTTATCGATTTCAAAGTTCTTCTGTAGCGGAACGGTTAGAGCGTTGGAGTTTCACGCAGAGGTCTTTCGGGTCGATTCCCAGCCCCGTCAAAATTTTTTAATTGATTTATTCTTTCAGACACATCTATTAAATAATTTTAAGCAAAATATTTGTTTCAGATTAATAAATACCTAGGTATATAAATAATATATAAAAAATTTAAATTCTAAAATTATCGTAGAAATTCATAAATAAATGTCAATAAATGAGTAGATTGGATTAAAACCGATTAAATATCTAATAAGTAGAACGATAATCAAGATTAAAGATTAAGATTAGCACCCAAAGAAAATGCATTTTTTATCGATTTCAATATCATATTTTTAACAGGATTGTAAAGCAATATTACTGAGGTGTTATTGAAACCTTTCAGTAATGTTACAGTAACATTACTTAAAACCTTTTAGTAATGTAAAAGTAACATTACTAAAATGTTACTGAAAGCTTTCGATAACATTAAAGTAACATACCTGATATGTTGCTGATACATTTCGGTATTATAACATTAAAGTAATCACGATATCTAAAAATTACAGAAAGATTACACAAATGTCACAGTAATGTTTCTATAATCTATCTGAAATGTTACATTTGACATGTTAGCGGACATTTAATGTTTCTGAAACATTACAGAAAGGTCCATGAAACATTGTATAAATATTTCTGAAAGGTGTAATGTAATGTTACCAATACCTATATCCTATAATAAAAGCTTTCGATTTCCTTAGAAAATGTGCATTCGACTTTGAGTACAAAGTGTTCCTCTCTTAATTTTCAATAAATAAAGCGATCCTTAAAAAGGAAATTAGACTTTGATGCGTATGCTTTTTGAGAAAATTGAAACACTTTTATGTTTGTCTGTCAAAATATCAGTATCAACTCTCGCAAATACTATTTTTTACGTAAATACTTGTCGATAAGTTACAAATTTGAAACTTTAATAATAAAGTAAAGTCATACGAGTTTGGTCCCGCTTGGGCTGTAATTGCAAAATTCTACATACATTTAAAAATTCAATTTCTCACATACTTTTATTACTTTCTTAAATCATCCATCTGGATTACAATAAGGGGTGTTTGTGTGTGCGTGAATAAAGACAATAATTCTCATTTAATTATACTTTAGAAAATGTTCTTGTCTCAACACAGAAAATAAAAGCGCGGAGCTCTCGTATTATAACTATAAATCGAAGTCATAACTCATAAATTTGTACTTTCCAACTGCCCTATACGCTTTGACAAAAACTACATCTCGTCAACCATAAAACAAAACAAGAACATCCTCCTCGTCGCTGTACGTTTCCTTTCATCACCCCAACAGCAAAAAAATCATAATCACTCTTCCGCCAAGACTACTCTTATCCGCGGGTAAAGCAGATCGCCCACCCCACGATCCACTGCCCACGCGCCTTTACCCAAACACCGAATATACATACCCACATAATCGCGGCGCGTGCGCGTCCATCCCAACGAAGACAGCGCTATAGCCTACCCCCTACCCTAGCCGCTATAGCTGCGAATACACCCCCCCCCCTCCCCCACCCTAACTATACACACTGTTGTACCAGCGTGGTCGCGGCGGCGGCGGCGCTGCTGACGAGGCGCGCGCGCAGATCCGAGCCGAGACACCCGAACCCGAGCGCTGCCAGCCAGTCAGTCGGTCAGTCAGTCGGTCCGGCCTGCTCGCAGCAGCTAGACTTCGCTCTCCGCTCTCCTCGCAGAAGAGGAAACGTCGTTGTCGTCGTTGTCGTTGTCCGCGACGTGCACATCGGACATCATCATCCCGCTCTTCTTCCCTCGGCACCCTTGTGCGGGCATACACACCTTACGGACGTCCGCGAGATCGGGAGTCCCCCTCGGCGGAGGAGGTGGAGGAGAAGGTGGAGGAGGCGGTGGCGGCGGTGACACACGGACACACACGCTACACGCACGGGGCTATATAGGTAGGTACTTATAAGTATAAACTAACCAACCCCTCCCGGGTTGAGGAGAGAGGAAGGTAGAGAGCACGCGTGCAGTGCGGAGAGTGGACATATTTGTATTTCTTCCACCTCGGCTGCGTAAACTTGCTCTGCGGGCCTTATCTTCTCTTTTTTTTTGTACAGGGTACGTATGTATATATATATACACACACAGACACACAGATATACGCGTTACATGTATATAGAGGTATCTACTGTGTGTATGTGTGTGTGTGTATATATATACGCACAACATCCGCACCGCTCTGGATATATTTCACAACTCTCTACTCTGGCAGCAGCAGCAGCAGCGCCTAGAAGAGAGAGACGGCGATATATATAGTGTCTAAAGAGGCGCATACGTGTGTATGCATTTTGCATGTCTTCTCCTCGTGTGCAGCAGCAGCAGCGGCGCTATGTGGTGCGACACACGAGAGAGTCAGCCTTCTTCACTATTCTCTCTCTCTCTCTCTCTCTCTCTCTCTCTCTCTTTCTTTCTGTGTGCGTACGTCCTCTCTCTCTCTTTCTCGGAGATAGAGAAGGAAAGAGAGTCTCTTGACCCTGGGCAACTGCAGTGTGCACTGCTGTTTTCTGGGGAGGGAGGGGGGCTACCTCACGCGCGCCCGTCTCCCTTGCCTGGCACGCACAGCGCTATATATCGTACGTTCGTTATTATAGGCCCAGCGTATATAGCTCGCTTTATTTACACCGAAAGTGTGTGCGTGTGCCTGTCCGTCTATCTGTGTGTGTGTGTGTGTGTGTGTGTGTGTGTATACGGGCTGTCTCGTCGTCGGACGTCGTCGTCGTCGGACGTCGTAGTCGTCATTTTTGTCCTCTCTGACAATGGCCAGCAGTAGAAGCAGCAGCAGCAGCAGCGCGGCGCTGGCACTCCGCTGGCAGCACGATTTTTGACGTTTGTCAACATTCTCGCTCTCTCTGGGGGCCGCCGGACACGCGCGTGGAATTTTCCCCGCTGCTGTTGCACTGCGCACACGTGAATTCTCGCCGAGTCCGCGCTCTTTGTATTATAACGCTGTTATTTTGACGCTGGGGTCTTTTCTTCTTTCTTCGAGAGGAGAGGGCTTTTGGTTGTTGGAGTCGTGGAGTTAGAGTTGGATTTTTGGATGGTATAACGGGGGGAGGGAGGGGGGCGGGTGTTGCCTGGGATATTACCGAGGTGTAGTTGTGATGATTGTAATGTTGATTTTGAAATAGTATGACGCGTTTTTAAATGTCCGGAATTTCGGTGTGTCTCTTTGGAGCCGTAGAAAGCTCTACCGGAGTATTCAGATGCATTGGTTATTATGTCTCAACAATGGCAAAACTATAGCAGAGCTATAGGAACCAACTCTCATTAGATCGTAATAATAATTTGCGTGCCAGAGAATTTAAATCTAATATGTGAATTATATATTAATCATTTATTTGCCTTAATATTAACTAACTTTGCGCATTAGATAAGAATACTACTGTCAACGTTGTTACATTACTTTCTTTGTATTATTAGAGTATTCTACTTTCTCATTGTTGCAAAATACTTAACTTAATCCGTTGGATTCATATACTATTGAATCATTTATTTATTTATTTATTCAAGAAAATAAACAGGCTCCAAACCTGTTTACACAATAGTATACACTCTATTGAAGAGTCAACTCTATATTATAATAAACCTTAATACAATTTAGACAGTTAATTCACAATCGTACGAAGAGTCTTACATATTTAATCAGCAATACTTACGAGAGTATTCTTTCAGTTTTTTCTTAAATATTATTTATTAACACGCTAAACTTCTCTGATTGATTTTCCGTCTTACAACTACACAAGACATGTTCAGATTCAATATTTTATCAATTTTGTTAAAAATTCAATAGCTTGTTAATGTTGATAAATAAATAATTAAATAAACAAAGATAGTGCGAGAGCTTCTATTACCAATAATTAAGTTGGATGATAATTGTATTCATAGTGTGTTTGTGGATATTTCAGATAAACAAAAATGGCTCTGCGAGACTTGGTTGAGGGCGACTGCGGAGGTCCCAGTCCGCTCATTCGCCTCACTTCACATTTTGTTAAAGACCACGGTCTTAAAGAGGAAGGCGTACGCGAACTATTTGGCTCCGTGGGTCACTTTGAGACTGCAAACTCGGATCAACTCGTCAAACAGTTTCTCGAAGAAACAGTCCATCCGCAGACGTTCAAAATGGAGAATCTCCTGCAAGAGATGCGGGATATCGATCAGAATATCTATCCACCGGTGACTGCGCCCGGTGTCGTAGAGGAATTAACTAATCAGGATACAGCGTGGGCTAATCAGTACCTCCAGTCCGGTGGACATTTTGAAGTAAGTTCGCATGTTATCTATTTTTTTATGTTTAAACTTTATCTGTTAACATTTTGAATGAGATTCTCTTCAAAATTACACGCAGTAACTTTTTATCGTGCAGATCTTACAAGATTCATTGAACTTAGAAATTCTGAATTTTTATAAACTAATAATTTACAAGAGTCTTTGCTTAAAATATTATTACATCAACTGCATTCTTACTATAAAACTAAAGTACTAACACCCTTGAAACATCTTTGCTCGGTGTAGACCAAATCCAAAATAAGCACTTTTCAATTCTTTGCCCTGCTCGCCACCCTTCAATCCCCTTTCGCTCCAAATATTCAAATACCATTCAATCCTAATAAGTCAGTACCATCTGCTCTCGCTCCACCTTCCAATTGAACCATTGTACGCCCAAACCTGCTCTGCGTTACATAACCACCGCCACTCATTATCCACTTGTCTTTCACCAGGAAAACCACACCGATGATATCTGGAACGCCCAGCCGGTTCTTTCACATGCCAAAGTTGCCTTCCCGGGTGAGACCCACGAGCTGGGCCTCGGGCCCAAGTGGGCCGAGGAGTATCTCGAGCACAGCATCGATCACCCGGACGCCCAGGACGACGCCTCGGGCAAGTCCTCCGACAATCCGGCCTTTGCCTATTCAAAGTTCATGAAATTTATGCGACAGGAGGGCGATCTGCCCATTGATGCGACTGCCACGGCGTCGACCGTGGCAGCGGTGGCGGAGCCCGAGAATTTAGAGGGCAAGTGGACCGCCGAGTTCGCCGAGACGGAGGTCGCCGCCACCGCTGACGGCGGCGTCGACAAAGCCCCGGACGCTGAAACGACAACGACGACGGCGGCGGCGGCGGAGGCGAGGAACGATGAAAAAGAGCGTAAAGCCGATAAAGAGAACAACCCGCTGAATGCCATTGACGAACAGTCGGCTGTAGCTGGAAGTTGGATTAACGAGTTCACAAAGAACAACCCTACAAATCAGGGTGAGTCGGGGGGGCCAGCTGGCCGGATTCCGATGGATTTCGAGGCCTACGCACAGTGCGTTAATGTCGATGTCGACGGACAGTGTCGTGCACAGATATCTGATGTACAATAAATAACCTTAGTTTCACAATAATAAAGCATATACTATTTTGAAAGCAGTAAATTTGCAATCCTTACAAGTATGCATTGAGCTGGTAAAATATTTACTTCAAGCTTACTCCAAATCCATAGTTATAAATAAAACTCTATTATTAATATCTATCTACAACACTGTCGTACGACATCTACATAAGTTGCTGTACTAGGGCCTTGTTTCTTCTCTCATTATTATATGCAGAACGTTTTTTTAAAATGCCATATCTTTTTCAAATAGAATTAACATCACGTTGCAACTATTCAAGCGGTTGCCAAAAAGATCTGCATTAGATAACATAAAAAGCAAAAAAAAAAAAAGCAAACCTTTAGTTATTAAGAGAACAAAAATCGCACAAGCCGCAGCTATACCGAACAATAATAAGATACGCAATTAGACGCAACAGAGAACAATAAAATAAAAGGCAAAACCAAAAGAAATCGCAAAAATCGTTAAAAACTTTTTCAAACCGACCGTCTGTGTCTCAATCAAGTGTGGTCGTATCAAAAACCGAAAGATCCGCATTACGTAATCACGGAAAAACGCAAACAAACGCAAAAAAAGCCTCAAAACGAATTAAAACAAAAAAAAAATAACGAAAGAAAGAAAGAAAGAAAGAAAGAAAGACTCAAGCGACGAACGAACACTGATCCCCAAGTGCTTCCCGAGTCGACCGTTCACTCAATAAAAGTGTGTGTTGTGTCTCTCTCTCTCTCTCTCTCTCTCTGTCTGTCTGTCCATCCGTCCGTCCCTCCCACTGTCCACTCCCGACAACAGATGCGGAGAGCTACGAGTCCTCCTTCTGGGAGCGGCTCCAGGGCGAGTGGGACAAGATCTCCTCGACGGACAACAACGTGGCTAGCTCTCATCCCTGGATCAGCGAGTACGAGAGCTACTACGATCCCTTCAAGGAGTACGCCTTCAGCGAGTCCAATCCAATGGCGAATCTCTCGAGTCCCCTCGAGGAGGGCCGCAGGCGGCTGGAGAGCGGCGACCTGCCCGGGGCCGTCCTCTGCTTCGAGGCCGCGGTCAAGCAGGACGGCCAGAACTCGGAGGCCTGGCTGCTGTTGGGCAAGACCCAGGCGGAGAACGAGCAGGATCCACTTGCCATAGCGGCCCTCAAGCAGTGCCTGAGCCTCGAGCCGACGAATCTCACGGCACTGATGGCACTGGCGGTCTCCTACACGAACGAGTCCTACCAGAGCCAGGCGTGTCTCACGCTCAAGGACTGGCTGACGAAGAACGAGAAGTACACGCACCTGAAGGGTGCCACGACGACGACGACACAGCAGCAGCAGGCTGCGGGACCGCCGCCTCAGCTCGGGGTCTCGACTATTTTGTTCAAGTGAGTGAAGGGAGAGGGTTGTGCTGCTTTGTCGAGACACTTTCGCTGCGGCTGGGAGAATTGAGAGATTGAAATTGAGGTTGATAAGGTGGGTGTGATAAGATGCGGAAGGAGGTTTTACTTTTCTGTTCGTGTAAAAGTTACGAGGGTTGTTGGGTGTTTGTTATAAGGTGATTGTGTCTGAAAAATGTACGGCTGAGAATCGTTACGTGTCACCGCTGAGTCATAACCGCAGCGAAAGTGTTAAGGGTGTACCACCCGTGCAATCTCGATCAAAAGTTGTAAGACACGTATTTGGTAGCTGTGATTCGCTGGAAGAATCAATATTTTGCAATAGTAAGGTCAAAAATTATGTAAAGTTGGTTCCAAGACCGCAGTAAAAGTTTATACATGTATTTTCCAACGCTCTAACGCTTATTTTTAGTACTTTTTTATATCACTGTACATCCGTTTTTTCGGTTTTCAAATGTTACTTGTTCTAAAAGTACCTGTAAATAAATATAAAAACATTCAAGACGCTACCAATTAAATATCTATATTGTTTTTTAAGTTAATTTGATAACCTAGAAGAATTCCATAAACTCCACAAAAACCCATGTTAAATAAAATTGCAAGACATTTTTAATTGAGCTCATGATCTTGTTCAAATTTGACAGTGTCTTTGCAAGTTGCAAGGGACAACTGGGCTAACTTTGACGCTAATAGACGTTCTTAAACTAAAGTCAAGTATATTAAATGATGAATCAAATTCTTTAAATTTTGATCAATTGGTTAAAACCATTTGATACCATAATATGTCGGTGCCAGTATCTAGATCCGTACTTACCGACATTTTTGTATTCTCATTGTTCTTACGATTTTTAATTTTTAAAATTCTCTTAGTCATCCCACGGGTCGTACTAGCGTACTAAACGAAATTCGTCGTTTCACACTATTCGTTGCATTTTTAATTTTTCAAATTTCTAGAAGCTATCCCCCATTCTATGTAATACAAAGAATTGAGTACTGCTTTTAGAAATTTGTAAAATTAAAAATGCAATGAATATATTGTGAAACGGCGAATTTTGCTGCGTATACTAATACGCCCTCCCCTTAAGGTATTCAAATACTAGATGTCCGAGAATACTAATGCAAAATAGAATTTGAATAAAGAAAAATATGATGTAATTATCTATGTCTGGGTCCGACATTTCCTTAATTGATAACTATTCACATGAACATTTTTTATAAAACTGATTCAAAATAGTTTAGACCTGTTCATCTCTGCTCAGTATACAAATTATATAGTATCAAAAGTTTCATTACAAATCGGTTATAATTAATTCATTGTTCAGAGTATATTTTTCTTTTATTTTTCGGGGTTACTGGATCGATGAAAATCCTGTTAAACCAAAAATTAAATCTTTTTTTACTTTTGATTCAATTTATCTTTAACATGGGTTGTAGTATTCAATAAAATATGCACCATCTATTCGCTACTCATAAAATTAAAAAAATATATTTTGTACTGAATCATTATCGATTTTAAGTAAAAGTCTGAAATCTTAACTTCCATTTTAACACATTTATTTGTTCAAATTTTCTCAATTCAAAACGATTTCGGTATCTCGGTATCTTTGATAAAATTTGATATACCTTTTTAAATTTCAATTTTCCATCTATTACATCAATCGTAAGATGGTACTTAAGTAAAACATTAAAATCGCATCTAAGAAACGTTTACAACATTTTTTTACGTTTTATGTATCAATTTCTTTACCGATTTTGGTGTTTCTGGAAATATGTTAATGATTAATTAAATTAGTTTTTCAAAAAAGTGCTGCAAGTGTGTTAAAAATTTTGAAACTAATAATGTTCTACTATCGTCGTGATATTTTTATGTAGAAATGCATTCTAAAATACCATAGTAACGTGACGGAATTTAAAAAATCATGAAAAGTTATCACATTAAAAAGAAACCTTAGTTACTCCCATAGTTCTCTAACGGTGAATTAAAAAATGAGCTTTTTTGTTAGAAGAAGTGTTAAAACTATCACTTTCTGATTACTTGACACCTTTCTCGATTATTTGCTAATTTCGTTGTTATATATTGATAATTTCTCCTCAAATGGAAAGATTCATACGGATTATACAGAATTGTACTGAGATTTAATTTTCTTTATTCTCAAAAGTATTTTTTACAATCATCTGGAAGTGAATGTGCCAAATAAAAAGTAATCTCGTAAGTCTTTATAAACAAGTAATTCATGAACATCATTTCTGACGTTGATAAAAAGATTAAAAGTTAATTTAACAGTAGAGTAGGTATACTGAAATTTTGATGAACATGTCTAAAAAAATAAGATTTTTCTTGTTTTTAAGCATTCAGTTTTTTTATAAAATTTTCCTTGCTCCGTACTGTTAATCATCTTATTCGTGGTAGATCAGGATTGGATGCGAATTATTGCGCAACATGATTTTATGAAAAATCGTTATTTCACATAAACGTCTTAATATTTTTTACAATTACCGGCTAGAGTTCATAAAAGTTTCATGAAATTCTATTGCAATCATACAAAAAGATGAACAAAATTAATGCTACATACAAAACATACATAAATAAAAATGCTTTCAAATTTGTGTGCACTTTCCTCTTAAAACTCTAAAAATAAATAAGATTATATTTATTGATTATTCAGTGTTTATTAATAGATGTAAAGATTACGCTAATTATTTAATTTTTACTAATATCGATCTAAAAGAATTGGGATGAACTGATTGGACATTGAGAGCTCGTCTCATATATGTTATACGCACACACACGCGCGCGCTTACGTTTGTTATATAATTTGAACGGTGATTAATCGATTATATTTTCTTGCAGCAATGTCCACGAAGAAGTTAAAGATTTATTTATCCAAGCGGCTCGGATGCAGCCGCACGGCACAATTGACGCCGACGTCCAGTGCGGGCTCGGCGTTTTATTCAATCTGTCCAGCGAATATGATAAAGCTGCAGATTGCTTTAGAGCCGCGATACAAGCCAGGCCTAAGGTAAGCAAAAACTTTGGGGATCTTCCATTAATTTTTTTTTCAAAATTTTTTTTTTTATCTGAATTATTGAAATTTAACTTTGAGCAATGCTAATTAATTAAGCAACTGCAATCTTTCGATTATTTATGACATTTGTAATATTAATATGTGTTTCTTTTTTTATAGGACCCAATGTTATGGAATAGATTAGGAGCGATTTTGGCAAACGGTCAACGTTCAGAAGAGGCGATAGATGCCTATCATCAAGCTCTAGAACTCTCGCCAGGTTTCATTCGCGCTAGATACAACCTTGGCATCTCGTGTATCAATTTAAATGCCTACAAGTAAGACACTTTCTCAATTACGATATTCTTTTAACTCATTCAGGTACATGTTATTCCCTGCAATGATCATTTTCTATGGTGTCTAGATATTTTTCGGGTCAAACAATTCAAATTTGAAAATGTATTATAAAAATTTTATGAAACTTTTGCAATTAACGATAAATAATTATGCGCTCTTGAATCACCTTGGCTTAACATTCTAGAAATTATGTAGAATCAAAATGACATATTTTTATTTCAGAGGTCATGAATTATTTCTTGTAACTATGCGAAATTCCAAATCATTACGAATTATGTACTCTACAATCTTTTCTTGAATACCAGGATATGCGATTTATTTTTAAATTAATATTAAAAATTGTGTTTGCTTCTACTCTATATTAACAAAATTGAATTTCCATGTATTCAGTAGACATTAATTAAGAGAAAAGCATTGTACTTTTACTACAGAAAATTTAAAAACTGACTTTAACTATAAATTATATTTAAGATCATCTAGTTTAGCAAAACAAAAGTAATGAATGGCTAAACCTCTTTGATAAAAGAATATCGTTGCATAACAATATTGCCAGACAAAAACAAATATTGTAATGTTTTGTTTACACTTTGCGTTATAAATGTAAACAAATATTATTTTATTATAAAAGAATTTCCTACTTAATAAGTTAAATAAAACAAATTAATTAAATAATTAAAACATTTTATTTTAATGTAAAAATGGTACAGAACAATGAGACCATTTACAAAAATATATAACACTGAAAATTCGAGGATTACACGCAACTTTGATAATGTTACATCAATAATACTCATCTTGTTTATTTTCAAATACGTACCATAACAGATATGTTTACGTGTATCGGAGCTAAACTAATATGAGTAGTCTATGACATAATTGAAGTTTGGTGTAATTTCGAGCACCCAAATGTCAGCGTTATTTTCGTAAGGTCGTCATACCTGAAAGGGTTCGTTCGTGCTCAAATTGTTACGTCTGAATCACACGCGGGTTTCCTCTTTCCAGGGAAGCCGGAGAGCATTTGTTGACCGCGCTGAATCAACAAGCTGCTGGAAAAGGTGCGTCCGGAGAGCGAGCTCCGACGAGAGTGATGTCGGACACAATCTGGTCGACACTGAGATTGGTCCTATCGCTGATGCATAAATACCACTTGAACGATGCTATAGAAAACAGGTATGGCAGTGGCAAAGTCATTAAAGTCACTACCTTATGCGAACATTTTACAAGACACTTTTATTGTAACAAAACAAATATATTTACAATTTACAAGATTATTATTTACAAACGCGCGCTCTTTTTCTTTATCGTACAAATCGCATTTTTACAATCTTCGTCTTGAAATAAGAATGACCGCATTGCATGTAAAACTTTTTTATAATGATTTTTTTGTCTCTTTGCAGGGATCTAGCGAGGTTAAACAAGGAATTCGAAATGGAATAGGGCAAAAAAAGCAATAAAAAAAAAAAAAAAAAATCGCGACAGTAACATTGTTGGTTAATATGAATTTACATAAAGCGCATGGTATGCACTGGTTTCGGGAAGTTTGCTGTTTATCGCAAACCAGTGCAGAGCATGCTTTTTTTATAATGAACTTGAGTTGTGTTTATTTTTTTGTTACTGCAAAAACCGTTTTTAACAACTTGTGCACTCCGAGAAGTGCAGTATATGCCGGACTAGCTAAATTTGTTATCGAATCATTTTTCAAAACGACATTTTCTCCGCCTTTTGGACTTAATAACGAAAATCAGCCATATTATTTTTTAATGAATTCGTTTTTTGGAAGAATTTACTACGTATAATTTAACGAGGTATGGTGGATCGTAATTGACATGAACTTTGTAAATAAATATTTTTAATAAAAAAAAAGCAAAAAAAAAATTGTCGTACCGACAAAACAAAAAAAACGTTTGTTTTTCATTTTTCCCTCCATTACTTTTTTGTAACTTTTTTTTTGGGTTTTCGAGCCTCTTCTAGTTCTTTAAGTTTACGTGCGAATTTGTCTTTCTCTTTTTTAGTGCTGGCTTCTGGTTTCCTATGCCTAAATGCGTGTTGTTCTTTTCGACGAACAGCGTTTCCACATCCGTGAATTTCTTGTAAACCTTAAAACCGTAAAATTATTTTTATTATTATATAAAACTTGAATATTATGAAAAGAAATTTATCTTACCATGTTCGAGACAAAACCATTTTTTACAAAATTCACAAATAAGCTTTATGAGTTTAGTTGATTTTTTGCATCCATCAAATGAACATGCAGAATTTGATTTCGTAAATTCCTTAACTATTTTATCGAAATTATCAGTTTCGTCAATTTCATTCGGTGTCTCTTGCGTTTCCTTTTGCGCTTCCTCTTGCTTTTTCTTTCGCCTCTCTTTTTTACTTTTAGAAATATCTAAATCTAAAAGTTCTGAAACTTCTTCAGACTTTTCTATATTTTCTATAAAAATAAAAAAAAATCTTATATGTGATTGTTCTGTACATTTAATTATTAATATGTTCTTACCTTCTATTTCTTCTTCTTTGTCTTCTTGTCCTTGTTCTTCTTCATTATCCGAATGTGCTGTGGCTATAGTCTCATAAACATTATACTTCTTGGCATTTATGCAAGCACTTAATTCAGTTCCTTTAGGTTTGCGCTTCACTACAGACTTTCCTGTCATGGCTTCATTCAGTCTTGGTTTCTCTTTTGTTTCAGGGCCTTTTATATCATCACTTTTTGCTTGTTTTGACGTTTTCGTTTTTGCTTTAGGTTTTCCTTTAGGTTTTATGTTACTTTGCGACGTTATTTCAATTTGTTCTATTTCCTTCTCAATGGGTTTTTCGGTAAGGTATTCTTCCGCTGTTTGTAACAATCCATGATCTTCTATGTGTTTTAAAAGACTAACAATCAAATCGTCTTTTTCCATAGTTTCACTGTCAGCTATGACAATAAGTGATCTTCTAGCCCTTGTAACTGCAACGTTCAGTCTTCTAAAATCAGTGACGAAGCCAAGCTCTTTATCTTGATTGCTTCTGACCAGGGACAGTATAATCACTTCCTTCTCTCTTCCTTGAAAACCATCAACCGTACTAACTTCGACGTTCAATGATTTTGCTGCAAATGATCTACGAATAAAGTCCACCTAGCATAAGTGGAAAGAATTATTATGTCGTTAAATTGAATTATTCAAATAAAATTTTTCTTAAAATGTAAATCTTTCTTACTTGTAAAGCATATGGGGTGATAACGCCAATGTCTTTATGAAGTAAGCCAGCGTTGATTAAAGTTGTTACGACTTTGTCTACTATCACTGCTTCACCTAAATTTCCTTTTGATGCATTTTCAACACCAGTATTGAATTCCTCGCACTCACAGCCACAAGTATCAACATACACAACAGCCTCATCTAAAAATTTAATAAAATTTAAATAAAAATTAAAATATATAATCTAAAATAAAATAACTGGATAATTGGATTGTTTCATATTTTTTTTTCTTCGCCTGTATCGATGATTTCGATAGAGAACTTGAGCCGATTCGCCAATCTGTTTGAATTTTGCAAAATGAACGAGATTTACAAGTTACAGCTATCGAAAGTTTCTTTATGACGTCACTATTCATGCGATTTTAAAAGCGCCGCGTATGAACCATGACGTCACAAGGATTTTCGAAGCGAAAAATTTACAAAGGAAGTATGCTATAATCTATCAGAATATGATATAAGAGAAAATCATGAAACAACCCAATTACTTTTTAAAAACGTTTGTGTTAAAACGCACTTGTCAATGAATTCTCCTGTTTAATTGAGGGCAAATCCTTCAGCAAATGATTTTTAACCAAATCATCAGCCTTAAGAGTATTGTCATAAAATTTGCTGCTGGACCAAGTCATTATTTTTTCGTTCATGCGATATTGTCTTGTCAGTCTGACATAGCAATCATCATTCAATTTTTTAATTGCTCTTTCCATAAGACTGATATTCAAACCACCCTTTGTTGCTTCTTGGCACATGACGACCGGCGGCAGTTGATTTATGTCTCCGGCAAGAATCAATTTTGGAGCATTTGGTATGGCGATCCACGTTGATGCTTCCATTGCTTGCGATGCCTCATCGACAATCAGCACATCAAAATGATCTTTTGGAATATTTTGCAGTTGACCATTGTTAGCCGATGCTGAATTTAAAGTACACAGTATCACCTGGAGTTATATCAATATGATTAAAATTTTCAAAGGATAAACAAAAATTATTATAATTTAGATTGTTTAAAAAACTTTAAATTACGTACTGAACATTTTTTCAAAATGTCACAGGTAATCCTAATTAGTCTTTTTCTGTATTCTTTCTTTAATTCTCTAACTTCTCTATATTGATACTTTGTTCCGTTATTTCCAATATTCGTTTCAATATCTTTTATTGATTTTTTTATGTCTTTTAAAATTGTGAAACCATCATCCCTTTCTAAATATGTATCTAGTGAATACTTAAGTGCTCCTTTTGCTACTCTTGTTGGGTGACCTAGCCTCAAAGGTTTTGCTTCTGTTTCACCAAGGCGTGTAACTAAGTTATCTACTGCCACATTAGTTGGTGCACAAATCAAAACCTACAAAGTTATATATGAAATAAAAAGCTATACTTTAATAAAGAAACACTTGTTATTACAAATGCATTTGCTTTAGTTACCTTTTTTCCAAGTCGGTGTAATTGTACTATTATTTCGATCAGAGTTGTTGTCTTGCCAGTTCCTGGTGGACCTTGAATAATTGCAAAATGTCTTCTTTTAAGAGCAAATTCTACAGCTAATTTTTGATCCTTGGCAAGGTTTTGATTAAAAAATTTCAAACTGTCTTCACTATCTAAATTTGCTTTTGGAATAGGATCTTCTGATGTCAAAAAATGATGTACCATATTCTTATCTGTATCAAACAAAATCTTTACAATTTCCAGACAACTAGAAGAATATAATTCTTTTTTCTCCAAAAAACTTAGAGCTCTAAAAAAAGAAATTAAAGTTTAGTAAATATAAAATATTGTAAAATTAATGAAATAATGATGATAAATTCAATTATAACCTCGTTTGACTCTTATAAGTAAAGTCAGAATCAGTCTTGACCACTGTAAAGATTTCTTCTTCTTGAATATCTTCATATTGATCATTTGTACTGATACTCAAATTCGATTCACCTATTTCAATGACAATTGCTCTCATGGTTTGTCCCTTTTCCTTCGATCTAATGCAAATGACTAAATCTCCGCTGCACAATCCATGTTCTAAGGGTAAGCCATCTGCACGCTCCAAGTCAATTTGAAAGCGTCCTGGTCCTTTACTGACAAGATTGGTGATTGATAGTTTTGTCAATGCCTGACCAGTGCGTTCCAAACGATGAAGATTGGCAGGAGAAAGATCTTTGAAGAAATTTTGAAGATTCTCTTCTCGCTCTAATAAAAGCAGCTCCAAGTGCTTACGCACAAATTTTGTGATTTTCTCATCCATGATTTTTGCTTTTAAAAGATGTAGTTTTAATAAATAATTATTACATGAGAAAATTAGTTAATTACACAATAGAAAAGATTTTTTCTTCTTTTACTTCATTACTTTAAGTTTGATATTTTTAATGTTCACACATTTTTACAATCCGCTATAATAGTTTTTAGAAAATATCACTTATAAGTATTATACTATTTTTTTATTATGGAAGACAGTATTGAAAACAATACATTTAAAAACCCTCAGAATTCACCTGTTTTATTATAAGGTAGGTTATGTACCCTTTTGATCATACGTTTATATGTATTGAGCACTATAAAGAGCATTGTAGATGTGTAAATGTGGGAAAATGCAACATGGCGCATTAAATTTTGGCGCGAATGATCAATGATGGTGTAATATAACACGAATGATTGGATTAGGTACTTGATTTTTATCCATTTTTTTAAGTTAATGTAATTGTGAAAACTAAAAAAAATAGTAAAACGTACAAAATTAGACATAATGAGTTCGGTAGAAACGAAAACTAAACCAGAAGATTCTCCCACGAAACAGGTAATTACATCTCTAATCAATAAGTATTTTATCGATGAAAAAGTAACAAAAAAGTGGTGAATTTTTACTATGGCATTGTTGAATTATAATTATAGCGAACACCACGACAATTGCTAGCTCAGAAAAACGTTGGCATCTACTTTGCTCAGTCAAAAGATACTATTGCTAAGTTATCGATCATCACTGGATCATCTGAGAGTGATGGAGATGACTCCGATAGCACAGAAAATGGTTTTCTCGAGAAAGGGAAGAAGCGCGTGGCTGACCCTCTTGCGAAAAAGCTGAAAAAGATTAGAAAGACCTTTGACAATAACGTCACATTTGCAAACGAAGAAAGTGAATACTTTCAAGAGACAGAGACAGAAACGCTAACAAGTGGTTACTGTTCGGAGAAGGCATCCCCTAAAAAGATACTTCAAGACAGTTCATCGGCCAACGTAGACTTAGCTATTAAAAACAAATCTGAACTATCAAACGATACTGTAGATAACAAGGAAAATGTTTCCGATACACAAGCAACACTTGATGGATTAGATGATCTTTTTGAGGAGGAATGGACTTTTAAAAAAGAGACGGTTGAAGTATTGGATGATTTATTTGAAGATGACTGGTCTTATGGTGAGGCTACCATTGATTTTAGTACACCTAAAAGATGTATCATTATTGATGTTATTTGGGAAAGAAGTGATATAACTTTGACAGTCAAAGATGTAAATGAAGCAACTGCAATTGTCAAGTGCTTTGGAATATGGTAGAATATATTTATTCATTACCTATTTATTTATTGGTCTGTGTAATATAGTTTTAAAACTTTAATTTTGCATTTATTTCTAGGCGTTATATAAAGATAGCACCGGGAGAGCCAATAGTTGTACAAGCAATAAAAGAATCACAAGAAGCAAAGCACTGGACAGTTGATAATAATTCTGGTTGGATTATAAGTCAACCAGACACACTTGTTTCTGGTACATCAGTTGTTGGAGCACTGTTTTGCAATAGGCGCAGTACTTTGCAAGAAAAATTTAGATTAATAGAAACTTTGCCACATAATAATGTTGGAAATCACTATATGCTTACTGGAAGTCTGACTCATGAGCTTTTTCAAACCGTAAATATTATATACAATACAAAACAAACTATAATTAAACATAAAAGTATTTGATAAAATTAAAAATATTTTGTTTATTGCTTCAGATCCTAGATGAAAATATTCAAGAAATAAAAAAAATGTATGAATTACTCGATAATATTTTAAAATCAAAACATGCCATCCAAATGATGTACAGTGCTGGAATTTCAATGGCTGAGTGTAAAAATTTAATGCGTCCTGCTGTAGCTCAGATTTATAAATTCATACAGCGTTACATGATAGGTATTCAACCAGAAGTTACTGATCAGAATTTTGATGGTAAAATTGAGAAAATCTGTGATATCGAAGAAAATGTTTGGCTGCCAAGTCTTGGATTAAAGGGAAAAATTGATTTGACCGTTGAAATCAGTACTAAGTCAAAAAATAAGTTGTTTCCTAATGTAGAACGTAAAGTCATTCCTCTTGAAATAAAAACTGGCAAATCTTCATTTTCAAGTGAACATCAAGGTCAGATAATTCTGTACACAATGATGATGAATCTGACTGGTCGAAAAGCAGATTCTGGATTGCTTTTATATTTAAAGTAAGCAAAGTAATTTTTTACTGAGTTTTTATTATATTTTGCCAAATATTGAGTCGATTTAGAATGATCAAAATTCTTTTTTTTTTCATTGAACAGAGAAAATATTATGAAAGAAATTATAGGAAGTAATAATGCCCAACGAGATTTGATTACTTTAAGAAATACAGTAGCTTATTATTCCACACGTCAGCCAACTATAGTAAAAGTAAAAGATGAAGAAATTGTTTTACCCACTGAATTTCCAAAGCCTATTAATCATCGTGCATGTGCTCAGTGTCCATTCAATGTTTTGTGTTGTACATATCTTACCGAAGAGGACAAGAAAGAAATCAGTGATGATCATCCTCTCAAGGTCATTGATGAGAAAATCTCAAATTATTTAACCCAAGATCATATAGACTATGTAATGAGATGGGTTTCACTTTTACAAATTGAAGAAGATACAGAGCATCAAGATGTAGTTTCATGGAAAGATGTTTGGACTTTGGAACCATCAAAACGGTAACTTTCTAATTAATTGTTATTTTTGTTTAAAAACATAACAAATTAAAATGCTTCTTACATATTTTAGAGAAAAGAGGGGTTCATGCATTAGTAACTTGAATTTAATATCTGTTTCTGAGAAATATGGAAGATTTTTACATGAATTTAAGCGATCAAAGGATAATGAAAAGACGTCTGAAATTAATGCAACTGATTTCTGTGAGCAAGAGTATGTGATTATTAGTACAAAGGACAGAATAAATATATCTTCTGGTTTTATTGATAGTATTAGTTCAGCTGCTGTCTCAGTACATTGTGACAAGTATGTAAAAATATTTTAAATCTTATAGACTCACATAGAATTTCTATTGATACCGATTTATGTTTTTAGAAATATAAGAAGGGTATACAAAGACACAGTATTTCATATAGATAAGTCATCATCTAGCTCTTTCTTGACACAAAATATGTCACATGTTGGAGGTCTTTTAGATGATCATGAGACCTGCAGCAAATTACGTAAGATTATCATTGAGAGGTACTAATTTCGCGTATTAAGGCTTTTTAAAGTAAAAATAATTAAAAGGAATTTTTATGTACTTATTATTTAATTTTATTTTAGGCAACCTGCAACATTTAAGACTGATTTGCCACCTTCGATTATGGAAGTTGGTGAAGAAATTTTTAGTAGACTGAACGAAAATCAAAAGCAGGCAATTTTAAAAGCGCTTTCCGCGGACGATTATTTATTGATGAAAGGATTTCCGGGTACTGGAAAAACTCAAACCCTAGTTGCGATGATTGAATTGCTATTAAAATTGGATAAATCAGTGCTGGTCACTGCACACACCAACACTGCTGTAGACAATATATTGCTAAAACTATTGGAGCGCAAAATCGATTTTATACGTTTTGGATCTAGTGCAAAAGCACATCCTGCTGTACATCCTATGTTAGAAGAGAATGTGATTGCGCATTGCGATTCACCAGAGATGTTGCACACTGCTTATTGTAGTAAAGTAAGTATGATTTTCAAAATATAATGATGTTTTTTTCAGAATTCTTTTTACAAAAACCAAGTTCAAAACTCGTAATTTAATAAAATTTGTATTAAATTATGCCAATGAAATTTTTTTGTTTTTATGGTATATTATTTATTTATATTGGTAGCTTACAATTTAATGTTCTAAGTGACCTCATGTTAATCGCTCAAATATACAAGTAAAGTTTAATTAAGGCTCTTTTTGAGGATATAAATTTCTGAATGAATATGCATGACAAACCTATTTATCGAATTCTTAAAAGAATAATTTGATATGTATTTTAGAAAATTGTTGGTGTGACTTGTTACGGTGCAACTCATGCACATCTCTCAAAACGCAAATTTGACATTTGCATTGTTGATGAAAGTACACAAGTTCTACAGCCCACGCTTCTGCGGCCCCTTTATTGCGCTTCTAAATTTGTCCTTGTTGGAGATCCAGAGCAATTACCTCCAATTGCTAAAAATAATACAGCAAGGTTTTTGAAAAATCATTTATTGCATTAAATAATCGCTATATTTAAAGACTGAATTTAAATAGATTGCTTGTAATGAATTTTGTAAGGCCAAATGCGAACAAAGAGTATTAACACATGATAAAATTAATTTGAAATAATAATTTACTTATATAAAATCTCCTTACAAGTTGTGTGATAAGAAAATTATAATTTCTCTGAAAATTGCATTTGACTTTAAATGAATAAGTCAACAAAAATATAAAGTACATAAACCGGGAACTGCAAATAATCCTAATTCGTTATACAATAATTATTTATGATTTTTAGGAAACTGGGTATGAACGAATCATTGTTCTCACGATTAGATTCTGAAAACAATTCAGTAGTTTTGAAACTGCAGTACAGAATGAATAGTTGTATTATGGATATTGCAAATAAATTAACGTATCACGACCAGCTGCAAGTAGGCTGTGAATTAGTTGGAAATGCAACTTTACCAGTAACTAATATAGCAGTGAGTATCACACATTTTTTGTACTTTAACAAAATTTTAATTATATTTCTGTATAGTCATATATATGTAAAAAAGGCTCAATCTAAAATTTGATTAACTTCTGTTCTGCTATTAGGAATTTGAATCGTGTGAAAAGTGGGTGAGAAAAACGCTTTCATTGCGGCTAAAAGATTCAGCAATCATGCTCAACACCTCTGCTACTTATCACCTCACTCTTGATCCAGCTCTTGAAGTGAGAAAAGGGTCGTCCAATTATTGGGAAGCAGCCATTATTGTACGACTAATTGAAGTTCTTAAGAATGTAATATGTATTTCATATAGTTCAAGAAATTTTAATAATTTTTATTTAAACTTATATTAAATTTTAATTTTCCATTTTCACAGCTCGGCATTGATCCCCAACAAATTGGAGTGATTGCACCATACAGAGCTCAAGTGCATTTGTTGCGCACAGTGGTTTCGACTGATATTGAAGTTAATACTGTTGATCAATATCAAGGTCGAGATAAAAGTGTCAT
Source organism: Gastracanthus pulcherrimus (assembly GCA_949152435.1). Taxonomy (NCBI): domain Eukaryota; kingdom Metazoa; phylum Arthropoda; class Insecta; order Hymenoptera; family Pteromalidae; genus Gastracanthus; species Gastracanthus pulcherrimus. The sequence continues at coordinate 23,372,000 of OX424573.1, read as the reverse complement.
TATTTATAGTTGTTCCAAAAGCATATCAAAAGACACTAACATACAGGTAAGAAAACTAATATTTTGAAAATATTAAAAAAAAAAATTGATAAAGAAAATGACAATTTAAATAAATAGAAACAAAATTTTGATGTTTTTTTTATTATAAATTTAAGATGTTTATTAAAAGTTAATAAATCAAAGACTATTTGAGATCGTGAAATATTAAAAGTTTTATAAAAGTACTGATTGTGGATTGGAATATATATAAAAAATATCAAAGTTTCATTTACAAAATAATATTTATATTTAAACTTTTATTTTTCAATAGGAATTTGATATTCTGGAAGATAAACAACGTTTGACTGTTGCTGTGACTCGTGCTAAGCACAAACTGATTATTATAGGCGATATAAGTACTCTACAACGATTTACTCCTTTCAATAAGTTAATTACTGCATTCAGACGTCATGAACGAATTTATAATTTAAAAGATGGTGAAAATGACTTTTGTTTTGATGACCTTATAAGATTATTGCTTTAGATGACTATTATATTTTAATTAGATCTTTACCTTGCACAAATTGCATACAAACCAAATATTTATTTCTATTTAGTATATCCGCGAATAAGTGTCTTGTAACAAAACGTACTTTTTATATTAGTTTATTTATTTTTGTACTGATTAATAAAAATGTTTTTTAACAAGATTCAGTCTGTAATTTTTTTCTGCAAAAACTTTATTTTAACGACTTTTAAAAGTACAATAATGTTATATATTTTCATACTTAGATCAAATTCATTTTATGCTTCTCAACATTAAAAGAGTCTTCCAGCAATTCATTTCACACAAAAAAGAAAGCTTCAAGCTGGGTTATGCTAAATTTAATGCAAAGAAAAATGCAAAGTTTCCTTTCCTCTCATTTCATGAACAAAAATTCCAGTTATCAAACTTAATTAAACTTCTTCATGGGCTACCTATCCGAGATTTTGAGAGCATAAATATTTAACGTAAATTATATAAATAAATCAATAGAAAGTAATAAGAATACACTTTTACAAAAGAAAGCGTACTTTTTTTACTAATGGAGCCAGCGTCATACCCCAGCTTTATGATACACAATGATTTATTACAACATACGTTAATCCCTAAAAGTTTGCTTTCTTTGTATAAATAGTACAATTTGCATGTATTCATCTTCGGCATAAAAGTCAAATGATACTGTACAAAGTGTCCTCAGCCTGATTCCACTTCTGACGAAGAGGGTTCATCGTTTACAAATCTGGAGATAGGTGGCAGGCATCTTGGTGTAAATAAGACTAAGCGCGGTTAATCCGCCGAAGGCGTTTCTCGCCTCTTCTCGGCATACTTCTTCGTGTATTCCTCCGCATTTTTCATGAACTTCCTTCTGTCCCTTTGGAATTCCTCGGCCAGGTCCGCTCTCAATGGATGCTCTGGCTCAGGGTCGTTGACTAATGCAATTAAAGCTTGTATCACTGCAGGATGAATTATTTTATTATTAACTGGGTGAAATGTGTTTCATTTTAAAGTCGTGTTAAGTTCAAATTTTTAAAAGAGCGCAAAATAGTGCTAAGATCAAGTATTGTAATTGATTTGTAAAAATAATGGAGATTTCAAAGTTTTGAATTCATTATAGTTTTCTTTTAGACAGTTAACAAAGGTTTTGAAATCTACAGGAAAACAAAGAAATTAAATTTTTTCTTATCTGATTGGTATGAGAAGTAACCTAAATATAGAAATGAAATACTGAATGAAATATTATTGCATTATTATTTTTATTATTATTATTATTATTAACTTGTGTTGCTGTTTATATAATTATTCTATGAAATTGCACTAAATAATATTTTCAAGTTATATTTCTTTTATACATTGAACTGTAGATTTATTGAAATATTCATATACTTATGTTACAAGATATGTCAATTTTGTTTTGTTTATCTAAGTTATCTTCTATTAATAAGTAGACAGAATTAGATGAAACTGGACAAAATTGTGATCAATTTTTATGTAGTTTCATGCAATATTGTAAGCAATACTACATTTACCAATTTATTACTCGATAATTCACTTACTTCTCACGAGAAGGCTAAAATTCAATCGCAAATAAGGCAATGCACGAACAAAGCCCGATCCTCAATGTGCGAACCCAAGGCTACAAATTCCTCGAGCATGTAGAAAACAAAAAATAGAAACAAAGAATCCAAGAAAGAGTCTAACCTTGATCTGTCTTTGTGGCAGGTTTCCAGTTTTCCGCACTGATAATGGGTAAGCACACCTGTCCCTTCTCGTCCACGTTGGGATGGTATATCTTAGTCTTGAAGTTTATCCTGGGCGGCTTGAACGGATACTCAGCCGGAAAGTTGATTTCGATTCTGAACGCACCTTTGTTGTAAGGTGGATTGTCCTAAAAATAAGAGAAGCAAAAAAAGAACCAATGAATCACACGCGCATCACGTGAATGATCCCCCGATGAATCACTCCTCTCCCAGAGGACGACGTGTCTGGTCTGGTCCCCCCTCCCTCCATTGAGTCCCAACTCACCGGCAATATCAGGCCCTGCCAGGTGAGGATGTTCGATTCGTTCACCTGTATGTTTGTGAAGTTCTTCATGGCCGAAGCCCGCAGATCGCCCAGCTCCTGGAGCACACAGAGAAAGCGCGATTAATAACACACGCGCGCACAAAGGGAAATAAAAAACGAAGAGGCACCTCCAGATGGAGGGGCCAAAAAAGGACATGTATGCACGGGCGAATTCCTCGGTTTCGGCCAGCATCTCGCGGCATCGAGAATACGAGGGTGCACATCGAACGAGTAAAAGAGAGAGAGAGAGAGAGAAAGAGACAGGTATGAAGCGTAACGAGAGAGAAAAAAAGAGAGCAAAGACTTCCCCACAGCCGAACGAATTTACCTTCTGCAACCTCCTCGTAGCTGCCATTTTGAGGATGAAAATACACTAAATTTTGCGCCCGCACGATGTGCGCAGTCCAGTCCGTGTGATGACGACGACGACGACGACGACGATGTTCCCGAATCCCGTGTGTCGCGCGGGGCAGAGAGGAGCACACGCACACACACACACACCAATCACCACCAGCACAGTCGCGAGACTCGCGAGCGAGTGAGTTCCTGCACCTTCAGCCGCACGCTACACACGTCTTGTACTGTGCGTACCACGGCGCAGAGACGTTATGGTTACGCCAGTGCCAGCCAGCAGCCGGTCGAATGCGAGTGCGCGCGTGCGTGCGTGTACGTGCGTGTGTATGTGTGTGTGTGGGTTAAGAAGACACGACCCCGGAGAGGAGTTGGAGTGGAGCTGATGATGGCCTCCTGGCGGCGGCTGCTACTGCGGCTGCTGCTGCTGATGGTTCATTGGACCTGGGACGTGTATATATAGGTGGGTGTGTGTGTGTGGTGTCACGGGTTGCACGGTGAACGTAGATATCGAGGTCGCGCGCGGATTAATCGCCTTGTAATCGTGATGGGTAGCGCCGCCCGGCGGTCGCAAGGGAACTCGTCTTTTGGTGATGGATGTAAGATGTGGTTTGTGCCAAAGAGCGTGAAGATTTGGAATTGCGGATGAATGTTAGGTAGGAAATGGACTGAAATATGATATTTAGTGGCTTAGTATACACGTTGGAAGCGTCATTTGTGATGTACTCCGATATTGAGGATTCAAAATTAAACAGAACGGGGATAATTAGGGAAACATAACCTCAAATACGTTGGTTTGCTTCGGGAAACTCGCGAGAAAACTTCATGGACGTGAAGTATACTTTGTACGTGTATGGAAAACTTCAAATGTAAGGTTATGTTTCATTGATTCTACGTGCAATTATCAATGTTTTCTTTAATTTTGGATCCTTAGTAATGGAGTGTTTCGTAGATTTCGATTTCAATGTGTACTAAGGTACTAGATATCACATTTTAGATTATTTTCTGCCCCGTATTTATCAGAAAGTTTAAATTTTGTATATTTCTTCATAGAAGTATATACTTGTCTACCACCGAAGAAGTAGTTCTCGAACGAGCGCTGAGGGGCGCTGCCTGTCACTTGACAATGACGAGTTCCAACGGACCGCCACGATTCCGCGAATCGCGCTGCTGGGTGCAGTTGTATATAGTGACTTCTTGACTTCCACGAGCTGGGTCTTTTTTTGTTTATCTCGGTGCCGATACTGGGATGCACACAGCATATAGCGGCGGGCACATGGAAAAGTTAGATTGACGTTATGGAACTGACGTTGAATTGGATTCGAGAAGATCAAAATGGGTGAGTTATTTTATTTAATCAAATTATAAAGAATCCGTCGGAATCACAGGAGCCGAAGATATGCGTAGTACTCATACGGACCTTAGTCATTTCTCTTTCATATGAGGCAGGATTGATCACAAAAGAGAAATTTGAAACATTTAAATTAAACACTTGTTTACATAGCCATGCACTTTGAAATCATTCTGATCACATAAAAAAGTTTAAATTTATACACTAAAATAACAGTTGAATGAAGTGAAAAATCTTTGGTTTAAGTGTATGCATCTTAAAATAAAAAAGTACCGAATGAGGTTTTTTATGCTGTCATTTCTGAAAAATTACATTTCGATAGTCTTTTCTCTATAACTTTTTCAATGACCAACTTTAGTAATCTGTACAAAAAAATGTTATTCTATTTAGTATATAATATGCAATATGCAAAAAATGTTATATAATTTCAAATATTAATATTTAAAACGTAACTCGTATTAAAAAATTATTGTCGACTCAAATTGGTATAGACCGCCTAATATCTTCTGACCACGCGTAATCTATTGTTATTAATAGTAGAATTATACTCAGAATTCGTTGAGTAGGTACTTGAGTCCATATAGCTTTTCTTATACGAAAAGTGGGTTGAGTGTCATCAAGCATCTTCCCACCCATGTAGCGTTCGATGCACTTTAAGCTTAGATGAATATCTGCTGAGTCGCATGTCCTCTTAAACATAATTTATCATTGTATATATTATATAAAGATAAAATATAACATCCACAATGGATTGATCTAATATGGCGGAGGAAAATATTTTGTCCGCCATAATAGCTTGGCCATTTTGAAAATCAGACTCAGATTGTAATCAGCGGCTCAAACAAGCCCTTTGTACAAAGTTGCAGGAAAATATAAAAATGGTTTGGCTAAAATAGTTAAATTACATAAAATAAAGAATTTTTGTATATTCGTGTTTAACACTTGTTTTTGGTTAAGGTAAAAGTTCCTATTATGAAACACCCTCTTAACTGTGTCCCTTTTATGAAACAGTATCAAAAATGATAAAATAAGAAATAATTATAACATGCATAAGTGAATATAAAATTTTTATTGATAATTATGAATGTTTTTGTCTGTAAATACACGAACATGAGTATTGTTATACAATAAGTAGTATTATAAAAAATCATTCTATTTTGCGTGTCTCCAAACCCGTGCAGATCGGCGATTTTGGGAACCGAAGCAGCTGATTTATAAGTGCGACTTTGTTTTTTAACTATATTTATAAATATAAATGACTTGACACCATTATGCAATAGCTTAAACTGTAGCTTTCGGTCCGTAGATTTGAATTATCTATAAACTGTTTAGATGTGGATGCGATTTTTATTAAATATGTAGCTGTTTCATAATAGGTGCGCGAGTTTGTGGAAGTCCGTATTTATGAAACACCTTTGCAAGGGCCTTTTTTAATAATTTTAGCTATTTGCATATTATTTTCTGTATTATAAAGCAATAATTACTACATTTTAATGATATAGTTACCGTACATATGAAAACTAAGTAAAATAAGCATGTTTATTGAATTTAGCAGCCTAACCAGTAACTTATAGATTACGAAGTCGATTCTATGAGGCATAACCCTAATATGATCATTTTGTTGATATTAAAAACTTTTTAGAAAAGGATGTCAATCTTATATTGACGTTATTACTCGTGTATATTAGGCGCATTGTTTACGACAGATATAGCAATTGTAAGTAAAAGCAGTCAAATAAAGTAATATTTACATATTTATTACGTTTCATAATAGGAACATACATTATGAAACACCCGGACATCGTGCAATTGCACTGTTTCATAATACGTACAATGAATCACTTCAGTATTTTATTAATATAATTAATTATTAACGTTTAATTTGTATTTTAAAGTCATTATCTGTTCAAGGAAAGTCTAGCCCTTCGAGTACTGTCAAAAGTTTTAACGTTATACGCTTATTCTGTCTCAATTTTACAAAAGTATAAAATGCACCCCGAAAATCGTTTCATAATAGGAACTTTTACCTTATTTGTTAGATAACTAAAGAGAAAATATTTTGTTAAAACATGAGCCTCAAGAATAACAAATAATTGTTTTCAAACCCTCAAAAATCAAAAGTTCTGCGTGAAAAGTTTATGACAAGTATTAGGCTTTGTGGGAAACTCGTGAAATGTGCTAATCTTCGTAAGGGCCATCGATATATTCGCAACATCAAGCTTCACATTTTTATAAAGGCAGGTGTTCGCTTTGTTTTGTAAACGATTCTAAATCATTAAATAAAATTTAATGACAAACTAAATCTATCGCCATTTGAAGCTGAACATTAGTGATATAGCTACATTCGCAGGCTAACATTTTACAATGCATAGGAAATTAATTATCTTTTAAAATTTTATTTTATTAATTATATGAGATTAAAATCTTTTTTACAATATAATTTACAAAGGAGGATGCTAATGGGTACGAAGTAAGCAAGGGGATGCACGGGGATGTACAAAACTGACTTTATTGTTTAAAGTTTGTCAAAATATGAAAGTTGAAAAAAAATCTAATCCGGAGAAGAGAAGGGAAACTTAAAAAAAAGAGTGTTAAATCCAATAAAATAAGTGAAAAAAATCAATATTTTATCAAACATTCAGTGAAAAATTGAGAGGATTAATTTATTTTCATGTTTTTAACTTTATACATAACGAAATTTTTGTGTAATTGTATAGAATATGATATATCTCGTGTAGTGAAGAAATATTGAACATCAGAGCAGTTGAAACAGTCTTTAAAAATTTTATACGTGAACAGGAAGTCATACCGTACAATATGAGTCTGACGAATCATTAACGGCGTATAGTTATGATCAGTAAATTACGTAGGACGTTGTGCTTTAAATGAGACAAAACGTAAAATTTTATGCTGATCAAATTCCAACTGATTAATCAGGACAAGGGAACGGGGTCCAAGTTACCAAGGCATACGTTAAGGGGATGCCGTAGCGAAATGCAGATTTCCTACATCGTATTTTTCGTTATTTCAGCTCAACTTTTAGTTTTCATTAATGATCTCGGTCATCCGGCGTTTGTAATACTTTAAGAAATACCGGATGACTGAGACAATCAATAAAAATTAATAATTGAACAAGAATAATGGAAAATACGAAAATGGCGGTAAGTACTGAATATCATACTGGCACCGACATCCCCTTACTAAAGATGCAATATTGACTAAGATTCACGAAAACTAATATTTAAATTTACAAACTAGCAGGAGTGGGCTTTCACCGTATAATAGGGAACTTGCATGAAAGAATCCATTAGGTCCGTCAGATAGAATATCGAAAAATAATCGACACGTATTTTTTCTTTTTTCAAATAAATGATTATAAACAAAGATATAGCAGATTGAAATGTCACTCAACGTCACGATATCCTATCATAGTTCTATACAGTGCGGTGCGGTGACGTCACGCGACATTTCAACCTACTATATCTTTGTTTATAATCATTTATTTGAAAAAGGAAAAAATACGTGTCGATTATTTTTCGGAAATCTATTTGACGGACCTAATAGATTTTTTCATGCAAGTTCCGTATTAGTTCCATATAAAAATTTGATTGTAAAATATGGCTTAAATAAGCTATAACTTTGGTCAATAATTTTGCTTTTCAAATTCCTACACTCATATCCTAATTATAGACATATAGAGCTTTATTTTTGTGTCATGTTATTAGCATGAACTTCTTCATGTTCTAAGGTATTGCCTTATGTAGCTATCATTATTTTCGCATCACAGCTCACTAAAACATAAAATCAATATTACACATAATCAGTCATTCTAGTCTATCGCGTCGGGTAGTCTAATTCTATGTGTATAGGTGCTTTAGAAATTAGTAGTTAAAATATGTGTTTATTTACTTATTAATTAATTCATTCATTTGCTTATTTAGTTGTATATTACTTATTCTTTATATATGCGTGGTTCCATGTCTAGTGAGTATGTCCAAAAATTAAAGTGTCTAAAGCTCTGAGAAAATGTTGATACTCATACCCAGAAATTGTAAAAGAAATTTCGGAGTCCAAGGTGTTACATTTCAACGGTACTTCTAGGTCGAAGAATGATTTCTTTTCCATTTTTTGATATTTTGCCAATTTTGCTTGATTTTCGAAACTCAAAAACTAGCTACTTTTAAGAAAAAAGTATAACATCTTTTTGTTAAAAAAAATGTTGTAGACCCCATTACGACAATTTGTGAAACTATACAATGTGATGTATTGTGATATTCGGGCTCCAGTTGATTGTCATACATTTTTTCGAAGCAAAAAATCTTAAAATTTAGTTCTTTATATTATCACTTGACATGGAACCACCCATATATAAAGAATATGTAATATACAAAAAAATAAGCAAATTAATTAATTAATTAATAAGTAAATAAGTAAACATATATTTTAAGTACTACGTGCAGAATTTGTAAAAAGGAAATAGAGTCAATAGAGCATATGTGGGAGTATACGAAAGCTAGAGAAAGAATCAATAGAAAATGGACAGAGGAGGTAGAAAAATGCATAAACGCTGGCAAGGATGTAAATAGAAATCTACTGAAGGTACTTAATGGGGAACCAGTATTAGCGGTATGCGAGTATAGCAGAAATTTAGAAAAATTGGCTAGATCGAGGACCGAGGGCGAATAGGGAAATATATATAGGATAAAAAAAATGAAAGAGACGGGAATAAAATAGTTTTGATAATTGCGGAAAATAGGATAGATGTATAAAATGTAGAATTTGCGAATAATGTAAGGCAAATAAGGTAAACATAAATACAAATAAGACTAGAATGTAATTAAAATGTAAAAATGTAAATATATTGTAAAACAAAGAGATCATTAAAGAAGCGAAGTCATTAAATATGTATGTATAAATAGTGTATAAGACAAGAATGTACAGAAAGCGAGTTGTAAACATATGTAAAAATCTATACTTGGAAATAAACTACTACTACTACTACTATATTTTAAGTACTAATTTTTTTTTCTTCGTCACCTTGGGTACGCTGCAGGTGCTTGCGTATAACAAAAAAGAAATTGTTTAAATCTGCAGTTTTGAACTTCGAATGTTCAGTTCCTGTTGATTATATTGGATACAAATTGAGGGAATTTAAGGAAACCCCAAATTCTACGACTCTTATAGATTATAAAGAGACCTGCACATATACATCCACAATCCTTTCGTAAGTCAAGAATAATTATTTCAAAGAGTTTTTATCAATTCTGCACCCTAAAATCCTATTTCTCAGAATTTTAGCTTCATTAAAAAGTATAGAAATAGATTCTTTAGTACTAGACCTGAATACAAACCCAGCAATGACGCCTCTAATAACCCTATACTTAATCAAGCTTTTAAAAGAAGTAGCGTTATTGTTAGAAGAAAAGGTATCTTCTTTCATTAAAATTACGAATATTTCAAATAAATTACCTCATATCTTGAGACCAAGGGTTCATTAGAATGAATTACGGGTACTAGGTTTCATCTTTGGGTACCAGAAAATACCTCCCAAAATCTGACCGAATTTCATTTCCCGAAGGGTGTGCCCTCTCCTTGCGAGTCCCCTCCTATTGAATATGTATATTATATTTTTTATGTATATTTATATTTGTAAAATTCTAAAGTTTCTTGACAACTGAGTGTCATGTTTGGGTTTCGAAGCCGATTTAACTTTGGATTGTTTTGGTAATAACCTATCTGAAATCACAAAGAAATTAAATGAAATTCTTAACAGTTTAGATAATTGGGTTGGGTTATATTATTAGATTAAAAAATTTCTATTAAAAAAACAAACGGATTTTTTTTTTTTTTTTTTTTTTTTATGTGGCTCAGACAATACAACCCTTAATCAGTTTTACATAACACGCGGCAACGAAAAATTCTTTAATTCAAATGATTATAAATATCTAGGAGTCATTTGGGACAACGATTTAGGGTAGGAATAACAAATAATTTATTAAAACTGCTGAATTAGCTAATCTATTAACTAGGGATATACATGCTTTCCTCTATCGCATCTTTTAATTGGAGAGCTCAACCCCAAACTGCTCTTATTTTTTACAAATCGATAGTTAGGCCTCGATTCGAATGAGGAGCCTTCCTATTTCATAATGCTACAAAAAAGGCTAAGAAAATTAGATTTAGTTCAAAATACTGCAATTAGAAAGTATCTGGAGTGTGTTATCAGTTATCTTATCACCACCCCCATAAACGTCTTATAACTCCTTGCTTCTAGATACATTTGTCGGTTCTCTGTCCTACAAAACAATCATTAATTCAATGAACTACACTATATTAAAGAACATTATGATAGAAGAATAATAGTTGACAATTACTCATCCAAATTTGGATTACTTTATAACATCTGGAGGAAAATCTCTAATAACACACAAAACATTATTCAATGTAATCGGCTACCTACTTATAACACTCCATATTATTCACTATGTATTAAAGACTTTATCAACATAGAATTTGGATCCTGATTGAGGAAGGTCCCTGCAAACTTACTTGTTAACTTCAATAGTTTCGTTATCGAAAATATAAGTGAATACACTTTATTTTAAACAGATAATCCTATGCCCCCCCCCCTGCCGGGCGAGAGTAAAGCGGGCGTAGTTTAGGTCCAGCCGGACCAATCTTGGCTTCTCAGCTTAGATCCTGCCTCCTCCATTTTTGACTGTGAGGCCATTGCGATATTACATACCTTAAGACAAATATCCTCTTTAAACAACAGTCAAGTAGATATATTTTCAGACTCACATTTTAGCCTTCTTAACTTTCTAAAAGACTAGCTTAAAAGCTACAGTAACATGCTTCCGTATATTTCAGACATTAGAAGCTTAATAAGCTATTTTTCTTCCATCGGTTATATACTATTATTAGCTTACTTTTATCCAATTTGTTATAAATTATATTCGTAATGTATCGTAAAAAGAAAAGACTATTTCCAATTGTTAGACTAGAACATACATGTATCAATAATAGTAGTATTTTTATAGTATTTTCATAGTATTATTATTGATATGTGTGTCTCTAACAATTGGAAATAATATTTTTTTTAAATGTAGCTCATTAAGTTCGTGAGTACACTTCTGAAGAATACTTTAAAGCCTTGGTGACCATGAAAAATGCACCGCCTGATGCAAAAACATCTCGTAAGAGGTTAAAAAGGCTTAAATTCAATAATGTAGATTAGTGAATTCTCAATAGACTATATAGACCACTTAGAGGGGTCTAATTCGTGGCAAAATCACATATAATGTACATATACTATAAAATGGACAATGATTTTTACAGAATTTAACTCAGGCTTGACCCCTTAAAGCATCTGTAGTTCTTCTATTTTTAATGAAATCAAACTGTTGTTATGATAGTATTTTATTTTTCCTAATAAAAATAAATAATCTATTATAAACTATCTTTTCAAAAACTTTTGCTATAGGTATTTGATATTAATATATTAGAGAAATGGGTCTGTAATTTTCTACTTTGTGTCTGTCATTTGCTTTTAAAATTGAAACAACTTCAGCTTTTTTAGAGCATCAAGCCATACTGATTGTTGAATACGTAAATCGAAAGCATATGCTAATGGTTCTACTATACATGATGTTACAAAAGTCCCGTGACGGCAAAATACCTTGAAAAATAACAACCGCAGAGGATAATATCAGGGAAGGTTAAGTGATAGGAAAAATGCTATAACTTTATTTATTTATTTATTTATTTATTTATTTATTTATTTATTTAGAAATCCAGAGTTACAAATAACAATTACAGTTACAAATAACAATTACGGACGATTTCAAAGTACAGTTATTTTACAATAATATACCAGAACGCCGTAATCCTGCAGAGGAAAATAGTATTTCCTGTTCGCAGGTCCGGATTGACAAAATAATGCTGGTTGGTTATACTGTGTTCGTACACAGTGATAACTTCCACCCATACATCTTCACCCATACATACAGTCAGCACGCATCCATGTTAGACTTCACAACATGAATTCATGCTTTCATACTCACACTCACACTTACGTATAAACATTTTGGTATAATCGACTTTCTATATTGTATGTGATACATACATAAAATATTCTTACATAGTTAACGGGAAATATAATCTTTGTTAATTATTACTGTATAATAAAATTTCTAGATTGATAAGTTTGCATTTAATTATAGATCTGTATACTTCTCATTCACTAATATCTAACTAGCATCGATCTTGCCGATAGGAATCTCTCAGTAGTCGCATTTTTGTCTCTTGCGTAAATTATTTTCTAAAAACTGTTAAGTCTAGCAGGGCACGTAAGTCCCACTGCGCACGTAACTCTGTAGTGAGGGAACATTACCTTGTGTTAATTGGTTGAATCATATTTACATGGTGATATAAAAACTATATCATCAATACAAAAAGATCTTTGTATGGAGGCTGTTGTTTTAGGGAATACACGGAGTTTGCAAAGATTTGTTTGCCTCTATATTCTCTTACAAAGTAGAATATAGCCTTGTTTGCTCCTAAGTAGTTAAGATCACCGTAGGACATTCGATAGCTGTGTGGTGGCAGTATCGGCTTCCCCGGTGCATCCACCACTCCCTTAAATTTTGCCTTCATACTATTCTGTTCTGCCATTTTATCGATCTTGGTAAAAATGGTTTCCATTGACTTATATTTTTCTACGTTTAGTTCATTTTCTGTTTTCGATGATTCAGGTGTCCCTTTTACAAAATGTATGAACTTAAAATTAGAGGGTTTTGAATTATGATAATCCTCCGCCAATCTATGTTGTTTTTTGTCCTTTTTTCTTTTATTTTTGATGTTGTTTAGTTACTATGTTCATAAAAGCGTGGTTGTTTCCTGCCTCGAGTATCTACTTGTTGCTGATTTCACCTGCAATTTTAATAATATTACTTTAGTTCCTGACATTTTCCTTTGCGGTTGTTATTTTTCAAATTATTTTGTCGTCCCGGGACTTTTCTAACACCCAGTATATTCAGCTATTGATTTTAAAGTTCTAGTGTTAATATTATCAATTCCCCCAGATTTATCTTTCATATTTTTAATGATATTTATTTCACTGTAATTTGTTGAATTGGGATATATTAAATTTTAATTCATAGTAGGTAGTTCTCAAGGTAGTTTGCTTTCTGTATTTGATTTACTTTTAATTTTACTACTCAAATTGGCACCTATTTCACGAAAATAGTTGTTCATTGTATTTCGTTTTTCTGTCGGGTCTATAATTTTACCTTTTCTTTCATCATTTATATAATTAATTCCTTCATCTTGTCTCTCTTTATTACCTAATTTATTATTAATAAATTTCCATAACTGCTTGGAGTTTGAACTTTTTTTTCAACTAAGTTTTTTTCTAAATGCATTTTAGCATATTTTATTTCTCTATTTATGATTTTTTCATGTTTGTATTCTTTTCTTAGATGTTCGATTCTCGGATTCAAGTTCCATATTTTGTATAAGTTTAGTGTTCTTTTTTCGACATAAAACTATAATTGCTATTGTTATTTGACAATACAATAATCTGTCATTTTAAACCTTTTTAAAATATTTAATAGGATAAAGAATAAAACATCAATAACAAAAATTCAAGAAATAATTGGATAACAATAGCAATTATAATTTTATGTCGAAAAAAGAACACTAAACTTATACAAAATATGGAACTTGAATCCGAGAATCGAACATCGAAGAAAAAAAGAGTTATAATATTAGTTATTCATGTGCAGACCTATAAAATAAAGAGAATACATTTTTTTCAATATTTTGATTTTTTTCAAAATTTTGATTTTTTTTTCAAAATTTTGAATTTTTTTCAAAATTTTGAATTTTTTTTCAAAATTTTGAATTTTTTTCAAAATTTAAATTTTTTTTAAATGTTTGAATTTTTCATAATTTTTAGTTCTAATTTTGGAAAATATAAAATTTTGACATTATTTTCAGAGATTTTCAGAATCGGGAGGGAAGGACCATTCCTTCCCGTTCCGGCAAAGTCGCTCGGAATGCCCAGTTTTCTATTCGTTTTGCCAGCATGGAAAAGGGTCTTTTTCACGCACGTATTGAGAAAAATTTATAGTTGGTAGGGAAAATTTCCTGATACCAATTCCTTTATATTTCCTGGCTTCTTGAATTTTTTAAAAGTAGTACCTAAAGTAGTATCTAAAGTTAGGTGTAGAATCACTAATCAGTGAAAGTATGACGTTTACGCGATGCACAAAATTAGCTGTTATTAGCCAGCATTTTATCTGCTGTATTTCTCAATTCTATTGAAGAATACTTTAAAGCCTTATACTTTCATAAACATGCCTTTCTCCTCTTTCGCAAGTCGGATGCATTTTTATAATAAACAATAACAGCGCATAACCTTTGATAATACATTCTGACCCAATAATCAGGTTATTGGAAGAGTTTTATGCCTAAATGTATAGTCGGAGTATCCGGTTTGCTGTAGTGAACCAGCGACATAACGACAAATCTCCTGGATCTCTTTTGTATAGATCGAATGAGCATCCCTCGAGATACAGCGTGAAAAAAAGGTTTTCAAAAACTTCAAGCCAGGAAAAATAAAGGAACAGGCATCAGAAAATGTTCCTACCAACTATCAATTTTGGTTCACACAGTTATACTGATATCGTAAAATGGCAAAATATTCTTGTCACAGAACCACCAATGACCCTGAATCTGAGTCAAGTTGATATTGACACATTTGCGACTGCCAAAGATCCGCCACACATCGATTTTCCGAAATTTCCTTTCCGTACGCATGCGGTTGAGATATTTGACAAAGTTGTGACAGATGCTTCTCAATCACCAGGTGGGTATAATAACAGAGATGGCTATATTAGACCTAAGGTAAAGTGTAGAATCGCAATGCCATAATTCGAAAGTAAGAAAGATTTCAAAGCTAAAAGTAAGTGAAAGTAATATCTTTCACTATACTTCTTACTTATTATGATCCGATTCATGCTCCTACGTTTGGCAGGGAGGTTGGGTAGGAGCGGGGTGAATCTCAGTGTGCAGCTACCTCCCGGTGCTGAGTTCTGGGTTTCTCTTATTTGACTATATAATAAGCGAAGAGCTGCACAATGATTTACTTAACATCAATTACAAAATCATCCTTTTCATTGAATTTTTCATAATAATTAACAATTTTTTTGCAGGTCCTACAAATGAACACCCGTAAAATACGTTTCAACAAAATATTTTGGTTATAAAAAATCTTTAAATATATCTAAATATATATAGTTTACACAAAAATTTGTCAAAACTGCAGGTGTGCCAACCTACATAATAGAAACGTGAGAAATTGGAAATTTTGGCATTTTACATGATTCTTGTTAAACTTTGAAATCCTCCAGTACCAGGGTTTCGGGAGATGATTTCTGGAATAGAAAAGACACCTTTAAAGGGTCAGGCGCATCAAAATTCGAAAGAATTCATTTTTTCATATCAGGCATGAAATAGGCTTTTTTTCATGCCTAAAAGTAGCGTAGAAAATCGCGTGTTTGTAAAAAGTGTGAAAAAATACCCATTTAGCAGGGAAAAATAACTTTTTTTCCCGCTTCTCAAAAATTGCGAAACAAAGTAATAAAATAAGCTCAGCACCCATTTTTTCAGGTTTAACCTTTGTTCATGCGCGTAAGTGTGAAGTTTGTTGCTAGTCACAAGTGCGTCACTGCACATGCGCGAGTTTCGATTAGAATCGAAATAAGAAAAGGTGCAAATATTTGATCTATACGATTAAAAGTGAAAATTAAAAATACAATAATTTTCAAATGCATTGTGCACGATTCGAAGTACGCGATCACCTGTCAAACTTTTATGCATAAAAGAGGCTCTATCAAGCCTTCGTTGAAAAGTACAGTGTGTAACACGGTAAGAAAAGCTATTTCAGACTCGAGTGAGGTATATTCAACATTCATCTTTGTCTCGGGCACCCTCGACTTCCACTCGTGCTGAATACCTCACCCTCGCTAGAAATAGCTCATTTTCGCCCCTAGTTGCATAATGTACTATTTCGACCCAGCTTACTATATATGGATGCATACTCAATTGCAAATAAAATTCCATATATAACCATATATGGCTATATATAACCATATATGGCTATATGTGACCATATATGCTAATATGTGATCTTATATAGCTATATATGTCTATATAGATGCAAAATTAATATATCGCCATATACGGCTATATATGACCATATATGCCCATGTATATTTTCCACATATCCATCATGAGATAAATCGCGTGACAAATCGTTTCATAATCTCACGTGATTTCTCACGTGACTTCTTACATGATTTTCTTTTAATAGGGATGTAGGTAGAACAAAGTTTTAAGAGGGACATTCCACTTTAAAATTAATATATTCTATATCTTAGTTAGAAAATACTTGAATAATAGGCTAACTCGGAAATCGCGTAAAAAAGGGTTCCTTTAACGAATTATTTTGCACATTTTTTAGTAAAACCCTACTATAACGGAAGCCATTGACTAGATCTAGACGTATGGTGTTAAAATTAAAATGCTTATACATCAGTGACAATCATTAAAATTATGTCTGGATTTAATAGTAGGTATAATTAATTTATTAAATATAAAACTCAAGTGGCAAGGAAATTCACAGGCGCACAAATTTCAAAAGATAAATATCTAAGAAATTTGTGCTGAGTAGTTTCAAGCTTGGCTATTTACGAATTATAATGAGGATACCACGTTAGAGACGATTATGTTTTGATAGGACTATCGATTTGTATAAAATTATAAGGGACTGAATAACCTAAATTTATATGTTAATATGATATAATCTGATTCACGTTACATTATTTCTTTTTCTCTTTTTTCTTTTTTATTTTTGTTTTTCCTAATTTTCTTTCTGTTAGGTGTATACCATTATTGTCTCGCGAAACAACACATTGTGCCCCTATCCAAAATTCGTGCGCGCGACAATCGCGAGAATATTGGAATACGCCCGTGGTTTTGTTTAGTTTTATCATCCATTGTATTCCTTTTTTAGTTCCCGCATTTACAAGTTTTTCTTTGAGATCTGCCGCTTTCGATTCCCTGCATTCGTTCATTACATACCTATTGCATAATTTATTCTTTTTCTTCTTCACGCAATCTGCATTCCATTTAATTTTCTTCTTTCCAGTGTCTATTTTCTTTCAATTAATTACATCTACAACTTGCTATCATTTTGAATGTCGTGCCTTTCCCTTTCTGCCCTAAGTATTTAATTGCTCTTTCTTTTGTTACCCCATTAGCCAGATGTATTGCAAATTGTTAGCAATTTGACATACACGTTTTGCTATCGATTTCCGTAAGTTTGACGTAAAACTGCGTCCGTATATGCTGGAAATTTTGTATCAAGTATTGAAGTAAATTATGAGGGCAAAGTGAAGGCAAAATTACAGCAACTATTGCTCATGATGTGCAGGCGTATCATAGGCATACATTGACATCATATTGTCGTCACATTTCTCGATTTTTGTGTTACACAAATTTCCATCAATATGCTGTTATTAATTTCTTCCCTTTCTCTCTTGCACTGTCGCATATATGAGTAATTTTATTGAATATTACGTGAATAATATTGAAAATAAAATAATATAATATATTAATAATATTGAAAACAAGTTGAAAGCAAATTGATGTACAAAACTTGCAGCAACAGTTACACATCAAATGTAAGTAAATCTGCGTCCGTATATGGCAGCAATTTGGTGGCTAGCATGTACAGTCAATTTTACGGCACATTGACATCAATCCTTGATATTCGTCATTTCTTGAGCGTAAGTTGGAAGCAAATTGCTAACAAACATTGCACAGCAACTATTGCCGCGATTTTGCCGCGGCAAGCCTGGTTAATGGGGTATCGAATCAACATACTCTTTTGAGGATCTTGCTCCTGATATTGTTTTCCTTCTATCTTCTGTTTTATACTCTATGATAATCCTGATACATCAACAACACTGAAATCTGCTTTTCCCGCAGTGATCACCATTTTACTGAACTAACCTAATTCCTATATCTTTTTTAGCTTCTCTTTCCCACAGGTAACTGGTTAGTTTCTCCATTTTCTAACCTCTTCTTCATTTTCTTTCCCCATTGTGCTGTTTCATATTAACCATTCTGCATTTCTTATCGGCATTTTTTTTTTAATATTTCGTTTCTCGATATTCTTCTTACATTATCTTGAAATTTCAGTGCTCTCATTTCTGCTTCTATGTTGACCTGCTCTATTTTTGTTTCTCTCAGTAAATGTACCTAAAAATATAACTTGGAGTATTTTTACTGGAGTGACATTATTTCATTTCGTTTTTTCCATCCTCATTGATTCATTTATTTATTTATTTTTAATTATTTATTTACGCATTTATTTGTATATGGACGATTCCACGTCAAGTGAACATGTGACAAATTTGAATACTCTAAAACTTTTAGAGAATGATGTATTTCATGCTCAAATATGTGAAAATAATTTCAAACCTTTACCTCTATTGGTTCAGAATTTTTGCCAAGCTGAAAAACATGATTATTTGCATTATCTTTATTTTTTTCAAAATGTATGAAATATAAAATCATCAAATTTGGTGATGCAAAAAATACTATCATATTCTGCATCAAATTCTCTTTACAAATCACATGGACTAAAGTACTTTATCTTTTATAGTTCTTGAGATAATAAATACATTATAAGAAAAAATGAATAAATGCAAATAATCATGTTTTTAAGCTTGGCATACATCCTGAAACAATAGAGGTAAGGGTATAAATTTTTTTTACATATTTCGGGTATAAAATAGATCATTTTCTTAAAGTTTTAGAGTTTAAAATTTTTTAACTTGCTCACTTTACGTGGAATGATCCATATATATTTATTTATCTCTATAGTAAAAGAATGATTATAATCACTGAAACCGGAAATAGTCAATGTCTTTTGCAGTTTTTATGCACCCATAAGGGTTGTTATTACTTTGTAAAAATTTATATCATAAGCGTAAATTACAGTAACAAATAGAATTAGAAGAACAAATAGCTTCAAGAAGATAATTAATAAATAATACAAATGAATAGGATAGGTCCAATGCGAGACCCTTGAGACACTCCTGAGGATACATGAATCTAACGAAAGTTGAAACCGTTCTAACTGATCGATATCTGTCCACATATAGGTTAGATAGGATTAGTGCGAGTTTAAAAATTTTAAGTTAAAACAATACCTCCTAGACTCAGAGTTTGTAATTTCTACATTAGAATGTTATGATTTAATGAATCATAAAATTTGAGAAATAAGTGTATAAAGCATCTACTTGTTTCTTACGTAAGAAAAAAATATAAAAAATTTAGTTTTAATTCAGGTAAGAATTTACGTAAGAAAGTACGTAAGAATTGACGTAAGAACTTACTTGAATTACATATTTTTTAATTATCTTACGTAAGATCTCCTTATCTAAAATTGAACGTATGAAATTGCGTTTGAACTAACGGACATTGCAGTCACTTCGTCGGCAACACATATATTTTTATTTCATTAAAGTTTTTGTTCGTTCAAGGTAGGACTCTGGTGTATTTTAGCCAAAATATAAAAAAAAATTTATTTCATTTTTTTAATCTTTGTAATTGTAAGAATGTTACGAAACCTATCAGGTATTAAAACTTGATGGTTTAACTAAGTTATACGCATTTAAATAATACAATTTACATTAGATAACATACAAAATGGAATCTTTAAAAGGATTTTTCTCGCAACTAATGTTTCTATCTTTAAAAAGTGGCTTGAGCATGAGGTTTTTATGAATATTTTGAAACTTTCAAAAAATATACTCAGAAAATATATCTTAGTATATACTATGTAGAACATAAACTGTTGACTACATTTAATTTTTTTTCTTTTTATCTCATTTTATCCGGGGTATTTTAAATAAAAACTACATTTTTTTGAGAAAGAAGAAGACGATTTTTTAAATTCTGTCCACAGTTTATTTTGTTGACCAATCAAGAATGGAACTCAATTTTTTTCAGAGCTCTTTCTCAAAATGCTATGCGCAAGTGACACTTTGAAAACTGGTCAATTGCGTTAAAAAGATATCGTATTTTATCAATAACTCTGCAAATAGAACCTATTAATATCACCCTACATAATTTTCTGTCTTTTCTATCAACTGTTTCTATCCCAGTTTAATAACAACTATATAACGAAGTTAACTTCCTTTAATACAATTTAAGCGACATGTAGTTGTATTAGTCGCTACCTTTGATAACAGATGGGGACTTTGTTCTCGTTACCAAAAACATCATCTTTCTTAGTCATATAAACCCCGATCATTTGAATTCTCAGCTTCAAGATTTTAAAAATATCATATTGATTCCGGCTCAGCTAATTACATTTCTCATAATATTTGTTCATTGAATCCAGAGCAGGAGTTGATTGTATGCCCCGCTGATGAGATCTAATACGTTTCAGCTCCAGGCGAAATAGATGAACATTAATAAATAGCAGCGCTAGCATGCGGGTGTCTGGTGCCTCTTTTTGGCGTAGCTTATGTCCACTTGCAGGCAACAGCGTTCCTCGCTGGGATTTGAGGTTATGTTTGTGTGAGCGGCGGAAGCGCTACGAACGAATGCTGCGTAAAAAGGGGCACCAGACGCCCCAAACGAAGGGATACGAGCTGCACTTCAAATAGAGCAGCTGATGCCTACTAGAGGGCAGCCGGGGCGCTAACCTCTATTCAGTGTGGTTATAGAGTCTTGTTCTCTTTATATACTTAATTTTTCGATTTTAACTTTCTCACTAATTCTTCCATTAGAAGTGTGAAGCGACAATCATATCATTCCTATCTAGATGAGAAGAGAGAGAAGTTTCAAGTAGGATGAATTTTGTGTTCGTCAAATCAACTGCTTCTATCCCAATAAATTTAATAATTCAATACATTGACTAACAATATAAATACGTATAAATTTTTATTCAATATTCATTGATATTAAAAATACAGATAAGCTTAAGAAAAAAAAAATGATTGATTTCAAAACGCGGAGAAACCCTGATAAAAATTATTTAATTTTCTTTTTTACATATTTTCACATTTATTTACATTTTTCTTACACTTTAAAGAAAATTTTTAGTTATTTTTACTTTCAAAATAGATTGGTAACAATACAGTGACAACATAATATTAACAAAATATAGTATAAACTCTACAAATATTCGATTTTTCGCCTCCAATTTTGTTTTATATTGATAGTCTGGTGGAAATTATTTCTGTAAAATTGTTAGAAAGTGTAAAAAAAGTATAAAAAAAACATTAAAAGTCTAAAAAACTGTAAAAATATTTTACAAAAATAATTCTTACCGGGGAATAACAGTTAGTCTTCTAATATGTATTTGTTACGGAATGAAGTGTCCATACTAATGAATTTAACAAATTTGAACAAATGTGTGAATATTTTATTATAAATTATAGCACTGAAAAATAAGGTAGGGATTAAATATTAATTTTATAAGACACAAAAAGATGATCTGCTCTGATGTGCAGTGTAGAGGTTATGTGCGAAATGTAGGCAAAACAACGATTGTATTGCAATTTATTTCATAATAAAATATGACATATTTTAAATATTAAATGAAACATTTAATTTTTAATTTGATTAAGAGTTGGAATAAGTAAATAAAAATGTCTAGTAGTTGTAAAATGAGAATGTCTGCCATTACCCTCTGACCGGGACTATAGCCACTACACCAATTTTCATGCATTCTAGCATAGTTGTACGAGATGCTTCAATAAAGAGACTTATCTAGATTGAAAGAAAATATATTTAAACTCTGATAATTATTCTCATGTCTGAAATACAAAATATCCATAATCGAGAAATAACTCATGAGTATATCCAATGTTAAAGACAAAATAAACATAGTCTCTGACGATTTTCTGATTGAATTTCTGGATGATCCTTCAGGGCCCACTTACATTGAAGACACAAGGTTATATCTAGATGCGTCTAAGTACAACTCGACTTGACGCTGGCTTGCATGGATGTATCGAGTTGTATCTAGACATAACTCGAACTAAAGAAACACTGGGTTTAATGGTCGATGACGAGGTCCAGGTAGAGAGCTTCGTAGATTTTGGAGTCTACATATAAGTACTGGTCAGAGGAGACGTCAACGTGGTTATGGTGACCAATGACGAGGTCTAGGTAATGCGCTACGCAGTTTTTGGTGTCTAGATATACGTATTGATCGGAGGAGGCATCCAGGTGGTTATGATGGCCGATGAAGAGATCTAGGTAGTGCGCTCCGTAGATTTTGTTGTCTAGATGTACGTACTGATCCGAGAAGGCGTCCAGGTGATTTCGGTGGCCAATGACGAGGTTACGATACCCTAGACAGCATACCGGTCACAATACCCACCTGGACACCTTCTCCGAAAAGTACGTACATCTAGATAACAAAAACTACGGAGAGCACTATCTAGACCTCGCCATCGACCATTATAACCACCTAGACAGTTTCTCCAACCAGTATTTATAGCTAGATACGGAAACCTACGGAGTGCACTATCCTGGACCTCGTCATCAGCCACCATAACCACCCGGACACCGTATTCGGCCAGTACGAACACCCGGTATCTCTTTAATTCAAGTTGTGTCTATTAGATACAACTCGCCGCGCGGTTTTGAGATGTCGACACATCGAGTTGTGTATAGACGTAACTCGATATATTTACATAATCCAGCGATTAGTCTAGATGTATCTTGAAGCATCTAGATGAAACCTTGTGACTTCTCTATAAACGGGTCCTTAGGGTCCGTTTATGGTGAAGCAACAAGATGCGACCAGCTGTGTCTTCTGCTATGTAAAAGTATATCTATATATATATCGCCGAGAGTCAACTCCGCGCCTCACTATAAATGTGCCCTTAGACATCGACATTTTGTCTCCATGATATCTGAGCGTGAACTAATGAATAAATAAAAACATGTATAGAAAGGGTTATCGAGTGAACTGACTTTTCTTATTGTTCGCAATATGAAATATACATTCTACTTTGACCTTCCGCGTAAATATCGATTACACTCATGAGTTATTCGTCAACTATGGATATTTTGTACTTCAGACATGAGAATAATTATCCGTCTTGAAATTTGATTTTCTTTCAAACTAGTCTCTTTCTTGATACATCCATTCTACAATGCAAGAATACAACATTCAGTATATTTTGTTTTGTTATTTTTGAACTGTATTATTAAGTATAAAATTTATCATGCGTTGATACGCATATAACATATTGTATATATATTTTCGTAAGAATATCCATATATAATATAAATCTTTTCCAACTCAAATTTCCATCCTTTAACCAATTTTTTAAATATCCCGTAATTTTTGTATGATAAAACGGCTAAGGAGATTTTTTTAATTTTTGTTGCAAAATGATTAAAAAATGGTCTGGAATAGAATCAAAAAATAAAATCCGATGTCCCCCCTGGCACACCCTGCACGTAGACATGATGTACACTCGCCGGTAAGATATTCTTGGTATATTTAGCGTCACTTGACTCGGTATTTGACGGTACCTACACTATAAGTTATATGTAAATGTGACGTCAGATACCGTACGCTGGACCAAGAGTATCTTATCGTCGAGTATATATGTACGACCTAATAATGTCGATATACCGATATGTTAAAAATTAAAAAGAAACTTGAGAAGCATTACTATGTATTATTGTATTGTTTTGCGACGTTGTAAAATCTAATATTTAGCGAATAATTTTTTCAGTAAGAACGCTTAGTCCGTGTAATTATATACTATAAATAGACTAGCAAAATTAAGCGTGATTATCTTTTTCTTATTTACTTATCATTACTCGAAGTTAAATATCTATATTGTATATAAGAATTATATTGTCAAAAGTGCTGAATCATTTTGGGCTCACGATGGCATCAAAATTTTAAGAAAGGATTTTTTTTATCTCCAACCAAGTACTGTCGCGTTGTCTAGGAATCCCAGAACCAAATTCTTATAATGTCATAAACGAGTGTAGGCTATCGTTCGCTTCGCAGAGAGCAGTTGACGCAGTCCCCCAGCAATTGATCCGGCGTCGACCAATGGGCGCGCTCCGCAACACTAGCGTCCCCGAGTGGCAGGCCCGAGAACCGCGCGGCCGTTCACAATTTCTCAGTCACTTCTATACCGATTCGATGACGATTTTATCGTCGGGCGGCGTTCGCGCTTTATCACCGCACCGCACACTTTCGAGGTAAGAGATTGCCTTCGTGTATATCGCGCCGCCGCGTAGTGGAAAGCGCGAATATCTCAGTGCTGCGCGAAATATCCATTGGGTAAGCTCCGCCGCCAGCTCCGTGTTTTTTTTATGCGCGCGGACCGCGCACGCGCTCGCGGGGATCTATAGGTGAGCGTTGTTAGCTCTGAGAGAGAGCGAGAGGTTAGTTTCATCGGCTGCTTGGCAGTCATCTGTTCGTGCGCCATTTTGTCGTCAAATTCGCTGCTGCTCTCAAACCACGCAACCGTTCAAACACACGGGAAAATTGGCCGAGAAAATCCGGAAAAAGGTAATTTTTTGTCAATTTTGTTAGCGTTCTTGTTAGATATTGGACTGTTCTTGTGGAATATGGTTAGTTTATTGCAGGAAATCCAGGTTTTCGATTCTTTTTGTAGGTTTTTCTTTGTTTGAAAGGAATGCGATTATTGTATTCGTGTTATTTTTCATTAAATACGTAATTGTTGGTGGTTTTTTATTACATGAATGTTGTTTTTTTGCTTCTTCAATTATTGATAAATTATTTTTGAGGTTGTTTCATAAATATTTATCACTACAGAAGAAAATATGCATACAATTATATATTGTTGTTCTTAATACGCCTATGCATTTGCATTGCAAATTTATTTTGTTATGATTACTGATAAAATATTATTGTGTAACTTCGTTTTACAAATACGATTCTTTTTCATTTCAATCGAAGTATTTTTTATTGGTTTCTAAGAAAGATTACAACTATAACTGTAATGTTTAATGAAAAACGCGAGTAAGGGGCAAGTATTGTAGGGGGCGTGGCGGATAGGGGGGGGGGGCAAGATTAAAGCAATTAGAGCTGTACTTGGAAGTTCAATAAATTATTTTTGGTGCTAATTTATTTCTAAATAAGGAGTTAATGAAGCATAACTAAACAAAAACCAATATCAGTCAAATATTTTCTATTTCTCTTGAAATCTACAGACGCCATCTTGGCGATCTCAGCGCCATCATCGGTAGCCCCTTAAAAATATTTTGAATGTTAAACGTTGACTAATACGTAAATAAACGTACGTCTCAAACAATTCGAAACTACCATTACGCTTCTACAAAAAATAATATCCTTTTATTATACTTTTTCATTCTTCTGTATTATATTAGGACTAAGCTTCAGATACCTACATTACTAGGTTATAAATAGTAATAAGATTCTGAATTATGGGTTAGGGTAGGTAGTTCTTATAGGGGCTCCGGGGAGGCCAAGACCCCACAATATCATATCGACTGGGTATGCGTAAGCTATAGAAAGTGGGAGTGCGCAGTTAAGCGATATATACCCGTACTTCGCTTTACCTACACTAAGCGAAGTTCCCGTAAAAGACGTGCGGCGAGAAAGAGAGAGAGGGAGAGAGAGAGAGAGAGCGTCTAGTAAACGCAACTAGTATTGCAGAAAATACGCGTTGAGGAAATAATATCCAACGAAATATATCGATAATAATACGTACAACGTACGAACTTGCGGGAACTCCATAGTATTTTTTTGTATTGAGTTAAAAATACATTATCTACATTGTCACGTATTGAGTAGATTATATCGAAAACGACTTTAATTTTCTGGGAATTTAGCCATGATTAAATGTCTTCAAATAAAACAATGCTGAAGACGTAACCGTTTGGCCATTATGCCTATACGTACTTGCCGCAAACCGCTATCCCAACAAGATACAGTTTTTAATCGATATGGGACGTGAACCTGTAATAAATTTATCATGACTTATATAAAACATTATATAAATTAAACATTTTTTATTTTAACTATTCATGATACGTGAATGGTTAAATAATAAACCGTTTATCCGAGTTTACTACAATTGTACTTTTAGTTTATTATCTAATTACACTTTCAAAATATCAAAAATGAATTCATTATTAGTCGTAGCTAAATATCTATTGTTTAAAAATTACATCGTCAAAAGTACTGACTCATTTCTACATTACGATCAAATCAAAATTTTAAGAAAGTACATGCATCAATTTTCTTTTACATAAAAATACCAAGCGTTCATCCGTTTTCTATTCCTTAGAGAGCGCCATCTTCAATGAACAACTAGCATATGTTTAACTAAAAGGTTCTGGGGACTTAGCCTGGAGCTTATACCCCCTGGAAGAAAAAAAAAGAACTATAAGGTTATTACATTTAGGTTAGGACGATCGCAGCTACACCTAAGGCCATTGAACGATTACGTACGATGTCGAATGTATATGTCAATTGATCGGGATAGTAAAAACGATGAAGTAAGAACTAGGGTAGTTTTAGTCATGAGTGATATAATCTAACCTAACCTACCTATTATATATCAATAATATCTAAGCCCGATCAATACAATGGCCAATGGTCGTAAAAGTTATAACGACGCTGGATAGTAAAATGGCGTCCTAAGGGGATATCGGAGCTAAGAATCCGCTTTTTCTTTTACTAATAACTTTTCGAATATAAAATGCAAAGAAAAACTAGAAGTTGAGCCGCGTAGATATGATTGATATCAACAATACTGTGCAATACGGTCATTCATGTTTTCACAGACATTTGGAAACACTAAAGTTATATTTCGGTTCAACATAACCTCAAAATATTTTGTGTTTCCAATTGTTTGCAAGAACAACGCAACAGAATGACTTCTCACTGTACAATAATATTGATTTCATTCCTATCTAGCCGTCTCAACTTCCAGCTTTTCTTTAAATTATAAACAATCAAAGACACACATAAAAATCATGCCTAAACCGGTCGAAACCGATTCCACCTCAGCTCCGACATCCTCTTCGGCAAACCGAATTGAGTATAACCTAACCTTAAGTTTACGCAAATTAAGTTATACTCTTAGCAGATCATCCGCTATCAAATAATAACCTCAAATCGTCTGATGAACCTCTTTCCCGATCAAAGATATCACAAAACGAAAACAGAGTAGCAGACACATCTCGCCCGACATCACGAACATCTGATCGAATCTGTTCAAACTTTTTGGTAAAACCGCAACTCCATCGGATCGAATGCTCGTTTTCTAACCTCACCGGAGGATCTCAAACAAACTCGATCAGACGCTCGTTTCGTCGAGTTTACCTCCCGCAAACACACCCAAAGGAGCGTAAACAAGCTTCGCCCCTCTCGTCAGACCTCGACTGCGAAACGGTGTTAAGGTTATGTGCGTCGGGTCTAGCGAAGGCCCCCATCTTTGTCTCGGATCATCTCTACGGCCCGCGCCATCACGTACGCACCCGAGCAGCGATACGTGTGTGTGCGCGCGCAGAAGCCCTCTCACGGTTTTCTCTTCAGCTGCTCTGGGCAGTCAGCAGCCGCAGCAGCAGCGGCGCGGCGGCAGTCAGCTTGTGGTAGTCTCGCGTGCGCTGCCTGCTCCAGGGTCAGAGAGGCCGTACGAGAGAGAGCGAGCGAGAAGAAGCCCCCGCGCTGTTCGTTTTACATCTTTTTCTCTCCGGGCGTAGGGTCGCGCCTCCGAGGCTCGCCACCGCGAGACACGGCGACCTCCAGCCCATCCGTAAGTCCTGCCCGGGGCTCGTTTTTCTTTCAAAAAATCGCCGAAATCTCCGAACGAAAAAGTCGCGGGATCGCTTTCGCGCTCTTACCGTACGCTCGGGATCTGCATGTCGTGAGTGCTGTGTGTGTGTGTATAGTTATATATATATATATATATATAGTGTGTGGCGCGCGCGCGCGTTCGCGTCTACCAACACGCACGCGGAAAAATAAATCGCCTGAAGTTTCTTTTTCCCCTACCGAGTGCAGTGTGTGTGTCGAGAGAGAGAGCGCGCGCGATCTCTATACCTTTCCTTTCCATTCCTCGGCGCCTCCAATCCTCCGCCATTTTAAGCTACGTAGTATACGTGCGCCTGACACCGTATAGTCCCCCCCGCTAGCGAGAGAGAGAGAGAGACGGAGTGCGCTACTAAAAAAAGAGGGAACTGTCAATTTGTCGTTCCTGAATTTTTTTTTCGAGCTTGCTGCTGTGCTGTGAGAGGACGAGGAGGCGCGCGCGCGAACCGTTATTACCTCGTTCCGTTTCTTTTCGATCCTGTGGCGTTTATTTTTTGTTTTTTCTTTTTTTTTTACGAGTTCAGTGGCTCCTGTGTGCGTGCTTTTTGAATTTTCGGTCAGCTCGGTCAAGGGTGATTTTCGTTGGTGATAAAGAAAGATAGTTAATAAAATTTGAAAAAAATATAGGAGAATGAAAGTGCAGTCGTTTGTACTTGGAAGGCAATGTTCACCTTGTCTAAAAGAATTCAGACACAGTCATCGAGCACAACAAGGTTGTCTAGCTCGTGGAAAGAATCTTGTAATTGTTGTTTGAATTTAGTTGTGATACTCGATGGTCGAGTTTCAGCAATGATCTTTTGATGGATGTATTATTTTATTTTATTTTTTCTGTTTGCGACAGTGCATCATGGAGGATAAATACTTATAAGAATCGAAAACCATGCTAAGGGTGTGGAAGGAGGTGTCGAGAAGATCGAGATGTGGCAGTTGCTGAAAAAATGAGGTTCTCAGCTGTTCAAGAGGACGGCTACGGGGTAGGCTTGGGGCAGGAAACAACCCCCAATGATGTGGACGAAAGCATGATGGCTGCCACTGGGGACGTAGAACCAGGTGGCGGCAGCGCCGTAGAGGAAGGTTCTATGATATCCAACCTTCCTCTGCTCTTCGCCAATGGATATCCCACATCTTTAGAAAAGATCACACTGGTACGTCGCATGTTATTTAGCAAAGATGAGCATGAACTTGCTGGGAAAACTCTCAAGCGAAAGCTCAGAGGAAAAATAGTTATTATGAAAGTACCGCTTTACATCGCAGCCGGAGCTGGAGCAGTTCATTACATTCATGGTTCAGTGTTCTTTGGGACATGACACAGCCGAGGTAATCAGCGAACCACAGTGGTGGCCCAAGGAAGTCAAGTTTTCTATTCCACTTGTAAGGCCCAAGCGAATCAATGATGTAAGTATTTTTATAGTTCTTTCACTTCTATCAAAGATTATCAAATTGTTCTTTAATTTGCGCAAATGCCAAAGTAACGGTTTCAGGTAATCATAGTTTTATAGTTTTGTAAAATAGAATTAAAATTTTTCAGATTACGCAAAAACTTTAAACCTGCTGTCATTATATCATTCATTTTTGTTAAATTAACTGCTTTTAAAACTTCTATTGGACTTATTTACTATTTAAGCTAACTGCATGAAAGTATCAAAGAGTAAACATCTAAGTGAAGGAATAAAATCTATATCCAATGTCTGCTATGGACAAAGCAACTTTCACCATATAGCTATGCAGACTCAAGCCTGCCATCTTGTGAACATGAGACCCATGCATATTTTATGCCCAGTTAATGCAGCAGTATAGTAGTTTTTAAAATCAGCTTATTTAAGCACTTTTTTTTGCTAATTTTCTATTTTAACTTTGAATTATGTATAAACTATTATATCTTTAAATTATTATATCTTTGAATATAAAATCATGCATTTTCAACATCTAATATCAACACAAAAATAGTTCTATAAATTAAAATAGGTTCATAGATCTAGATCATGTTTGATTATGCAATACATATTTATAAATAGTTATACTTAAATAAATAGATATATTTAAAACGTGGTAAACAATATGAGGGGTATATAATAAGTTTTCATTGCATATTTTCTGTTATGAAATTAAAGTTTATAAAATCTAATGTTATTTATTTTCGTAAAACCTAAACAAGCAGGCTGAAAAAATCGATAATAGATCATAACTGTATAAAACTGATCTACTTGAAATAGTTTCATCAGAATGTTTAAACATTATTTTAGCAAAGTATTAAATTTATCGTATTAAAGAAAATACGAGAAAAAAATGCAATAAATTAATATCAATAATTATAAAGTACAATGCAGCCCTGCATGCATGAATTTATTTAGGAACAGTGTAATATAAGATCTATTCAAATTTGAGAGTCAATTTAATAGGGAGAAACACTGGGACACTGAAAGGTTTCTTTTACCTCGGTCGTGGCAACGCCGCAAGTCCCTCCCCTCTTCTTTGCCGAGGTCGCGCATGCGCCATCTGCTGCGTTATCGTTGACCACCTAGAAACTTGAGTCGTCTTCCGCTCAAAGTATATCAGTATTCGACAAATATGCGTGGAGATAAATAAAATGTTAAAATCGTAGTTTCAGGCGCGTTATGATAGCATTTCGGAAATAAATTAAAACTACCATAAAAGCGCATTAAGAATCTCTTTTACGAGAGCGCAGACCAAACATAACCTCAAAATAGCACTTAAAAACCCTAAAAGCATTTGCACAGAAAAAGGAACAAGGAACAAATGTAAAGAACAAGGAACAAGTACAAGAAATAACATTCGCTACTATATGTATATATATGAAGAACAGGAACAGTAACAGGGAATAAACCGTTTGTTCTTTGTGTCCATTCCTGTTCTTCAGATATATAGACATCGTAACCAGTGTTATTTCTTGAACTTGTTCATTGTACTTTTATCTGTTCCTTGTTCCTTTTCTGTGCAAAGGCCTTAAAAAAAGAGTTTTAGCTTTTTGAAAGCTGCTATAACCTACATATAGTATCTTAGAGCAAAATTATAATAATTCAATATTTTATAGTTTCAATTTGTTTAAAAAAACAACTCATAAAATAAAAATTCTATGTATAACTTGAAATTCAATAAAACTTGGTTCAAAGCCTGTTTATGAGGAAGTAAATATCTACTACGCCTGTTATAGCGCTAGAAAGTAAATTAGGTACGAGGCGACCGCTAGAAACTGACCAGTAGGTGGCGCAAGTGTGATTTAAGACTCTAAAGGATTTCGCACGATAGAAAGAACAAGGTACAAGAAGGAACAGTACGACACACAAAAGAGAACAAGAA
Organism: Gastracanthus pulcherrimus; assembly: GCA_949152435.1. Classification (NCBI taxonomy): domain Eukaryota; kingdom Metazoa; phylum Arthropoda; class Insecta; order Hymenoptera; family Pteromalidae; genus Gastracanthus; species Gastracanthus pulcherrimus. The sequence goes on along the minus strand of OX424573.1, from coordinate 23,340,464 downwards.
GGAATAGGAAGGAACAAATACGACTTGTTTCTTTTAGTTCCCTCTTGTGTGCCGTGTTGTTTCTTCTTGAACTTGTTCCTTTTTACGTGCAAAAGCCCCAACTCATCAGAATATTGGATTCATCGCTTCTGATTGGCTGTAGTCCAATATCTCCATGCTGCCTTTTAGCACAAGTTTGCTCGGTCGCTATCCTAAAAATTTAATTTTAAAATAAAAACATGGCGACGTCAAGAATACAATATTGCTGCCATGGAGAAACACGAGCAGAGGTCACATGATATATTTAAACTCATAAGAACCGTAATTAATCAATTCAAGCAAAAGCATTTTAGCCAATGACAAAAGTTTGTTTTTGAGTTAGTTTTCTAAAAATCTGGAATTTTGAGTTGTCAAAAGTTGTTTTGTAGATGCGATTCAAGAAAGCTAAAGGTCTTTTATTTTAGGTAAATCAATGTGCGTTTCAGTAGATTCTATTTATTTTTTTCTAGATTTTGAAGAGTAGTATAATTTTTAAGGTTTGATTCTTTACTGGCATAAATTTCGTAATATTCAAGCATCGTTTCATACTATTTTAGCATAGTAGTCTACACGGAAAAAAGTTAGATGAAGAGTTTGACTTATTAAGAATGTGAAAGTGCATCAAGCCACAATAGCAAATTATTACCGTTATACTCGACAGATCTTCACCATACCGATACAACGATTCAACACGATACTGGATAATATTAATATAATTACCGATTTTTCACAATAAACGTCTGTTTTGTTCCCTATGCAATGTAACGTTGAGTTAATCATTGAGCATTTGACATAAGGAATTATTGCCAACAATGCGAATGTCTTTACACGTAGAAACCCACCTCTCAGACTCAATTGCAGTTAAAAACATTTCTCATTAAGTTGACAATAATACCTGAATTCTAGGTTCTCAACGGCTAAAGCGACGTAACGTTACATACGGAACGTAACGGAAACATAAGTTCATCGTGAGAAGTAGGATACGGAAAAAATGTGGTGCTGCGCTAGTCCGGACTGACTGGCGTTATAGGGTGGTCGGAACAAACCTTTGTCACATCCATCTCGCGCCGCATTTTCCATTATACGCCTAAAATTTAAGTAGTAACTTCAAAATCGAAATTGATAATGATTTATTATTGTGTAAAGAACACAGGAGAACCCCTTTTTTGTTTATTTATAGCTTCAAAAGTTTTTTATTATGGAATATTATTTATTATAATTGACCAATGAAAAACGGTAATACTGACAGTCAACTTAATTGGCTTTATTGTCAGCCTCACCTCGCGTTGTATTTTTCATTATACGGTGAAATTTTGCATAATCATGTACATTCGAATATTTATACGCCACACAGTCTGGGCTAGCGCAGCACCTCATTTTTTTCTATGCAAGCTTATAGATCGACAGAGTTTGCGCTCTTTGCCAGCTCCTTGCACGCTTAATATGTGTTGTGTTTGATGAGGCACGCGTTTGGGACCGTTTCGGTCCTGCAGCGGGACTCTCTGCTATCTTCGTTGTGTACTGATTTATGCATACTCATGCGAAGTGCTGTCTGAGTATGCACGCCATCTTAGTGCGTGCATTCTCGAAAACATCGCCGAATCTCACTGTGGGGCCGAAACGGTCCCGCGCGCAAGGTACATCAGACGCGGCACATGTTGAGTGTACAGAGATATGACGTATGTACTACAACACAGTGCTATGCTTGAGTATGAGAAATGAGTCTGTGCAGCAAATACTGCAGCGACTCCCGTTGCGGGACCAATACGGTCCCACGCACTAGTATCGTGTAGTCTTACATAGCGTCGTTACTTAGAATTTCGTAATACTTTCAAAGTATTATTTACTGTATTGAATTATTTTACCGTTATATCGTGCGATTGTTATTAAATTGCATGATAATGCGGTGTTGGTACTCTAATATTTTAGTCTGGGTATCCCATTTTTCCTGCGTACAATAAATTCTCATGAAGAGTGTGAAGAGCTAAGATCGTTTAGCGGAAGTTACTTAAGCATATGCAGTTAAAACTGCAGTTTTCATATGACTTCCTGGACATAATTGGAAAAGCAGAAAATTCGTACTGACATAAATTTAATGTTCGATTCATGGATCATTTGATTCGGGCTCTAAATACGGAAAAAATGGAACGAGTAGATTACCATTCAATTTGCAGATTAATTACTTATACGTGCAGCAAGAGAGACTTTGAAGGTATTACGATAGCTCTTCCACGTTAACTATTTATATTTTGGAACAATGACCAAACTTTAGTAAAGGAAATAAAAATGATAGATAGAAATACTAATGGCTTATTTACTAAGCGGTCATCTTTACTATAATCCTTTTCTAATTGATGATATACTCGCACGCGGGGCCGCATCGGTCCCACAACAGTCTTGACAGGATGTACACAGACTCATTCGTAATCATGCGTAGCGCAGTCTAAGAACGTGCGATAGCTCTCTGTACATTCGGTATATGCCATGTTTGATGAACCTCGCACGTGGGACACTCGGTCTCCCAGAAAGACTCGGCGGTAATTTCATGACCGTATATGAACATGGCTGATTGCGTGTGTACTTTGACAGTGCTATTTGCTATGAGCGTTTGCTTGGAGGGGATACACGAAGTGATCCCAGCGCCCATAGTGACGAAAAATGGCAAAAATGTTTGCCCGTAAATGTATTACTATATTATATTGTCGATACAGCATACACGCGCTGTTGAAGAACCAGCCTAATGAATACTGCAGCGATGCTTGCTGTGGGACCGAAACGGTCCCATGCGCGAGGTTAACCCGCCACGTACATGTTAAACACGCAGGCGCGTTAATACCAATATGTAGTGCGTATACTGATATTACCTCATATCGTGATAAGTCGTTTTGGCCTTACAATGAATAACTTCCAGAAATAGACCGTAGAAATAATTTACTATACAGTCGGACCTCGCGCACTGAACGAACTCACGCACCTCAATTGCTTCTTCCCAACGAAGGGCGTTTCTGCAGGACATCCTAACCTAACGTTAACTTATTGGGCAACCAATCAGGGTCGATCTGTATTTCAATGCTCGTGGTTTACTTTAGCATTACAGTGCGCGGGCTATTTTAGTGAGCGAGGTCTGACTGTACTGAGACGTGCTGCATTCTAACATTCTCGAAATGGGAGACTCCATTCAATCCATTTATTCCGTGTATGTTTCACGTCAACTTTGCGAAAATTAATGATAAAAATTGAAAATAAAAATCATTTCTACAATACAGTTGGCTCCCGATAACTCGGCAAACACGGAGTCGTAAGAGGAAAAAATGATGATTTAGAAAGTTTCCCCTCCACACGACAATCGGGTGTGACGCGGTGCATGGCGTGTGGGAAAAAGAGTGGCTGACTTGTCAAGATGGGGGGAGCCTTGCCGAGCCCACGCGACGCTTGGGTGGGAACGGTTATCTGTGTCTGCGTGGCAGGGGAATGGTTCGATCGATGAGTCATCCGATGTTGAGTAATAGAGTAAATGTTTTTAGTGTAAATTCAAATAAGTGCAATATGATTTTATTTCGTAAAAACAATTTAAATAACTTTACGCATTGGATTTTAGGAAAAATGTTGAACCTCTTTCTGTAGTTAGGTGTCTTGGTGTTTTATCTGTCTATTTTGCCAAAACAGCTTTAAGGATGTCGAAAACTGACGATCCGGGAACTGCTGTATTTCCATGATTGTGTATTGTCATTTAGGCTATAATAACTGTAGTTTCCAGCCAGCGCAGCGTAGAGAGTATTATCTTTTCGTATGCTGCAAGGAGAGAACGCTCACCATGTCGGGAAAGCATCGTTTCCGCCATGTTAACTGTGTATAAAGAGCTCCTCAGGGCATGAGAGTGTTGCTGACTTAACCCTTAGCGGCCACACCTCAGCCAGGCCACATAGCGGCCACATGGGGTAACTCATTACCCCACGCTGAAAAACCTAGTTGTACAAGACATATGGGTGTTTTAACACTTGTAACCGATTGTTTCATGTTTGTTGAAGTGTTCTTCAATATTTCTAATGATTTTTATCGGTCAATTTATAGATGGCGTTCTAAAAACTGGTCAAATGTTTTAAATGTTTTAGACCTCCAATTTCACTTTTTCTGAGCCTGGGGTAACTAGTTACCCCGTGTGGCCGCTAAGGGTTAATTTAGTGCCCAGCGCGCATGTGTACGACCTTAACATGGCGGTAATAAAATTCGCTAATGGTTACCAGTTTTGGGTATAAGCTACCAGATTGCTCATGTCTACTCCTTTTGGATGAAAATGTTTGTTGTGGTAGTATGAATCTTTTTCTTGGATATTTTTTAATTTCGTCTATTGTGTTTTGCTGTTGTTATTGCAATTATAGTAAAACTAACCTTATCTAATTTGTGATTGCGAATTCTCGTCAATACCTAAAATTTGCTAATGATTAGCGAATCGCCATAAGGACGTTCACTGGCTAATCGATGTATTATATATTTGCTTTAAATTGTGACAATGTTATTAATAGTATTATGTATTCGCCCGCAAAAACTGTAAGAACCGTGCCGATACCAAAATGGAAATATTCAATGCCAAAGTTACTAGTCTTAACACGTAAGGTATAGGTTAAGCGCGTGTTAAAGAAACATTTTAATTTATAGCCGCAAAAACGAATTATATATTTCCCTGAAAAACTAATATGTTTTAAAGAATTATTACCTATATTACGTAAAACAAGAAAAACTATAGTTAGCGGTGCTCTTTCAAAGATATGGCTATATTTCAAAACTTTTGGGTTGCTTTTAATATTTTAACATTTTAATTTATGAATTAAAGACATTAAATTATAAGTAATGAATGATAAGTAATATTACCGTTTAATGATTATTTAAAATATAAATTAACATTTTAGCCTCATTGTCACCAGTGAAATACCTTAATGACGCTTATATTGTTAGTGTTTTTCGTCTACATTATTCGAGCTATGATACTAGCAGATTAATTTTCTCACTGTATGTCTCTTGGTGGTGCGTTTTTAGGATTATATTTCCGAAGTAGTATTCGTCAATGCACTAAAACGGTAGGGAGAATGACAGTTTTATTATACTGCACAATATCATACGATATTTCTATCAAATAAAATATATTATATATTTTCCTGTCAGTAAAAAATAATTTTCACCATGAATATTTGAGTTAAAGATAGTAACAATCGCAAAAATTGTCATTCTCTCTTTATATTGTTACCGCCACTTTGTCACCAACAATCAGTACGCTACCTGACGGGAGATTTTTGTGGAATATCTTAATAAGTATTCAGTCAAACGACAATCCGGATTCAACGTTACATAAAAAAAACCATGGTGTGAAACAGCCCGTACGGTATTAGAGTGCACGGAGAAAAATGATTCGCTCGCACGGGAAAACGGTAAAGTTTACACAACACATATGCCGGTTTTACGCTAGCAGCGCTACCCATCGCCGTAGCGAGTGTACATAATATGGTTGTCGTAGCTATTTCATAGCTGTTGTAGCTATTGTATGGTTGTCGTAGTTATTATATGGCTGTCGTAGCTATTGTATGACCGTCGTAGCTTTCGTATGGCTGATGTAGCTATTGTATGACTGCCGTAGCTATTGAATAGTTGTCGTAGTTATTGTATGGCTGATATAATATCGATGGGTCCTAAGATTAAAAGACTCATCTTATGTGTTTATGATTAGAAAAGACGTATCTCACGCGTCGCGATTAGAAACATCATATCTTTTCTTACGTTGTTTTATAGTCTCCATTCGATGCTGAAATTTTTTTATAAAATGATTTGAAACCTCATTTTTAATTACGTAAATATGATGATCTTACATCAATAGTATTAAAAAATGACCTCAAAGTTAGTGTAAGAAATAACCTCAAAAAAGTTACGACATTTCTAATCGCAACGCGTAAGATACGTTTTCTTTAATTGTAACGCGCGAGGTACATTTTTTGTAATCGTAGAACATAAAACAAATCTTTTCTCTTAGGACCCATCGATATCATGTAGCTGTGGTAGCTATTGTATGTTTGTCGTGGACAAGCAGTAAAGGTGTGAGAGGCTCAGATATACCAAAGTTTAAACGTAGCAATAGACATTTTAATTCACCCAACCAGAATCTGGCTGTGCGAATGTAACATTTTTTTCAGTGTATGCATTTACTGCTACCGTGGGAACAGATTTCATCTACCACGGGATTGCTCCTCATTCTCATAGCATAACAAAGGGTTCACCGTGGTGGCTTTATTATTTCCGAGTATACGTAGTATTTCATACTACAGCTTGTGATTAAAAATAGTACATAAAGAAAAACGTTCAACATTGTATTTTGTTCTTTATTTCTTTCATTTCTTTTCGACTGTACTACGAGGGCAGTTCAATAAGTCTTTAGAATAAAGTATAAAAACAATTTTTTTTGGGTAAATTTTTTTTTATTTTTCAACATAATCTCCTTGGAGCTCTATACACTTGGTCAATCGCTTTTTAAGTTTTTTTAATCCTTCAGAAAAGTGCGTTTTCGGAAGTTCCTCAAAATAAGCACTTACAGAGGCAATGACGTCTTCGTTGTCCGTAAATCTCTGTCCACCGAGCCATTTTTTCAAGTTTGGAAATAAGAAAAAGTCACTGAGGGCTAAATCTGGTGAATACGGTGGGTGTTCGACCAATTCGAATTTTAGTTCTTCAATTTTAGCCATTGAAACGCAGCATGTGTGAACTCGGACGTTGTCGTGATGAAAGAGAATTTTTTTTCTCGCCAAATGTGGTCGTTTTTTTTTTAATTTCTTCTTTCAGCTGCTCTAATAATGATGCATAATACTCACCAGTAATTGTTTTACCCTTTTCCAAGTAGTCAATAAGTATAATTCCACATGCATCCCAAAAAACTGTAGCCATAACCTTACCAGCTGATTTTACGGTCTTTGCCTTCTTTGGAGCTGGTTCGCCTGTGGAAATCCACTGTTTGGATTGTTCCTTTGTCTCAGGAGTGTAGTGGTGTATCCATGTTTCATCCACAGTCACAAATCGACGAAAAAATTCCTCAGGATTCCGACTTATGCGCGCCAAAAGAGCCTCAGAGGCGACCACTCTATTACGTTTATTCTCAGCTGAGAGCAAACGCGGCACCCATCTTGCCGATAGCTTTTTCATGCCTAATTTTTCATGTAGAATTGAAACAACTGCACCTATAGATATCCTTGTGGCCTCAGCTAACTCACGCACTTTTAATCTTCTATCCTTCAACACCATATCGTGGATTTTATTGATGATTTCGGGAGTAGTTGCTTCTACGGGCCTTCCTGAACGTGGTTCGTCACTTATTGATGTACGACCACGCTTAAATTCATTTACCCAGTTATAAACCGTTGCTAAGGCAGGGGCAGATGTGCCATGAACTGAGTCCAATTAATTTTTTATCTCATATGGAGTTAAACCCTTTAAATGAAAATGTTTAATTACCGCTCTGAACTCGTTTTTTTCCATTTTTCTTAACAAGCAATTTTTTTTTTTCAATTGGTTATAAAAACACGTAAACTCAGAAGATGTGGACTGTGACTGCACCATATATCTAGTCGGGAGTGGTGCTGACTGAAAACAGATGATTTGGAGCGATTCGCGCGCCATCTGTTGGTCATTCTAAAGACTTATTGAACTACCCTCGTATTATGGAATAATTAATACCCTGGTAGAAAATTGACCATCATTTATGGCCTGTTCGCTATCTATTGACCAACTTCTGTGGTCAATTTGTAGCCAACAATTACACCATAAATTGACCATAATATGAGTGAAGATAAATTTATAACCTCAAATACATGTATTCAAATTTAAATTCGCACAAAGTTTTTTGGTTTAATCGAATTCACAATAAAAATTTAGTTTACTAATGCGAGATATATAAGTGCAAGATATATATGCCCATGATGCCTAGTATAGGTATTGTATAAGTACATGCGCACGCACACGCGCACTGCGTCAGGCGCTTAGGTGGTTTGCACGCTAAAAGCATAAGAACATAAGACATAAGAATAACATTGATTAATATATCTTTATACACTAGAATTAAGAGAAATAAGTTTTTATTCCTCTTATTTGCCGTAGTTTTGCCTTGTGAGCAGTTTACCAGATTTTGCTTAAAAAGTTGAGCAGGATAGCTGAGTAAGATTTTCCCAATAGAATCAAGTACATTTTACTTAATCACTAAAGCCATTTTTCAAGTTCAACACAAATAAATAAGCAGTGTTTGTTCCAATTTATGTATATATTTGTTAAATAATATATATTTATTAATGCAGACAATTAAATTAAACCAAAATTTATCGTACATATCTTAAAAGAAATACAAGAGAAAATATTTGTAGGTTAGGTTTGAATATTTTCAGCATGTAGGCTCGGTGTGCCACATGCAAGTATAATTTCGTAATTATTTGTTCTCTTTTAAGTATCTAATTCGTATTCAATTATTTTAGGTTAATTAAATTTTATTTATAACTAATTCTATAAATTATACACCATTTGGCCATAAACCGTCGGCCATAAGCTGGGTTGTTAACCATAATATAGGCCATAAATTGACCATACACCATAAAATTAGGCATTATATGGCGAATAGTTGGTCAACGTTTCTACCAGGGTAGTACACTCGGTGGCGGATTATGTTCATCCCCTTAAAGGGGTCCACCTGTGATTTTTTACCAAAAAGTAAAATTTAAAAAAAATTTAAAGTAAATATTTATCATTTTAGGAACAAAATTCTTTTTTCTTTTTGATACCTCCTAGATGTAAAAATTCGAAGGTTCAAAATTCGATAACCTGTATTTATACAGTGTTAAAATGGAGAGAACTAAGTTTTTCATTAAAAAGAATGATATCTATGAAAAGTATTTACGATTGGACTGGAAGTAATCGTTCATAACGCAAATTTGTAGAAGGTGAACGGATTTATTAAGCAGGGTACATTATAAACGGTGGTAAAGATGGAGTAGCCGAAAACAGTGATAGCTTAAGCTTTACAGCTGTCTGCTTGCAGACCTCTAGTTTAACCTTGACGTGAACAAGTGCTCCCTCTCGAATCGACGTGGAATAGTCCTCGCCCATTATACAAGCGTCACCATGATGCATCAGGAACGTACTTTTGATTTAGCTATTGCAGGTTCCTAACCTACAAAACGACGATTGACTGATCTTTGCAGTAATAAGTAAAATAAATGTAATAACCAGTAGAACTGTTTATCAGTTATACTTACGGAATCGACTGTCAAATAATTCGCCTACACGAACATTATTACCACACACAGAAAAAATACAGAGCCACTGCGCCGCGTCGCACCGCGCATGCGCGTTGAGTAAAGGGAGCGACGCGCGTTACACACCCCAAAGGCCTTTGTACGCTAAAATAATACGGACATAGACGTAAGAATTAGCATTGATATATGAATCAATGTTATTCTTATGTCAATGTCCGTATTCTTTTAGCGTGCAAAGGCCCAAATGCATATTTTGAAACGCGCTATGTGATTGGCTGTTTGGATTTGATAGTTGATACTCACAACTATATGGTTTCGGGCGTTGTTTAGGTTAAAGGGTTAAGGGGAGGTCGGAGCTAACTTTACCATTGTGACCTTTACCCCGAACCGTATTTTTCATTATACGTTTAAAATTGACATACATCAAAATCGAGGGTGATATGATTTGATATTGTGTAAAGAACAGTGGACAACAGCGGTTATGTTTATTAATAGCTTAAAAAGTGTTTTATTATGAAATATTATTATAATCGACCAATAGAAGACGGTCCAAATGACAGTCATTTTACCGTTTCTCAACCTCATCGACGGCTTCACCTGGGTTCAAATTTTTCGTTATACGTCAAGATTTCATAAAAAATCGTACATAGCGACCTTGATAATCACTTATTATTATGTAAAAAATAGTGGACTATGACATTTTTGTACTACAAATGCCTACAAATTTTTATTTTTGTGATGAAAGTTTTGGAGGTTAGGTATAATTTCCACCAATCATAATAGCTCCAGCATCCCCTTAACAGAAAATCCTCACAAAATAAATGTTGAGATATCGACAAGCGGCAACATTGTACGTTGTTCTGGTTCACTTAAAGCCAGTTTAGGCAAAAAATGCAAATACATCAAAGCTGCTCTTTTGTATATCTACAAGTAAGTTTCTAACCTATATGTCATGTTCTGTTCTGCTTGTTCACAATGCGTTCGTTTGGCCTCGGGAAGCGATGAAAACTAAGACTTAAATTATTTTTTGCTCTGCTCTCACAACTCCTCACTGAACAATAATTACTGTTGGAGTTTTTCTTACAAGGTAATCAATGTAAAGTCCGGGCTCCGTCTAGTATCACTGTTCGCCAAGAGAGGTCGGGTCAACAGTGTCAGATCCCAATACGAAATTAAAACCTTAAACGCGTTTTTCTCGAAACTTATTTTTCTAATTTCAAATAATTCTAGGGGCAAACCTGTTCAACGAAACCTCTTTAAAAAAGTGAACAATATTTTTCAACCTTAAATAAACAAATCTTGGACTTTTTTCTTAGGTTATATTGATATTAAATATTTTAATTAACATGTATTTTTTTAATAATTTTATTTTTCAAGGAATGTTTTGTCAATTTTAAGTTAAAATATATTGTTGAATTTTTTGAAAAAATTTAATTAAACAGGTTTCTTCCAGGTATCTTTTTTTTTTAAACCCTTAATTTTAACAAAAAAATATGAATATTCTTTAATGATTTGTGACCAAGTTTTATTGAAAGATGCTCAAAAATGTTGTATGACCTTCTCTAACCATGACAATGAAAGTTACCGAAGCTTTAATGTTATTAGCATAGAAAACTACCACCGTGCTTAGAGGAGTGCTGCTGTTTCCCATCAGAAAACATCGATAATCATGGCCACCGAGGGGGCAATTTCTCATAAGATTTAAATGGAGAACATATTTATAAATTGATTGAAAAAAAAACCTATTAACGTCATCGTATATGCTATATGAAGGTAGTAAAACGGATGGTATCAACAAGTTATTTTTTGACATATTAAACTTGTATTTCAATTACTAAAAATAATTCTGTGTAAATCTTATAGAGAAACTGCCTTTGCGGCGGCCATGTTTATTAGTTCATCCAGAATCCATTAGTGTCGCATTGCAAATTTAAACTCCCAATTCGATGAAATGGAGTTTTTTTTAAATCACTGGATGACCCCCTTAAACGTTTGCATAAAAACAAATTGTGAAATTAAATCGATATTTTATCGGGCCTTGGAGCGTTTGAATAAATCCGTAAACTCACATTTTGTCACTTAAGGGATTAAATTTTGGAAAATTTACCCACTTAGATTAAGGGTAACCCCCCCCCCCTAAAAAAAAGAATTTTGGAAAATTTACTCCCTTAGGTTTTGAATGTTGTCAAATTCCGTTTTTAAACGGTGCTTACAACCCTCAAGCAATATGTCATCCAAATTTCAAGTCACTAGATTCAAAGATTTTGTCTGGGCGTTGATGAGTCAGTCAGTCAGTCAATCAGTCAATCAATCTGTCAGGACATGTCTTTATATATATATTATCAAAGTTTAGTAGCACGCCTTGCATAATGAAATAGTACGTCTATTCAAAATGATCAGTTGTATCAAATTTTTACTAAATATTGTTTAGTTAAAATTTAGTTAATTAAATACTTCTCTTGTAGTAGCTATTTACATCAATGCCCGAAAATTGAGTTTGCAGAAGTGCCCGGTTTATAACAATGCTCGAACCGACAATACCTGAGGTTAAACTATATTCATATCTGGCTTCATGCACATAGTAAGAAATTAACGAAGTTAAAACAAAAAATAATTTAGCTATTTGAATGTGGCTCTACGAAGCGGAGCTGCCACAGTTTGGATCTGGAGTTCGAGAAATATCAACTTTGAGCTAGTGAAGCTCCATTAAGCTCAACCGTACCTACTCTACTCAGTAGAACCGTCCTAGTTCTACTTATTTCAAAGTATCAATGTTTTTGGTACTTTAGCAAAAATCGTCAAAGGTGCCGCGAATAAATAGTTCCGGTTCTGACATATGAAATTATTGTTTAAGTCAGAAACAGCGTGTACAATCATCCGATAAGCAATTAGATCTTATCAAACTAAAGAAGTCATGCCCGATTTCCCGTTCCATTTGACTTTCATAATTAATAATAAAACACTTAAATATGAATGATTTCTGTAATTATTTTAACAAATATTATAATTTGATATTATACAAGCTAATGTAAAATAGGTAGAAAAACAGTTTTGTCACAATATCAGAACAAATCTATAGAAACCGGGATGGTACTTTTACTGCAATGATATCACCTGACTTAAGAAACACGCGAAGTCAACTAAACCAATCGTTTTGTCAATCAAACTGACGTAAAAGCAAAACAAAGTTTCTGAGACTTAAACATGTCTATGTCTATACATTGAAAATCACGTAAGAATAGGCAATTGTTCAAATTGTTCGGACGTGCCTTCAATAACTCAAGCTTGATATTTGGTAATGATGTCTAACAAGTAGGTTGGTAGTATGAAGTCGGTAAATATAAGCGAAAAATTCTCGAAGTTTCTATTACTTTCGACTAAAAATGTGAATCATCGTGAGTTACTGATCATGAATAAGTTGGCAACAATTTATTTAATTTTTAAATTTATTTCTTAAATTATATTTTGTTGAATTTAAATTAATCGAACCTAGAGCTACATCCGTTATAAAAAGAGTATTGATTTTCAACCAGCAAAGAGCCATCGTACTCCGGTAGCGCCTTCAAGATAGCCAATAAAAGCGTATGTTAGCTGTTTTCTTTTTTATACAATTTGGTATAAATCCAAAAAGAACACTTTTCTTTCTAGCGATTTTCATAATTCTCTTTGTCAATTATTTTAATCTGCGTCCTTTATCGTTCGTCGTTCGTCTTTAATGAGTCATCTTTATTATCCAATATTTATCTTTGTGTAGGTGTGCGTATGTGCGTGCGTATGTGTGCGTGTGTGTGCTTGCGTGTGTTTCAGTACGTTTACTCTGATATATCAAGATCCTGGTTTCATGTATATAAAACGTGATCACTATTAATATAACAGATAAACATATATGCCCGCAAAAAGCTTTTCATCGTAAACAACGGTGCTGAGCATGCGCTTCAAATATTAGTTATAATCAAAAGCAACAACTTAGGCACACAATCTGACGGTAAAAATTATTTTCTGTGCAGAGCGTGTCAAAAGTTCAAGAACATTGTGTTACTTCATGTAATTTGCACCTTTAGAAAAATTCCCTGTATAGAATTTGTAGGATTTTGAGCAGAATGTTCACCGGTAACCTTTATTTTAACTCTTGACCTAGGCTTCAAGGTTATTTCAAAGTCAAATGTGATTTTCAAGTAGAATCAACTATTTTTAGCTCGGTAATCGAAAGAGGAACATTTTTGTTAGAATATGCGGTTTTGACCCTGGGTTAAATTGACCCTTCGGGCTATAACTGCATGCATTAACGTGAAATGTTTACCTTTATCGATTTCTGCAGTCAGGCAGTTTTCTTACGAGTGAAGTATGACGTACGACTTGACCTTTGCTTAATCATTACGGACAATTTGACACAGGGTCTGGATCACAACATAACATTTTGCCTATCTATTTCTGTGGTTGGGGAGAGTTTACTTACTGGCAGTTCCTTAAGAGCGACTTAACCTTTTTTATCCTTAAGATCAGTTTGACTTACAATCAAGGTTATGACCAAATCTGTGGCTTTCCGGAATAACCACTTAAGTCCACTTTTGTGTTTTTGAGAAAAACAGGTTTTAATGTTTGCACTGATCTCAGATCTGTAAGATCATAGTTAAAGAGATACAGTGCAATACTATGCTTGTCTAATGAGTCATAATATACCATTCTAGTCATATTGATAAGTAAAGGAATTACATAGTTACGTTTGTAGGAACGAGTAAATACCGTAAATTAAGTGTCCGGGAACATAGACTTAAGTTGTTATGCCAGGAACTGTACTTTTTAATACTTTAACTTATAAAGTGTATCTATATATGCGTAATTTATAGATATACTTAGCAGGTTAAATTAACTCAATACTACTATTTGACTCAATCTTTTGCAGTTGAAAAAGTCCTAATACTCCAGGTTAATGCTAATTAATGCGATCATGCGCGCCATCTATGTAAAATTTTCTTATGGTTTTCTACTGTTCTAAAGTTTTGAAAAGGAACGTTGCACTTGAATTTCAATTATCTGAAAATAGCCAACATACTCTAGAAGATCCAAGAATAAATAAAAAATCACAAGAAATTAGATGACAACCACCAAGAGCTATATACTATGTAGAGCTATTTCCAATTAAAAAATCAGATTTTACTTTGAAAATATAATCGTTAATTAAAATAAATGCATGACTGTTCAAAGCAATAACATGTTTTTCTGTAGCATATTTCAATTGTATGCAATTTTTTATATTAAACTCAAACCGTCCAAAAATTTCAGATTCGTCATACCCCTTGATAGTCTCGCTGTGGGCTGGGTGGTTGGGTGTATGGATGGATGGATATTTAAAATTAACCGAGGGAGCGTTAGCGACCAAAGTATTGTTGCTAGTATGTTATGAATTCCTAGATGGGTGCGTACTTTTATAGACGTTAAATGAATCATATATTGTGATAAAACCTTGTTATTTTCATGAATATTCTTCGTATGTTTTTTTCTTCTCTAAGCCATTTTCTGTATAAGAAATATAATCCGTTAATTCTTTATTGACAATGCCTCAATCTCAGATCCTAACGATAGTAACGTTTTTCAAATGATTTAACTGTGGTCGGTACTTTTTAATGTTTGTTATCGCTGGTAAAAATAAAAAAGAATCTACTAAAATATAGGAAAAATGTACGTAATTGTATAAAAGTGTATGAAATTGTATACGTTTGTTGCAATTGCAGTAAAACCCCAGACACTATTAAAGTTCGGGACCAAACTTTCCAAACACAGTAGATATCTAACCTAGTTTCAGCAGCCAATCAGATTATAGTATCAGTCTCATAGTCAATATGGGTTTACTAAGGGGCCTCAACGAAATAGTACATTATGCATCAAGGGAGTAAAGTGGGCAATGTACGCACTGTGTGACGTTGCCGACCGAGCGAAGCGAGGTCGGCATTTCACACAGTGCATGCTTGCCTACTGTACTCCAGAGGTGCGTATACTACTTTTCACCACACCCCCGTAAAGAAATGACTGTACGCATCTCAGCAGGCCGTACAGTACCCCATGCTCTGCCTAGAAGTAAAGTGACTTGTGTACGCGCGACGCGCTGTTTTACCGCTCGAGACGCAGTCGAGAGCGGAAAAAGGCGCATCGCGCATGCGCAAGTCACTTTATTCCCTAGGCAGTCCATGCGGTACTGTACGGCCTGCTGAGAGGGCGTACAGTCAGCACTTTACGCGCAGTGTGGTGAAAATGTAATTAAATGGAAATACCTATTACATCTATGCATTTATGGTAGAATCAAGTTGAACTCTTTAGGTCCCAAGTGTGCCTGCAGGCACACCCGGTTTGGACTACTATAAAAAATTGTTATTTAATGAGAAAAATATCTGAGGTCACACAGTCACTTCTAGGGGATCATCACGAAGAAACCAGTGTATATTGAAGTCCAAAAAAGGTCATTTGTTTAAAATGATAACGCAAATAGTGATGCCATAACAAAAAAGCAATAGGTATGGCAGATAGCAATGCGTATGGCGTAATAGATTTTTTCTTAAAAATATGAAGAAAAATTTTATTTTCAAACCTTTTGATAGACAGTTATGTAGTAACACTCATACTAACTAATTGCTATGCTAGTTGTTAAAATCTAATTAATTTAAGAGTATAAACAGGACGTAGTAGTTTTTTATATTCATCTCGATAAATCATACTAAGAGTATTTTCTTATTTTAAAAACCATTCGTAAACTTTTTTTAGACCATGTTTGAGCTAATAAACCGCTCCTCATATTTTTTTTCAATTGAAGAAAGACCTTGAGACTTAAGGGGAGGTCGTAGCCAACGCTGATTGGTAGAGAGTCAACCTAACCTCCAAAATTTATACCATAAAAATAAAAATTTGTGGGAATTTATAGTGCAAAGACGCGGTTGTCCCCTCTTCTTGCCATAATAATAAATGTTAATAAAAATTAAAATCTATATATTTAGGCAAAGTTTTATAGAATAACGAAAAATACGGCCGAGGTGAGGGCTAGAAAACGGTAAGATGACCGTCATTTTTACCGTTTTTCATTGGTCAATTATAACAATATTTCACGATAAAAAACTTTTTAAGCTATTTATAAGCAAAAAAGCGGTCGTCCGAAATTCTTTAAATGATAATAAATCGTTATCATCGTCGACTTTAGTGTTAACACGTAAATTTTAAACGTATAACGGAAACGATAATGCGAGGTTAAGGTCACGATGGTAAAGTTCGCTCTGGCCTCTCCTTAAAGGATTGATAATCTTACACATGCTTTTTCATAATCTATCTTTTTCTATTATACTCGAGCCCCCCCCCCCCGCTGTAGAAAGGATAAGACAGAACAGTACCGGAAAGGCACCTATTAACAATGTTTAGGAGTTCACAGTGTTTAAATTGACAGTGTCTGAGGGTTTACTGTAAAACAAAAATGAAGATGTTTTCATATACTTTCAAGCATTTTCGTATATTTCGTAAATCTTGAGCTGTGGTTGGATGAAAGCCGCCATATTGAAAATCTAAGTTTATCAGAGTTAGACTTCTAGCCCTTAACAAATCTACCTATTAAAAAATTCTATGTTTAAAAAATAGCGTGAAAGTTTAATTTGATACTCCAAACCAGTTGCGGGTTCGTTACTAACTAGTTTTAGGCCGCCTTCAAAGCAGTGATTGTCAATCTTTGAAGTTTCCTTGTAAACTCTTGATGGTTACATTTGTATCAAACAGCATACGATAAGTTTCTTTATGTTTACAGCTAGTATACCAAAAATTGCTGATTTGTTTGTTCAACTCGAATAACGTGATTAGCTGAATAACCCGAATAACATCAAGAGAATAACTATTTATAATCCACCAGCGACGATACTTGAGCAACAGGACGATAAAAATAACACCCGGTAACAAAATTTCGTTGAAAATCGATGTTTGCTCGGTTGACTTCGCACTCTCTCTCTCTCTTTCTCTCTCTTCCTGGTAGGTACGTTGAGAACCCCTGTTAAAGCTGTGAAGGACCAATCCCGTGAACGGGGCAGAACGGGGCTCAGCTCACGTGCTGCTCTTCTGGCCACGATGGCTCAACGTTCCCCCCGCGTGTAAATTCCAACGGAAAGCACACGGTGAGCTGTTGCGAAGCAGTGGCAACGTGGCGCGGTGATGGTGGTGGTCGTCGTGCGACGTGCGTGCGAGCCATCCAAAGAGAGAGAGAGAGAGAGAGAGAGAGAGCGAGCGAGAGAGAGAGCGATAGAGAGAGAGAGAGGGAGAGTTAGAGGACAGAGACCGAGAGAAGCCAGACAGATAAATGTTTGTCAGAGATATTCGCGCTGGCTGCTCT
This sequence comes from Gastracanthus pulcherrimus, assembly GCA_949152435.1. Lineage (NCBI taxonomy): Eukaryota > Metazoa > Arthropoda > Insecta > Hymenoptera > Pteromalidae > Gastracanthus > Gastracanthus pulcherrimus. The sequence continues at coordinate 23,322,818 of OX424573.1, read as the reverse complement.
CTGCCGCAGCGGGCGAAATACGAAAATGGACGAAGGACGACGATGTCGGTGAGAATTTCCGTCGACGTGGGGTATGTTCTTCGGAGAACTTACCCACACGATGTTGCGTCTTTTTCTTCAGTTGGCCGCGCAGTCTGCGTATGTACAAATATATAGGACGCTTTCGATTTTCCGTTCACTCGGTCGGTGCATCTTTGTGGATTCGCGTGAACTTAGTTTCTGCTTATACGGGCATTCAAAAGTGTACCATGTTCTTCGCTGTAAGAGAGTTAGCGATCAGCATTGTATGAACGGTTTAGTTTATCTTCCGGAGTAATGAAAAACTCGATGTATAGCTTTTTTTCTTTTTTTCTTCTTTATTCCTTAATTATGAAGTAGAAGTTGATACAATGCTTTTGGTTTCTTAGTTCTTATAATTTAGTAAAAGAAATATTTGTTAAAACGGTTTTTGGAGCCAATATATTAATTAACCTCCTGATTGTATCTGTCCAATATATTGGACACCGACATAATTAGTGTTTAAATAATACATGCTTATTTTATTGATTGTAATCACATCAATCATTTGCATGTTGTCTAATTAACGAAAAACAACGTAAACATGGCTAAGATTAAAATGCAATCTTCGTGTGAGCATATTCTTTCCAGCTGATTTTTGTGAAAACAATAATTCTTACATGATTTTATGTAATTTGTATTTATATGAGTTTAGTTTTATATTTTACAAAGTAAAAAATATTTCTTTCATATCTTAGCATCATTTTTAACACATTGTTACACTTACAGTTACAGTTTGTGTGATTAAAAAATTTACAAGTATGCTTTATAAAATGTCCAAAATATTGGACAAATGCAGTGGACGGCCTCAATGCAAAATGTGATTAGTATTTCACGATGTGACGATCTGAGAAGTTTTATAAGAAAATAACATACTAATGTTTTATTATGCTTCAAAGAATCATTAAATAATTCTTTTTTGCTAGTATAAAATGGGTTCAAGTATTATTATGCATTGGTTATGATGGACTTTAAGAATGCTTTGCAGTAAAATAAGCCTTTGTGTACATCCTAACAGGAATTGCTTTTAAGATTATCATGTTAGAAAATCAAAATTAATGTTTTCTGAAAGAATTAGTACCTTTTTTATAATAAAAACACTAACTGGAGATCGTTCACTGCATTTGTCCAATGTATTGGACATTAAGGTTTTGTTATTTAATCATACCAAAACTTCCTGCAACTTAATATTTCCTCATTTGGTAACAAGTTTTGATAAAAACGCCCAAAAAAATATTTTTTCCAACACTGGAACATAATGATAAAGTTAGCAGGTTAAAAATTTTTTTTTAAGATAGAGGTAGTATAATTTATTTAGTACAAATTAACGTATTTAAAAGAGTGAGAAAATGGTTTTGTAAAATTTTTTTTTGGTGGTATGATTTGTGTGATAAAGAAATTCACCCAATTTGCTAAACTGATCGAATTTTGTCAACAGAACTAGATTCACAAGAGTTATTATAGCTGGCGAAAGTTTCTTCATGACCTTGTAATTCGTGACATAACTACAAACATGTCACTACTGATAGATGATATCATGAATGTTTTCAAAAAGTTATTTCTTTTTTCATTTTTTATGTATTTTAAAAATTGAAAACATTTACAAAAGAATTATGTTATAATGAATGAGAATATGATAATAAAAATATAATCAGGAAAGAATCCAATTATCCATCTACTCTCATACGAATTTGTGGATCATCTATCGTTGATTTCTTATTTTGCACGATAATGTTATTAAAAGAAATGTTAACTTGGAAAAAATATACAAAATTTGTGGTAGTTGTTATCATTTATATTATCTACTATATATAGTAAACGCTTTGATGCTTGAAAAATATAGACCAAGCAGCAGTAGCTCTCCGTTGGTTAATAAGTATCGGAGATATTGAAGGTTATGTATTTAAAAAAAGTCTTCTAAAATTATAATTCTGAAACGGTTGGAGAAATTCAGCAGAAAATTGGTGAGGTGTTATTGCAAAGTTTTGGAGTAATCCGATTGTCGGAAGCACTATAGCATAAACTGATCAGATTTTCATTTAATACGTGTATTAACTAAAATTTTACCTTGAAGTTCTACTAAAATACCTTTAAACCTCATTTCTTTTTTAGAAAATAATAATTATAAACCTTCATTTAATATATATTTTATAACAAAAACATTGAATATAGAAACTTGCTCGAGAAATATCTCCCAGCTTTGCCCCATTTTAAGGTATATAGTTAAAGACGTTCACCGGTTGACAGTAAAGTTAGAAATTTAATTTTCGAAAGAAACATTATTAAATGGCAATATTTATAATTAAAACCCTTGAGTTTATAATATAAAGTATTAATATATTAGTAAAGAATATAAAATTTATGAAAAAGAATTAGAAACCGAAGTACGTCATTAACTTTTGCATATGCTGTACCACGATATATATACTAATAAGATTGGAGCACAACTTTAGATAGCTACATCTTTAAAAAAAGTACCTACTATAGTTTTTCAAAACGATGTAAAGAAAACCTGGTTTACAATAAATAAAAATGTCCACTTTGTGAGAGCTCAAGATGGGGCTCCCATATTAAAAACTGAAACTTTGAAGCTAAATTTCTCGATTTTGGATACCGCAAGGGGGGTCGAATTTTCAACCACCTATAAAACACACCTAAATTAATATATGATAAAAGTTTCAAGAGATTTTAAAGAAATTCAATTATCCGGTGAACGTCCTTAAGGTTGTGTCTTACAAGAAGTTGTTTTTATGATGACTTACATATACCTCATGCAGAAGTCTTGTCTACGCTTTTTATAGCTCCTGTTATTTGAAATTACATTGAAAGAGGAGATAGCGTTGAAGTAGAATACTATGTATAGGGTTGAGTCGCACAGTATCAACATTGTTTAGTTCTGGGGTACTACCGCTCGGTGGTCGCGTCTTACCAAGTGAATGTGGTGTATATTGTAGTTTTATTATAATATAATTTGCATCCCGTATTTTAAATTTACGGCTACCAAAATTATCGCGCAAATAGCTGATTTGCCAATTTTCTGTTAGTCAATAATTATTTTCAGAAGGTTAAAATCGCCACTTTTGTATTTTAGTAGATAAATAATTTTCCCCGTTCAATTTGACCTCCACCAATTATTTTCTACAGAGATGGCCATTCAAAGAATAAATCCTATTTTTGGAAAATCAATGTTCGTGGCTCTAATCAAAAGTTATACATAGTTAAATTGGCTATAGGTTATCATACTGGACGCCACTTTTTAAAAATCTGGAAATCGTCACGTGCATTTTTATAGATAAATAATTTGGCCTAATTAGGTTTGACCTCAGCCAATTTTTTTTTGAAAAGATTTCATTTATGGTAAATCTATTTTCGTTACTCTAATAAAAAGTTACAGCCAAAATAGCTATGTGTGTTCATACTGTACGACCTTCCCATATATAAATTTAAATATTGAAATATTCATTAAAATTTGAAGAAGTTAAATGACAATGTATTGGTACGGTTTTTAATTTATTTATTATGAAAAAAAATATATATAAATGAAATAAAATATCATGTGTCAAAATAAATTGCCAAAGAAGTTTTTTAAATTGTATACTCTTGTTTAAATTGATTAAGCTATATATTGCGTACATAAATTTTACTTACAATAAATTATTCTGCGTTATTTATACGGTTATTTTTTTTTTGGTATCGCGAACTCGTACACAAACTCAATAAAGGTCACTTTCAATTGATACGACTCGATGCGGGACTTTAGCAATCGATGGTCTATCTTTACATTGCAAAAATTGAAAATGAAGTTTTTATAGAAGCAATACCTGCGGAACCGTATTATTTTCTGGGCTCGTCTGTAGACCCTTCAACCAAGGGGAACATTATCTGAAGCAGCCGTCAGGGTCCCAGGGATCTTAAAAAATCAATGTATCCCGAAATCTTCAGCATGGGTTCTCATGATGAAAAGTCTTCTATATAGTCTTCGCGTTTCAGCTGGCATTATTTCCTCGATCGACTATACGTATCTCTAAGCGAAATTAATTTTATATATGAGAATGCATTAGGCTAGTCTACGTCGCCTTGGCAGAAGAATGTCCGCAGAAACTGATCTAAAAAGAAGTTTATTCACCATTCTGGATGCCGATAAATACTTTATGAAACTGCTGAAAAAGTCGACCACTAGGTACTAGTCTGAAAATGTAGAAAGAGTATGAACTATATAAAAACTATTATTAAATATTGTCTAATAAATTTTAACATAATATAAGTCTAATATAAGGCTACACTTTTTTACACGTTCAAGAGGAATTGAAAAGAAAATTAAAATATTTACTTGGTGCTTCGAAAGCTTCAGAATTTTACGTATAAGACCGATGGCGAGAGTATAAATGTGTGTTTAACGTGTGATCGTATAGTTAATACATACGTGCCGCGCTATGCGCTGATCGGCCGAGCGGGAGTGCCTGCTTGTTCACGTAACTACATCGATTTTTCTGCTGTGTTAGTGAGGAAAGGCTTGGCATACGAAAGGGTTAACCCAATAACCCATAACAACCCATGGCTAACCTAGCCGCACTGTCGCAAAGCTAACTACGGGGTATATTGCACATTAGCTTGAAAAAACATATATGGAAAAAGCTTTGTTGAAATAATTTGTTTATAAGGAACTTGTTTAAACAATTGTTTAAAAAAATGATTTCTATAAAAAACTAATAACACTATTCGATTCTACGGTAAAGCTTACTATGAAAACATGTGTCACATGTGCATAAATGTTAATTATTTTGTTACAAAATAATTATAAACAATTAGATCTAACCTGTACTCACTAGAGCCAAAGGCTAAACTAGTAGCGCAAAAAACTTATTTTAACAAATAATTCTTTTCATTAATATTCTTTCATGCCAGTGTACAGCTGTAGCGGGTACACACTAGATATAATTGTTTATACTTATTTTATAACAAAATAATTAACAATTTGGCACATGTAATACATGTTTTCATAGTAATTTTTCTAAACAATTATTTTAAATTATTTCTAAACAATTATTTAAACAAATTCTTTATAAACAAATTATTTTAACAATGTATTCTTACCATTGATGTTATTTCATGCTAATGTGCAACATCCCATAGTTAGTTTTGCGATAGCGTGGCTAGGTTAGCCATGGGTTTCATACTTCAACCGCGGTCTGAAGAGCGGAATTAACTATTGGAAATAGAACATGGTATCTAAGTATGCAGACTGACATAAAAAATTATTCGTAGCGACTTGTTTAGGCAATTATTGTTTAAACAAATAATTAAACAATTATTTTTACGAAAAACTAAAGGATGTGATCGTTTCTACTGTAAAAATGATTAAAGAAACAACTACTACCTTTGTCAAATCATGTTTCAATTTGTTGTAAAAAGCCTAAAACAATTATTTAAATTCTGCGGTTACCAATTGTTAATAAGACTTTTACAACAATTTAGAAGGTGATTTGATAAAAGTAATAGTTGTTTCTTCAGTAATTTTTTCCCAAGAATCCATGAATGCCATTCGATTTTCGTAAAAACCAATTTTCTATAATTTGTTTATATAATTATTGTTTAAACAAATTGCAAAAATAATTTTTTAAGTCAATTTACATACTTTGTTGCGATGTTTACCCCTACAGATTGTAGTTTGAGCATGTGAACCAATGGCTGAATTTAAAGTGGAGCTATACCTAAAAAGTCAAATTCTACCAACTTCCAAACCAACACTCTGAATTCTAAGTATGTTAAATATAAGTATATCAGAACGTTATATGTGCATTTTAAACTTATTTTGATCAATATAATTTAATTTTATTAACAGGTAACTATTTCATATTGTAAAAAATAAGATGAAATAGACGTTTACCATTATGTTCCATGTGCTATCCAATTTTGTCAAAGGCTTTTCTATCACATTTTTTTATATTTTTGATATAAAAATAAAAATATTGTAGTTTACATTAATTTTTTTTAATTTTGATATCAAGCAAAAAAAAACATTTCAAAATAACGTAAAAATATACTGCTTTTGAACGGTTTTTAACTGTTTATACTGATTTAACTAGGCTTTTATTTATCAGACATGAATTTAATGAAAAAAGTAAACTGTACAAAAGTTTTCAAACATGATAGTAATAGGCATTACCGAACTATCTTATCAACAAAATTAAACCTCATGCGCATGAAGCATCATGAATATGTATGTTGAGAAAAATGCATTTAAAGTTTTAATTTCTTATGCTACACTCTAAACCGAAAAGGACAGAGATCGACACAAAAAAGTACAAATTACGAAATTTTCAAAGTACGAATTAAGGATTTTCTACTTTTAAGAGTACAATATAAGTATTTTATACTTTTGAAAAGTGGATGTTTGATCAACATAACTTCTGTATTTAAGGACTTAAGGTGGTTCGAACGCGAATTAAAGTACTTTAGAATCAAATAAAACTTACACAGAATATTTATGAATATGGAATGTATTCCTTCGAAAAATTTTAGACCAGTTTGCCGAATAACTTTTAAGAAAAAATTACTTGAAAATCGTCTATTTTACACACGTCTTATGAGAGTCGACGCGACTCTGAGTATTAATGTTAAGATATTTCTTCACAAATACTTCTGATCAAACTAAAAGACCAATATATAAAAGTACGAAATCCGTACTTTCTAATGACTCAATAAAAAATATGGGGAACAGAACTTTACACAAAAATATTTTTTTAACAAGTACGAAAACGATGAAATTCTAACCTTAAAGCGTGAATAAGCATCATTAAAATATAATTTTTGAGACGAAAAAAAACATATTAATTTGTATTATAGCAATCTTAAGGGCTACAGGCAGTACTGCAAACATATTTATAAAAATAATAATAATCTTTTGACTTATTATTAAATAGAAAAAAACAATTTTCGTAAAAATAGAGAAAATTGTTTTACTATATAAAGAAATGGTTTTTAAGCTCACTGTAATAATTTTAAATAATTTAGGAAGATTTTTGTAAAGATATGGTACTATAAAAAAGAAAAAAATATTTTTTTGCGGAAAACAAAAAGAAATTAAAAAAAAAAACCTGACAATTTTTTACAATATAATCAATTGTTATTTATAGTCGCTGTAAAAATTTCAAGCAATGTAAGCATTTTTTTGAAAAGATATGATAGTTAATAGAAAATTTATATATTTATATAAACCGAATAAAAAAAATTTCAAAGAAGTTTTACTTGTCAACGTGCTTCCTAAATGACTTAAAATTTTAGCAGTGTCTAGTTACCATTTTTGTTAACATGTACAATTTTTTCGCCCATTTCCTTCATTTTTAGTTTGGCGCTTGAATCTCTTTAAGATGTGTAAATTTCTGTATATCGGTGCAATTATAATTATGCAATTATTCTGCACATCAATTTATATTCTATACGGTTGAAAACAGGTTTTAAAATATTTAAAACTCGCCTTTCCACAATAGATTTTTATATAATAGGTATTCATACTTCTTTAAAGAATATTTTTAAACCTGTTTTTAATCTTCTAGAATATAATTGCATCGATTTACAGAAATTTACTCTTCTTAAATAGAGAGGTTATGTTGATCAAAAATCCACTTTTAAAAGTACATCATTCTTAATTCGTAAGTATGTAAATATTTTTTGTACCAAGGGCGTAAAGTAGAAATCAAGTTCTACACCCGAAGCGTGAACATCGTTTTTCGTAATAATAGGCGCAAAATACGCAACCCAAGATTTCTCACTTTTATATCGTTGTTACTAAAAAATTATAAACGAGAAATTATTAACTCAAAAAACAATCAGCAATCATCTTTACTCAATTTTTTAGTTACTTTAGTCGTCAAGTGTACATTGAGTTAGTCTGTTCTTCGAGCATATTCTGAGCAGTATTCCCTTAATTAGCGTATGAGTGTTATGCAACATTAAAAGTTAAAGCAAGACTATTGGGAGCTTAAATATGCTATGCGCCACTAGCGGTCATAACACGAACTACTTAATATAGACGAGCTAAAATCCGTCATACTGCCGTGCAAATGAAAAAAGTGGGTATATGCATTTTTTATGAAAAATGAGTTTTTTTTATACCGTTGGATTCGTCATAAGAAAACGCATTCATCTATACTAATAGTAATTTACCAATTGTAATTATTGTAATGAGATAATTAGGTCTTAATTATCCTATCTACAGAGATTTTAGAGAATTGCAAACGAAGAAAATGGATTTTCTGTACTTCTCCTCGATTTCACCCGGGAATATAAACCTAAAAGCGTTTCTACTGTAGATGCAGGAGTTTTCGGGGTCGCTGATTACGAATAAGCAGTCAGAATATTAAAAAACAAAATAGCGGATCAATAACTACAGTGTTTTCTCAATTTTATGCATATTCGATAAAAATTGATAAAATTGGGTATACAGGGGTTTTCATGGTCGCTGATTACGAATCAAAAGTAAGAATTTCAAAAAACATAATGGCGGAGCTAATAAATATACTGTTTACTCAATTTTATGCGTATTTCGATAAATATTAGTAAAATGTGGTATATAGGGGGTATATTGAAATTCTGAGTATAATATTGAGTAAACACTATAGTTACTGACTCTGCCATTTTGTTTTTTGAAATTCTGAAAATTGAATCGCAATCAGCGACCCAGAAACCTCTATATACCAAACTTTATGAAAATACACATAATATTGAATAAACAGTGAGTAACTGACTCAGCCATTTTGTTTGTTGAAATTTTGACCTTTGAATCGTAATCAGCGACCCCGAAAACTCCTATATACCAATTTTTACCAAAATACGTATAAAATTTAGTAAACAGCATAGTTACTGGCTCCGCCATTTTGTTTTTTACAATTCTGAACTTTCAGTCGCAATCCGCGACCCTTAAACCCCGATATACCAAATTGTACCAATTTTTATCAAAATATGCATAATATTGAGTAAAAACTGTAATTACTGACTCCGCCATTTGGTTTTTTGAAATTCTGAACTTTGAATCGTAATCAGCGACCCCGAAAACCCCGGATATACCAAACCTTATCGAAATATGTATAATATTGAGTAAACACTGAGTTACTGAATCCGCCATTTTGTTTCTTGAAATACTGACCTTTGAATCGTAATCAGCGACCGTAAAAACTCCTATATACCAAGTTTTACCAACTTTTATCGAAATATGCATAAAATTGAGTAAACGCTATAGTTACTGGCTCCGCCATTTTGTTTTTTGAAATTCTGAACTTTAAATCGCAATCAGCGGCTTAGAAACCCCTATATCTCAACTTTTACCAATTTTGATCGAAATATGCATAAAAGTGAGTAAACACTATAGTTGCTGGCTCCGCCATTTTGTTTTTTAAAATTCTGAACTTTGAATAGTAATCAGTGACCCTAACAAGCCCTGTATACCAAATATTATCAATTTTTATAGAAACATGCATAAAATTAAGTAATAGTATATTATGACACTGTTGTGGGAGATGGTTTTCTACCTTGCTCGAGGGTTTTCGCACGAGCGAAGCGAGTGAGAAAATCGAGCAAGGTAGAAAAACACCTCCCACAACAGTCTCATACGATATTTTATAGCACAACAACCTCAAAATCGACAATAAAGTTGGCATTTTGAGGTTAGTGTGCTATAAACACTATAGTATCTGACTCTACCATTTTTTTTTGACTTTCTGACTGACAACAGCATAGTTATTGGCTTCGCCTATTATTTTAATTCTAATATTACCAATTATTATCGAAATATGCATAAAATTGAATATAACTATAGTTACTGGCTCCGCCATTTTGTTTTTTTAAATTCTCATCTTGAATCGTAATCAGCGACCCCGAAAACTCCTATATACCACTTATTACCAGTTTCTATCGATTTTTTAATCCAAGTAAGTAAGCGTTTGATGATTTTGGTATGATATACTACATAATTTTGTTATTAAAAATACATCGTTAAATCACAATCGTATTATAATTTTAAGAAAGAATTATATGCGATACCGTAATACTAAATTTTGGTTAAAATCCTTTTTTGAAGGTGTAGATACCCACGTTCTTTGTTTGTAAAGCGGCTGAGTCTCGGAGACTTCTTTTGGTTAAAAAGCGTATCTGAATAGATAGGCTTTTTCATCTTTCTTCTCGGTGATTTTAGAACCAATTTTAACCGTATCTGCAGTTTCTCATATAAACACTTGAAAACATTCATTTATTTTGCCGTATTGCATAGAGCAGGTGCGTTTTAGTAAAAAGTGATGAACAGTTTTCGAAATTATCGCGCACGTTAAATGGAACTGAAGTAAACACGTTTTATCGATTTTCTCAGTTTCAACCCGAATGCAGATACCCACTTTCTTCATTTGCACGGCAGCATAGTATTGTTTACTTGATTTATTATTTAATTAATGAGCGTGCCAGGGTAGTGTCATTTTACTGTGTTAGCATATTGATATACCACTTCTGTATGGATGCCCTTTTACCCATCCCAGTTTCTTGCCAATAAACCACTATTCCTGCACTTGCCCGTAATATTGCCCTGTTAGTCTTCGGGGCAGACTTGGATTTCGTGGCCAATTGAATTCTCCAACTAGAAGTAATTTCTCTTAATATATTTTGGTCTTCTAAATCCGAATAACGAGGGTAGAATGCTTAAAAATAGTCCAGTTAATTGTTAATTGACAATTTCTATAATAATTGCAAAATATATTTTATTCGTTTTGGAAAAAATTTACTAGATTCTTTGGGTAATTTTAAGAAGAAAAGATTGTTACAAGTTTTTCTCTAGGACCCATGGATTTCAAGTAAAAAAGATGGGTCTTAGACAATGAATGCCAGGTGTTTTGCAATGATCTATAAAATTTAACAATCTTAAATTGTTATAGTTTCGAGTCAAAATCAATTTAGTTTCATTGCTAAACAATGAATGAACAATGAATGATTTAATGAAGTTTTAAAATGGAATAATGATTACCAGATGTTCTATTGAAAATTGTTCGTAAGAACTTGCGTAAGTTGTTATTATGTCCGATGTAGAGAATACTATATAAAATACAAATATTATATTCAGATATATTCTTGCATAAGTCTTCACATAAGTTCTTACATAAGTTCTTGCGTAGGTTCTTACATGAAACCTAGTGAAAATTAAAATGGTAATGAAACTATTTTATTTCGGATATCTTTACATTTTTTTACATTTTTATACCTATTTTTATGTTCTATTATGTTTTCGTACGTTTTATTATGTACGTTTCATTCGTGAAGAAAATTTCGTGAAGAAAAATATAGCTTGAATTTTTCATCCATAGTTGGCGAAGCATATACAAACTAATTAACATGTACAAATATTTCGATGGAATATTCGACACTGTGGAGGTTTACCTTGGGTGCTTTTAGTCAGCGAAATTTTCAGTGTGAAAATGTAATATAATCTAAGAAAGCGTAAGAAAACCTAAGAAAATCTAAAATAACGTAGCAAAATATATGAAAACATAATAAGGCGTACAAAACGTTCAAAACTTAGTAGTTTATTACGTTTTTTACATTGTTATACGTTTCTTTATGATTTCTTATAATTTTTTACGGTCCTTACGTTTTTAACGTTTCATTACATTTTATGATTTCCAAAGGGGAAGTACAAATAATTTAAATTTAATTGTTTTGTTGTAAGTTGTGTAAGTTCTTACGTAAATACTTTCATACAATTTTTAAATCAATTAAATTGCTTAAAAATTACTTTGTATCAAGTGTCAAAATACGTTGTACTATTTGGATGATATTACGCATTCTGCTATTCGTGATACAAAAATGTCATTGATAATTTAAAAAAGAATTATTACGAAAGTATATGCGTAAAAATTTACGCACAACTTATGTAAGAACTTAATAGAAATTAAATTAATTTTTTTGATTTTATGTAATCTCTTATGTTTGAACGCGCATACAGATTTATATACCAATTTACGTAAGAATGTACGTACGAATTCTCGTATGAAGTTACGTTAATACTTACCTTGGAGTAAGTAATTGCGTAAGTTCTTATGTAAGTTGTTGCGTAAGTTCTTATGTAAGTTGTCCGTAAGTTTCTTTGTAAATTTTTACGTAAAGTTATTATGTAGGTTATTGCGCAAATTCTTATGTAAGATATTGCGTAAGTTATTATGTAAAAGTTTACATCAGATCTTATATAAGTTCTTGCGTAAGGTACATATGCAAGTTCTTGCGTGAAGTATTTATGCAAGTTCTTGCGTACGCTTTTATGCAAGTTCTTTCGTGTGCTCTTGTCTAAGTTATTTCGTAAGTTTTCACGTAATATGGTTTTGTAACTTCGTAAGTTCGTTATTGCGCAATTTAGACACGTTATTACACAACTTGTGTAAGTTATTGCGCAACGTATGTAAGTTATTGAGCAAGTTGTGTAAATTATCTCGCAACTTGTGTAAGTTATTGCGCAACGTATGTAAGTTATTGAGCAAGCTGTGTAAATTATCGCGCAACTTGTGTAAGTTATTGCGAAACTTGTGTGTTGTACCGTAACTTGTGCAAGATATTGCGCAACTTGTGTAAGATATTGCTCAACTTATGTAAATTCTTACGCAACTTCTTATGTAAGTTATTGCAAAACTTGTGTAAGTTATTGCGCAACTTGTGTACGCTCTTGCGCAACTTATGTGACTTATTGCGTAGCTTCTTATGTGAGTTATTGCGTAACTTGTTACGTAAGTTATTGTGTAACTTGTTATGTAAGTTTTGTATATAAGTTATTGCACAACTGTTGCAGAAATACAACAAATATGTTTCAACCTTCTAATTTTTACTAAGATGTTCATCTGCATGACCGTTAGACTGTTACTATTTGAAAATGTGATCATGTATGAGCGATTACCACTATAACCAAAGTATAACCTTAATCACTCTTATAAACTTAAAGAATCCGTGGGCTTCATCATAGATTTCAAGAACGTTAGAATCTTACATTCATTGCCAATGTGAATAAAACATCTTGGTATGCTTTTTCAAGCATTACAAAACCATCCCAGAATCCCGTAAAACCTTCTTTATTCTCAAGAGAGCTACTCCCCATCCACTCCAAAGTTACCTTCTACTCTATTAAGGCAGAAATTTGCCCTCCTAATTCTCCAGAAAGCTATCGATCGTCCGAAAAACAACCTACGGTTTCGTTGTCCTCGGCGCTCTGAGAGATGGGCAATTCAGGCCGTACCCTCGTACAATCTCGCTTAACAAAATGGCCGTCGCGCAGCGTGATTCGGAGAGCCACGACGGCAACGGACACTGGTACACGCACGCACACACACAAATACACTCACACCCACACGCGCCCGTATAGATTCGATGACGCGCTGCGGCGCTGCCTGCTGCTCGCCCCTCGCGGCTGTGAAGAAGAAACTCGTTCGAGAAGTAACTATAGTATATATACTGGCGGTTCGCCGACTATGTATAGATAAATTGGGGCCGTATCTGCGTTGTAGTTGTGTTTTTCGAGTTCTCGACGTTTTTTCGAGTTGTTTTTTAATTTGAAAATTGAAGTACTTGGAGTGGAAGGACGTTTAGGGTAAACTTATTCAAAAATGAACAGTAAAAAGGTATTTTTTAATTTGAAGTATTGTGAATGTTTTTCTTACTTTATACTTAAAGAATAACAATAATGAATGGGTTTAGAGTTTATTTGCAAGTGCGTTCAAAATACTGTTTAAGAAATAATTTTTTTTTAATATAATATTAAATAAAACATAATGGATGATCTAATGACATTAAACGTTTATACGTAAAGATAAATTGAAAATATATATAAAGAAAGATAAATAGAAACTATAACGTATAATAATGTATTTTTTAGTTGTTAAACCTCTTACATTAATAATTAATATATGTCCTATAAACAAATACGTATTGATTTTACTCTACAGAGAGCTAAAACATTGCATGCTTCTGCACCAAAATATTAATACATACAGTATATGTAATTTTAGTTACATAATGCATTATGTAGTGAATTTAATTAATTTAGAAATTATTATTTAAAATTTATTTTATGTTTCAGAGAAAATCTTAATGTATGATGACAATTAATTTACACGTTGTATAAATATTCTTCATGCATAAGATTCCCTTTTTGAAATATAATAATACCAATGATTATTCATAATAATTTAATATAATTCTAATAATTATTGTAATTATTTTTCAGCTTTACAAGGACAATCTGAAAAAACTCGTTTTCCGGTGCTACACATACCACAGAAGCGAATACCTACTTCGCTTCTGTTCTTATTTAGCACAATATCCACATGACAAACTGGAATATGTTAATAATTGGGACTCCACCACAAGTCTATATCTCAAAACCACTGGGAAACTACTGGTTACCTTCCGGAATGAAAATATGGTGAGATATTGTTCAATCATTTGGTTTCAGGGTTTATACATTTGATACACTTATATTTTACAAATAATGTTGTAAATTTGATTTTATAACTCAATAAATTTTAATTAATAATAGAAATTGCGTTTATTGATTTTTTCGAGTCAGATTTGGATGAAAAGAATGCATTTATGAGATTTTCTTTTTATTTAGCGATCAAACCATGCTTTCGACAATATTAATGTTATTATCGCGAAAGGCAAAGATAAAACCAAAATAAGCCGCATAAACGATATAGTAGGGTAAAAGGCCGGACACATATGACTCTCGGCAAAAGATCATTGTATAATAATAATTGTATAAATCCTTTGGAAAATAAAAAGTTTTGTGATCTAATAAAATATTCAATTTACTAACAATATCAATTTTAAAACACGTTATTAGTCGCTTAATATAGGTGCAAATAACAACAAAATTACTATACGAATGTACCGAAGTTCGGACGCAGACGAAATATTGTCATGGTCCCAATGATCAATTTTCTATGTATGTAACAATATTAAATTAATTCATTCTGGATAAAAAAGGTGCTTTAGAGCAATTAATACTAAACTTAAATAAATGTTTAAGCATCAATTTACAGATATTCTTATTCAATTTGTGAAAATAGAATATCAATATCCACTAAAATATTGAGGTTATCGAAGGTCCGCGTTTTCTTAATTCTGCATTTCAAGCAAAGTCGTCCAGTTTTACGTGACATGATTTTCATTTGGATATGAATTACTTTTATAACGAATTTTAAACTTTGCACGAGAATTCATTGTAATAACACACGTTGACATGAAAATGTAATAAATTAACTTTTATTTTGTAATAAAAGAACCAAAAAGAAAGATAATTCATGTATTTTTTCCTAGTACAATCCAATTATTAGTCGAAAAAGATGTACAAAAACTACGTCAATGATACACACAGTTATTATAGAAATTAAGGGGGTGCCGGATACCGACATTGCAGTTTTTAGTTTTATTCAATAAATAAATGAGTTTTTCGAATTTCGCGAATTTACGCACAATCTATTTACCACTAAGAATATGCGTACGTTCGTAATATTTTATTAACGTAAAAATTAACTGCGTAAAACGAAAAATCGATAATGTCGGTATCTGAGTATAAGGTATAGGACTCCGACCTCCCCTTAAGAGGAGGTCGGAGCTTACATGCAGTTACGTAGTTACCGACAATTTCGTATTTTTCAGTATTCTCATTCAATTTTTAATTTTTTTCAATTATCTCAGTTGTCCGGTGTTCCTTAGTAGATTGAGAACACCGGACAACTAATGTTTTTAACTTTTATGAAAAATTAAATTAGAATAATGTAATATTCAATGCAGAAATCTGTATTCGGCTCCGACCTACTCTTAAGGACACGTGAAATACCGACCTGACTCCTACCTTACCAGCTAATCACTTTTAATATTTTTTTCTGCAATAAATAAATATTGCGAAGGAAACGCTTTATTGTGCATAACGCAGAAATCTGCAATTAAATTTTCAAGAAGTTTCATTACTAATTGTAGGAGAAAAATGTTAAAAAGTATACAAATATAGTTGCATACCTAAATATTTATATATTAACACATTTTTCTACTAGAGTTAATAAATACAGCTTTTGAACATTCAACTGAAGATCCTCGATATTAATACAGAGAAGAAATTATAAAACTGAAAAGTTGGTAAGGTAGGAATCGAGTCGATATTTGATATTCTCCAAAGGCGTTAAATCCATGTACGAACAAGCGGCTACCTGCTGTGTATAAGCCTGTATATTAATTAACACACAATGTATACAATCATTTGTATTACAGCGTCTCCAAAACAATGTAAACAAAGTCTGAAACTCATTACTTACATACGAAATGCCTACGTATAAGACTATCTAGTGTATCAATTACGTACATAATCAGTCGAGCCTTTGTCGTACGAACACTTGATTTATTGTAATCGACGCTCTTCTTCCTATCATCATGATAGAAATAACATTTAAAACGTTCAAACCGACGACCAGATCTGCGCGCACACTTGACAAAGTTTATGACGAAGATGGCATTATTAATCATCAAAAGGAAAGTCTTTTATTTATTATTTACTTTCAACCAAATCTGATTGCTTGAAGAGATCGCTAAAGGCAATTTTAATTATAATTTAAATATAACAGAAATTTATTAGGTTTATAATGAAACTTTTTTAAATATAACAGAAATTTATTAGGTTTATAATGAAACTTTTTTAAATATAACAGAAATTTATTAGGTTTATAATGAAACTTTTTATCAACGTGTGTCAGCTATATTCATATAATTATTCTGTAATACCCTAGTGGATATTTCAAAATGTGAAAACTGTGACAAAAGTGTGAAAAAATGTGTAAAACCATGAGAATTTCGTGAAAAACTGTGAAATTGGGCGTACATTTGGAACAGGATTTAAAAAAATATTTATAGAATATTTTATAAATTTTGTGACAGTTTCTCATAGTTTTTCAATTTTTCACAGTTTCTCACAGTTGTAATTTCCTTTATATAAGAGAATGTAACGAAGAAAAATGTGAGAAAATGTGAAAAACTGTGAAAAACTGTGAGAAAATGTGAAAAATTGTGCAAGGTTTATTAGATAAAATCCGTGTTTTTTATAAGTGTTAGAAACTGTGAATAACTATGAAAAAACTATAAAAAAGCTGTGCATATTTGTTTTGTAACATATGTTTCAAAAGTATGCAATATATAAATCCACTTTCTCACATTTTCTTTCACAGTTTTTCACAGTTGTCATTTCCACTAGAGTAGGATTTTAAACTCATTTATAAATAAAATAAAATAAAATAAAATAAAATAAATTTTTCAAATGATTTTCTTGTTGACACTTTTCTAATTTAAATTCCGACTTTCTTCCAATTTGTCCACAGAACTACGATAGGAAAGTCGATGGTCCAAGGAGAAAGCTTTTACAATTGAACAGGCCGAAAACGAATTACCCCAATGGCACGACGAAATCCCTGCGCCGGCGTTCGGCGCAAAAGCAGGCACCATCTCCAGCCATGGTGGAACCGCCCACCGACGACATCTATCTCTGCGACAACTGCGACGCTGAATTTGTTGGTTTATTGAAGATGAAGGTATACACGATTATTCACCAGCTGTATATATTACTTTTCAATTTTGCATTCTTCGAGATTTCTCATTTGAATGTGTAAATAAAAGAAAACTAATGATGGAGAGAGTCCCCTAGTACGGACTCTCTTCCACTACAGACACCCATGAGCATTGGGCTCCTACCGCTAGATACCAGTGCCTTACATGATGCTTTAGAGCTATTTTCTTTTAACTCTGTTTCCATAAAAACGTTTTTGTCTAAATAACAATAAGTACATTACTTCAGTACTTCATGAATGAGTAAAAATGTCGCTGCACTGTTATTACATACATTATTTTGTCGCGATATAACTCGAAATGATACAATGTAATTGTTGCCCAAACTGAGCATTGGACTGTCTCAGAATAAACACACATTTTTATACTTGTTTTTCATAGTTACAATTTTTAATATTTTAAAAATGTCCAAGTGAGACATATATCAAATGTAAAAGACAATTCAATACTACAAATTTTTTTCTAATAATATTTTTTATTGTATAATTTGTAAAATCTTAAATTTTAAATTATAGTTGAATATTCTTAGTAAAATACTGTTTTATAACATAAACATGTTGTGACTTCCATTTTTAAGCATTTAGACAAAGAAAATCTCTACTGAAAGCTAAAGATGTCTATACTGGGAGATACATCTTTTAAAGCTCAATCTTAATTTTTCGTTTTGCATTAATACTATAAAAAATAATTTATTACTTCAAAAAGGTCCGTCCATACGACAAATTCAAATTTGAAACTTGTTTTATATCTATGGGTGTCTGTACCTATATGATTTACACCCATGCCACCCATGTAACCCGACGACCTCTCTTAAAACAATCTCAATAAACTATCCGAAGCCATTCACGGAGAGAAAAACTCGGCTACATCTGCCGGAGACCCCGGCACTTACAGCCTTAGTGGCTCAAGCAGTAGAATGACAAGATCACCAGCAGTGTCGGCTGTAGAACAAAGCAGTTATAGCATAGCGATTCAGAAACGGGCTACTGTTACTATACTAAGTTTTGCAAATTTCTCGTAGACTCTTTATGTTGGAAATACATTTTTCAAAAATATTAACCATTAATCTTTGCAAAATATAAGTTAATAGGTATGAAATCCGAATATTCGAAAAGCTAACATCAAATATCTATCATTTCGGCTATTCGGCTTTGAGGCGCGAGTCAGGCTAAAACTGCTTTGTTTTACAGCAGCGCTGGCGGTGTGATCCTACCGCTGATTCGACGTTACCACCATCCAACCCGCCACCCGCTACCAAATTCAAACACGTGCTTTCTAATTTCTCACCTCCCCTTTCCCCCTTCAATTCCAGGAGCACGAAAAGTTATGCTACCACGTCGAGCCCCGACCGATAACTCCGGACGCCGAAGTCGTCCCGGAGATCCAGCAGGAGCAGTTCATGGACTACTTCAAGCTCCAGTCGAGCAAGCCACCCGCGGATCCCGGCAGTCGCGACTGTCCCAACTCCCTCCTGTTCGGCTTCGCCAAGGACAAGGGCGGCCAGAGTCGCACGTCCGGCCGCATACGCGGCTCCATCAATCTCACCCGCTGTCCGACCATACCGTTCTCCTCGCCTGCGGGCCTCGCCCTCGGCAAGAAGTCCAAGATGATGACCGAGGTCATACAGCAGGAGCGCCTCGAGAGAATAGAGCGCCACCTGGCGGCGCCCCCTCTCTCCACCTCCTTCAAGCCCAAGTGGTTCACGAAGACGTACGAGTTCGACCGGTGGTCGGTCACGTACAAGCCCAACGGCCGGGACAAGACGACCAAGAGCGACGAGTACGCGCACGAGTACAAGTTCGGAAATCACACGGGTAAACCTGGTGAGTGCTCCTTTGGGACTTGGATGCTTGGAGTTAGATTGGAGGGAGAGTTTCTCGTTCGCTGCTGGGCTGGGAAATGACTTTTTAATCGGGGAGACGAGGATGCGTAGAAAAGTCAAAGGAAATGTGAAAAAATCATTTCTTTTTGTATATTTTCTTTCAATTGTGTACATTTTCTCACGAAACCTATTTTTCATTCGTCATAATTCCTCGCACTTTTTTATACGTAAGGGGGTGTCAAAGTCAATTTTTATCCTCCCTACCTTACCGATCCGAGAATTCTAAGATATTGGCTATAATTAAAAGAATAAACAGAATTATGAAAAACTAAGAGGTCATTGCCCTTCGCTTTGTAATTATTTACCAATGTGCAAAATTTCAAGTAAAGATTTTGCGGCTTACATCAATGGTATTGGAACGAAATTTCGTGATAAAACAAAGATTTACGGAAGGTTATCCGAAATTTCGTTCGAATGCCATTTATATATGCAATGATATTATTACCTGAAACTTAGCAGAGTGGTAGAATGCTTAAAAAGGAAGGGCAATGATGTCTTGGTTTTTCATAATTCAGTTTATTTATTAATTGTAATCAATTAAGCTCGGTCAAAGATTTGAGGTTAGAAATTTCGTCGGGAAATTTGAATGGTTTGACACCCTCTTAACACACTTTCAAGCATTTTCATACACTTTTCTCACGTTCTAAGTAAATCCAAGATAGACTAATAAATGCTTTCCAACGCAGGAAAGAAATGGGTCTTTTCTCATGTCTGTAAATCGGATGGCAAATTACATATTTAGATCGTATTTGATGAAAGTAGTGAGAAATAGACCGACCGACTTGCATAAAAAAGGCCGAATCGTGCCTTTGTTAAAAAAAATACAGTGTGTAACACGAGGGGGAGTGTATTTTCAAGCTCGAGTGATATTTTCAGCACGAGTCGCAGTTGAGGGCGCCGAAGGCGAAATAGCCGAAGGCACCCTACTCGTGAAATGCTTCAGCGTTATTGTTATTCATATAAAAAAAAATGTAACGAAATGTGAATAAGTGTTCAGAAATGTAAAAAAAGTGAAATTTAAGTGCGTCAAATGTCCCAAATAAAAATAGAAATTGACAACAACAAAAATTGTCTTAAATGTTAGACATGGCTAAAAACCTATCCACTCAAAATGACCATTCTTGAGGAAGGTCTACGAGTATCTTTCCACGAGAAGGGTCCGTGAGTATCATTCCCTGACAAGTTTTAACAAAACATTGTTTCGAATTTTTCTAAAAAGTTCAAATTATAATAAAAAAGCCACCGCAGCGAACCAGAATTCCAATCCTCCATTAAAAGAAAGAAACATCCTTCCACCTCGCTAATACCCGATCTACTTCAATTTTCCAGCCCTGGACCTGCGATCTCAGCTGCTCTTCATCACCTGCAAGCCGATCTACGTCGTGGTCGACCGGCTCACGGACGAGGAGCTCGAGGAGCTGAAGCGCGACCCGTCGCGCTACCGCAGTCCCGAGCGCAAGGTGCCCCGCATCCGACTACGCTCTCCCTCGGTCGAGACGGTCTTCGATCCCGCCCCCGGCGACGAGGCCAATCCCATCATCATCGACCTCGACGACGACGAGCAGTCCCTCCCACCTCCATCTCCACCACCACCGCAAATACAACCCCAACTACCACCACCACCGCCGCCACTTCCACCGCCGCAATCGCTACCACCGGCGCCAGCGCCAGCGCCAACGTCGGCTTTCATCCAGCGCTACCAACAGCTGATGTCATCGTCCATGGCCACCATCACGCCCGTGCCCGACGTCAGCGCCCCCAGTCCGACTCACAGCAGCCTCCTCGCCATCAAAACGACCGGCAGCCGAACCGGCCTGAAGCGGCCGCGAACTCGTCCCACCGGCTCCTTCTCCTCCTCGCGAACGACGAAGCCCCCCTCGGACAAGCCCATCATCTACGTGGACCTCTGCTCCTCGGACGACGAGCTCCTCGTCGAGGACGTGGAGCTCGAGGACGAGGAGGACGACGTGCAGGACCTGGACTCGAGTCCTTGCGCGTCGACCGACGAGAATCGCGACCCCATGCAGAAGCTACAGGCGCTCTCGAGCTCGGGAGGAGGGCCACCACCACCACCGCCGCTACCGACGACGACGACGGCGGAGTCGATGCCCTCCTACCTGCGCAACTCCCTCATGCTCACGCCCAGCAAGCTCTGCGCCAAGCCCACCATTTACCCGGCCGACTCGACCAGCAGCTGGCTCGCCTTCCTCGGCGACGCCGACAAGAGGATCGCCGACAGGCAGCAGAACTCCGCGCCCCAGCGCAGGAGCAACGCGGCCCCGGGGGCAGCCGGTGGATTCATGGGGAAGCACGCCTCGGCGGCGTCCGTCCTCAGGAGCTCGCCCTGAACCGACGACGAGGACGAGGACGATGGGACGGGAGATGGAAGTACGTAGGCCGGGAGACGTGGGGGTAATTGTTGAGCCACGTTTCCGAGTGCTGTCTCGCGAATCTGGGACCGGTTGGCTGGCACGCCGCGGGGGAGAAGCGGAGGGGAACGAGTTCGCTTTGAGGCTATTGAGAACGTGGAGAGATATTTTTGTATTATTGACGAGGGCGCTTTGTAGAGGCGGCGGGGGGATGGCTTTGTTGGTGTTTGCGAGAGGGGGGCTCGATCTGTCTTTCGAGCCGAGTGACTTTGTGATATTGGCAAAGGATTTCTTTCCGCGATTTGTTATTTTGAATTGCTCAAATTTACTGGCTCGTGTGTGTCGCGAATGGCGAAGTGCTTGGAGCGTTTGCAATGTTTTCAAAATGAACTCGTTTCTCCGAGGTTCCGAACGGGGCCCGATCGTCGAGGAGATGATCGTTGGGCGTTTGATTCCGCGTGAAATACGGGAACGAACTGTTTTTCTTTTTATCGTATCGCGTGGAATTTTCGCGCACGTTTTTAGTATGGATGCATGATAAATTCCATGCTTTGTGGATGCGCGATCCGAGATTTCGTTCAAAATCAAGGACAAGTGAACGATGTACTTGCCCGTGAATACGATCGAATTGCCTTGCGAGTGTCGGCGAACAGGCCCTCAGATTCGTGACAATAAAGCTGATCGATCGCTCGGGTGAAACGCTGAGATTGAGATTTTGCCGAAGCCCCTCGGGCCGACTGGACATTTGCTGCTGGAGACTCTGCATAAGTTTAAAAACGAAAAATCAACAAACATTGTATTTATTTGCGAAATACGTTAAGGCCGCGACGTGTATACGTGACTCTACAAAGTTAAACGAAGTAATAATACGCTGTACAGAATTTTTCCAGTATCCTTCTTCATTTTTTTTTCTCTCTTTTCGTTCTCCTGTTGCCACTGAGTAGAGCTCTCACGACTTTGTTCTTGTCGTTCATAATGAACTTTATATGTAATATAATATAATACATAAGACTGCGGATATGAAAACAAAAATGCGTGGGGCGGTTCGTTGTGTTTCGTTGCGTTAGATTGGAGCAAAGAACTTGCGAGTCGAATTCATTTGTATTTATCGCGCACTATTGAGTAAACAATGAAAAAAAAAAAAAAAAAAAAATCGTATACAGCGAGTTTAGCGAGACATGGGCAGCCGTTTTAGGAAGTTTGGAGAAAATTATTGATTTGTTATGAGCGCGGGAGAATAAGAATGCAACGCATGTCTCCTAAGAACTTTGTTTTTAAAATCGGTGAAAAAGGAAAATGCGCAATGCGATGAGCGATGAAATATAACGGTGAGGAGAGAATGAGTTTGAGACGATTAGTGTACGGACTCAAGATGTTCGTGTATGTGTGTAAAGTGTACGTGTGTGTATGTCTGAGGATATCAGTTATGCCGTCAAACGGAGCCGAGACGAGGTAGATTTTTCACTCTCCATATTTTTATATAAATTTTACTTAGAGCCGAAACGCGCAGCCGTGGTACAATAGGCGTGTTTCTTCTACTGGAATTTTTTTCTCATTGACGAAGTTGTAATAAACGGCGCGTACTCGGCGTTCGGCCTGTGGTTCATTTATTAGCACTTATACATTGAATATATTCATTCGACTTAACGATAAGAATCATCGCTGAAGTGAAAACAGAACGTTGTTCAATCTCTTAATTTAATGTCATATATTGATTTTTTTTATGATAAACTTTGTATTTTCATTAAAATAGCTCATTGTTTTATTTAAAAAAAATTCAATCATCTTTAACTCATGATTAACGACTTAAATAATCATAAATACATAGTAGATCTATGAAAAGTAAAAAAAAGTAAATAAAGACTGCTGAAGATAACAAAATAACAAAAAAATAATAACGTCGGGTTCAAAATAATTTTGAACATACGCAAACGATTGTTGAGAGTGAAAAAATTCGAGTAAAGCGTTACTTTATAATTTTTTTCATTCAACACACGATATATAAGCTAAAGCGATCTAGGAAACAAATTTAACGAGTATTCAAACTACAAGTATAGAGAAGGACGAAGTTGATGCGAAGATTTCGCGCCAAAAGTTCGAATCGGCCATTGTTGGTTCGTTTGTGCGATTATTCGGCGGCTGCCGTCGCTTGCCGTGTGCGACCCTTTTGTTGAACCGTGCGGATATGTTTTTTTCGTTCACGTTCTCGAAAGTTTTCTCTGTAATGTAAAAGCGAATGGAATCTTGTAAAATATATACCTTTTGTCGTCAATTCTCGTCTTTGAGTTGTTATAATTGATAAATTACAGAAGAGGTGATAGAAATAAAAGAAACGATCATGCTTCCGTAAAGAGTTGAGTTTGTAGGTTATACTTTTTGATACTTTTAGTTTTTACATTTAATTTACCCATTAACTGAAAAGCAAAAGAAAGAAAATAATGGCTGTAGTCGTAGAAACTACCGTCGGTGATTTTACCGTTGATCTGTATACGAAGGAGAGACCACAAAGTGAGTTAAACAAGTATTCATTTACCTAACCTCACTTTTTAATGAGTATGTATGTATTTTTTAAAGTTTGAAATTGAATTTATACATTTTTTTTATTTGAAATTTAAGAGCTTTAAAAAGTAGCTCAGACTATAGTTTGAAAAACAAATTTTAATTTTTTATTTCTGTATCATTTATTTAAGTTGATTAACATATCTTACAACAGTCACAATTTGTTTTATTTATTTATCTTTCCTTGATTTCCTACTATTTACTTTTACTGTTCATATTTATAAAGATATTTGTTAAAATTCTTTAAACTGGTAAGTTCTTAAATTATTAATTAAGTTATAAAACTAATATTTAACAAGAGACTTAAAATTTTAAAATATTTTTTCAGTCATTTTAATAGTTTAATAAACAATTGTATTTTTTAATTATTTTTAACAAGAAAAAGAAAGATTTTTTAACTACTTTTGAAAATCTTTAAAAAATATGAAAACCAAACTTTATTTTTGAGTAATTCTGTTTTGCAAATACTATTTTAAAACTGACTAAAAGATCAGATCAACATATCTCTTTAATTGTAGCATGTCGTAACTTTCTGAAGCTATGCAAAATCAAGTATTACAATTGGAACTTGTTCTTCACCGTGCAGAGCAATTTCATAGCACAAACTGGAGATCCAACAGGCACTGGCAAAGTTGGAGAGAGTGTTTATGGTATCGTTTTAGGAGAAAAAGCACGGTATTACGAAGCCGAACAAATGCCAAAAATCAAACATCATAAAGCTGGTTTACTGTCGATGGTAAATTGTGGAGACAACATGTTAGGGTCACAATTTTTTATTACTCTTGCATCCGATCTGCAGTCTCTGGATGGTGAACACTGCGTTTTTGGAGAAATAACAGAGGGTATTGAAATTATTTTAAAGTTTAATGAAAGTATTTGCGATGGCGATCACAGACCCTATCAGGATATTCGAATATCACATACTATTATTCTGGAAGATCCATTTGATGATCCAAAGGGACTTGAAATACCGGATAGAAGTCCAGAACCAACAAAAGAAGTTTTAACGGTAGGTTAATGAATTTAATGTCATTTTAATAAGTTAGAAAATAAATTTAATGTAAATACTTACAGATAACGTAAAATTACTTATTGTTGTTTAACTCTTAAAAATTTACTACAAAATAGTCAGTTGTTTTGAAATTGTGATGCCTTTATTTTATTCTAATGTGTTTTTTTAACTAAAAAAAGATTTTAAAGTGTGTCTAAATAATGCATTTGCTGCAGAGTGATCGCATTGGTGCAGATGAAGCAATTGACGATACAGCAGGGATGACCACCGAACAGATTGCTGAAATGCACAAGGAAAAAGAAGCAAAAGCAAGAGCGACAATTCTTGAAATTGTTGGAGATATTCCAGATGCTGAAATGGCACCACCTGAAAATGTTCTTTTTGTTTGTAAACTAAATCCAGTAACAAATGATGATGATTTGGAGATTATTTTCAGCAGATTTGGAAAAATCATAGGGTATGTATAGCATACATTTAATTCTGCTTATTATTTTATTAAAGCTTTACTTTAGTTAATCCTATCTTACACTTCCCATCTCCTATATGGCTATCTCATACCTTATTAAGTATTTTATTAGAATTTTCTCCACTAATTACTTAAATAATTTTATCAACAAATTTTATTTATTTAATACCTCAAGCCTGAGCAAACCACTATTGCCCAGACTTGTAGTGTCAAAAAGGCTAATTTGAATGATTATTAATTTTTCTATTAACCAAATTAGCTCTTGAAAATTGGTGGTACACAAGTGCCAAGGCTTAAAACATGGAAAATACTAATTTTATTGATAACTTATTTTTTATTAATTAAATTACTTCTTGAAATGTTGACGAGTAATACACGTAAGAAAATAAATAATTAACCAGATTTGTCTTTTTCATAACTTAAGCCTAGGCAGTACACCAGAGACCAAGTTTGATTTGAGGAAAATACTAATAAACTATTGATTATTCATTTTTTACTCCAAGTTTGAGGTACCAAAATACATATTTGGTTGTATAAAAAGTAAGTAATCATTAGAATTAGTTTTTTCGAAAATTCAAGCGTGCGCTTTGGTGAGTTACCCAAGCATGTTAAGTTAAAAAGACAAATGTTATTGATTAATTATTTTTTATTAATCTAATTTTGCTCAAATTTCATAAAATGTCAAAATTAAATGTTTTTTGCTTCAGTAAAGATTTTTATAGTAATTTTCAGATTATACAATGAAAAATATGTGAGAAAATGTATAAATTACATGTTCCTTTTGCAATTCTGAAAACATCAATTTTGCGTACCCTCTTTTAAGATTATTTTCTGTATTTAAACATAACCACTTTGGATAATTTAATCAAACCAGGTATAATTGATATGGAGTTTTGTAGTTGTAAAACCTCATTTTTAAACTGAATTTCATTATAAAATAAAGTTTTTACCTTAAATGACCTTAGGTGCTTTAATACTGTACATCTCATATATGATGCCCTTGTATCTATTTTTTAGTTTTGATACTTTTAAAAGTGATGTCAATTTTTTATACTGAGCTACTATTATGATTAAATAAATTAACACCTTCACTGCAACAGGAGAATTTGACTTTTTTCATAAGCTTTATTATTTATTACGATTATTTGAAAAGTTCCAAAAGTACGTTACACTTTTCTACTTATACAATAGTTAAAGAATCACTGAAAAATAATGAATATGATTGTCTGTTCTGTAAAACTAATTAAGTCTCAAAATTATATGTCTAAAAATCGAATGTGTCATCGGTGACCCACACTTCAACATAAGTGTTAAATAAATTAAATTAAATAAAAATAAAAGTATCGTCTGTATCATTTCATTATGAAACACTGAGGGAATTATATAAGTCTAAAGCAAGCAATACTAGAAACAAAAGTATTCAATTTCCGAGTAATACTAAAACAGTAGGTAAAAAAAACAGCTTCATAAGCTATAAAAGTGTTCAATAGGTTAACAAATGATCTCGAATCATTAAATACTAATAAAGTTAATACAAAGAAAAAGCTAAAACGATTTATATTGATGCTGTAAGTACGCATAATTATCAGCATAAATTACTTTTTGCGCGAAGTATATTGATGTAACAAAATTTTTCTTTATTTTTAAGTTAGTTTTTTAATTAGTTTTTTAAGTTAGTTTTTTAAGTTCTTCGTTTCTAGGTTATATGTGCCAGCCTATGTACAGGTAATTTTTATTTACCTCTATAGGATTTTGCCTGTAAGCTACCATTGCAAGGTAACTTATGTTACCTTCACTGGGATATACTTGTAAAATAATTCTCTGGTCTAATGAAGTACGCATGGATAAGCATCTTAAATTCCAAGCCCCTGCAATTTCTTCATCGACATACCGCCATTCTTAAAACTCCAAAATGTTCCAAATAGAAAAGTACAATGTACACACTACCCCGACTCAAAATCCCAAAAAGCATCATCGATCAAACCCTATACCTACGTATTTAAAACTCGAATTGGTCCTTTCGCAGGTGCGAGGTGATCCGCGAGCGCCAGTCGGGCGACTCGCTGCAGTACGCCTTCATCGAGTTCGCCGAGCGCAAGAGCTGCGAGGAGGCCTACTTCAAGATGGACAACGTCCTGATCGACGATCGGCGCATACACGTCGACTTCTCGCAGTCGGTCTCGAAGATGCGCTGGCGGGGCAAGGGCAAGGGCCTGATCAGGTACCCCGAGGAGGAAGGCAAGGAGGAGAAGGCCAACGATGGCAAGAAGGAGAAGAGCGAGAAGGGCGGCAGGACGGGACGAGGGGGAGACGAGAGGGCCAGCAGGGCCAGCAAGAACGAGACGAGGCGTAGAAGCAGGTCGGAGAGCCCGAGGAAGGAGCGGACCAGACGCGAGGACACCAGGGATAGCAATCGGCAAAGGTGCTTTTTTGATTATTTTTTTCTTTTTTTAATTTTGTCGTCGAAAGTGTGTAGTTTTTTGCAGAGATTTGTTGGCTTTATCGTCCCTTTTCTTCAGTCAATAAAGTAAAATTTTATTTCAACATTTAATTTAACAATTATTGACACCGTCTCGCGTGTCTCAATTTCAAAGAGGTACATTATTGAAAAATTTTGTGTGTCCGTAATGTAAATAGGGAGGTTCTATGGATTTTATAAATTTTTATAATAATTCATAATTACATTTTTTACAATTTTATGATTTGGTGCAGCGTAAGAAATATATTTCATGTGCCAGAAGTGCCAAAATTGTCCTTCAATAAATGATGATTTCATTGAATACCTGATTTTTACTTAAAATGCTGTATGCGCATACTAAAGTAATAAATTCTCTTGAAACTGAACTGATAAGGCTGTTGTAACTCAACAAATTATTAATCAGTAAAAAATAGTCAACGAAAATACATAATTTTTCAACTCTGTTATGCATTATTCGCCTTGTTAAGTCACCCGTGGCGCCATCCCAAAATCGACTTACTCTATTGGTGGTAGCCATATACCAAATACATGGGAGAATGACGATTATTTTTTTAAATTAAAAATTTTAAAGGCTTACGGGAATTTTTCGTTTTATTATGATAATGTCAGTTAAGAGAATGTTTAAAATAAATATAATCAATAGCAAACATTAAACCGATATCTATAACGTTTGGCCTATCTCGTTCGATGTATTTACCATCAAAAGAGTAGTTCAATTATTTGCCGCATCATCTATTTTTACATGGGTCAAATGGCGTTACTGGTCACTAAACAAGGCGAATATTGAATCAAGTTTTCAGTTCAGTTTCGAATGCATAGAATCCCCGGGTAAAAATGGTTCAAGCGTTACTAGGCATTGTCATGCATGAAGCATAATGCCTGATCATGCCTGAGATTTGACCGGGGATATTCGGGCATGGGTATTTAAGTTCAAGAGTGATCAGACATTATGTTGCATGAAGGTTTAAATAATTATTTTAAAATAGCATAAAAATGTAAATTATTGTTAAAATAATTCTACAGCCATATTACGCTACGATAATAATATTATCTCCAAGAAAGCAAAAAGAAATCTTTATTATCCAAGGGTTGAATCGAACCCAAGCCGCCGGCGTTTCATCCCGATGGGTGAGGGTGCATTCTGATAGACGGCACTTAACCGGACCGAACAATGGCGGAACCAATATAATTTTACAAAACGAAGATAGCAGATGAATTGCAGCGTCATTATTAGCTCTTGTGTAATTCTGCCATTGTTCCGTCAGGAATAAAACGGTCCATCTGAGAGCATCCTGAGCCATCGGGCTCGGTGTATATTGTCAATCATTTTTATAGCAAGTATGCAGTAGCGGTATAATGTTCGAATCAAACTCGAAAATTTCTAAGTTCACGCGAATACTAAATAGAGCAGTAAAAACTCAAATCGAAAACATATAATGTCTGTGTGCTCCTAAGTCTTTATAATTACATTATTCATGAACTTCCATAAACACACACAAATGTCTACGATCATGCATATGCATCCCTGGTCAAGTTTTGGGCATAATAATGCATGATCATGCACAAACATGTCAAAGTACAAAAAATGTTGTGCGTAATCCTGCACGATCATGCATGAACATTCATGATGGGGATTCAAGATAATTCACGAATCTGCCTGAAATCTATTTTTACTTGGGTAATTAATGTTGTATATGCATTTTTATAAAATATTTTAAGTAAAAATCAGGCATTCGATGAAAATTCTGGCACTTATTGTAACATATTTTTATCGTGCATAAAATCACTTTCAGCAAAGATTAAAAAAAATTAATCTGAAACATAGAAATAGAGCATTACTTAATATCATTCAACATCTTAAGAAATATTCCCTTAAAATTTCCTAAAATTCACCCATGAAAGAAGAAAAGTTACTCAAGATCATTGTGATATTGTTTTCCATGTAAAGCGCTATTAAAACTTGAAAAAACGTTTACCTTCTGCTCACCTTTTTCAGCGACAGGGACAGCAAGAACGAGTCGAAAAAAGACAGCAGGCGAAAGCAGCAGGAGTCGAGCAGTAAAAATGGCGACGACAAGGACAAGAGAAGCAAGAAGAAGGAGAGAAGCAGGAGCAGGGAAAAGCTCAAGGAAAGAAGAGAGAGAAGCAGGAGCAGGAGCCACGACAAGAACAGGGACAGGAGGGAGAGAAGCAGGAGCAAGGAAAAGACCCGAGAGCGAAGGGAGAAAAGCACCGAAAGAAATAGAGAAAGAAAGGGAAGAAGTAGGGAGAGGAGCAGGGACAGAAGAGACAAGAAGGACAGGAGCAACAGATCCAGGAGCCGTGAGAACAACCATCGGGATTCGAGGACGAAAGAGGAGAAGCGAAAGAAAAAGCAGCACGATCGCAGAGAATCGTCGGAGGAGCGAGGCGACGGCAAGAAACGACGAAAGTCCCCTGACAGGTCGGAGGAGAAGCACAAGCGCAAGCACAAGCATAAGAGTCAACGATGATGCGCATCTCGCTTGTAGGCTGTACATATATTATGATTCCTGCGAAGAAATAGACTACACACGAGTGTGTAACTGAGAGTGCGAGTGAGCGACGTCTTATATTCTTTTCCTTGCTTTTTATATTGTAAGAATATTTATATTGCCAAGTGTGAGTTCACAGATTGAAGTATATTTTAACGACTTATGAGAAGAATAAAAAGATACGTCCATCGGTGCAGTCAAATGTGTATAACTCGATATAACTGTATAAGTGTGTTGATAAGTTTATTTACAATAATTAGAGTACAAAATAAAAAAAGTTTACAATCTTATACAATTTAAATATTTATTTCATCGTTCAATTTAATAAAAACTAAATTATTCTGAATATCTAATACTTAACTATTAACAGTTCGTCCTATATAAAACTATCGCCGAGTTTTTCTTTTAAATCGTTTTATCCATCCAAAGAAAAATTAACAAACGATAATGGTAATGAACACGTGTATAATATAAGCGAAGAAACGGAGGCTTATATGGAATAATTAATAATAATTCAACGAAGCCACTCTCAGCCCCAAAAGAAAACTTCTTCGAAGCTTTTCGTAATAGGGAAAAAGGCGATCAAGTGCATGCGTAGAATATAATTGTTTATTTATCCTCTCGACCTTACAGTTAAAAGCGTTAGTTTTATCTCTCTCTTTATCTCTTTCATCGTCTTCACACCCCGCATTTGTAGTCCGAGAATATAAGCACCATCGAGTTTATTTATTTATTTTTTTCAATAAAAATCTATTCTGCTTTTCGAGTAAAGGATCGCTTACATATTCAGTCGACCTCTCGTTCGAGAGGAGGATGCGAGCTTATACGCAGTATACGGGTATACACGAAAGTACATAAATAAATACCATTTCTAAATCGACTCACGCGACGCTCGATATTATCCTTAATATTTGTTATTATACGTTTTTTTGTCTCGCTCTTTTTATTTTCATGCATTTTATCTGTCATATCTAAAATTTAATATTCTGTGCTCTCTGCTTTTTTGTTATCTGTCTCTTTTTCTCTCGAAGATATATCTTGAAGTTTTTTTTTCGGAAATCTAAAATATATAATTATATGTTACGTTATAACCGTGTTTGTTTGTTACGCGATTGTTGAGAAATATATATTCGAACTTGGATCACGTTTGCGAGATTATATTTTGTTTTAAAATTAATGATTTTGTCGGACCATTTATACTTACAAAAAACTTTTGCACGACACACTGGCTAAACTAAGGGCTGATTAAAAAGTTTGATATTCGAAATGAAGATAATGAGATCCGCTAATGGAAAAATTTAATTTTTAATTCGTCAACTGATCGCGCAAAATTATACGTTATCTAGCAATAAGCGTAAAGTGAAGCAGTCACATTTATAAGTAATTAATAAATTATTTTTTTGTTAATTTACTCTTAACATTAGTTTTACATAACACTTTTGACAAATAGAATTTTTATTACCAAAGATTAGAACAAAGTTTGATAATACTTTAATCACTTATTTACTTACGTCTATTACTGATAAAGACATTTCGAGATACAAAAACATTGAATTAGATTTAAACGTTCATTACCGATTACTAAATCATCTATTTATTCATTAATCGAAAATAATCAAACCTTAGGCTCAGATTCAAACATCTCAACAATTTTTCCATTAGGGATTTATGTCAGTTCTTCGTCGCGACGCGAAAAACTCATATAATATAATCTCGATACCTTCGTCGTTACACATTATTTTTGTTTTATAGCCGGAGCAATACAATCACGTTCGGAAAGTCTTTGGGGGGAGGTAGGGGATGGGTTAAATGCTTATACACGATATAATTACACACGTATCTTTAGTTTTGCTTTCATTTATACGTCGAACTATCGCCGGTTTATTTTCCCATGTATCTCGCGTGCGATCTTGGTCAATAAGCCTCGCAATCTTTGCACGATGATTTGCCTAGCCTCGTCTAAACATCACACATTGGCAATACGTTCTGCCGCATCGGCGCGCGTGCACCGGCCGAACGAAGAAAAAAGCGTTCGCGAAGCTGCGAAGTAATGTAGTATAGTTTTGCGCTGCAATTGTATGCGTGGCGTCCAGAATCCGTGTATATTTCCAGTCTGCGTTTTTAAGTGGGGTGTCAAAGATCATTGAAAATTTTCATTTTCCGCTGCAAACATTATCTACTGAAAAGTTAATAATTATAGTTGTAAATTTGGATGTTGCATAATAAATGGTTCTAGGTAAAATATTGTAGAAACTATAAACACTAGATCGTATTTTTTGTTTGTTGTTAAAAATAACAAATTCATTTTGACGAATGCCAGTTAAACAAAGTTTCGAGACCCGAGTTTTGATTTGAATGGCATTCGCAGAAGGATTTAAATATCAGCGATTTGAGGCAGACATTATGAATTTTTCATTGACTTTGACACACGCTCTTAAGTAAATGTATAAGTGTCAAGACTCTGGCCGCCTTAACGGACGACAATTTTTTTCTGTCTTTTTTTCTTGGTTTGTATACGTGGAACATCGACGTTTAAGTGTTTTTGATCATTGTTTCGAAAAACGCGCGTGTTTTCCGATATAAATATATATGGATCATCGATCACCATATGATGGGACTAGAGGATTTTTTAAGGGCTTGTAAAAAAATCGTCTGTTACTGAAACAATCAATTTCGGGATAATTTGATTTACGTATTTTCAGGTGGAAGTCAATTTTTTTATTGACTCGATTTCAACGCGAGAACGTTTGGAATCTATTTTCAATTTTATCTTTCAAACAGTCTTCTTTCCAGTTTTTATTTGTTTTATATAAAAAATACAATTTTTTTTCGCACGACTGAACTGAGCGATCTATGAAATAATCGTAAAATAGTAACAGGAAATTTTCACACCCCCTTAATTGCCATGCAACTTAATATAAAAACATCGCTGTTTTACAAAATAACTATTTATATCTCTATCGATGAAAACTAGCAAACAATCGTATTACACAGCAAACAAAAAATGAGTCTTTGTAACGCCCGCAAAACATTTAACATAAACTCTGAATTCACTTAAAAAAGAAAATCAATTACTCCCATCGATAATTCAGAATGCATAAATCCTTGAATTTATCTTACTTATACAGCTGCCTACAACAGAGAGGACTGGACATTTAAAAAACGTTCATCCCGAACTAATAATAGTCTTTATTTTCTCATTTATACTTCACGTCGATGAAGAATAGAGCGTTTATATATATTTTATATCGAACGTACGAAGCGAAGCGATCGGCGCCAAAAAATTTATTTCAAGGAACGCCGCACGACAGTCGATTTTCATACCGTACAACCTTACGTTATGATCTATATGAATACTGTTGGAAGTGCGAATTAAAAAGTCATTCAATGTGCGCGAAATTTTCACGAAACAGTCTCATACTGTGCTTCACATAAATCATTCAGTAAGCTTTAAATATTAAGATATTTTCATAATTCCAAATCAATTCATTTTGTCAATTTTCACCTGGTATCAGTCGACTTTCGCATTATCTTTTAATTCTTAAAAAAAAAATAATAACTATATATAGAGCAAATCTATCGGATTAAAGTTATGCACGATGAAAGATAAAAAATACGGTCTTACCTACACAAACAACGTTTTTGTTTTTATTTTTTCTTTGATGTATGCGTATAATTAAGTTACGAAGAAAGAGCGTCGCTTCGCTTTGTCTCCTCTCATACATGAGAAAAAGAAATCATTTTGTTTTTGCGTTACTTATTTGATAGTAACAACTGCGCTTACACTCGACACTCGAGTCTTCTTATTTTTTTTATTTTTTGTTTTGTTTTTTTTTCTTTGTGTATTTGTGACTTTGATATATCGAAAACGATCGTGTCAAGTCTTTACAAGATTTTGCCGAGAGTAACTTGTGCCCTTTTCATTAAAAACTAATATACTACTATATACTTTTACCTCCTTTTTCTCGTGTAAATGAGCCTCGCGCGCAAATTTCTCTCGGCTAAAATACTACAAATTAATGGTATAATACCGTTACTAAATTTCTTTCAAAGATTGACTCTCGATTCGACATTTTGTGTATAATATAATTTGACTCGAAGGAACGAGGGGCATTCTTTTCTTAATGATTTTCTCTTCGAAAAGACAAGAAGTTTGCCGGGTGCAAGCTCAGCTCGAGATATGTGGCTTTATAATATACTTTTTTGTTGTGCCTTTTCGAATTCTCCTTGAGTGTCGATAGTAAAGAATCTTTGTCACTGGATACATTTTAGTACCTTAACATTGTGGGTAATGAATGTGTAAATCAGACGAAACCGGTCTATTCCCCATCTCGTAAGTTATCTTACATATAATAGCAACAGAATCCGATAAAAACAAAAGAAAGTTTTATCCCAAAAATTGATCAGAATTTATCCTTTAACTTTTACAGAATTTCTTCTCTAATGAATCTAATTTGAATCTATAATCTAATTCAAATATATAATCAGAATCAAATGCAACATGCTTTCAAGATCTTCATTTTCGGCACTCAAGGATCCAATAATACAATAATTGTTTCAACATAATTTTTTTGTTCTTTTTCTCCTGCTGTTTTTTTTTCGGTTCTCCCACCTTCCTGATTTGTGTCCTCCGTTTGAAATACTTCGCAGACAACCTTTTTCTCTCGCGCGCAGCTTCTTTCCTTTTCTCTCTCTCTCTCTCTCTCTCTCTCTCTCTCTCTCTCTCTCTCTCTCTCTCTCTCTCCTCTCAGATCGAGTCGCCGCTCACCGTAGTCACGATCCTCAGTCTCTGTCTCTCTCGATGATCGGCGGCTCGAGCGCGAATCCTCGGGTTCTCCCCACTCCTCTCTCTCTCATCTTCTTTTTCTCCCTTTCGTTCATAACGCTCGTATGCTTTTGACGGTTGTTCTTGTTGTTGTTGTTGTTGTTGCTGTGTGTGTGCGTGGCGGTGGTCCACCGACGATTTAATAGAGCAGACGGTGCTGGTAGCCCGGGTAGCCCCTGGTGTTGAGGAGGAGGCCGCTGCGCCCGCCGTAGGAGTCGTAGTTCTGTAACGGGCACGGGGATTCTTTTGGGTAAGTGGTGCCTTTTTTTTTAAAGCGAATTAGTCCTCCTTTTTTTATGTTAACAGAAAGCAAGGGTCGAACGAGTCCGATTAAAGAGAACAGGGACATGGTTTATATTTGAGAAGCCTTTTTGTTTTATGACAATTTTGGGAGAAGTAGCTATTGTTAACAGTTTTAATCGATATCAATGAAATTTACGCGATGAGAAAGTGTGTTTAACTTTGATAAATATTCATTTTGATTCTGTCTTGTAAATTATTCCTTCAAAACATTTAATATTCATATTTTTCGGTAAATATTTGATTGGATTAAAAACAACGATGCTTGTTAAAATTTTATGAATGTTTATTAACGTTTTAACTAATTTTAGATTATTACGGTAGTCAAATTTTAATATTGAAATGAGTATTTATGTATAGTAGTTTTCGATACTAGTGCGATTTTTATCACGTGTATCGAACATTATTTTTTGACACTCCATGCGATATAAGTGCCACTTTTGACAATTGCTAACGCAAGCGTGCGTAAAAGTGGCACTTATCGCCCGGAGTGTCAAAAAAACTTTTATTTATGTTCTCAGTAAAAATTAAATACCTTAATAACCTTTTGAATTTTCTAGAGTGAACAATAGTTGTGAGTAATCATGGTCAGAAAACATATGCGTGCAGCATATAATAAAAGTCGCATGTAGCTAGAATAAAGGTGAGGAAACCATGCTTTAAAAACTAAAAGATAAAAAGTTTAACTAGATAATCTTTATCTTTGACTAAAAGTATCAACATACATGTTCATCTTGATATATAATCTAATTAAAGTATCAAACAGAATTATATAACTTTTTTTGGCATTTTAGTTACATAATTTATCTAGATAACTTGTTGCCTAAATACTATTTTTTAATCTCTTATATATCACTTCGCTTACAAAATGCACCTCTTTTACAACAAAGTTCAAAAGGATTGAGCAGTCACATTTGAACGCGATGCATCTCATACACTTTAGTAAAACAATATCCAATGCTTATCGAAAAGTGCAGACAACAACATTCCTTCATCCCGAATCTCTTCAAAGCCGAGCATTTACGTCCCAATTACAATTCTACCAACCCAACAACCCGAATCATCCCTACATATTCACTCTAGAAGAATCCCATCGTTCCCCTCTCCCCCGTCGCCAAGCTAAACTCCACCGTACGGGTCGCTCACCTGCGATCGCTTCCTGGTCACCATGAACCTCTTCTCGGGCGGATAGTACGCGTGCTGGACGTACGGCAGGCCGTACTGGGGCGTGCCGTACTGCACGGCCGGCGAGTCGTACTGCTGCTGCTGCTGGCCGGCGCTGCCGCCGTACTGGCCGCCGACGCCGCCGACGCCGCCCAGGTACTGGTCGTAGTAGCTGGACGCGGCGGCGGCCGCTGCCGCTGGTCGCGCGCGACTCAGGGCCGCCAGTTCGGAGCTCAGGAGGGGCTCGCTCGCCAGGTAGTGGTGCTGTTGCTGCTGCTGCTGCTGCTGCTGTTGCTGCGTCGGGTAGCCCAGCTGGCTGTCCAGCCACGAGCTGCCTGTGAGAACATAGATAGATAGATATGTATTTATTTGTTTATAGAAACAAAACAATGTACAGTCATTTACATGAAAGTATATCGCATAGTTGCATATCTTCAAAATATGCTCGTCAGGTACAAATTATCACAGATTGAAGTACATAATTGCGTCGTATGAGATACATATCCCGTCATTTCAGTTAAAACTTTATTTTTATCATCATTATTCACATGAGCGCGCGTGTAAAGAAGGATGTAGGGGTTTTATCTGTGTGAATTGTTTATGATGTAAACTGGAGGCGCTGGTGAGAGTATTCTACTTTGATTTGGAGCAAGTCCGTTGAGTTTTAAAATAGTTATCACCAGTTACTCCATGTTGATAATAATTGTATCAATTAATTATGTCAAAAGAAAGGCGATGGTAAAACCAACATCATCGAGACTCGAATTCGAATTAAACAACCGAAAAACCCAAGTTATATTGGCACGCACGACCAAACATGTTTTTGAAAATAAATACTTGCAACAAATTTAAATATACATTAACTTACAATTAGTTAAATATCTACTCTATATAAGAGGATTTCTTTATAAGGTCAACCGAATTTACTTTTTTGTTACAAGACCTGAATTCTTGAAGTAAAGGTATTTTTCTTAATATCAAAAAGAATTCTTTTTGCCATAAATGATATAGTTCAGAATACTATATATAGTTAAACCATTTCTTTTTCCAAGACATTTTCCCAAAATAAATTGAAGTAAATATAAACGAATAAAATTTGTCATCTCCTTGAGAGTAAAAGACAAATAGGTATGTAAAATACGCTGCTTTAGAAAACAATTGAATTTAAAATTATATCTATTATCTTACCTCTTGGGTCTTCATCGTCAAGACCAATCATGTTGGAATCGTCGTCTCCGGTTTCGTACTCCTCATTTCCATAGTTCCTCCAGTTTCTGA
The DNA here is from genome assembly GCA_949152435.1 of Gastracanthus pulcherrimus. NCBI lineage: Eukaryota > Metazoa > Arthropoda > Insecta > Hymenoptera > Pteromalidae > Gastracanthus > Gastracanthus pulcherrimus. The sequence continues at coordinate 23,284,286 of OX424573.1, read as the reverse complement.
AAGAAGAACACGATGCATTTGCATATTTTATGTATATGACAACCATGTAGAGTAGTGCATGATCATTAACTCGATTCCTCAATTTGCAATTTATTACTTTTAAAGCACATACATAATTTTTTACTAAAAATAACTGTTTTACATAATTTTAATGCATTTCTATTTCTTATTTTTTTTATAAATATTACATTAATTGTTTGACAAGAAATAGGTTTCATCGAAAAAAATCCATACTATAGAGTACAAGAGTCTGGTAATATCGGTACAAGAATATGTAAATTAAAATTGAATTGAATAAAAAATATAAAATGATAATATTCTAAATTACATTAAATTAATATGAAACATTTTTTATATTTCGTAATATACATTTTTATTACATATCCCTATACATACCGATATCATGAAACTTTTGCATTGTATAATATAAATTTGTTATCTCAATATGAGGTTTATTCAGAGACAGACAAAATTAAACAAACATTTCTTTGTAACAAATTCCAGAGAGCAGAATATCTTTTATCTTTCATTTGTCAAACCGTGACAGAGTGCAAATAAAACAGAATCAAGCATCAAAGAAAAGCCCACGGACAGTAAATAAAAAGAGAAGAACAGCGGGCGGCAAGGACGAAGAAGAAGAAAAAAAGAGCTCACCCTCGATTCCGGCGCTCGCTGTCGTAGAGCGAGAGGAAGGTTAGCAGGTCCTCGGGGTCGAGATCCAATTCGCGCTTGTAGCGCGGCTCCTGGTAGTAGGACGGCAAGCTGCAACACAGAGAAGCGAGGGCGCAACGCTGTTGCGATCAATTTTTCAACGGCAGGATTTAGCGCAACGACGTTACGACGCGAGTTCTTTCCCCTTGTAAATTGACGCGACGCGGGATAACGGCGTTCGAAGGCTGGAGTAAGGAACGAGGCGGGAGGGGATGCAAATAGAATCGGGATGAGGTATTTTCTCTTTTTTTTCTCTTTTTTTTTTATTTCAAGCTGGATAGAACGGAACAGGTTGGGTTTGATCCCGGGAGTGATGTTGGCGGAGGATGATTTTTTTATGAAATAGACGTTTGAGTAGGTTCGTTGGGTGAGGAAACCGTTCTTTCGTCGAATTTATTATTTAGGATTCGACTTTAGTGGAATTTAAGAGTGAGCGCTAGGTAGATACGAATACTATGTATTTTCCTTGCAATATTTTGATTATATTTTCGGTTAATTAACTACCGTTACAGGCTTAGGTTTTGACCAGCTAAGAGTAGTTTTTTATTAGATCGAGCATTTATGATTTTATTGTTTTTTCAAACTAAAATGATTCTTTTTGTTAAACAATCAATGAAGATGCGTTAAATTAAGAATTATCTAAAACTGGGTTTGGATCAATCACTGGGCTTGCGACGGTAAATTAAGTAAAAAAATAAGTCTCTCGCTATTTTAATAGTGCAGCTGTGCTTAATTAGATATTTTCTATGTATATAACCCATTATAATAAATGGTATAGTATTCCTGGTGAAAAATTAAGCAACTTTTTACACGATACGTTACCTGATATAAATTATCACTTAATTTATTGCAAAATTATCGTTATGAAAAAGTTTTTAAAAAAATACTAAAAACGCCCAGGTTCAAAATAATATAGATCTGAAGATACTATATCGTATGGGATTACAGATCTACGTATGTATTTTAAAATTTTCACTTCTTTTGAAATCTTGCTTTCGTATCGATATTTTTAGATAATAAATTAGCGGATTATATATAATTTCGAAATATCAAGTAATAAACCATCTGATTTTTCACCTAACATATCACCTTACATTCATTATACAAATATGAATGAAATACCGATAAAGTTTCTATTTCGCAACTTGTTTTTAACATCAATACCGTTACACAAACCCATCTCCAATATCGCTCGCAAGTCGAACCAGATCATAAAACCTCCACAACGTACATACATACACATACACTCCGATACACAATGCTATATCCCCCCGCTCGGAAAAGTACACACAAAGCTCGCGATCGTCTCCCAGTCGCCGCCGCCGACTCAGCCAAGTCAAATACACCCCTCTCTCCCCCCCTACACGGCAGACACATATACTCTACTCCGCTCGCGAGCCGCGAGCCGAGGGCAAATACACAAGGCATGTAATCGCGGGGGCGAACGCCCGGAGGAGTGCCCTCTCTCGTGCACACCACCTATATTATACTTTCTGCTCTCTCCTTTGCTCCGCGTGCGCGCGCGCGCGACGAAACGCACAGCCCCGGTCTTTATAACGGCCGTTTTTAGCTCGTCCACTTGGCTGCAGCCAGCCGCCTTTTGCCCTTTGTTCTACGTTATACACGCTTCGAGGTAAAAGAAAGAAAGAGGCGAGTGCTACCGCTGCCGGCGCTTTGTGGAGCGAGAGGAGCGAGTTAACCTTTTGTCGGGCGCGGGGTGCTTTGCGAGAGTTGATAATGGGATATATATCGTGCGCGCAGGCGGCTGTTCGGAGGAGGAGCGCGCGCAAAGTCCTGCGAGCGAGGTCTTGGGGATATACTTGGGATTGTTTGAATTAATTCGACTGGGTTTGGGGTAGGTGTTCGTGGGGGTAGAGGTTGTTCAGGTAGTTAGAGGTCTGAGATTTTTATCTTGAATCAAAAGTAAAGAGTGATCTACTTCACTTTGGAAGCTTTATGATTTATTTAATGAAAGCTTTGAGCTTTGTCGTATGTTATTATAGTTATTTAAAGTCTAGATTTTAGTGAAAATTGGTTTGAATTGTAGAGAAATTGAAGAAACGTTGCTTTATGGAATACTAAATTACTGCATTTGAAAGCGGCTTCTGGAGTAGAAACTCTTATACACAAGGGGGCTAATAATGGAGGTCTCTTGTAGGATTTCTTTCTCTTTGTTTTTCTTTGATGGAATTGTTTTCTCAGGTCAATTTTCTTATTGAGCTTTCTTTATTACACGTTATTATACCTCGAGTACTAAAAAGAACTGTATCGTAATATACGGTAATATATCGAAATCGTAATAAATACCCAATAATAATGTTTTGAAATCGACGTGAATTTGTACCTCAGAATTAATTGTAAGTTTATCAGTTTATCGCGATATTTAGCACGCCAGAGTACGTTATTTTTTCTCAATGTGTATTTTCTATTGTAATGAGAAAACGCGAATGTTTGAGAACGAATTATGCACATCGACCCGCCGGACTAGTGCGCGGCTGTAACTACTTACGTATAATTCTTAATTCATCTTATTTTATATGTACAATAAGAAGCGATCGCTTCAATTCGACATAATATGCTCGCTTTCGCTGTAAATTGTGCTTATATTTTGAATTTCCAACTAATTAAAAATATGTACATTTTAGAAATACCGAAATTAAATTACTTTTATTATTAGCTACAATTATAAAATTTGAATTTTTAAATTTCTACTTCTGAAACTCAAAATCTTCGATACGTTTTAAAATATTTTATACACAATTACTTACGTAAATAATTACGTAGTATACCATAATAGAACCCTCAAATCCCATTTCTCAAAATCCCCCAACTACCTTTTCAAAAGCCCCCAATAAAATCCAAAGCCCATCTCCATCTATCAGCCACGCTCGCGTACTGCACTTCCTCCTCGCCGCACCGCTAACCCCCCCCCCCCCCCCACCCACGCTCCAACCCTCTCGCTACAGAAGAATCCGCCCACACATCCCCTAATCTCTATTTTATCTCACTCCTCTCTCTCTCTCTCTCTGTATTATATCTCCCAGCGCGACTTTCCGCTTCCCAACCCTTTCCTTTAATCCCTCATTCTTCACTAGCTCCCGTCTCCCCTCTCCTCCCCTCTCTTTCATTTCACACGCTCCCTGACTCCTCTTCCTCTTCCTCCGCGCGAGTCCTGCCTCGCTGATCGATAACGCGCAGGAGAGCGTCAGCTGGTTGGCCAGCAGCAGCACCACCACCACCACCTCCTCCTCCTCGCGTGACCCACTTTCGCGCGATTCCATTCAGCTTTTCGCGAGATGGAGAGATAGAGAGAGAGAGAGAGAGAGAGAGAGTCCTGGTCGATCCCCGCACCGTCGGACGCCAGCGCAAGCGCAACTCGGCCGCGGCTTAACCCCTTTCGAATCCTTCACTACCTCTCCCCACTACTGTGAGTGGAGGTTTTATGCGTGTGAGGGGGATGGGGTTTACGTGGGCTGCAGCGGGGGATGCGGCGATATATCTCGCGGCTTCCAGTGAGTTGGGAGAAATGGATGAGGATACCGGTGGGAGAGAGTGACGCGCTGGATCGAGAATATATGCGTGTCCCGGCGTTATTGTATGAATGATTTTTGCAATGATATACAAAATTTATGGACATTTAAAAAATTTTAAAAACTCGATGTTAGTTTCTATCTCTCTTCAATATTGTAAAGAGTAAAAAGTCAGTTACATAAATAGTTTCATTAATTTTAACTTTACGTAACATTTATATATATAGCACACGTCACACTAAACCTGTTAAGGGGATGCCGGATATCTCTGTCCTTATCTAATTGCGTTTTCATTCATAATTTTAAGAGAAATAATTTTTCTGAACAAATAATAGCTGTCCCCGTTTCATTTCATAGTAATCTAAATATATGTCCAAGCTGGTTTCATATGATTGTTTTGCTTTCGAGAAAACTTTGACAAACTTATAGTACGTAAAGGTTATTTGACTACTTAAAGTATGTAAAGGTTAATCTCCATGTAGTTGGCCCTCATAGTATGTCAAAGTTTTCTCGAAAACAAAACAATCATATGAACCCAGCTTGGACATAAATTTAGATTACTATAAAACGAAGCGGGGACAACTATTATTTTTTCAAAAAAATGATTTCTCTTCAAATTATGAATGAAAACTGAATTAGACAAGGACAGATATATCTGGCGTCCCCTTAAAGGGAAATCTCCGTGATGATCATTTTTTTTTTCAACGAATAAATATCTTTTATGACTTACGTAGCCCGAATATACGAGTCTTAAAAATATGAGTGTGTGTGTGTGAGTGTGTTAGCAGTTAGCATTTCAGATTCTAACCCTTTTATACCTTACCCAAAATTCGCTTAGATGGTTAGCATCATTAACTGGAGTGTGTTTAAAAGATTAAGCAAAATCGGTCCACTTTTCTTTTTAAATAATTCTTTTTATAAAAATACGATTTTTTGAATTTTATTTATACAGAAATGTTATTTGACTTGCCAATCTTTTTTGGATTAAAATATTAATAAAATCCTATGTTGCAAGACCGGTTACTATAAAATGAGTACATTTGTTCGTGTTCTATCCAGAAAAATCGAGTATATTTTTTAAGATTCGAATTCTCATATCATAATGTCAATTGTAAACTACTTGAGCGAGGTGAAACAACACAATATACATTCCATTTCAATTTTCCTGAGCTCGTCAGACTGAGCTTACATTTCATCAAAACTTCATCCTACTCTACTTAACGCAGCAGTCAAATTTGCACTCAATCGGATTGAAATTCCACTCTGTCAGACTACCCACTCCGGTTTCAATGACACTCATAATGCAAGCTCACGTAAACTGGAAAATTATATTACGGCAGATATTAGAAATTGTATGTGCAGTGAAATTTACTACGGACTTAGATTTATCATTAATTTATGCAATTTCAAATAATTTGAATATATATGAATAGACACGTAGTTACTTTCTATCGAGTATTATTATTATTTATTTTAGAGCGAATATTCGAAAATAATGCATTGAATTACGATTTCCTGATCAAATTTACCGTGAAAATCGCAGTAAATACAAGACAATCTGGTTTCACGTTCAAATAAATTACCTTAATAAACGGTAAAAATTACTCGAGTTCAGAATAAAAATTGCCCTAATTTACAGTAAAATTTATCTTACTGCAAAGGAAACATTCTAATGAATAACGTTCATTACCTCTGTGTAATGAGGGCAATATTTTTTATCATCAAGTCAGAATATGTTCTGTGTAAACCGCGTTTTTCACAGTTATTTTTATTAAAAAAGTTCTCTCCAATGTTCGTTTAATCATTACAAACATACTTAACTTAGTAAAATTGAAAGCTCCTATGCCTTTTTATTATATTTAAATATGTCAGTAGAGAAGAATACAAAATCATTTTTTTATCTGTTTTTGTGTAAATGGCAGAAAGTCAGGTAAGGTAAATCCAAAATAAATTTACATAAGTTATATAGCTCATTAAAGCTTTTCTTTAAATGTCACTAAAACATCAAAAGTTTTTCATCTTCTTCAATTTCGTAGATATGGTAAAAATTACAAAAGTTTACGAAGCTCCTGTACCACGACCTAAAGAAATATACTATACTAAGAATACTGAAAATCGGTATTCTTCTCTATTATAATACAGAAAATCGAGTATATCCCAAAGTACAAACAGCAAGAGTATTATCCGCTTGATAAGCGGATATTGATAAGGCTTCCGGAAATGCTTTCTCGTATCTAGAAATGAAGACTTTGACTAGTTGAAGCGTCCAACGCTGACCTAATTTTCTAGATTCCATATAGTATCAAAAATATACATAATATTACACACAAATGATTCTTTATTATTAGCTATTGAATACGCACCTGTTCACCCCTAGTGTGAGAAATCTATTAAATCCTATTCGTCAATACAAAAATTGCATATACATCCTATTGGCAAATAGGATCTTTTCATATTTGGAAAAAGGAATTAATAGGATTTAATAGATTTTTCACACTAGGGACCATACAACTTTTAAATACAAAATTGGAAAAAAAAATGAAAAAAGCTTTTGACGCTTACTACATGTCAAAAGCCACGACCGATCAAAAAATCAAATTCATCTCACTTCCTCATTTGCATTCAAATCAGAATCCGTTTCTCCAAACGTCCGATACTCTCCTATTCAGTACACCCAGTCCAGCACGCGTCAAGCATACACAGGTACACACACACACACACATTCCTTTATTTCCCTCCTCTACCCCCCCCTCTTAATCCACTACTTCCCCTGTCTCCCATCCCACGCTTCATATCCACATCCCTCTGCCCTCGCGACATTTGTTATTCTCCCAGTCGTTCTCCTCTCCTCTCTTACGTCATTCCCGGCACGCGGCTGTTACTATCGAGCGACCGCGTCTCCTCGCGGAGGCGTACATAACAGATAATGCGCGCGTTCGCGTGTGTATACGTGAATATATATATATATATACATGTAGGTGTACGGCCCTCGTCCGTACGTGCCCGAGCGCGATGATTGAGACGCGCAACGTACAGCGCGAAGGGCGAGCTGAGAGAATTTCGATGGCGCCGGCGGCGGCGGTCCTATGACGTAATTGCGCCCGCGCGCGAGGCTATTTTCGGATGTGACAGCGGATTCGACGCCCGGGGTTCGAATTATCAACCTTCTCCCTCCAAAGGGATGGGGGGGGGGGGGGTGGGGAGTAAGGTGTTTGTGCAGACTCATGCTTGTTTTTGAAGTAACAAGTAAAGGTATTGAATGTAAATTGAGAAAGGACTGATGAAATAAGGGAGAATTAAAGTTTCGCAGAGTGGAGTTTACAAAAATATCCCGCTGTGCCTTATGTGGATGGGAGGTTTTCTGCGTTGTTTATTGACAAGGAGTATTGAGAGGGATGGATGTTTGTTTTAAGGATTTTGTGTGTGTGTACGCGTATGTGAGTGCACTGTTAAAATAATCAACACACTTTGTTGAGTATGAATTACTACACACGATAAGCAGAATGTGCGTAGATGGCTTACGAACAAAAAACATAAGTGGTATAAATGTAAAAATGGAATCAGCACGGAAATTTAAAGTATGTAATTTCTATACTGACGGATGTGTATTTTAAAATTAAGAAACATATTTTCACAAACAAAACATATAACGAATTTGTTATTAACCATGTGTGTACGTATCAGTGGGTATGTGCATGTGTTGATTTGTATGTATATAGGTGTAACCGGTGGATGGAAAGCTTTAGCTGTCGCTTATTGATGAGATGGTCATAGAGGGATGAGAATTTGTTTTGGGGATTTTGTGTTCGTGGAAAAGAGGGGGATCTGGAAGGGTGGTGTTTGTTTACGAGCTGTGTGCTTTTGATGGAATTTTTCTTGTAAGAGGGTCGGGAGATTGAAGGTTGGGTATTATTTTCTCCAAGCTGTTGCTTCTATTCGAGAATGAGAAGATATTATCGTTTTCGGAGGGATTTTTATGAATTTACATAAAATAGTTCTGTAGACACTTTTGTGGTCTATTATGTATTTTTGGTAGATATTTTTGGTGGGGAGGGTTGAGCGTTGATAGTTCGAAGGTCGGGGTATTGTTTTTCTCAATCTGTTGCTTTGAGGACAAGAAGCTTTCATCGTGTTTGAATTATTATTTTCAAAGAGATTCTTTGAATGCGAAACAGTTTTGTAGCAAACGTGCAAGCATGTGCAATAACTAATTTTTTAATGAAATGACCTCAAGAAAAACAAAAGAATTATCTTTCTAATATTTTTGGTGTGATTATTGCCTTCAAAAATTTTAGAGATATATTTAAACGAATACTTTTCTATTATTCGAATCATATTGTTTGTGTCTTACTTTAGAGTTATCTAATATCTAGGACACTTTTAGATTTATATTATTAAAATACTAAGAACAACAAGTATTTAACAAATTTACCAAAATTAGAAGGCATTATTAATCATAAGAATAAAGAAAAGTACCATGAAAAAATTCATTAACATTAAAACATACTGGATCAGAAAAAGAAGAATTAATCTAACGCAATCAGTCAATTCATCGTCGAAACATTATCTCGGCGTGCGGTATATATCCCTCCCACTGTATACACATTTAATGAAATTCTACAGAAAAAAAGAGAATCTAATAAAAAAAATGAAGAGGAAGGAGAGAGAACGAGAGACAGACAGTAAGAAGCTCGATAAAGTGCTCGTCTGTCTTTCTATCTCGGCGGGAAGTTCGTGCGTCATTAATTGCGCCCCGACAATCGCACTTCGCCTCCTTCGCCTCTCACAGAAAAAGAGAAAAAAGTATATAGAGGAGAAAAAGATGAAATTTCTCAAGCCTTAATAGCGTGCGCGCGCGCGCCACAGAATTTGAATGGCAGACTTATTAAAAATGCGAGTAAAACGCGTACGATAGAGGGAGGAGAAGTTCAAAGGTTATAGAGCTTCTTTCCGCGAAGTTTTATGGACTTGGAGGGTTCAAAGAGAACATTTTTTTTCTTTATTTTCTTTTCGGGAACTTTAATTTTAATTTACCTTCGTTTTCTTTTCAGGAGGAATAATGATTTCTGTTGAAAATTGCAGTGACGTCAAAGGATGTGGCGCGAAGGAAAGGGAGAGGGAAACTGTTTTTTGAAAAGCTTTTGATCATAATCCCTGTTAGCAACTGAGGTTGAGAGAATTTTTATATTAATCAATAGTGTACATTTATAATGATCTTTTATAAGGATTCTAAAATTTAAGTTAACCCAACGATTTTTACATAACGAATTTAATCGAGTTGATCGTACTTTAATCCTGGTAGTGCAAAAGGGATAATGAGACTATTAGATAAGATTAATTAAAATGTAATGAATGTAGTTACGTATTCATTTTGTAAATGCTTTAATAATGCTGTAATATCGCATAATTTAATTGAGATGGTAGTCTTTTAGTTATATGAAAATTTATCGATCATTTAATTAAAAGGGAACGCAATAATGTGTAAATACACGTTTTCGCCTAGGCTTTATAAACCATCTTTTTCTCACAAATAATGGAGATACTTTCTCGACTAATTAAAGTACCCATAAATCCGTATAATTATTACAGAGCTTTTATTCTCGACTCAACCGTAATGTCCACTTTATTGAACTGAAAAGCGAGAGAAAGTAACATAATTCCCTCTTATCATACTTTTTTCCTGCAAATTTATTTTATTTCCGGGCGGGAATAAAGTAAAATTCAGTTTCTCTAACTTTCTCTTCTCTTCTTCTGTTTTCAATATTGAACTATTTCTTTCTCTCTCTGCGTAAGTCTCAGTCTTCAAATCAATAATACGGCCACAGTTAAGTTGGAAATAAAGTTCTATATGCAACACGGAAATAAAGCCGAATATTCTCTCGGGTGATTACGGCTCACGCTTCGCTCAGGCAGTAAACCCACCCGCGGGTGTAATCCTCGGCTTCATTCTCTTGTTGCATATTGTACTATTACCTCATTCTCGAGGAAAACAGTGTGCTTATAAAATAAAATGAAGCAAAAAAGCTGAAATTGTAATGAGTAAAAAGTAACCCTTTGCAAGGATTACCGTTGATTAAATTAATTAACTATGGGTGACGTAATAGATGTTGCACAAGATACCTACGTTACTGTTTAAAAAACTTGTATCCTGTTTTAATGCGAAATGAGCATTGCCGTTGTCGTAAGTAGACATGTGCCGAGTATAGTCAGACATGACGATACTTTCTTCTTAATAACGTTATAAACAAGAACGACAATGACTAATTTTAAAATTCCCACCTTTTTCAGTTTAAAAGTATTAAGAATATATTCAAAGTGTCAGATAATATTATTATAAAAACGAATTTAAGAGGAAGGCTTTAGTAACGTTACAATTTTGTCAGATATGAAATCAAATTTTACTTTTAATATGATTGAGGATAAAAGCGTGTGCAGGTGTTCGTCAGCAACAACACTTCACGATTCCACAATGTATTTTACAATAATTGAAGATTCGTTAAATGGTCCAAAAAATAACATCTAAGTATACAAGTATGTCATCCAATTTTTACTTAAATATATGTACATCTCGAAAGCAGGTAAAGAATTAATTTCAAAATTTAATCGAGACAAATGAACAGAATAACTTAAAATTGAAAAAGCATTTGATAAAAATCATCATCAAAACAATTATCTGGTAACAAACCGACCATTTATGAAACATTTTATAAGCCACCAGAAACTAATATAACCAGAAATAAATATCTAATTACATGCCGAGAAATGGTTTCATCTAACCTCATAATGTTCACTTTCATCTTAGAGAATAAAGATTTCCCCCACCTCACCTAAGAAAAAATCTGATAAAATCCTCAATTCTCAAAATGTATACAACCGACATACTGTAATCTTTATACATTCCAACAATCTCTTCCATCAGCAAAGAAAACAGCCAACAAAATAGCTACACCACCTTGCTCCTCTTCTACATACCTCGCGATTGCCTTCTACCTCCCCACATACAACCGCACACATATACATACACACACGCACACACACAAACAGGTAAACACACGTATACACCGAAACATACACACAAACAGGTATACACACCCACTCACACACACATACACACAAATACTCCAGCTTGGCCTGGAAATCAGTGGCGGGCCGCCGCCGCCGCCGGCACCGATCGTTATTTCCCGGTGGCGCGAAGACCAACGCCCTCAGCCACAGCCACAGCCGCCGTGTCCCCCATTCACCTACACAGAACCCAGGCAGGCAGGCGTTTGCAGCGCGCGGGCACTACTTACATACACGCGCGAAGAAGAAAAATACACCGAGTGACGGGAGGGCTGGCACGCAGCCATACTCGCGCATCATCGATCTTCCCCTCTTCTCCGCCTGCACTGGCACAGCCCGAGCCGGATGTATTCCTACAGGTGGGCGACGGACGAGCCTACTCTACGCCGTGTGCGCATTATGCGCGTGTGTGCAGTGTGTGTGGATTTGGTGAGACACCGACGGATCGTTGAGTGGGTATGCGTGGTGCAGCATAATGGGCTCGTATAGTGCCCACCTGTGCGATGCGACGCTGGGAGGGAGTGAAGCTGGAGAGGAACATCGAGGTGGTTGATTTGGTTTTTTTTGGGGTGCTGGAGGATGTAGTTATGGTCGTATGTGATTTTATAGTTGATAATGTACAGTCGGAACTGAGGTGGGATTGACGGGATTTTGTTTGAAACCGCGGAATGGAGTTAGGAGCAGTCAAATTTGAATGGAATCGTCGCGAGTCTCGGTGTATTAATTGAAGTTTGCTTGGAGTCAGTAAGATTCAGTTATACGTCGCAGAATATAGCTAGAGTACTATTATAGAGTATTATTTAGCAGAATTCTTCGAGTTTAGTTATCACTTTTATAATTCTCAAATTTTAGTTAGGATTTTCAGAATTCAATTACATTTGTCGGGATTTAGTTGTTTTGCAATTTTCATAGTTAAATAAGATTTCTTAGAGATTAGTTAGGATTTTCAGAATATAGTTAGAATCTGTGGAATCGTTAGAATTCGATTAGAACAATTGGAATTTTATTTTGGATAATCTGAATTCAGTTATAATCATTTCAATGTACGTAATATTAATAAGAATTTTGTAAGAATTTTAAGAAGTTTTGGAAAGCCATTTAAGACGTAATTTCTTAATGGTAGTAATATAAGTTTAATATTTAACGGAGAACGTTTGAAAACATAATTTGAAAAATATTTCATGATACTGAAAACTTTATGAAAGTGACTATAAAGAATATTATTCCTCTAATTTAGTTAAATTTGAATGGCATTTGCAATTACGTTTGTTAATTTTGTTTTCTGCAAGAATTTATTTTTATTCTATTTAAATTTTTTACTTTATAGCATAATTAGATTTTGTAATTGTACAGTAATAAGTCTCGTGTGCATTTTCAAATAATTTAATATTTTTTTTGCTGAAAAAGAATGAATCCAAGACATTAACCCATACTTTAATTTTCAATACACATAAATGTATTTTATTTTAAGATTCGCAGAATTTATATTGAATCTAAAAACTATACACAATTTCTGTAAATATAACCATTTACGGAATATATGTAGCACCCAAAGTTAATGTTTTATCAACCGACAATTTTCGGATTATTATACTACAAGTACACCTACACGGAGAATCTGGGGCATTTTAAACTCGCGGCAATCCTTTTTGGAATTTCATGCGCGCGTGTCTGGAGCTGGCAATTTTTCACGCGAAATGTTAAAACTTGGTATGCTTTGTAGGTATTCAGAACGTGATACAGTACAGTAATTCCGAGCAGAAATTGCAAAATCGAAGACAGATTCGCTTGCAAGTGAAATTGACAACCTTGACAGTATTCATTAAAAATATAATAAGAAATCTACTTACATTACAGAAAAATATATTACTATTCATCTTTCTATGACAGGACGAAATTGGTTTAAGAATTTTCCGAAATACAAGTTATTTATTTTACACACAGAGAATAATAAGACAAATTGGGTGATACAAGAGGCTCGTGTTTTTGATTTATTTAGAGAAAATAAATTAATATGTAAATTCCGTTACGTTGATATTGCTTTTCCATGGAAGTGAGAGAGAATCAAAGTGTATACTCAAATATACACTCTCCCTTTGAGGGATGAAAGCTTTTTTAATGAAAACTTAATGAAGGGTCGATTTAAACTTGGCTGTTTGTACAGTCTATGTTTACTGCAGTAGCCTCGGAATTTAAAGCACGGTAAATTCACTGGAAGTTTATAGACGAAAAACAAATATTTGTGAATGTAAATACAAGCGTTAATTGTAATTGTACTTGAAAAAATATACTGATTTTCAATTTGTATTAGCTACGTGATTTATAGCTTCGTATTACAATTATATTACTGTGTAAATTTCTAAATTCAACAACAATTTCTTTTTTAGATCTGCTAAAATTTCTATCACTAAAAAACACTATAGAAAATTAAACAATGAACAGAAAATATTAAACCATTTTTACACCAGAGATACCGTTTGCTGTTTTCACTATTTCATCAAAAACAACGTATTTCACACCTTAACTTCTTTTCCTCGAATTGCACCTTCATTTACTGGGTACGCATCGTAAAAAATTTATTGAAATTCTACCTTTACGAGAGGCAAATGCATAAAATATGCACTTTTTCAAATTTAAGAAAGGTCTAAGCGTAATTCATGTTTTATGAGACCTTGGAAACGTGCGTAAGTTCACAGTCAAGACGTAAAGCAGATATGTTTATTTCATTCTCATGTTCGCTACACGTGCTTGCAGCCCATGGAGGAGAAAAATCATAAGCTAAATTGAGAAAATGCAATGGTATTAGCTTGAATAAACTTGAAGATTTATAATTAGTATTATTGGTTTTTTTAACGCAAATGTTACTTTAAAACTTTTAAAATTTTATATTAAGTAACTCAATTGTGCGATAATTGTAGCCAAAATAAAGTACAGAATATTTTACTTATAGCTTTGTGTGCAACTGAAACTTTTTGTGAGTCAAAAATTTCGATCAATTTTACTTTATTTCGTCTTTTGTAGAAGTCACCTTAAAAGTCACGTGAAACCAAATTACGTGGGATCGCAATGACCTCGAGTCTTTACAGAGTAAGTATTTTTAGGATAGGATTCCTTTAATATCGTCGCTTCAGTGGAACAACATGAGAACAACATAGAGGATAGCTTGCTGCCCCGCCCAAGCGACAAAGGGCTTTGCCTTTAAATAATTGGTTATTATACTTTATCAGTCTTACGAGGTATCACCTTCACTTTCCATTATTGAAAGCATTGCGCTTTATTCTATTATAATGTACTTAAAATCTAGTGTATAAACAATATAATTATATTATTATTCTAGTACCATAAATCGGAGTTACCTTAGCCATATTTTTAAATATGCTATTGCAAAATCTTTGTATAAAAGATCGACGTATAAAATTGCTATAAGTGCCTCATTTAAACTTCGACATTCAATATGTCAGCATAAGCCAGCGAAAGATTGGATTAAAGTCTCCTTGGCGGCCAAAGTCACCCCATTTTACGGTAAACAAACAACAATACATTCTCACAGAATAAGACAATCAGAATCCTTGACCTTCTCACGGGCAGTGGAACGGATACGTCCAATCTATGGAATTTTCAGACAAATAAACTATTTATTTTATGATTGTTAATAAAAAAATATGTACCCGGGAAATTGCATTTTTTTTAATTAAATTCGGCTGTTTTCCAAATGATTTTCGAGGTCGTTTATTTCGTATTCAGGGTCAGAATTAAACAATTCATAATCACAGAGATTTGTAAAATTCAAATTCTGACTCCGTATTCGTAATTAGTAACCTTGAAAATCTGCAACTTTGTTAAGGTAAGGTCAAATAGTTCATTCGAAATATGTGCTCCTGAAAGGATTGAAAATTATCAATTCTACCACCGTTATTTTGTCATACTCCTACGCTTTCCCGTTCTCTAATCATTCTCCCATTTTCAACTCAACAGTGTATGCAGTAATCGCGAAAACGTACCATACCCATATATAGGGTTGATTATGCTGTAACTGGCCCTATTTACATTCATAAACGTTAAAAATGAAAAATTCCATTAATTTCTTCATTCAAAATCTTTATTACTAAAATGTAATGACTCTATTTCATTGTCAATGATCAAAATAGTAAAATGTATTCAAAATATCAGTTCCGTAACGTCAACGTTATTTTGAACAGCTTAAAACTTTTGATTCTAAGCAGCATTTTTCGAAATTTAAACTATTACTGTACAATTTTACGCATTTTTATTCTTTAAGTTCTTAGAACAATATGTGGGAAAATTTGAACTAATGTTATTGTTTAAGCAATTGCTTAAGTAATTACTTGAGTAAATACTTAAGTAATTTTTTAAGAGTTAAATGAAAATTTGTAAGTAAGTAGTTATACTAGTTAAGTTTGTACTTAAGTCATTGTTTAAGATATGCATTGGGGATCCTTTAAAATGCTTGTTTATGATCTGAACTAACCACAAAGTTCTAATATAAAGGTTCTGTTCAAGCAAATGCGTTAAATCGACTGAAATACATTCAGTATAGATATTACTACAGGAGGGACGCATACATTTTCAGGCCAATCTTAAATAATTACTCAAGTAATAAGTTAAGTAATTACTCAAATAATCACCCAAGCACTTGCTTCAGTCATAACCTCCCCGCGACTTCGCAATGACCCCGGTACAAACTCACCCCTGAAACCTCCAAACCCAAAACCGAGCGAGCTGCACAAGGAAAGCACCCGCGCGTTATAACCCATCCACTCTCCACACAGTCCACAAAATACACGCTTCTCCTCTCGCCGGGAAAATTACCTCCTCTTTGGCTGCAGGAGGGACGACGAGGCGGTCTGCTGCGAGGCCAGCGCCTGAGCAGCCGAAGACGAGGAAGCTATTAGACCGCCGGCGGCGGATGCCGCTGGCGACGCGCTGCCGCCGGAGGAGGAGCCCGAGGATTCCTCGCTGCGCTTGCGACGCTCCTCGGCGCTGCTGAGGCCGTAGTAGCGCCCGTAGGCCGGCAGCTCCCACGCGCCGCGCGGCAGGACGTCCCCGATTTCATTAACGAGGACCTTGCCGTATCTGCGGGGTTGGCCGGAGAGAAACGTGTATGTAGATACACATGGATATACATATATATGTGTGTCTGTGTGTATGGGAGTGTGCGCGGGTTTATATAGATATAGATATTTATGGGGTGAGGGTGAAAGAGCCAAGGACACGAGAGAGAGAGAGAGAGAGAGAAAGTGTGTGTATATATTCGAGAGCTGCGCGCGTGCGAGAGAGAACGAGAGGATGATTATTGTGTATTCACGCAAGGGCGATGGGGATGCTTGGTAGGTTTTTTTTGTTGTCTGCGCGAGCGATGACGACGTAACTTTTGCGCACTTTTGATTTCTGAGATGGAAGTGACTAGTTTAGATGCTGATTGAAGGGTTGATTATGTAACCAGTTTATATAGTGACTTATTGTCGTGCTTGGGTAAAGAATGACTCAATATATATATATATATATATATATATATATATATATATATATTACACTCGGTTTTATCGAAATACCACGTTATCGCCGTGAGTAAAAACTTAATCCTAAAAGAGCTGAATTTCACTCAACGAGCTTAGGTATCATGTGAAATATTTATTTTTGCTCTTATAGAAAATGTTAAGGACAATTTCTATTCAAAAATAAAAATGTTCAGAGTTGATCAATTTACCGAACTACACTTTCACTTGAAACATACCGTGTGCTAACTCTGATAGACGGCTAACTCTAATATCTGATTCCCGAAAGAGTCATCTTTTACTCTAACCAGTTTCATAAAGACTCAAAGAGTGGTGAGTTAATATTCACGAATTTAACGAGTGGATTTTATGAGCAATCGAATGAATGTGATTTATTTGACTCTTAATACTCAATTACAGTTAAAATCCTATTCTTATGACAAGTGGATTGATTAATTGTCATACTAGTAAATATTAATTGACTAATTGTATCCATTTGGAATGTATTCAACGATCAAAGTGGAATACAGAGAAGTTATATATTTATTTTCGTTTGATCTACTTCTCCAAACTACAGTCAGCGTAAATTTCGATTCAATGGAACAAAATTCTTAAATTTGAAATTCTAACCAGCATGATCACCTATATCTGTATGTACGTTTTATTATGCAGGCCACGTGCGAGTAAAATTTAAAATTTTAAAATTCCGTTTCGTCAGCTAAAATGTCAGTCGTGCCGTAAATAATAATTTGTGTCATGCGACATCATAAGGGTATACAAGCTGAAATTTATATGAGAATTAAATTATTCAAAATATCATTTTGAAAAAAATCTTTAAACTAATTTTAAAGTTTATCTTTTTAAATAATCACAGAAAGAGCACAATTATGAGCTGTGACCATTTTTCTATTTACAAAATAATTCTATAAGCATAAAAATTATTGATAGGTCATATAAAAGAGAAGCAATACTTTAATGTTATTATATCATTATTATGTATATTTTTAAAGTTCTCTAAAAACCAAAACTTAATTTTTTAATTTCTCTTTCATTACCTATATATATATTATTCAACGTAATGTTCCACAATATTTATTTTTTGTAATTTATTTTCTATTAAAATAACACAAATTCACAACAATGTAAAATTAATAAATTTCTAACAATGTGCAAAAGAAAAAATTCGAAAACAAACCATTAATTCTCATTACGTCGCAAGTATGAAAATAACTCAACTTACTGGTTTATAAAATTACGTGTACCGAGTGCTTGACAACTTATTAATGTCATTTTATATCTCCACCGTTATCTCTTTCCCTACCGTCAGATAAAATTGCCAGGTACCACCAGCCAGAGCAAATGAAAACCGCGCGCGACCTTCGTCTGACCATGCCCGGCCGTTTCCACTGGAAACGCGTTATATACGTCTCGCGCTATCCTTCGCGAACACTTAATATATATACAGCCATACCGCTTCGTGTGCGTTCTTCTTTTCTTCTGCTTTTTTTTTTTATTATTTTCTCGTTTCTCCTTCTGCGCGACCGCGAGCCAAGGTTTTTTTTATGGCCGATACGCGCCAGTATTTTCGTTTGATTATTTATGGTACGCGGGATTTCATTTGCGAGCGCTCAGTCTGCTCAAAATGGTCTTTATAAAGAATTTACGTATGCGCATGAAAATAGCATTATCGAGCGCAATCTTTTTTCGGTTGATGGAGGAAAGATTGCCGATGCATACGGGATGCTATTTTATCTCTGATTTTTTTTTTAACTATGGAAAAGTATTTTTTTCATACCGTCTGCATCATATGATGTTTTATTGAACATTATTTTTCATACTTTTTGCATATAGATTTTTCACTCTATTATAATTACTCAATTTACGGGAGAATTTTGAATATGTATGATGCCATTTTATCTTTGCATCGATATTTGCATTAAATATTCTTTTTCAAACTTTTTGCATATCGATTTTTCACGTTACTATAATTACTCATTTTACGGAAGCATTATGGATTTCCTAAATAACAAAGCGTTTCCGCGCTCACATTGTCTGGCTTAATGATATCGTTGTTCTTTGTTTTCTCAATGTACGTATACATAACACATTGGAGAGTCGCGCCCGAGCAAGCTGTGGCCTTTTCCCCGACTTCGCACCCTTTGTTCGCCCGCGGAATATTTTTAGACCCAACTTGTGTCCCGCGCGCTCTCGCTCGTGATATATAAATTCGCGCTCTATTCTTAGCTCGGACTATTACACTTTCAAATGCTCTCGGCTTTTATTATATTTCCGCACGCCCGCGATCTAGCGGCGTTATCAGCGCGCATTAGATGCGCGGAGGGAAAATAAAACTCGGTGCTATTCACCGTTAGAAGTGACATAAAGATTAATTTTAAAAAGACTTTCTTTATATGATTCTTTTTATTACCGTATTTAACAGTAGAATTGTTTTGCTATATACACTTTCAGATGATCTATAGTTTTTAAGTAATTTTAGATGTTTTTCTAAAAGGTTTCTAAAGTATTTTAACGATTTTTTATTCGTATTGTAACAGTTTATCGTGGTTTATAATGTAGCTTGTTCATTAATCTTGATTACAAGAAAAGCAAATATCGCACCTCCAGAGAGTCCGTGCAAAAACAACACGTGGAAAATTAAGAATGACATGTGTAGCAAAAACTACTTTTTCATAAAAATTGCCATATTTATAGTAAACATATGGCAATTTTATGTGTGAATGTATTAATGTTTATATAGAAAATCGAGTATATCTTCAATGTACAAATAGAAATAGTATGCTTAGCTTTACAACTTTTAATTTTAGCTATTTATTTTTGTTTTCAAGTATACACCTATACTTTAAATATCAGTAAAAATATATTGATGACCTATAATGTAGTTATATAATTCAAATGGAAGCATTTTGGATCAAGAATACAGTGAGTTTCACAGGTGCAATGTATGATTCTTATTTGTTTCTGTAAGTCTCTGCTTTTGATTCGAAACTAATCCCGTATTCCTCGTATTTCAATAAATTGTAAAAACTTAATCAATGACAATCAATACTAACCAGGAGAAAGTTACATCCTCCGGGTCACGGATCCGGTTGAAACTTTGAAGAATAAGTCATCATCGAAAAATAATTGGACTCGTGTTTCAGAATTTTTCAGAATAAAATTCCTAGTAAATTTATGGTTATAATATGCAATTATTTGATCATTGATTGTATCGTGGGTAAATACAAAAGAGGATACTGTAAACTTTAATTTAAGACTTATTGAATATCAAAGTTTTAATCAGTTCCAAAGTTATAAAAAACGTAAGTAGATGTAAGTTAATTACCCTGAATTTTATACGATTCTTTTTTAATATTAGACCACTTATAATTTCGGAACTAAACAAATTTGTATCTCTAACACGTTTTAAATTAAATCTTACAATGTCTTCTGCAGTATTCACACACGATACAATCAACAGGTCTAAGGATTTTCTAGTTATGACAATAACTAGAAAGATAGCTACATTTATCGATTTTTCCAGAGTTAAAATAATAAATTTTCATCATAATGGCTTATATTTCAAAAACTGGGGCTTATTCATGGACAATTCTGAAATACGGGTTCCACTTTTTTGTTTAAAGAATTATTTCTCAAAGTTTCGTCTATAGATCTGTGACCCGCAGACTGCAGCATCCCCTTGTCACTTTAAATTCTATCAACTCCAGTTAAACATGAGACTCCGTCGCTCTCGAATATATAACAAAAGCTCCCATCGCAAAACACACACGCAAAGCCAAACAAGTGAGAAAAGCTATACAGTAGTCGAACTTCCCCGCACTGTGACTCGGTCAGACCTGGCTCTATTTCTCTTTGCGCGAAATTCTACCTTCACTATTTTTACTGTAAAAAATTAGTTTACATTACTGATTTAATTTGTTTCGTATTTATTGTACGGTTTTATCATTGAATAACTTATATCAATTTTATCAAAGTTTCGCAAGAAGGTTCGCACCGAAAACTTGTATAAAAATGTTTGTGCAGAAATAGTTATCTACGATTTATACAATGTTTTATAATTAAAACTGTATGAAGATTAATTTTCCTGTTTATATAGAAGTTACGGAGGAATATGCGCATTAGTTACGGCCGTGGTATTCGGCGCTCATTGGACAGCGTGTCTAACCTTCCTCAGTAGCCGTATTCATCCCGAGAGTCACACTGCGGGGGATATTCGACTGTACAAGAACACGCTAAATCCGCTAGAGTGTAATTTCACCTTAAAGTTTGAGTGAATCGTGATTAGAGCGCGTATTTCATTCTAGACGCTGTTTCACTCTAGAGTAGAATGAAACTCCCAAGACAGGCGCAAAGCACACGTTTGAATTTATCACTTAATCATCAAATGAAAAATAAATAATATTTATAAAACGCGTACACACGATTGTAGATAAAGAAGTCGCTTCCAAAATTAACACGGCAATTGATGATGCATTAAAGAATACATAGCGAAAAGAGACTAGAGTACATACTCCACTTATAGTGCAAATTTACTCACATCAGAGTGAAACTGTTTAAATCATCCTTAAAGTATGAAAAGCAAAATTTCACTCTAACACTCTTGTCATAATAAAGAATTATAACAATAATAATAATAAGAAAATCCATGAAAAGCACTCACTCGTAGCTCTTCTCGTGCTGGGGCATGGCGATGGGCTGGTCCATCAAGTAGCCACTGGGCAGCGCCTTGGGCTGATGATTGCTGCTGCTGACGCCCGCCATCTGCTGCTGCTGTTGCTGCTGTTGCTGCTGTTGCTGCTGCTGCTGCTGCTGCTGCTGTTGTTGTAGCTGTTGCTGCTGCTGTTGTTGCTGCTGCTCGACCTCGCTCATGGCCGCGCTCACGTCGTCCAGGCCCGAGTTGCTCAGCGTTCCTGCGCGCACGGCGAGAACACGCATTTTGAATATTGTGCTCGTGCTCGTGTGCATCGCGATTGGGGGGTTGTGGATTTTGGAAAGAGAGAATCCAAGTGTGTAAATTCGGTTCGCAGGGAGAAAATTACGTTTGTGTAATCATGTATAGTTGTATGTAAATATGCAGTGGCCTATGCAGTGTCTTGTATAAACGTGTATAGTCGCATATAACTATAGATTCTTTTGTGTGTAACCACATGTATGTATATCCATATCGGTGGATTCCAGAAAGAACGACTTAAGTCCACTTTTCATGCTTTTAAGATATTAAGGTGATGCTAAACCCCCTGTCGCCGTCAAATACGGGGAACCAGTTATT
Source organism: Gastracanthus pulcherrimus (assembly GCA_949152435.1). Lineage (NCBI taxonomy): Eukaryota > Metazoa > Arthropoda > Insecta > Hymenoptera > Pteromalidae > Gastracanthus > Gastracanthus pulcherrimus. The sequence continues at coordinate 23,262,180 of OX424573.1, read as the reverse complement.
TCATTCAATTTTCAATTTTGAGAAAATATCTCTCTGGAAAGTTATTGTTTTTGATTGGGACAATAACGTTTCATAAAGATATTTACTAAAAATTGAAAATTAAATGAGAAAAGTCGTTCCTCGTATTTGTCGGTGACAGGTGGTTTTAGCATCACCTTAAGATTTAAAGTTTTCAATTTCCATATAAACTACTGTTAAAAGAACTCATAAATTAGATGTGAACACTTATTTTTACACTTTCTTGATTTTTTTACAATTTTATCTAGAAATATACTATTTAAGGACACTAAAATCGTTCGAAACTCAATTAAAAATAAAATGGACTCAAGTCGTTTTTCCGGAAACCCACAGATATGTAGTTTTATATAAACACAGTTTTGCATGTGACTATGTAATATAATATTTTTCCATGTAATTGTAATAAACATGGGAGTGTAAAATTGGCGATAATCCATTAGCGCATGAAAATAATCCCATTGAAAATATCGACATGGCTCCATTGCATATGGAAATTCATATAAAATCCATCTAAAACTGCTGTACGGAATTCTCATGAAAATCCATATAAAAATCGACATATAAAATATAACATATTCTTTAAATTCTTGGCGTGGTACAATCAAATAGAGATATAATATCGAAGCATTACGAAGGATTTTGAAGAATTTATAGAGAATAAATCTTTGTCCAAATGGAAATCTAGACAGATGTGGTGCGTGTATAGATTTTTACGAGGATTTGGAATAGCGGCTTTGGATGGATATGATATGGATTTTCATATGGAAGCCATGTATAGAGTTTCATATCGATTCTATATATATATATGGATTTTCTTTATAACGCATTTCAAAGTAATTTACACGTTTAGCGCGTGTCCTTTTACACACTTGAATATACAGTGAGAGGAGAACGATGCTAACTTAGTTTATGATTATAAATAGAAGTGTAATTTTATTTTCCATATTTTCATTTTTTTTCAATTAATGTTATGTTTAACTATAGACAAATAATACTATCCAAAGTTTGTCTACGTGAATATCTTTAATAAGCCTGATCAACAAGTTTAAACAAGTATTTAAGTCAAGATATTCGTATTGTAAAAGTTAGCCCCGTTCTTCTTTATATGTACCATATATGGTACATCGAGAAAATAGGTTCATGATTTATAGCCAGCTGATAGGTGATGTGTAATTTGTTTTTTAGTAAGTGCTGGTGATTCGGTTTTGATTTTTGTTAATTGTTACCCTTTGATTTCCAACGTTAGTTTAATTTAAATTTAATAACAGTTTCTTTTATAGAATAGTTAACACAAATAAGGAATAAAAATTATAGTATCTTTATACTTGGTAAGTAACGCAACATTTTATTTGTAAATTTATTGGATGATATTAAATGAACTACCTATTCAGTTATATTGCAAGAGATCGATTGTAAAAGCACAAAGAAATAAATTTGATTTATAACATAATACAATGTCCGCAAATTATAGTGAATAAGTTACATTTCGTTCTTAAAGCGTGTGTTACAGCGCATATATGAAATATAAATTTGGAAGTCGAAGGGTAACCTTTTCAAGCATTTAGAGCATTTGATGTATAATTCATGTGAATGACAGAGTGAAATGCATTTAAATACGTGATGGCAATGCGAGCACATAATGCATTTTTATTAGTTTTATATTAAGCTGCAATTTAAATATGTATGACGGAACTTCATGACCGTATTTTATCTACAGTAACGTTGACTCAACCCACAGAATTGTACATTTTCAATTTTATTTGTTAACTCCAGCGAAAAAATGTATACTACTGAACGTATACTATAAATTGTCATTTAAACATTTTCTCCAACCGTGTATAACTACGTATTTACAAAATCAACTCATCAAACAAACAATTCAACCAAAAAGAAAAGAAAAAGAAAAATTTTTATTTACATTTCTCTACTAAACTATTTATTACATTACATCATAAATAAATGTTGAATTCAACAAAAATAAAAAAAACAACATCTTACTTTTCTCCGCCGACGGCGAAAAATTGCTCGCGGCATTGTTGTTTTCCGTCGCTTGTTGACGATTTTGTTGGTTGCCGAACATGAGAAGTTCTTGCGTTCGCTTGACTATCAGTTATCAAGCGACGTGGAAGAATCGGCGTGTAAAGAAGAGAGATATTTTTGTGTTTTTTCCTTTTTTTTTAAATGAGAATGAGGTAGAATGTATAGTTGGATGCAGAGGTGGGCCAATTACTTTTGCAGGTTAATCGTGTGAAAATGTATTATATTATCATTAACATACACAAATCATAAATTTTAACTAATTCCTCTATTATTACATTAAGGCAAATTTTATGGTAATAATTATAAAGTCTATATCAAAATTTACTACTCTGTATATATACTATATACTTGATTTCTTATAATAATGACCCCATTAATTACGAAAATTGTCATATCCATACTAAACTTTAACATTCGCTCAGCAATTTATACTTAACTCTAATATACAAACAGAAATATAGTAACACTATAAAATACTAAAACAACTTTTCCTCCGAATGACACAAATCACTTAACCTTTGATCCTCTCCAAATCAATATTCCAGCACCGTCTACCATCTGCATTAAAAACTCGCGCAAAACAAGCACACAAAAAAGGAACGCGACCTCTATACCTGCCTAACAAAAAACGCCCCCACCCCCCACATACCCAACATCATAAAAACCTCTCCTCCTAAAAAAGAAGACCACATTAGCCTCGATAAATAACAAAGTAGCGTATAAACACCGACCCTCGCACGGGGCGGTATGTATATTTTACACGGGTAATTGACTTTCATTTTCATCCGAGTAAAATGCCCACCTCCAGCTAGCTCCAGCTCGAAACAGCATAGTCGTGCGCACACACAGGCATAAATCGCGCGTAAAAGAAGGCTATCGTCGTACCTTTAGGCCTCATGGTCTGCTCGGCGGCGCTCTTCTTCGCCTCCTCGCCACCGCCGCTGCTGCTGCTGCTGCTGCCGGTGGAGAGTCCGGCGGGTAAGGACTGCACGGCCACGAGCATCGCGCCTAGCGCGAAGAGCCACAGCCAGTCGGACAGCATCTGGAATGCAGAGAATCGTGGGGGGGTTGTTTTGGTTAGTTAGGTTGATGAAAGTGCAGCAGTGGAATGTACAAACGGTAGATATGGGGAAAGCTGGGGTATTAGGATTTAAAGTTAAGTGGCCGAAGCAAGGCTGTTGCGCGACAATTTTTTCCGTAATATAAATGAAGCGTTTGGAAATATAACGAAACATGTCCAGTTTTGAAATTTAGTAAACATTTATCTCGATTTTAAAATATTATATAGAATTTGTCATTATTTATCTGATTTCAACTATTTAATCGATCAACATCATATCCCAATATTAATTGAAGTTATATAATCAATCAAACTTTACTCTTTTTATCGCTGGTGTTGAAATGTTTCCGATAGTTTGCAAAGTGTTTAAAATGGACTTTTCTCGTTATAATTCTGAATTCCCCAAATAAGCATACAGAACAGAAGGTATTTAAAAAAAACTAGTTGTATATGTAACAATTGTACACATTAATAAAATTTATCGTAAGAACCATCGATAAATTGGTATCTTTTAAATATAATTTATCTTTGTATTATCATCTTCATTGGTTACAAAAATTCTAATTATATATGATAACCTTTTGTATACATTAAAAAGTAGAAGAAAAAATGTTGAAACTAATCTAGTTATTGTACGAGGATCGATTAACATCGTGTCTGACTAAACATTGATGCTATCTACTTAGACGATTTACTTTTTAACTTTTCATGAACGTTTATCAATTATGTTTTACCAACATTCATTTTCTTTGTTTATCTTTTGTAAACCAATACCATATTCTTGTTTAAACATTTTTATAATAATTTATAAATTTTTAACTATCTACAAGAAACTTTTAATTAAAACAGCATTTTTCGTAAATACAGCGATGAAACTCAATAATAAATTGTAAAGTTTCTTAATACAATTTCTCGCAAGAATATCATCCAGCACTGAATCGTGATAAGCCAGCTCAGTTGCGATATCATTATATCAAAGAAGTAAAGTTGAATTAAAGCGTTAAGTTTTATCGCTGCGGCGCAATAACACAGAAGACTGGTATTGTGTTTCTTGTGAATGGATACTTTCGCGAAAGTGCGTAGAAACACTTTGAAACGTAGTATTGATTTTAAATTTGTTAGAACTACGTTACTGCTGTATGAAGGTAATATATAATCATACACTTATGTCATTCCGCATTCAATTAATAAAAATTTAATAATTATATTACACAAAAAGTGTCCACCTTGCGAAATTAAATTTTCAATTTGATTATTTCACGATCTCATGAGAAATGGCAAATATTATACTTTGCGCCATGATTTTCACAATCCCATGCTTTACCGAGTTAGAAAAGTCCTCAAATATTCTCCAATGTCACTCGCGTAAAAATATCACCCATAAACCCCAAAATACTTCCACTCCCAATATCACATTCTCATCTCATATCTATGCACTGCCGCCTATCTTCGTAATCCTACTCCCATTCTTCATCCATCAAAGAATTCTCATTTCCCATCGCACACGCGCACACACACACACACACCCCGCGAAGCACCAAAACCGCACCAGCTATTAACAACATCGAGACGCGTATCTACTACAGCACACAGCGCTATCATATATACCTTATACTCCGAAACAACAGCGCGCGACGGAATTCGCTTATATATATAATACGCGCGTAACGCAATTAGGTCACAGCTGAAGCTGCAGCTGTGCGCCATTAGGTATATATCGGGCGGTGGTTGCCGTGTAGGTGGGTATATAGCCTAATAAGTGAGACCTCGGTGTGTACGGGAGTACCGCCGATGCACTTTACCGCTCGGGCTTTGCGCGCGCGGGAGAGAGATAGAGGAGCGAAGGTTTTCATCGAGTTACCGTGTACGTATACACTCGCTGTGTTGCGATAATCTGATTGCGGGATACGTGGATGTAATTTTTGTAGGTCGATGTGTGTGGAGTGCAGACGGGGCGCGGAGCACGGTGAATTGATGTAGAGTGCTTCTGCGCGGTTGTTGCGGGAATTCGATTATTGCGGACGGTTGTTAAGCGGGTGGTTGGGTAAAAGTGAGGGTTATTAACAGTTGATTGGAAATTATTATTATGTATCTGTTGGGATGTTCGAGAATTGTAACGGCAGAGCCATAGGCGGAGGACTAAGGCATTTTTTGTTAGTTTTCTAGGCTTTATGTTAGCCAAAAGGCAATTTTCTTCGTGAAGTAGTCCACTTTGGTTTGAGCCATATATTTAGTTTACAGAATTTTAAGTTTATCACTTAAAAAATGTAGAAAAACGAAAAATACATATGTATCCTTCAGGACGCTTACGCCACTAACTGGTTAAAAAACAAAGATTGTTTTAAAGTTTTTATATAATTTTCATAGATTTCATATTCAAAATATTATAGAAACAATATTGAATTATTTTTCGGAAAAAGAATATTTCAGTCGTAATTAATTTTCCAAGTTTTAAAAATACATACAATAAAACGTGAGGTACTCAGTAACCTTTTAAACTAATCGAAAACTGGGTTCGTGGCTGTACAGAAATTCTATAACGCATATGAGCTGTCAAAGAGTTTAGGATTCAGATCACGCAAATATATCAAACTGAACTGTTGAGTTTATTTAAAATGCATAAAGTGTATGCTCTGAATGTATCGATATCTTCGCAAGCTAACTACCATGAAGGATAAAAACGATATATAGCAATAGAAAAGAAAATGCACCTACTATAGCAATAAGAATAAAAAAACATCAATGAGTCGATAACATAGTAAAACGTATATTTAAAGCCGAAACTATGAATAGACATAAGCGAGTACATATTGATTTTTCAATACAACAGACACAAAGATTAAAAATACTTATCAGCCCCGATATTAATAACAGAGATTACCGCGATAAAAAATGTAATTATCGGTTTTCTCCGAATCAGATGAACGAAAATAGATAGCGGCCATAGCGGGGAAACGCGTGCGGCGGATGAATTTCTGATGCGGCTGCACGTATATATATATACTTTCGCCCATCGACTTGATAACTCGCTGGGCGACTACGAGAGAGAATGGCAGCGAAGGGGCCAGCTTCGCGGAAATATATAATTGCTTCGTTTTATCGCGGATGGAGGAGTTCCGGCGATATAATAAGCTCGCGCAGACCTCGTCGAACTCGTTGAAAATTCGAGCTGAGACAAGTTTCGACGAGTCGAGCGTGCATTATTCACGCGATAATTGCTCATTACGGGCGTTTCCGAGGAGAGAGTTTATGTTTGTCTGGGCGAAAAAGTTTCTTCGCCTTGATGAAAAATCAACCCTGGGATTTATCGTGCAACGAAGATAGAGCGCTGGGGCAATTTATCATTTTCCGTCCGTAGGAGGTGATATATATATATATGTATATATATATCTTATGGTATGAAGGAAATATATAATTCATCATCGTAGCTTTATTAATTTTAAGAAATAGCTTTTTGATCTTGTGTAAGTGATAAATATTTTTTTTCGTGAACAAGGAAACCAATTTCTTGTAGAATTGTTGATTAAATGAAATATAAAAATGTTATATTTTTCTATGTTTTATATTCACAATCATGGAAATGTTCAGGGAATAAATTTTTGTGAGTAATATCGGTACAACTAAATTTTATTTAAAACTGGTAAAAAAATTCAACAAGTTTACGAGTTCGCTTAAAAAGTTTTTTATGCTACATGATCAATTAAATTTAAGAAAGAAATATCGATTTCAAATGTATATAGTCTCGCATGCTTTCATATTGGCACACAAGTACTTGACGAGCAAATAACATTTGAAATAACAGCTACTTCAAGAATAACACACGAGATAGAAAGTAAAAATCAATATGTAGTAAAAATAAACCTGGCAATATTGGAGAATACCCATAGAAACTTCTACAAGACCTCAAAACACACTTTCAACACTCTTCCCACCTTCCCATCGTAAACCATCCTACCTCGCATCAAATCATAGCCTATCCAAACCCGTATCCCAAGTACCCAATCAGCATCTTTCCACTAAGTCGAATCAACACCACCTCAACCCCCTACCCCAGACTCTCAATTACAACCTCTCTCCGCGCGCAACCCACCACCTCAATCAAAACTTCCAACCCACGCGCGTCACCGCCAAATAAAAGTTCAAGAGCGCTATTCCCGGAAGTCAAACTTCTGCACGGATGTGTACACGAAATATACATATATATATACACACGCGGCGGCGGCATCACGAGCTTTTAATGCCGCGAAATTACAAAGAGCGAGATCGAGCGAACGAGAGAGAGAGTGTGACGTCAATGGCGACGGCCCGCTGACGTCAATAGCCGCTCTCGCGCTCGCGTTCAGCCTATATACATTGACAGAGGCGGCGAGCGCGTGCAGGTGTTATGTATATATATATATTTATATATATATGTATATGTATCTGTCGGTCGGTGTTACATAGCGTTTGATCCTCGAGGGGCCGCGGCAGCTCCTGCGATGGAGGGAGAGAGAGAGAGGGGGGGACGAAGCAAGTGCAACAACTTGTTGCATCGAGCCGCTGCTGCTGCTTCTGTGTAGTTGCTGATGTGGTTACAGGTGCAGGTGGCAGTGCGCGACCTGCCCTGCGTCGGAGGGAGGTGTATTCTTGAATGCTCGAGGAGGGGGGTGGGGATGAAAGGAGGAACTTACTTGACTGGGATATATATATATATATACATACTAAGAAAATTAATTATTTATAGTAGAGGATTCGGGTGTTGAGATTTTTTTACTTATGGTATTTATTTATTTATCTATATAGTTAACGATAATATTTAAATGTAAAACATGAATTCTTAAGTATTAAGTCGTCATGTATTTGTTATATATTATTGGTTGCTTCAAATGAATAAATATTTTACCCCCGCTTTACCAAGGAGGACCTAAGGATAAAATGAACCTATGTAAATTCAACAATAATTAAAATTTTACAATAAAAGTTGGTGTACAAAGATTTCAAGACTTCAAGGGTCATTAATTTTAAATCGGTTGTCCAAACTTGACAATTTCAAACTGGGGATTTGTAAAGAATTTATTTATCCTTAGAGTCCTTATTTGATAAAACAAGAGTTAAACATAAAGATCTATATATTAACTATATGTAAAAAGTCTTTATAGTTAAAAACTAATATACCATAGGATAAGATGATTTTGACCACATTCTTAAGTAGTTATTACAAATTGTAAAAAAATGGGTAAAGTACTCAAATATCTTTTAACTGGTATAAAATACATTATGAAATGCTTTACTTGAAATTAGAATTCTAATATATCTCCCTATAAGACTTAAGGGAGTGGATTTAAGTCACCCCGTCATCCAGAGTCATCTTGTTGTACAATATTTTAATGTTAAAAATCTTTTCTTTCGGTGTAATGAAAAATATGGCTAGAGCAGAGGGTTAGATGGTGTTAGAATCGACACAGCAAAAGGAAATCGCTATGTAAGCCGATTTCGTTACTCTAGCGAATAAATTGGGTAATCAAGAAAAATGTAGCTAATTTGCCTAAAATTTCTGATAAACTAGCTTCGATGTCCTACCGATATTTTTACCAGTGATTTTTTAATGGTTTTGTAGTGTATAAGATATCAGTCATTTAATTAAGTCTTTAATATCGAAATTGCATTGATTTGTAGTATATTGATTTCGGTATTGAAATGAACCAATATATTACATTCTAAACACATGCAATAAAAACAAGTCTATCTCTTTCAGAAACTACATATATTCAAAATATTAAGTTTAAATGAAGATTAAATAATTTTTTTAACTTAAAAATAATATAGTTTAAATGATTTTCAATAAATATTTGAACTATATTGCTTTAGTACTATGAACTAATGTCATTTTAACTCTAAGAAATTAGTCGGATACGACACTCTTGATTATTTATAAAAATAGTTAACTCTGTAGATGAAGATATAAAAGTTAAATTTTTAAAAAAATTATTCACGGATGAAAGACTTTTCATTGTTGCTGAAAATTTGATATAACAAATACATAAATTAACGTATCGATTAGCATACTTCAACAGGTTGAATTGCGCTTGAATTCATGAATAAATTTGAATACTCATACTCTTCCGATGCGATAAACATTGTAAACGTATGCAACAGTATAATGCATAATTAACAAATATATTATACATATAATACCGTATTTACTTTTATAGACCTTTAAAGTATTCCTCAATATAATTAATTATTTGATTAAACAGAGCCAAATACAATTCTTCCTTGAAAAAGAAGGCATATAAAGTAATTGAGTTGTAAAAGTAAAAAAGAAAAATATTATGAAATAAACTACCTTTCCTGATAAAATCAATACGACCGAACAAACCATGCTAATTATAATAACAGACACGTAGTTACTAGTCGGTTATTAAAAAGGCACTCACTCTTAATTAGAATAAAATACTTCAATTTTGTATCACACAACGACATTTAAATTGTTTCCATTCTTCCAAGCATCTAACATTCGATATCTCGCTTAAAAAGAACTTCAAAAGTCCAGTAGTAAAAATAAGTTTCCGGCATTCACTCCCACACACATCACCACCAACCAAAAAGAAACCCATCATAATATTCTTCACGACCCCCTACATAAACCCCAAAAATATATAATTATAAAAGCTTCTTTTCACCCCCTATATCTTGCCATTCATAACTTTCATTATCACGACATCCTTAGCATACATCAAACATCAAATAAGCTTTAACATTCCACATTCACACCTAACAGTACACACCACATATCACCAAAGAAACCCCCCCTCAAAAAACACACAAAACCCATATTCATAGAAACGACCCAAAAACGCACCTTGACACTCTAAGCGGTGGTCGACTTCCTCTCGGAATCCTTCCTCGCAAGTATCGCGCGCACAGTGAACTCCTATCCGCTTCTCTCTCTATCTCTCTTGGACAGTTCGCCTTATCCTCCGTCCGTTTCGCGCGAGTCAGCCAACGGTGTATACCAGTGCAAGCAGTGGGAACAGCGTTCGTCCTCCTGCGCGGACGTTCGGCTCGGTAATGTCGGCTCCAGTCGCCGCGACGATCCCACCAGCGTCGTCGTCGTCGTCGTCGCCGCCGCCGCAGCCACCCCCGCGATCGGCGTCATCCCCTCTTCTCCTACGCCCACGCACGAGAGAGAGAGAGAGAGATTGAGAGAGAGAGGGGGGAATTCCCGGCAACGGTGGCCTCAGCTTGAAGCTTCTGACGCCACCCCATTCTTGCAGGGCGAGCGCGAGCGCGTCAGAGGTGTCGCACGAGGAGAGGGAGAGGGAGACGGAGAGGGAGTTTGGAGTTGAACGCTGTGTGTGTGGGGGGAGGGAGGGAGGGAGTCGATGTGGGGCTTGATGTGGTTTTAAGGGTTCATTCATAGTGAGATATATACCTGACGCGACCTGACACGACCTGACTTGACCTTACTTGACCCGTACCAGACCCTAGACTCGACTGTACTTACTGTCTAACCCTAACTGATGGATATGTTTTGTTGGGGTTGGAAGGTTTAATGCGTAAAGCATTGTTCCGAAGACAATTTATTATTAAACGTGCATTTTTTGTATTGAAAAATTTAATTAAAAAATGGACTATTTAGTTATTTTAGAAAATGCATCCGTATTTATGGAGAAGGGGAGGGAGAATGAGTATCATCCGGACGGTACTGTCTGAAAGTGGTATATGAGTACTGAAAACTCCCTTATTTAAGCTTTTTACTTCATTTTTTGTACAAATAATTATAAACTTGCTTCAGTAGTGTTTCAGTACTGCACACAATCTTTGAGCAACATGCATTGTCATAAGAAACACATCGACAAGAGAAACTCCGACTAAACAATGCGAAGGCGAGCATAATGATTCATGATAATATTACTTAAAAATTTTGATTATACAGTGAGTTTCATAACTTTAAGACCACCCACATTTTGCGCTAAATCAGTGTAATTTAATATTGTATTGATACATCAACTTTATAATCTTGAAAATAATCAAATTTCTCAACATTTTATGCTATTTAGACAGTTTAAAAATTTTTCGTAGTATTAAAATAACGAAATATCGTATTTTAGGCTGTTTCAAAACAATAAGACCGCTATTAAGTTTTATATATATATATATATAGATATATATACATATACCGTTTACTTTATTCACTATACTTGTAAGCGCTGATGTATTATTTTATTTCAATTTAACAATTAGCGACAGTACCACTCAGTAGGTAAATGCTTGGATGGTAACTATAGTCATAAATATAAACTGAAACCGTTGGATAATGATAATTTAAATTTGTGTTAAACGCGTTGTCTATTTCATAACGCAGTAAGTGTAGTAAGTTCAAAAGTAATCTTAAAGTTTTTAATTTGCAGTTATTAGATAATGGGCCGAGGTACATGCTTAACCGAAGAAGAAAAAGGAAAGATTTTAGCATATCGCGACTGCTATACGAGCATAAGAGAAATCTCTCGAAAATTGAGGAGGTCAAATTGCGTAAGTTTTTGCTCGTTTAAAGCGTAGAATTATTAATGCAGCAAGCAATTCGAAAAAAAGTTTGAATAAAATTAAAGAAGATTTAAATTTAAATATTTCACGCTCAACAATATATCGTACACTTAAAAGCGCTAATCACCTTGTAAGGCAATCATTACAAAGAGCTCCTCGATTACTAATTCGCCATAAAGATGCTAGATTAAATTTTGGGAAACTTAATATGAATACGGACTGGAATAAAGTAAATAGAACAATATTATTATATTGGTATATAATATATTATGCATGGTTTATTTGTATGAATAATAAATTCACTGTTACTTTATTTTAAGGTTATTTTTTCTGATGAAAAGAAATTTAATTTAGATGGCCCTGATGGCCATCATTCGTATTGGCGAAACTTAAGAAAAGAGCCTGAATATTTTTCCCGTAGAAATTTTGGTGGTGGTAGCTTGATGGTTTGGGGAGGATTTTGTATCTCACATAAATTGCCTCTAGCTTTTCCTTCATGTAAAATGAATTCACAAGAGTACATTAATGTACTGAAAGATCACCTTTTGCCATTTTTAGATAATAATGAAACAGAAGATTGGATATTTCAACAAGATAACGCATCAATTCACGCAAGTCGTGAAACGAAAGTGTGGTTTAACAATAACGATATTATTGTTCTAGCCTGGCCAGCGTGTTCTCCGGACGTTAATCCGATTGAAAATTTGTGGGCTATTCTTGTTCGTAAAGTTTATGCTGAAAATAAACAATATAGTAGTGTTAATCAATTAAAAGATGCTATTCTACAAGCTTGGCAAGAAATTGATGAAAGAATTTTACGAAATTTAGTTGAAAGTATGCGAAATCGCATTTTTGAATTAATAAAAAATAATGGAGGTACAATTAATTATTAAATTAAAAATTACAGTCTTTTGTTACTAATTACAAATAAAATATATTATAATTAAAATATTGTACATAACGAAATAAATTCTATAGTAATATATATCTCAAATATACAATAAAAATATTGTACACATAATATTAAGCTCTAATAATAATTATGTTTTCATATGCAGCTTTAATTACAATAAATTACATTATTAATAAATCTTATTTTTTTAATTCTTTTCCGCATATTATATTTTTTATTTTAGAGTTTAGAAATAGAAAATTTTCAGAATTTTAAAATATAATGACAAATCATAGTTTAAATTAATTTATTGTATTAATATACAGTAGGAATAGTAATAAAATAATATAACTTTACAGTGGTCTTATTGTTATGAAACAGCCTAAAATACGATATTTCGTTATTTCAATACTACGAAAAATGTTTAAATTGTCTAAATAGCGTAAAATGTTGAGAAATTTGATTATTTTTAAGATTATAAAATTTATGTATCAATACAATATTAAATTACACTGATTTAGCGCAAAATGTGGGTGGTCTTAAAGTTATGAAACGCACTGTAGTATGGTTATATCGCTCATAAATAATATTAACAAATTTGACGAATCCGTATAAGAACAAGCTTAAAGCAATATGATGTAAAGATTCGGTGCTGTACGGGATATTAATCGGCGAGTAAAGCAGGTCTGACGCATTCACACCCCCTGTACAGCTTGATTTTGGTCAGTTAGATGTTCACAAAATAAATCAAGTAATTTTTTTCCAGTTTAAAGAGAATAAGGATAATTTAAATATACGCGCAAGAACGTAAAAACATGCTATTAATTTTTTGTAAAAAGTTAAACTTCTGTGAACTCGTAATTGCAATTCCACAACCGAAAATAGACTTATTCCTCTACAGAAGCTAGATTAGAGAAGCATATACATAATTATAAAATAATATTCATAAAGGTATTGATCATTTTAAAGGAAAATTTGTTAGGAATAAAATCGAAAAATTAAGAATTATAATAGTAAAAATATACTATTATTTCTGTTAAGGTGGGTGCAGGTCAGGTGGCCATATAGATAATGATCACTTATAAACGATGTCGCTTTATGAGTCATTCTAGGGTAATGTAACACCTACAATATGATGCATAAAAAGATGTTGACGAGCAACGTTATCCCGCTGCTAGCGCCCTCTAGTTAAAAGATAGCGCCATGTTTTCGCGCGAAAGCATCAAAGCACTGATTTCTTAGCATTGCAGACAGGTAAATAAACCACTTTTGTCAGCGTGATACAAGTGAGAAAAAATCATACGGTACGTGAAATTGTAGCTTTATTTACGTACTATAAAATGTATGCATTAGTTTTTGCCATAGACTGCATTCTCAATGCTAAAATTGCAATTTTCATTGACGATTATGGGTTGATAAAATGCCATACGAATGCGTTGCAAGGCAAAAGGCAATCGACGCAGTTAAAAACGGCGATTGCTTCTTTAAAATCCCTAGGCATACTAATCTCTAAAATACCGATACCAATGCTTACCTACGTTACGGCAATATGATAGTTGAATAATATAGAAGGAAGTTTCACGTAATTGTTAATTTTTGATTCTGATAATAATTCGAGTGCTCCGCTATATATATTTTCCGTAAATAAAGCAACCCTGAAAAAGAAATTTGATTCGGATGCTTATTTTATATTTGGTAACATCTTTTTATTACTTTTTCTTTAAATCAAAATCATTAATTTATTAAAGAGTCTAAATGAAAATTTTTTTAAATTACTAAATCACCGTGGATACAGATTCAGTACATAGGCTTCTTAGCTTAAAAATCGGATCACTTAGCATAGCATAACAAAGCACGTAGTAGCACGGACTTGCTCTTATGATAATATATTATTATGTTGTTGTCCTAAAGGACGGATAACGAGAGGGAGGACAAAGTTTGAGGCTGGAAAAATTGCGAAATTATTCGCTGGGTACGTGAACCTGTGGACTTGGGTGGGTAGTTGGTTCAAAAAACACCGAGGTGCGTCAAGTTTACAGCGCGATTCTGTGACATTGTGTGAGTATGATAGATCGATAATACATAATAGATACATATGTAGATAGACATGAAATTTGTTTGTATACATACAAAATATAGAAAAGTCAGATAGATTTGTCAAGTTTCTACATTAAAATAATACAAGTAGTGATGTAAAATGACCGTCATTTAGTTTTTGGTTATATAACGCTAAAAATGACGGTCATGTGACAATGATATCCGTCACAGATAGATTTTTTAATTATCAGAATTAAAATTGATCGTCATTTTATTTTTAGTCATGTGACCTGACCAGGTGTGACCACGTCTTTATTACAAAATTTTTATTGGTTTTTTAAAAATTTTACTACTTAATTTGTCATACATTATTTCATCAATTTATATACAAAATTATTCGTAAACAAATTTAGTTTACTTAGATACTAATTTGCATATTTCGTGCAGAACAAATTCAAGTCGACGAAATAAATAGATTACGCACAAAAAAGTACCAAAGTAATATTTAAATTGTAGTTTATTTATAAGAAGCAGTAATCTTTCTTTTTTTCTTCCCTTTCGGGTTTTTACAGGATACCTCCACCACCTATGTGTGGAGGTATTTGATCCTAACCACCCCACCTTCCCCACACCGATCCCGTATTCGCCCAAGTTACCGACATGGCAGATTTCTACCTATACCGATAACCTGTGACGGAGGAAAAACCCGTAGGAAAAAAACCTCCGCCAGGACCAGTGCGCAGTCTGCGTTCCCTTCCGGCAGGAAACAGAGAGAAAAAATCCTCGATCTACTTCCACTGGGAATCGAACCCAGGCCGCTCAGGCGAGCGTATCTCCGCTAGCTAAGGCGTGCGCCTTAATCAACTGAGCTGCACAGGCCCCCAATAAAGAAGCAGTATTTTTGAATGAATTATACAAGTCAATATTTGGATCGTAGTTCATCAAGCCAGATTCAAGATAAAATTGCGGATCGGTCGTTGGAATACCTATCAGGTCGTCATCATTCTTTCACAATATTATGTTCTATGTTCATTCTAAATACTCGTGTGCATACTATACATACAAACACACACACACACACCTACACGTATACATATACATGCACACAATAGTCACTTTGTAAATTGTTTGAAATTTTCGCAATATCTTTAAAATTATAAAAAAAGATACAAACAGAACATTGAAATCAAGCTTTAAACTTATGTAAAAGATGAAAAATTATTCCTTACTGGATGAAATACGTATTTTATCTAAAATTATATGATAGATCACAACGTAATACTTTCTTCATGAACATTTAGAATTTTTCAAATATCTTGGAAATTAAGAGATTCCTATAGTAAAAAAAGATTGTTATCACTGAAACCGGAAATAGGCGTAACGCTAAATTAAACGTGTTATTACTTTAACGTTCTAAGAGGGTCAGTGTGAAGATGATGGAAGGGTGAGGTAGCATAAGGGGACAAAGTTAGGATAGGTAGGATAAGTAGGGCGGGCAGTACAGCTGACATGGAGGGGGTATTTTTCTTAAACAAAATAATGCAAATAATGATAATAACATTTTTAATGCTAATCAAACGTATTAAGATTAGTGGCTAGATGGTGAAAGGGTGTAAAGTAGTATCAAGGGACAAAATTAGGATAGATGGAAAAAGTGGTGGAGTTATAGGGGTCGTGCGTGGAGGAGGTATTTTCTTTATAACAAAATAATGAAAATAATGATATGGGTGTCGTAATGCTTAATTAAACTTATTATTACTTTAACGTAGTGCTATGAGGATCATTATGGAGATGATGAATGCGTGGTGTAACATAAGGGGACAAAATCAGGATAGGTAGGAAAAGTGGAGGGGGTATAGATGACGTGAAGGGGGTATTCTTTCTTAAACAAAACAATGAAAATAATTATTAAAAAAATTATTTTAAAAAAGACTCCGTTAAATTGCCGCTATTGATACAAAGAATGAGTAGAAAAAGTTTTAGGTCGTTAGATTTATCGGTGTTTGAGATATCGTGATAAGTCTACGCTGTTTTCTGGATTCTTTTGTATTTTGTTGCGCGTGACGCTCGGCAATAGCGACGCGTTCTTGATCTTCGTTTGCCACATATGCATGGGCATTTGGACCAATATAAATAATTATACATAAAGTGCACAAAAGTTTAGAAGTAACTAATAATGGCCATTCCGAAGAATATAATAATGTTTATAATATGTTAAATAGACGACTTTGAGCGCGCAGGGCGTTGCCACTCTTTCCGCTCCACGCCTGTCCCGCCGCGCACTACCTGTTCTCGGAGCAAGGTTCGTTCAAGCTTGCATAATTGCGTCAATTTTCATCCGATTGACTTCAAATTTGTACAAAACAGTCTTAAGATGGCCTACTTCAAGAATATGCAAATCGACTAGGAATAAGTCCCTATAGCAAAAGAATGATTGTATCACTGATACCGGTAAAACGTAACGCTAAATTAAACGTGTTATAACTATGACATAGTGATAGGTGGGTTAATGTGGAGACGATGGAAGGGTGTGGAAGCATAAGGGGACAAAATTAAGATAGGTAAGCAAAGAGTGGGGCTTATGGGAGACGTGAAGGGGGTACTTTAATTTCTTAACAACGTAATGAATATATTGATATCGGCATCGTAATGTTAATTAAACATGTTATTACTACAACACAATTCTAGGAGGGTCAATATAGAGTTGATGGAAATAAGTGGTATCATAAGGAGACAAAATTAGGATAGGTAGAAAAAGTGTAGGGGGTATGAGTGATGTGGAGGGGTTTTTCTTTTAAACAAAATAATGAAAATAATGATATAAGCACTTAATACTAAATAAAACGTGTAATTACTGTAAGTAGTGCTAGAAGGAGTGTGGGGCACGATGGTGGTCATAGAGGGGATTCGAATAAAAATTATTGTAAAATGATCGTATGAGATATATCTATATATATTCGCAGAGAAAGAAGGAATATAAAGACAGAATAGAAGGAGTGTGGAAGGAGGTTAAGATGTACCGTGAGCATAGGAGGAAGAAGGTGAATGGATGTGGTGGTATGTGGATGGAGGGGAGGGATGGGAAGGGGGTTGTAGGATCGTGGAGGAGGTATAAGACGGACTCGAAGACGGGAGAAAGAGAAAGCGTGTGGAATTGCATACATTCTGGCGTAGTAATTAAGAGAGTACTATCGGTACTCCGTGAGTCAAATGCGTGTTTGGTCATTTTTTACCTTCATAGTCGGCCAAATCATGTGCGTGAATGGTTGAGTGAGCGTGAAAATTTTTATTCGTTTGCTTATATTAGTTCTCAAAATTGGTGAATCAACATTTGGATTTTTGCATTATATTTATGGGGTATTAAATATACATTTCTCAAAGTTTCGTCAAAATTAGAACAGCAGTTTCCATGAATTTCATGATTGCAACTGTAGGAAACGTGAGTTCCCATAAATCTACGTGTTACAACGTAAATATAAAATTCTTCATATCTTTTTCTGGGTAGGTGTAGGTTTCTAAAAGTTTATTTGAGTAATTTTGTGGTCAAAATGTACTAGTATACAAAATTTCAGATTTTTCTGAACACTAATTCGAAACTATTTCGATAGTACTCCCTTAAGGAGAATGGAATGAAGTGGGTGTGAGGAGAGAGACGGAGGGAGAACTCATATATGTCCACGTGCACGTTCGCATGCGCAGTTGTGTCTTCGTGCACTTAAGTATGTGCAGTTATGTACACGTGCAGTTATATATGCGCAGTTGTGTACACGTACAAT
Source organism: Gastracanthus pulcherrimus (assembly GCA_949152435.1). Lineage (NCBI taxonomy): Eukaryota > Metazoa > Arthropoda > Insecta > Hymenoptera > Pteromalidae > Gastracanthus > Gastracanthus pulcherrimus. Next base: position 23,243,831 of record OX424573.1, on the reverse strand, counting down.
TAAGTATGCGCAGTTGTGTTCACGTGCACTTAGGTATGTGTGGTTGTGTCCACGTTCACTTAAGTGTGGGCAGTAATGACTGCGTGCACGCAAAGTAGCGACTACGTGCCTATAGGCATGCAGAGTTCTCAATTAAAAAAAGCAATTCATTTTATAAAAGAATGATTGTAATCGTTGGTCGTAAAGCTGAGACGCTAAAATATGCGTATATTTACTACAACATAGTGTTTGGAGGATCAATATCAAAGTGATGGGAGGTGCGGGAGCAGAAAGGGAAGAGAATAAATGAAGTGGAAAAATATTAGAAGTAATAAAAGGACGCGGAATGGGTATTTTTAAAAATAAAATCATAATATATACATATACGAAATATGGTAAGACCGTCGCGCAGAAATATGTGCCAGTTGATTTAGACAAAAAGCTTGAAGGGTCTATTGGGCGAGATAGATTTTTTGGAGGGGTATTGAGGAAAGTGGGAGAAGGGTTCATACGGAAGTAGGGGAAAAAGGGAAACCAATGGCTGGTAAGTGTGGAAGCGACTGAGTGAGTGAGTAAGGGAGTGCGTATATGAGCGAGTAAGTGAGCAAGGGAGTGATGACGTGACCAATTGCGTGCGCAAGAGAGTGAGTCAGTAAATGCATTGGTGCTTGAGTGAGCAAGTGAGCGAGTGCATGTATATATATATACTACTCACTTTTTTACATAATGCATATATTTCCATAAGTATCGGAACCATAAAATACCAGAATTAATGAAATAGTGAAAAATCTTATGTTCAACTCAACGTTAAAAATAATTTTACAATATAATACAATAACTAATACCTATACATACAACACTATACGTCATTCATACTTAAAATAAATGCTTATAACGTTACATATCACAAAATAATAAGGATAACATACATATAACAGACAATTAATCAATTTATGGATAAAAGCAATTACTGAAGGATATCGGGAATAATAATCTTGTTTTCCTAGGTATTATAATCCAAAAGTTATAAATTAATTTGAAATTTATAAGTGATTAAAAATTAACAATATTATTTCCAAATTTATTTTCACAATAATAGTCTGATTTAAGAATACTGTAATTATCTTTAAATCAGCTGCAACTTGCGACAGTAATCTAATAATATTTTAAACTAACTATTCGTTGTTAAAATCTTAATATATATAACATTTAGTAAATATTAAAGAAAATCCCCTTTAAAATAACCTTAAAGTAACGGAAAGTAACATATAAATAACATAAAATATTGTAAAATAGCATAAAATAACGTAAGATAACATAAAATAACTTAAATATCGTTAAATTTCACATTAATAACAATAATATAACAAAAAATTCCAAAAATAGTTCATAAGTAACGTAAAAATAACGCGAAAATTCGATAAAAAGGCCAAAATAACGTAGAAAAAGGAAGATATGGAGAAAGATCTGATTCTTAAATGTAAAGAAACGTAGAATAACATAAAATAACATAAAATAGCGCATAAATCGTGTAAAAATAACGGAAAATTCCTGAAAATAGGTCAAAATCGCGTAGAAAATCGGAGATGAGGAAAAGCCTCGATTCTTATACACGGCGGCGGCGGCGAAATAATTTTATAATATATATATATTATTTATTAGAGCGAGTAGGAAACGAGTATGAGTGAGTAAGTAAGTATGTGAGTGAATGTGTCTGTAAGTACATGGCAAAATTAGTGAGTGAGTGCATACCTAAGTAAGTGAGTCAGCACATGAGCGAATGAGCAAGTGAGTGCGCGAACGGCTGAATGAGAGAGTGTGAGAATATGTGCAAATGTGAGAGCGAGAGTGACTGAATTAAATAATGAGCTTTTAAGCGCGTGCGTAAGTTTGGTTTACTAGTTAGTGAGTGAGTGAGTGAGTTAGAGCGCAAATGAGTGTGTCAGAGCGTTAATGAGATACTAAGTAAGCAAGTGATTACGTGAGTAAGCGCGAAAACATGTAAGCGAGCAAGTGAGTAAGGGAGTGAAAAAGTGTGATTGAATAAGTAAGTGAAAAAGAGCGTGTGAGTATTTGGGTGATTAAGAAACTGAGAGTGAAATATTAAATTAGAGAGAGTAACAGTATGGAAAAGAAGTACGTTAAATATTTTGTTCTTATATACACAAAATATTCTTATGTATAAAAGTAAGAGAACAAATTCCGTAATTGAGTAACCTTATAGACATTAGAAAATCCACAGTTTTTTATTTAATATGTTGTAACTTTTATAGATTTTGGGTATACTATATATAAATATCGCTTTTAATAGATTAACGGATAATGTGTTCTTTTATTAAAAATACTTTAGATGAAAAATCAAATAAGGAAATGCGTTAAATTCCCAGACGATCTTTCACCTTATCTTTCACTCAAAATTCTTTGATTTACATATTCTGTCATGAAACCATCATTAAATCATTTTTAGATAAGATTATCGTTTAATTCTTAGGTTAAAACTATATAATAACCTTAACAATCATATTCTTTATGCTAGTGCATAAAAAGAATATTTATTAGTATTACATTAATAACTTGCATATATCTAAGAGAGTATTAAAATAAATATTTATTAAAACTGACTAAAGAACAATACCCGCTCCTAATGATAAAAATCCTTGTAGCATCGCGTGATGCAAGTATCGTTCTAACATAGAAATTTTAAGAGAGTAAAGAAACATAAATAATCAAATTGACCCTCTTATGTACAGCTGGAAATTTTTAAAGAATTGTACTCAAAGCTTACAGATGTCGAGTATAATATCTTTCTAAACTCTTTCTATACATACATAGGGATCAATTTATTTTTAAATTCCTGTTTTCTTATTCTCTGTGAATTTACAAATTAGAATAGTTACATATCCAGATTTTGTTTTCAAGGACTTGCAATATTACGCCTGAGTATTGTACTTACTTTTATTTTCGTGATTTTTGTTTTGGATTTTTTTCCAGAAAGTTACATAAATAAATATTTGAGGTTTGAAAGAAGATTGTATTGTTATATGAATACGTTTTATACAACGTATTTTCTACAATACTGACATCTTGATAATAGTTGTTACGTATAATAAAAGAAAACTAAATGAAAGACCCTCTACAAAAAAGAGAAAACAGTAAAAAGCAGCCAGTTGAAAGTGTAGTAAAAGGTAAATAACAAGAGAGCTTTCGAGCCGAGTATGTATAAAGAGAAACAAAATGTCGAGCGATAAGAAAACAAGAAAGGGAGAAAAGAATAAAAAAGAAATGCAGTGTGTATTATAAAAAACGCCGGTAAATCCGAAATAATATGCAAGTAATACATTGATAGGTGGTGAGAAAAATAATGTCTGAAGAAATCAGTGAGATGAAAGAAATTTTCCACAAAAGAATGAATAGAATACGATAGAAGCATAACAAAATATACCGACATTTATTTTTCCAAAGCTTTTATCAAAACACTTATTTTTATTTCTTTCGTATAGCTTACTTTAGAATCACGTGTATACCAAACGAACCATTTTAAGAAAGAATAGGTTTTAAGTGAATGAAACACTATTTAGTAAACAAGTGTATTACCATCCTAAACCTGTATACATTTACCGAAAATAAGTTTTTGTGCGCCACACATTTTCACGCTTCGCTCCTCTTTTACCTCTGTTTCATCGACTGACAAAAGCTTTGTTCACAAGCGGCGGAGCATTTTCTTTGCGCGACTCATAGCCGAAGCGTTCGGAAGGTCATCGAATATTCGATGAAACGCGGCGAACACGATAGAATCTGATCGATTGATTATGAGACCAGTCGATGGGCACAAATTTCTCGTAAGAGAAAAGGCCGCGAAACAGGAGGACGCTCAAAGGAGATGCGATACGGCCAAAAAGGACTGCACGGACTTTTGCGCCGCAAAAAGAGCTGACGTTTATTTATATTTTTATTGGGTTTTCTATTTTTAAAGGGGACGAAGCTCGTATTTGGACTTTGTTTGAAAAATGTTGTTCGCGCATTTCTGTGTATCGGAAATTATTTACGTTCGGGTTTCATTACCTCGATATTATTTCAGTTCTGCAACGTTGAACTTCATGCGTATATTTATTTCGCTATATTTTTAAAATTGTTTTACAATAAATGATTACGAAGAAAGAATTGGCTAACGTTTACTGCGCGCGAGAGTATAACTGTTACAAAATATATCATGTTTCTCAAAATTTCACATTTTTACATCATATTTATTATTTTCTCAAAGTAAAACCTTTTTATATTTGTAAACCTTTGATTCGTAAATTTTCCTTTTGCGAGTATTCAGAAATCTGTTAATACCATATTTTTTCGAAATTTCATATTTGTACATCATATTTATTATTTTTACAAAATAACCCCTTTTTTTTCATTTATTATTTAAGCGTTGATTCTCAAATTTTCCTTTTGCGAGTATTCAGAACCTCATTATACCGTATAAATGTAAATTAATTTCTATCTATTATCTAAACTTAAAAATTACATTTTGGAACCTTAATTTGCCCTACATATTAATAAGTACCCGGGTAACTGAGTCATATATAGGTATATATAATTATACATAGTTATATATCATTATATATAATCATACATAAATATATATGATTATATATGGTTATTTATAAGTTTTGTCTCAATATAACTATTCATAACTATTATATATAATTATATATAATTATATATAATCATATATAACTGTTCATAATTATACATACAATTATATATAATTTTATATAGATAAAACTTATATATAATCATATATCATCATATATAACAATATATAAGTATATATAAACCTATATAATTATGCATAATTATATATGATTAGTATATACAGTTATATATATACAGTCATATAACTATATATGACTCATTTTTACCCGGGTAATGAAAAATAAATATGAATAATTAGATTTTATTCATATGACTCTTAAAGGTATTACGATAAAAATAATGTTAAATTGTTTAATTGTAAATACATTTTTTTATTCTGCGAACAATGATATTGCTAAATTGATCGTTTTTGTTCAAAATTTATATTTTTCTTTTATCAAGTTAAATAAATACTGTTAAAATAACACATTTTTTATACAGATATATAAAATGATAAGATTATATCGATGCTGCTCACGAAAAGTAGTACGTTGCAGCTTTATAAAAAACAGGTAGTTTTTTTCAGAGGCTTTTTACAAAAAATAGCATTTTTAAATTTTCTAATGAAGACCAACACTTTAAAAAAGTGATAGTTTTTTTGGAGATTCTGAAAGTTGCGATTTTTCGATTCAATTCCAATTTGAAAACTCAATTTTTTGGATATATCAATATAGTTTTTTAATTGTTCTGGTTTTAGTAATATTCAGAACTTTCTCACTCATAGAATGATTATATTATGAAGATTATGTATAATGAGCAACACTGGGAATTAAAAGAGATAAATGTAAAAAAATATCTATTATAGCGCATATAGAGAAGAGTAGGTATACCACACATTACGAAAAAAATTTTTAAATGCGTCACCCCGGAGAAATTTCAACTTTTATCCTCGGATTCATCCACCTTCCACGAAATATATCTGTATGCATAACAGGTGTCTGACGTAAACCAGGACCTTACTACTTATACAATCTGTATATAGACGCACTCCGTTATTTCTGGAACTTTCACTGCAGCATCTCGAGTCCTCTCGTGTAAACAGTTCAACTATTTTTAAATTCTCATTTTTGCATCTGCTTTAATTTTCTTTTCCATTAAAATTTCTTTCTCGTATTACACTCAAAGTAATTCTACGTTTCAACGTTTCCAATTTAAAGACGTATCTCAGCGTTGCAGTTCAGAAAGAGTATTTTTCTTCAAACAAATTAATTTCTTATTTATGACTTGGAAACCAAAAGTGAGAAAAAAATATAATAAATAAATAGATAACATATTTCGATATGTTGATTAAATATTATATACGAGTACCACATAATGCATGCTAAATGTTAAGGTCACATTTCGATGTATGAAAATTTTTTGAATACTAAATTTAACCAAAAAAGGCTATGTGCATTGCATCTTTATTAGTTCCTACGAATCAGGATTTAAATTACTCATTTTAGTATTAAAAGACAATTCCTGTCGACAATCTTTAGAGATATTTACAGTTTTCCTATTTATTTACAGCATTTCAGAATTTATTAAAATATTGATAACTTTCTCAATTTTATATACAAGTATAGCATTGTATACAAATTATTTTGCCAATATATCTACATCCCCATCATCACTTTTTGTCTCTCTCAACTCCTAAATCAATGAAATCTCGTTGATACAGTCATCCAGCCAACATTCAGTCTCACCTCCGCACCCAGCCCTCGCACGAACCTTCCACTTCTTCCCCTCCGCGAGGCGTCGCTTTTTACCGATTTTCCTCCCCATCCTTCTCCCCGGTGCGCGGTGAAAAAACGCGAAAATATATTCATGCCCTGGCGCGCTCTGCCGCTAGGTATAGGCAAATATAAAATCCGGCGAGAGAAACAGGTGGTGCGCCTGAATATAAAAGAGGAGCGCTGAGGCAGAGTCGATGACTGGCGGAGGACGAGAATAAGAGCCGCGAGGGAGAGAGATTGCACGAAAGAGAGAGAGAGAGAGAGAGACGTGGGTGTAGCGTGTTCGCGCTAGGCGAAATTCAGTTTCGCTGGCGCACGGGCCGTTGCTTTGGCTTCGACGACGGAGGCGACGTCGACCCACGCGCGCGCTATTTCCCCGACGACGCACGTAAAGCTCTCGAGTCTTTTTCTTTTCCTTCTCTCTCTTTCTCTCGCGCTCTTTCTATCTTTATCTCTTTCTTTCTTTTTTTCATTTTCTCATTCGTTCTTTCTTCAATTCTCAGGGAAAGACTTTTCTTACGGAGGTTCTTTACCTGTAAATCAGCCATGTAGTAGAAAATTTGTATGGCAGTTTATTAGGGCTCAGGTTTACATCATCATGGTGGTAGTGTATGTAAAAAAGTGAAGGTACCTACCTCATGAAATGAAAAGAAAAAATACATTATGTAACAAGGGAATACTCGACTTTATTCCCGTGTTACATACAGAACTTTATTCCCGACTTAACTGTGGCCACTTTATTGACTTAAAAAGAGGGACTTCCGGTAAGAACAATTAAAAAAATGCATTTGTGGGAGAAAAAATTTGCGGGAAAAAGTAGCTTTGCGGGAATCATATGCTACTTTTGTCCCGCTTTTAAGGTCAATAAAGTGGCCATTACGGTTGGGTTGGGAATAAAATATTTTTTTCAACTCAGGCATGAAATAGGCCCTCTTTCATGTCTAAAAGTAGCGTAGAAAATCGCGCATTTCGAGCGTGTTTGTAAAAAGTGTGAAAAAATATTCATTTAGTGGGGAAAAAAGTGAGGCGGGGAAATTGGGTCCCGAGCTTATTTCCTACATTTTTTCGCAATTTTTGAGAAGCGGGGAAGAAAGTTATTATACCCCTCTAAATGAATGTTTTTTCACACTTTTTAAAAACAGGCCTATTTCATACCTGAGTTGAAAAAAGTATATGTTTGACCACGCAACAACCTTAATAAACACAAAAAACTACAACAATCATATACACTAAAATATTACATATATTGATTTATCTTTAATATGCTATTAGTACCTTTAATTATTTCGAAGGGTTCGCGGGGGAATGTAGATTCTTATTTGCTGATCGATATTGAGCGAAATCGAACTGTAGGTACGCGTACGTGCTGTAGAGTGAGAAACTGTTGTTTTTTTTGTTATAAATGCAACGAGGATTACTGTGCCAATATTGGAAAAGTTCGAACGCTGGTCGTTGGGTTTAAAGTAGAGCACATTTTTTTTATGAATTTTGGCCCTCGGATTTTTGTTGACAGCGAAGCACACGATATTGAGAAAAAATTGATTCATAGTGCACTGAGACAAAGGATGTAGCAAAAATTACGAATTGAATATCAAAATTTACTATGCTTGATGTGCACTGTGGATATACATGAATTTCAATAAAAATTACCATATTCATAATATAATAATATACATTAGGGTAAAAGTAAAAAAAAATTAACAACGTTGGATAACTGCTATTTATGGGTCATGAATTTATAAAAATGTTGTTACGTTTTATATCCTTATATAAACAAAATGTCTCTATATAATTTTTTCACAGCATTTTCACATTATTTACTATGCTATTGAAACAGTAATCGTGACAAAGATTGCCCTAAAACATTTCTATTACTCTATCTTTTTAAAAACTTTTAAAAATCGTCTTATACATTAGCCGCCGCGAAAGTGTTAAGCAAAATTCAAACGATAACTAAAAGAACTCTATAAAAATCTATATTTATGTCCCTGGGCAATTGAGAAAAAATAGTATCATAGTTTTTAATTTTGTTTTGGTCTGTATTAAAATTATTTTTAAATTTATATTAGTGTCTATTGATAAGTCCATAGGTTCAGCTACTCTTAATTTCAATCCAATCCTGCATCAAGTATTTATCCTGGAAAATTATTGAACGATTATCTAAACGTTTATTCTATATTCGTGCTTAAATGGTTCGATAATTGTGAAGTCTAGAAAATTATATTTCCAAGCATACTCCGTAATATTTTTTAAGTAGTCTAATAACGCTCATTTGTAGATATAAATATCTAAAAAAAATTTAAGGTGATGGTGCTTTCCAAGTGTGAAGGGAACAAGACACCTTTAGACCCTAATAAAAATTTTATTTATGAGCCCATAAAACTTTTCATATTTAAAAGTAAATCTGAAATTTTTTTTACTCTAAATACTTGGTCATATCTTTACTTTCACCATTGCAGAACCTTAAAATCTTCATCCTACATTCCTACTCGACACGATAAATCACTACTGTCAATACCATATTTATTGGAAAGAGTTTGCGGCTTGCACGATTCTAGGTGACATGATGCATCAAAATTCTTTTTTCGACGGTTAATCGACTCCATTTGATATATTTTTTTACAGAACCAAGCTATTTAAAAGAAAAATTATTAATAATTTTTTAAAACTTGGTTTAAAAACATTTTCTGTATCTACGCAGTTCGTCATTAAATATGATTGTTGATGTTCTCCGGTGCATACGTTGTGCAATGCAAATTGTGTGTACCACAATAATACCCTTGAAAATGAAGTTCTTTATAGCATGAATGACAGGATTGTATATCGCGCTCAACCATATGCTTCGATTCGAGTTTCCATAGATATGCGCGTACTAATCGTACCCGTATATATTTATGTAGGTTGCAAGCACTCCTATATAACGCGAAAAGTAATTTTGTTGAGCTCCCAGTTTACGTGTTATAAATAAAACTGAAATTGCTATTATTAGTCGTTAAAGTAAATATTTCCACGCAGCATAAAAGTAATAATGAGAAGATAAAACGATTTACGGGGAAATAAATAAGGTTTTTTTCAATTAAATTTAAAGTATGGCGTTCTAGTATTCTGTGCGTGTAAATCTCTATTTTATACATGTAATTATTATAACTATCTATTCAGTAAACTTTGAATTATATTATATCCATGTTCAGATATGCAGAAGGAATTCAAAATTCCACAACGAAATTTAAATTAGTTATTCTATACCATCATACGAAAATTACACTAAAACCTGCTTCTACTACATGTAGTAATTTGAAAATAGCTAATCCAATGAACATTTCGACTAGAGCAGTTGAGTAACTCGCTACTGCAGAAAATAGGTCAATCGTTAAATCGCTTACTCAGCTGAATTTCACGCTGCTTCAGTAAGTGTTTCTTTGAATCTAACCAATATTTGTTAATCGTAAGATCCATAACATCTGTAGCTATTTCGGCCGATACTTTTGATAAGAGCAACGAAAATTGGGTTTTTAAAATACAAAGGATTTATTATCTGAAGGGCCTTTTTTAAAGAAAAAAACTGCTGCCAATTCATTGGCCCTTAGCTTCCTCAAACTAAATTAATTGTTATAATATGAAATTCTTTGTTCTAATAAATTAATTTTAAATTTCTTTTTCCCCCTCATTATTAATAGCTCAAAAAAGGTGTGCTTTTTTATCATTGGTGATTTGACAAAAGATAATTTTTTTCTAAAATTACAGAATGACAGGTAATAATCATTATCACAGCAATTTTTTCCGTACTTAACTTATTAAACTTATTTAAATATTTAAATTAAATGTAATTACATGATAGTACGTAGATTCACTGAAATCCTAGTAATCGAAAATTTTGTGGACGATTTGCCATCATATATTTCCGAGATGTAACCGTTTAAACTAAATATGCCTTTTTTCGTGTAAAACATAAGAAGGGAAAGAAACTATTAAAAAATTGCAGTTGTAAAAGATAGATGTCTTTATGCTCTTTCTAATGAATTTACACTAACTTGATCATAATATTTCTAATGTACCAAAAAACTCAAAAAACTAAAACTCAAAAATCCAACAATCGAAAAATTGTTATAAAAAACCGAGTCAATACATTTTTGAAGTTTCTTTTTAATTTCGGATCTGCGTTAAAAAACAAAAAATGAGCCCCGTTTGGACAAAAATGACCGTACCGTAACCAAGAGATAGCAAAAAGCTAACCTTTTGGAAAGTTTTTAATCAAATCCTGCCGTTTTACTCCAGTTATCGTAGGTGACAAAAAATCGATTATTTTCACAGAAAGATTTTTTTCTATTCAATAGAAAAGATAGAGCCTCAAAAGTGTTATTGAATATTCTTCTTCATATTCCTAATCATCTCAATTTTACTCCAACATTTTCCTTCTTATGTTTTACAGATATAACCGTTTGAAAAAAATGGGTAATTTTATGCTCAAGACACTTTGAAAGAAAAAAATTAGTTTGAGCCACCTCCTTAAAAAAAACAAAAGAAATGAGTCCTGAAAAATTAATTTTCACTGATGTGGATATTCAGAATAATGCCACGTTACGTCCATGCGTGCACACACACGCACGCACGCACGCACGCACCCACGCACACACGCACACATGCACGCACGCACGCACGTACGCACGCACGCACACACACACACACATACACATCCATACAGACATTTTCTGAAAATAGTGTATTTCGATTCATAATGTCTCAAAATATCTTTCTAACGTGTCTTTAGCAAAACTCCTGATTAACCATCACAAAACTTCCTATTTGAGGAAGCAAAAATAGCTGAGGTCAAATATAATTGGCAAAATTTTTTATCTATAAATATTCAAAAGTGACTAGTTTTAAATGTTTAAAAAGTGGCGTTCAGTATGAATATTTATAGCCAATTTTAATTGTAGCTTTTGATTGGAGCCACGAACATGGATTTCCTAAAAAAAAGATTGATTGTAACCATTTTAAGATTCTGAAAATAACTTTTGGCTCGCTGAAAATTGGCTAATCAGTTATTTGTAGTATAATGTGAAAATCGGTTATGTCAAAGTTTGCCGAAATTTGCTGAAGTTTGCCAAAAGTGTGGCTTAATTTGCCATATCTGTGACATAACGGCCAATTGAACACGGTTTGTCGAGTTTGGCGGACTCTGGAAATCTCTGACAAACTCTGGGAATCTTTGGCAAACTTTGATATAAAAATCATTAACACTGGGGATGTTTCAAACTTCTGATAAAATGCAGTTATATATACGAGTACTTTAAATTGTTCTTTATTAAAATAAATTACTTAGAAGAGGTTTCTATGAAAGTAATTATATTTACAAGTTATAACGTAGCAAAAACCCAAGTAAAATTATTGTCCTCGAATTATAAAACAAGTGCCCGCAACCAGATTGGCTATAATTTTTTATCGCTATTGTGTGATCTTGGTATTGTATAGAACTCCTTCAAAGGACATACGTGTGCCTTTTAAGGTATTTGAGTACGATAGGTTTAAACATTATCAAAATTTTGTATATTTGAGGAACGCCGATTCTGAGGATTTGCACATATACGTTCAGTGCAGTTTTTCAATTATCGTATAATGGAAAATCCACCTGAATAAATATTTTAATGTCAAAAAACCGTGCATGAGCTTATACGTTTATAAGTATACGATAAAATATATTCATATGTTGCTATAAGTCGTTTATGATCATATTGATCATATAATATGAACCATTTTTACCCGGGTATTTAACTTCCGTATCATTGCATACGACAGCCTGTCAGAAGGCATTTTATTGATCAGAATCAAATTTTATTTACTACATCTCACTCAACAAGTTAATACTAAAGGCTTTATATCTTAAGAAATTAATGTCTCACAAGGATTACCACAAGGGCTTCACATTGGGCCAGTTCTTCTTATTAAATTCCGAAAAAGGACGTCGTTAAAATAATTATCAATTATTTAGTCAATTAAACCAAGCGAAGTTTCCTCTTAACGATACCATTCATTTACCAAATTCGACGAAACTTAACTATCCCCTTCTCTTACAAAGTACCTATCAATATATTCCATTCCATCCTCCCCAGCGACTTTCTCCAATAAATCCACAGGCTAAAATTTTCATCTCACCTCGTCCGCACACTTCAGCGCATTCTCTCCCATCGAAATTCCTCCATATCGTGCGCTTATCAATAAACTCTGAACCGCGAAACAATCGTTCGTCCTTATCTGCATCGTCGCACTTTCAACGCCGCAATGTTCTAATGCCTGGCGCCGTAATACACGCCGCACATCGCACGTATACTCTCTCTCTCTCTTTCTCTATATATAAATATTATATATAGGAAAGTACAATTCTCCGAGCGATAAAGACGCGATATTAGAGTGGTTATGTCGGCGGGGGCTGTGCGTGGAAGGGTATATATACAGGCGCCGCGGGCACTTGACGCTGATGCCGAAATTGCCGGACGATATTATTCTCTCCTCGGAGTGTGTATATAGGTATAAGCGTGTGTATCATAGGCTCGAATCGACGCGTTCTCGTGTGCTGCGTGTTGTATGTATATATATATATATATATATATATATATATATGTATATCTGTGTACGTCATGTCTCGAGCGCGGATCGCGTTTATAATCGATTTGTGATGAGACGAGAGACGCGTGGGTAGATGGGACGGATGTATGTGGGTACGAGCTGTGCAGTGAAAGTACTGTAATTATACGAGCCTGGCATTTTGCGAATTCGTGGTTGACGTCAGAACGGGCAGAACTCCTTTGAATGGATAGACAGACGTGAAATATATGGGTGGTTTAATCAACGAAATAAATTTTGTAGTTCCTAATAATTACTTTAAAAGTACTAGAAAATAGTAGTGGATCTTTGCTGTAAATAAACGGTTGTGGCAATTGACTGTTATCATAAATTTGAAAAAAATAGTAATATACTAATAACTTAAATCACTGTTACAAATAAATTGTATAAAATATACTACTAATTGAACTAAATGTAATTTATTGTAAATTTAAAAAGAAATTTCTATTTCGTTTAATTGTTATTTCAATATAGTAATACAAAATAATCATTTATGTCGCAATTTAATTATGTACTGTTTATATTATCTTTTCTGTATTCTTAATATTCTTTATTATAAGCTTATAATTATACAATTAGACTTTTTAAAATTTTAAATAATTTTATTCATTTCAATGTTTTATATAAACTGTGCATGGTTTTGCTACACAGCGGTATTTTCTCACGAAACATTTATTCTGCATACACAGAAATTTTATAGTTAGTAATACAATGCACCTCGAAGTTTGATAAAACATTATTTCTGAATATATTTCTTTCTATTTACATCATATTGAAGTCTTTACAAAAGAAAATATTGTGTGGTAAAAAGCTTGTGTATTTTTTTCTAAGCTTTTATGTGATAAGACTTTCAAATTTAACGTAATATTTTGCTTTAGTAGTATTAGTTTTATCATTAAATCTTGATTCTGGAGGGCTTCACAAAATATCGTTATGAATATCGAGCAATTAAAACAAAAACTTTTATCAACAAAAATGATTGAAGGTATTTCAGTGTTGCCCTACTTTTTGTGAAACTTTATTCTTCTACGTCTTAAATTTCTTTCTTGGCTTTATAGAGAAGAAGCCTTAGGTGTAAAATGAATGCGGGACTATACCAAGAATACAGCCAAGTTTTAGAGGGAAAACAATCAAGTAGGCTTCGTATAATTTGATTATGTGTAAGAGCAAGTCAATAAAACTATATTGATTTTAAAGAAATTGTAGTACTTACAAAAGATTTTCGACCTAACGAAACATAAGTAAGCAATAAAAACTGTAAGGGTATCAAGTATACAAGAGACATTATTCAAGGAAATCTAATGACCTTCAAAATAATAAAAGCAACATACCCATGGATGCCCATGTCGGCCCCAGGTGAAAAAGATGAGTTTTCTTAATTTTTGCTTTCTCAAAGAGAAAACTTTGTGACGATGAAGAGTTTAATAAATTTTTATGTTTTCAAGATTCCTGAGTCAGAAAAACATGTTTTTAAAAAACGTCCGTATGTATGTATATATGTATGTATGTATGTATGTATGTATGTGTCACGACAACTCTTCAAGGGAAGCATGTTATGAGCTGACATTTGGCAGACATATGAGGTATTACTCAACTTAGAACTGATTAGATTTTGGAGCTGATTGGATAATAAAAAGTACATTTCTTATAAAAAATAGTAACTTAAAAGACATTTCAATACCGAAAAAACCCGCTGCCAATTCATCGGCACTTAGCTTCCTCAAACTAAATTAATTGTTCTAATATGAAAATCTTTGTTCTAATAAATTAATTATAAATTGCTATATCTCTTTATAATTCGCTTCTAAAAAATGTGTGCTGAATTATTATGAATTGTTTAATTCAGAACATTTAGATAAACTAGCTGTAGCCATAATTTTATTTCTATTTTATATTTATAGTTTAATTTACATTTCTGCATAAATTAAATCTATTTTAAGCAGTTTTCGGTAACATTATTTTTTTTAATTAATAATTTTCACATTGAATTTGAATTCAACGACATCTAAAATCACATAATTATATCGTTAATACGAATGATTTTTACCTATATTTATAAAAAATAAAATATAAAATATTGATATACATTATTTCGTTTATCTTAAAATACTTTTTCGATCAATATTTCAAAATATCAATGGAAAAATTAAAAAGAAAAATAGAAATCCTCCGGCTCGCGTCACTCGCCAACCCTCAGAATATAAATTAATAAATAAAATATTACTATTTTCTTAACATTTAACATTTTAAAATTTTTGTAACTAAATTTTTCAGTTGTACAAGATAGGTTTTTTTATACTTTTTTAAAAGCATTTACACTAAATTGATCATAATATTTCTAACATTCCACAAATCCCAAACAACTAAAACTCAAAAATAAAAAAATAAAATAATCACTATAAAACCAAAACAAGTCGATGAGTCGCAATTTTGAATCTTCATTTAAAAAGGAAAAAACTAGCCATTTTTGATAAAAAATGACCCCGCCGTTCTCGAGATATAAGATCTCAAAACAAAATTTTAAAAAACATAAACTAAATATCACAGAAAGTAAAAGATCTCATGATCCGAAAAAACATACAGGCCATGAGATAATAAAAGTCTACCTTTTTGTAAAGTTTCAGATAAAATGCTGTCGATTTACTTAAGTTATCGCGTCAGGAAAAGAAGCGATTTTTTTAACAAAATTATTTTATTTTCGAAGAAAGAAAAATATGAAGATCAAAAATTTTACAGGATATTATTCTAAATATTCCTTATCACCTCACTTTTTTTCAAAAATTTTCCAGCTTATATTTCACAGATATAACCGTTTGAAAAAAATGACGTTTTCGCGTATAAAAAAAACCAGGGAAATATCTTATTCAAAATTTCGGGTGGGAGAAGATAGGTAACTCTATGCTCTTTCAAATGCATCTTCATTGGACCGATGACGTTATTTCAAAGGTATCAAACAACCGGAAAAACTAAAACTCAAAAATAGAAAAACCGCTAAAAAGCAAAAATAAGTATTCGCCGCCTTCATTTAAGAAAAAAAAAATAATGAGCCCTGAAACATTAAGTTTCACCGTACGTATGCAGAAATATGCTGGTAAACATCCATATACACACACACGCGCGTACACACACATCTATACAGACATTTTCAAAAAATATTGATTTTTAAAAAATTGGTTTGTTTTCGGATAAATAAAGAGTCAAATTATCGTCGTAAAATGTTAGTTGATCGTGTCACCTAGAAACGTGCATGCCGCAAAGTTTTCCCAATAAATATAGTATATTGAAAAAGGTAATATCTTGTGTCACGTAGGAGCAAGGTAATAACGTTTTGTAGCAATAGAATTACAGACATTATCAAGTATTTACAGTAAACAAATTTCAGAATAGTTTCTTTGGAAGGAAACATTTTTATCGGATCATAAAAAATAATTTAATTTTTCTGATTATTTAACTCTGACTGGCCCGCTCAACACAACCAAGACATAGACTATAATAGTCACACACACTTATGCAGAAGCATTGACTCAAATGTCTAAAAAATAACGTTAAAGTGTATTGCCATCCCAGATGTACCTATAGATTCTAAATTTATAAACTTTGTAGCTGATAGAGAGAAGTAAATAAGTAAAAAATTGATTTTAAGATTTATTCGCAAAAGTCGTATATAAATCAAGTTAAATAGAAGCATCGAAAAGTAATTTCATGTCATTTATATTTATATGAGAGCACATTTCAAATATAATAAATGGATACAATAACACATTAACATGTTTCTGATTTGAAATCCGGTTAATATTTGCTGATTGGCCAACATTGTGCTTTAAATTGTTATGTGCTTCATATGCGCATATGTAGCACCACGTATTAGTTTAAAAATCTATCGCTACCCGGCTACCTTTATTTTTCACCTCTCGCAAGTGCAAGGACGAGTCAATGGTTGATATATAAGGAACGCTCGGAGCTCAGCAGTCGTACTTGCTTCGGCAGTACATATACTAAAATTGGAACGATACAGAGAAGATTAGCATGGCCCCTGCGCAAGGATGACACGCAAAATCGTGAAGCGTTCCACATTTTTTTGACAATTTTCATCTTAAAATTACAATTTTCGTTTTAAAATATACGATTTCATTTTAAAATTACAGTTTTCGTTTTAAAATATACGATTTTCATTTTAAAATTACAATTTTCGTTTTAAAATATACAATTTTTATTTTAAAATTACAGTTTATGTTTTAAAATATGAGATTTTGACGGAATTTTCACCTTTAGGGGAGGCACCGCTGAGTTTTCTGCCTAGTGATATTCAAATGGTCGAAGGGAGAATGACATTTTTTTAATCCTAATTTTTTATGAGGAATCCGATGGCGCCCTTAGAAAAAATAAAAAAAGTAATTTTCCACCATTTTGAAAATTTTTTTTTGGTTATTGATTTTTAATTCTAGTTCTATAGCACGCCTAGCAAAATCCATGCGATACGTTGTCCTAAATCATCTCAGGAGCCGGCAGAAAAAAATTTCAGCTCATAATACGAAATCCTGTGGAAGAAGTTCAATTTTTAGTTCGTCGCGGACGCCCGCGCAAACCGCTCGCCTGATGCGGAGTCGTTCATACAGGGCGGGCGGCACGGCGCGGCGGCTCTCTCAATAAATATGACTCTTTTCCTTATTTTCGCCCTGGATGACCATTTTACTTTCGCAATTGATTTTCTCAAATTTATTTTCATAAAAAATGTTTTATAAAGAAAGTTTGATTTTTGTATGCGCAATATAGAATATTATATTAAACAAAACAGCGATATGCAGTCTATAATACAGGGCACAATACTGTTATGTACATATTATATACATAAGGAACAACTTATCTCATGAATTTAGCTAGGCGTACTATAGAACTAGAATTAAAAATCGATAACCAAAAGAAATGTTTCAAAATGGTGGAAAATGATTTTTTTTATTTTTTCTGAGTGCGCCATCGGATTTTTCATAAAAAATTAGGTTTAAAAAAATGTCATTCTCCCATCGATCATTTGAATATCACTAGGCTAAAACTCAGCGGGGCCTCCCCTTAACTTTAGCTTTACTTTATTTAATGCGAATTTCCAATATTAAATTCTCAATCTCCGTTTATTAGGATCTCTCTTTGAGAAAGCATTCTGCTAAAGCAATTAGCAACGGTTTTACTACTGAACATCTGACATAGTCTTGATTTTTTCACTTCTTTTATCAAATTTGCCCCTTTTCTTTCAATGTTTTTCTTCACTTCTCCCGAAGTTGTTTGCTTGCGTTTTCCTATTTACTATGCTTTTGTAGGCATCCTATCTGCTTAGTTATGATAAAATATATTCAAAACCTACAGAAAAGTAGTAACACATGATGTAGGAGTTAATTAGTTTAGATATGTAGTAGCAAAAGTACAATAGATACATCTTTAATAAAGATAAAATAATAATACTCATGAAAAGAGAAGAAAAAATGCCATTAAAGGAGCCGCCATTAAATAATGATTTGATATCTATTAAGTTATTTATAGTATGGCTACTGTATTACTTACAAATTCTTAGAAACCATTAGCAAGGATTCTTTGATCCACCTCTTATTGTTCGTATATTTATAGGAATTTTTTTTAAGAATTGGATACAATTTCATAAGTCTTCAGATATAGGTTTCAATCAAGTTTCATTACTCTAATGCTATTTCTATTCTATTTTTCTGATTTTTACATCTCTGTAAACATTTCTTTATTATTATCGATTTCGAATACAGCAATATAATTCAGGATTTTGCAAAAAATTAATAACAATAGTTAATGTTATTCAGTAAAATATTTTGACAACTTTCCTGATTAATATTATAGAGATAGATTCAAAACAATTTGAATGCGATTTTTTAATAACTAAAATCAAATCTGAATATCATCATCTTTAGTAGCCTTTATAAAAAAATCGGTCAAAAATCGATATTTCTGTAAGAAATCAACGAATTTATCGAAATTAAATTAAAAATTGTTTTAATTTTTTAATCTTAATAATAAGATAAAAATTTCAAAACAGTGCCATAAAATTGGATGCGCGTAAAACAATTTCTTACTAGGAATTTCGTTTTCTATTGATAATTTTAAGCTTTAAAAATTAGTAATAATCTTAGTTTCCTAGTTAGTAATATGGTAGTACATTTTACGCTAAATGTACAAAGTTGATTGTTACATATATTATGCATTATAGAGTAGGTAATACATTGCAGTAGCACATACTACAATATTATATAGTAATATAATCGTAAATTTATGTTCAAACTTTCACTTCTATTACATTTCATTATTTACCGGGCTCTCTGAGCTTTAAGCACAATGATATAAAATATAAGAACGATAACCTCGATGCTGAATTATTTATTTTTAAAAAATTTGAAATTCAATGTACAATATCTATTTATATGTATCCCGCCTTAAAACCCTCTGAATCTCCCTCCAAATCACATCTACGAATTATAATCACTCGCCCAGCTCCACCAAAAAGAAAAAAACGCTCCCAGATGCGCAGCGTGCGAGTCCAATTAAAGCCCGCGCGCTCGCTCGCAAATATTTGTCGTCGTCGTCCCGAACAAGCAGATAATCTCGGTCTTTCATAAACGGAGCTTTATTCGTTTCATATCTTATCTCTCGGCTAGCTGGTTGACGTCGGCGAATGTGTGTACGTGTATATATATATATACTACACACAAGTCCTTTATTTTTGCTATTCGGGCTCCAGCGCGCGCGCAGTTCTGGGGCTCGAGAATCTTCGGCCGCCGCTGCGAGAGCGACACGTGCGTGAGTCGTTTCCGCATCTCGTTCGTTTTATATATGTATAGGTATATATATATATATATATATATATATATATATATATATATATATATATATATATATATATATATATATATATATATATATATATATATATATATATATATATATATATACACACGTGAGGGACGATAGTTTTCCGAGAATTCACGCGAGCTCTTCTTGAATTTCTCGACCCGGTAGCTCGACCTTCTACTTCTATAATTTTATTATAGACTGTGGGGAGGTTTGTTTGTTCGTGCCTGGTGAGATTTCTTTTTTTTTGTGCATGATAATGATGATAATAGTACTAGTAAAGTGACATCAGATGAGTTAGATTTGATTTTTATGTATAAAGAAAGAGAATTATTAGCAAAAGTTATATAAATTATGTCGATGCGTGTTAAAATCGTTGTGAAGAGCCTGAGATATGATTTCTAAGATGATTCTCTTTATGCAAAGACGAATTATTATTTTTGTTTTTTTAAGTATTTTTTGCTTTTAACGCGTTAAGGGCGGCTAATGTATGTAATCTTCTTTTTTCGTTTTCCATAATTTAAAGAAAATAAATAATTTTACATTTTCCCCATGTTCATAGTTGTTTTAAGGTCATAACCAATAAAAAAAATCGCTCGCTAAAATTTGTTGAGAAATTGTAGGTTATAATATAATAAATTGTTTAATGTTTCAATAGTATTATTTTACTTTTTAATCTTTTCCAAGTTCATTCTATGAATAAATCAACTTTAATGTTCGCTGTTTCAATATCACAGATTCGGTTTGTTTTAAAACAGTACAAAAAATGTTTAAGTTAATGTTTAAGTTTGTGGTGACTGTATAAAGTGGATGCATGTAATGTGACCATGGAGGTAATGTGGCCACCTAGACGAGATCTCATTCCATGCTTTATTCTGGGGCGCCGTAATTCTTACAATATATGTATTATGTCAATATATAGATGTTGACAGGCGTGGTGACCCCGCTGCAAGCGCCCTCTAATTATAAGATAGTGTCATGTTTACGCGCGAAAGCATCTAAACTCTGATTTCTTAGCAGTGCATGCATGTAAAGAACCCACTTTTGGCAGCGTAAAAAGAATCTTAAGGTACATAAAATTATAGCTTTTTTACGTACTCTAAGATGCATGTGCCAGTTTTTGCCGTACACTGAGAAAACCATGGGCATTAATAACTCCCACTTGTGGTGCAAAATCTTCACCACTGAGAGACATTGGATGTTTACGCTCACGCGTGGCAGCTACAGTCGCTCACAGTGGTGGGAAATCTTCCCCACGAAATAACAACGCATGTTTACGATCACGCGTGGCAGCGAAAGTCGCTCACCGTGGTGAGAAATTAGCCCCACAACTGGCGATGTTTGTTTACGGCCACGCGTGCCAGTGAGAGTTGCTCGCTGTGGTGTTAAATTCGCCCTACAACTGGCGGTTGTGGGGCCAATTGTACACCACGGTGAGTGACTTTTGCTGCCACGTGTGGCCGTAAACAAACATCATCAGTTGTGGGGCCAATTTCACACCACGCGTAATGTATAATATGCAATCTTGAACCGTGGGGGTTATTTTCAACCATGGTTTTCTCAGTGTAGAGTTTATTTTCGATGCGAAAATTTCAACTTTCGTTGACGTTTATCGGTTGGTAAATTGGTCATACGAATGCATTGCAATGCAAAAGATAATCGAGGCCGATAAAAACGGTGGTTACTTCTTCAAAATTCCTAAGCCTACTAATCTCAAAATATCGACACCAAGGCGTACGCTACTGCTAGGCTAGTCTTGACTTTCTGAAGCACTTAATACCGTCACGGACCCAGTTCCTGATCAGTACCCAGTTCCTGGTATCATTTGGTTACATTTAATACTATTTTGACTTTAATGTATACAAAATTTGTTTTAAAAAAATAATTAGTAATAGTAAACTATTTCGTAGTCATATAAAAGAACTTTAAAAGTTACTAGTAAAATACATTTTTAAGATAAAAAATGTTAAAGTTGGACGTTGTTGGCAATGTCATGATTAACACCATCTTACTGCAGTTGACTACAAGTGAGCATGCAAAGAAATTTACATCATTTCTTTAAAACTTTGTAATAGATCGTAGAAAAAC
Organism: Gastracanthus pulcherrimus; assembly: GCA_949152435.1. NCBI lineage: Eukaryota > Metazoa > Arthropoda > Insecta > Hymenoptera > Pteromalidae > Gastracanthus > Gastracanthus pulcherrimus. Next base: position 23,221,881 of record OX424573.1, on the reverse strand, counting down.
TTATGTAATTAAGTTATTCAACAGTTTATTCGTATAAATCACTTAAAACATTCATATAAAATATTATTGATATTTGTAAATACGTGTGATTACCAATAGTGTCCAAATTCTTATCGTTTACCCAATTCCTGATCAGTATTAATAACATGTTTTATGTGTGTTTAAAAATCTTAGAATACACAAATATTTGTAATAACAATTCTATAAGTAGTTTTAATTCATGCGTAAATAATTTATCATGCAAAAGTCGCAGAAAACGTGACAATAAATCACAACACTATGTGCATTTTATAGGTTATAATATATGCTCGCACGTGAGTCTATATCGTGCAGTAGACAGAGTACGAATAACCGAACACTTTTACCTCGCCTAAGTTTCACATTTATAGTCACACAACCAAATGATGTTATATTTTAGTATATCTACTGTATTAGTATTGCTTAATAAGTTTTTGTTTATCATATAAAATACTTATGTGTCAATAATATTTGTGATCAGGAATTGGGTCTTGATATGATCAGAAACTACTCCCATAGAAACCTCAAGTGAACAGGAATTGCTCCCACAGCTTTTTTTCTTTGAAGCTTTATATTTAACTTAATTTTGATTATTTATGTATTTTTTCAATTTTATATTAAAGATTAACAGTTACATTTGTTATTAGAAATTTCATTTTCCATGAATACCTCATATTTACGCTTTGACACAACAAATAACGTGACGACGTGCCTTAACTGATCAGGAATTGGGTCCTTGATGGTATACGACTTTACCATAAGAACTGATAGGTAGCCATTTTATCAATACTGTTGGTAAAGTATCCAATTTTGAACTACTTATAACTTTTTTAATTAAAATTCAGCGAGTTAATGTTTTTGTATAAAACTCATGAGGTATTAGAGTTAAAGGTTCAAATAATATATTTCAATAGTTTCCGAAGATTTAAAACCTTATATATATCTACTGAGAAAGTGAGAATCGAAAGTTTCTCAAGGTGGTCACGTTACCTGCACCTATCTTACACAATATATGCCAAGACTTAATTTTTATCACATAAAATCAATTACAATTCATCTACCATGTACTTTATTAATTTTTGCCGATAATTGATCAAAAACACCAAACTGAATAATATTAGCTATGTTAAATTAAATCAATACTAAAAATGTCTCATTTCTTTGTGATTGTAAATAAGAAGCAAAAATTGTGAATTTATTTATTATTTTAATCACAAAAAATAATAAAATGTTTCTTATTATTGAATCAGTTTGACTTTAATATGGCAAATTGCAAAGTTACTTTGTATATTAAACTATTATTGATTTAAAGTAAAAAACTAGCTTTTGACACTGATTTGATAGTCAATATAACCTTAAATACATCGAGTACATTATGTTGATTAAAATTGTGAACTATTTACTCGTGTAATACACTTTCTACTCTTGTAATTACCAACAATTATTGATCAAATCAGACAACCTGTTGATTAATCGTAATTCAATCTTGTGTATCTTCTGTGCTTTCATTATTACTTTTTAAAAATAAATCATTAAAACAATATTCCAAGAATACTACTTACTATTTATTATTTTATTTATTTATTTCCGACTCAACCGTAATGGCCCTTTATTGATCTCAAAAGCGAGACAAAAGTAGCATATAATTCCCACAAATCTACTGTTTCCCGCAAATTCTTTTCCCCCAAATGCATTTTTTAAAATTATTTTTCTCTATATTAATATACATTTTTAATAAATTCTAGTTCTTACCGGAAGTCCCTCTTTTTAAGTGAATAAAGTGGCCACAGTTAGGTCGGGAATAAAGTTCTATATGCAACTCGGGAATAAAGTCGAGTATTCCCTCGGGTGATTACTGTCAGAGCTCCTCTCTGGCAGTAAACCCACCCTCGAATATGATCTTCGACTTTACTCCCTTGTTACATAATGTACTATTGTTTATTTATTTATTTATTTGTTAATTTATTTATTTATATATTTTTATATTTATTCGTTTATCAGATTATTATAATGATCATCCAAGGTTTTACACCACCACAAACACACTGCAAATATCGTCCCTGAAACTGGTTTCGACAACACAATTAAAATGAACTATTCAATATCTCGACTCCCTTCCCCAGCAATGAGTAGGGGACGTTGAGTAATAGGAGTATTTGACTAATTGTTACGATAATTATGCTATTGTGAGTATACCGATAATTTTTTATATATTATATAATAGTATAATTCATTGAATTATACCAGAAAGAAAAAAAGTGGTCGGCTTGTTTCAAAAAAGTTTTTTTTTTGCATTGGCCACTGTTTTATTGTTATTTGATTTACAAAAATAGTATTTTTTACTGTAAGGTAGACTTATGGTATTCATATAATAACTACTTTTTGGTCACAATATGATCGATCAAATAAGACCCATAACTTTAAATTTCAATATTAACGCTACTTGCAACAATAAAATCAAGTTAATAAAAATCACAAAAATCGTCGTTATTCATTTTTCATAATCAAAATCAGACTGTAAAAATATTTTGACGTAATCTAAGTTAATGTAAGTTTTATATCTTAATCCTTTATATCCTCAACTAGACTATCCAAAATGTGCCATGTTTTCTTACATGAAGAAAATTGTATATTTTTGGGAATAGTTTATACGTTTCAACGTTGTGCCGTACGTTGCATACTTATACAAATTTCAGGGTTCATTTTCTAGATTTAAGTGAGTTGGAGGCCAACTGCCAACATTATACCATGTCGAAAAAGTCATTGCACGAGAAGTAAAAAGTTTCGTGGATTTGCCCATATGTAATACCGTTCTTCATAAATGTAAACCGGAAAGTCCATAAGTACACTTTCAAATAATAGTTTTCAAAGCCTCGTTGACTTTGAAATATGTAACACCTGATTATTCAGAAACCCATGGCTAGTTGTACAAAAGTAACTTAGATTACCGCAAAATAACCCCGCAATAAGACTTTAACAATATAAAATGCTATGTTTTTGTAAAACCAAGCAAGCAATTTAAATTCATGAAAAACAAAATTTTTTTTCACGAATTTTATTAATATTGTTTTATAGCTTCTCAACCTTTTAAAGCGACTGTTTGAAATATATGAAGCAATTAAAAACAAATTATTTTTGCACGAGTAATTTTATATTTTATATTCCATAACGTTAAAATAATTTTCAGTCATCACAGACTTGTTCTGATAGTACGTGTAAAAATGCGTAAAAATTTCTCATCGGATTTAACTCAGGCTACCTCTCTCAAAGCTCTTTCACTTTATTAATAATACGTGAACGGCATACATTGGAAAAGTTCACCAAGAAAGTAGTATAAAATCCATCAAATCGTGATATAAAAAATTGCATACAAGGATCAAACAGAATCCTTCAATACCGTCATGAGCTCGTCTTCCGAGCTCACGCGCCCCGTCTGCCAACAGATTGACCCTCTCTACTGTCGCCTTCAGCAGCAGAAGAAGCAGCAGCGAGCAGTTTCTCTGCACGTGCCTCGACGCCTCTAGCTCTGCTTTTTTGCCATCCTATCTTTCAACAGAAAGAGAAGGCGGGGGAAGGGGAAGAGGAAACGACCCTTTATCTCTAGGATTCCACCTCGATTACTCGGCTGCAGAAACGCGCCGCGAGGGAATGATATACTGTACGTACGAGGCGAGAGTCAAGCGATTACGTGCGCTGCGCGTGAAATGCAGCGCCTGCGGGATCTTTTGCCTTTGTTTTATTGGCTGCATGCAGCGTGAGCGCGCGTGTGTGCACTGCACAGTAGTCCACAGGGTGTAATATGTGCTACGTGGATTGTGTGTGTGTGTGTGTGTGTGTATACATACCTTATATAGCGAGAGTCCATTGTGCGAGTGACGACGACAGAAGGTTGCGATGTGTTCGTTGCAGAGAGTATAAGTGATATTGCTACTCGTGCGCGCGAGGTTCGTCTGTTATGATGTCTATATGGTACTTTGTATCGTGGTATATTTGTTTTATTAAATTACTTGCAAGAATTAGATAAAATGAATCAACTTCAAAGTGTACCTTACATATGAGAATCTTTGATTGTTTATTCGAATAATTACTTATTATTATGTAAAATATTTTTTAAAAATAAAACTGAGAAATTAAGCAATAATTTTACCAATAATTTATTTATATAGAATTAATTTTAATCCTCGGCTTAACGCGCTTAAACAGTTATATAGGTATATCGCAGTTTTTATATAGGTATGGAAAGTAAAGTTTGCCAATTCGTCAAACCTTAAACCTTAAACCTATATTACATTAAATTATTAACGCTTTTTACTATGCAATTGCTCTTAGTTATACTTATTTGATAACTTTTATTCATATAGATTCGAGTGATAAATTAAATTGCATTTGAAGTTAAAACTGTAAAAAATTAAAAATGTTGATTCTAATATAACAGGACCAAAAATAATCCCTTTGAATTTTTTTTGAAAATTAACACACACACACATATATACGAGTATATGTATTGATTTTTAAATCACATATAAGTTTCATACAGATGCGTTATGCTGTTGAGTTGTAATTAAGTAACAAAACATACATTTTTTCAGTTGGAAAATATAAGTAACAATGCGTAATGATGAGCGTTAAAGATCAACGGGGAGTGCGTATTATCAATATCGAGGGTAGAACTCAAATTCACTAAAGGTAATGAGGACTCGTCAAATAAGGCATAGGCTGACCCTGCCATATATAAGGGGTGCAAGATATAAATGCGGAAATTAAACTTACACTTGTCCAGTCTCAGCACGGTGAACTTTTACTTCTTTATTCTCGTTTGACATACGCACTGATGTCGTAATTGTCGCACACTTGTGTAGCCGGCGGCTTCCCCTACTCTGCGGTCACGTGTTACTCGATCCCAACTACACGTGCAATGTCTAGTAGTTACTTTCCTCCTATTCCTGTCCTCCCATTTTGCCATTTTTTTATAAATAATTTCTATTAATCTAATTATTTCGGAATTATAATAATCAAAAAGTTTACTATTTTCCATGTTCACATTGAAATTATTTATTACGCCGAAGTTATATGGTGTTCCATGTTCCGCGTGGCATGTTTTTACTATTATATCAAAGCTTAGATTGAATAAACTTAGGTAGAAAGAATTAACCAATCACAGCTCCGATACAATGGAAAGAAGATTTTGCTATTCTCTAATTTTCAAACTCATGATGGTTCACAAACGTGTTTACCCAAAACATCATTTACTTTCAATTATTCTACCTACATTTGATTTCTGTCCGTTTCAACAAGGATAAAATAGAAACTAGCCTATATATGATTCGTAACCAAACTCCATTCCATGCAAAAATCCATGCCGATCGGTTACGTCGTTGAGGCGCAATCGAGTTATAAACATGTATTTTAACAGTCATCTACAATTTCAATCCTCTCTTAACCCATAAAGTCAGCGTAACTCTATAGCCCTTATCGTTTCGTCCACCGTCCTCGAAACTGAAAAAAGAATCCCCTTCACTCGCGCAGGACGCATAACAAGACTCCCGAGAGTATATACGTCGAGACAGCTCTCAGCTCTCGGATCCCCCGTGTAGGTACATAACGAGCGCGAGCCAATGCGAAATAGCACACCTTCGCTGGCGCGTCGCGGCGTAGTCGAGTGCCACTACGTTACGACGACGTATGAAGAGTCAATCGATAGGAAATGGGATGTTGAAGTGACATGGGTATAACATTTCTCAACATTTATTTATAGTTTTTAATGAATAGTCGATTGAATATTAAAATTTTCATACATGTTGGGTATAATAAAATAAATAATCTCTTTTTTTTAATAAATATCATAGCAAAGGTGTATACAGAAATATTCATTAGAATAAGATTTGACAACAAACATATGAAAATTGTTATGTTTTTTAATGTACCTATTATTTATACAAGTAA